>JAVTVX010000013.1:3228032-3904415 GCA_033439265.1 Dillenia suffruticosa | reverse complement strand
AGAGTGCTTTATGGTATAACTTTAGGAAAGGCATGCCATGGAGATTACAAAGGTAAGATATGAGCCTGCTAAGTTAAGTCTAATACAAGTGATGTTTTGGGTTTGTTTTTCTGGGCTGAAATTAAATTCGTATGATGGTCTCTCCAAGTGAAGTTATATAGTTTGTGGAAACAATAATGCCTGTGGTTGTACTGACTTAGAAAATATTTTAATCAAAATAGTAGATTCATCTCATATATCTATATCAAAAGATTTCAGAATAAAAAATTTCTTTTTTTATTTTGATTTGAGGTCCGTATTTGGAATTCATGTGGCTGTTTGGTGACATGTTTACGAAAATCTTGTTGATGCCTTTGGAATTTTTGTTCCTGGTGAGCTCGCATGTAATCTATTACAGTTATCGAGTCCCTGCTCATTGGCTGTGTATGAAGAGGGCTCTTTCCTTGGTTAAACTCTATTAAAAGGCTGTCCTTAACTGAGAAAGAGCAGTTTTAAGCAGTTGTAATCTAGAAGTTAAAATAACTGAAGGATGCTTAACATAACATATGATGGTTCTGCCAAAATAGAAATCTTAAGTTCTTTGGAAACTTTATAGATCACATAGAAAGACTGAAGGCCCTTCTTTGCATAATTGGTGGTGGGGGTTCCCTGCAGCCTAAATACAAATCAAACTCTGAGAACTGTAGCTTCTCCCACATGCAGCATGAGCAGTTGACGCAGCTCAGTAAGTGGAGAGCGCCCTAAACATGCATAAGTTGATGGTTCCAATTCTTAGCCAGCCCACTAAGAACGGAAGTGAATTCCTTGAAAATTTGCACAATTTAAGTGTGTCATCTTTATACAAGAAGCTCCCTCATGTGTTAAGGTGGAGAGCCAATGCAACATTTCCACTGATTGCACTGCCACTAGTTGTGCAAGGATTTTAGGAGATTCAACAATACTAAATTTGATGGTATTTTTTATCTCTGATTTATGGTTGAAATGGAGGGAAGGATGCCCAGAAGTCTCACAACATATCATTCTAGATAAATGGTCAAATTAATACCCTAGCCTGAGGACTTGATTGCCAAGCATGTGCACAGCTCATCTGATCTAATTGACAAAGATGAGAATGAGATTCTATCTGCAGAGGACATGGCAACCATCTTTGAACATCTCAACTGTGCTGATGAGCATTGGACCGTTAGTGAACCAAATCCTGATGATGGCTTAATGTGTGATGCGGTAAGCAATATGGTTACCGGTAGTAGCAGAGACAGTATTGGCTGAACAAGCTTTCTTAAATTTATAGCATTTACGGATTAATTTGCAGAGCAGAGAATACAAATACAACAGACATGTATTTGACCAAAAAGCAAGATCCATGACTGAGAAATATGCGAAACCTCAAGTTTGTGGTGAAGATTGCAGCAGCCTCAGCGTGTGCAAGGATGCAATTCCAGGAATGGTAATATTTATAAGTCCAAAGTTTGGTTCTGTTACCATGCTTTCGATTTTCTATTATCATTTTATATTTATTTGTTCTATCCTCAGTTGGACTTAGAAGGATCAGACAAGGAGTCAAAGTGTGAAGTTCTAATGGATATTGTTGCTGAAAAGATGTCATGCGGCACAATAAGGAAATTGTCTTTGGAATCCTTGGGCCTTGCTCAGAAGGATGGAGTAGGTGAGGTGTCAAATAGAAGCTATGCACTTTCTTGCTTCGAAAACCTGGTGGAAAACAAACGTGAGTCAACACCTCAAGAACGTAGTCTTCGTCATGACAAGCTATGTTCAAGTAGGAAGAGGCTGTCACTAGAATCACTGGGATAACCTCGAAGCATAACAATGATTATGATAGCATGAGGCAAAACCAGCATTGTGCGCCGTTGAATTCCCTGGACACCTGAAACCATGAGCTCCAACCATGTCCAGATCCACATGGTACATTAACAAGTGCTAATGTAGACGCCACCTCAAAAAAGCTTTCGTGTTGCACAGAAGCCGCTTTTAAAATCATCTGAAGCATGCCTGGTAACTGGAGGTTTCGAGAGACAAAACCAATTACAAGCAAATCGTTGGCCTTGGGATCCAAGTCTTCTCCTTCACATTCAGCCTCAGTGATGGCCCAGACTGGCATTGATGATTTTTGGCCCTCGAAAAATACTATCAGTGGGTGTGAACATGAGTTCACTGGTACAACAGCCAAGAAGCTCTGTTTGGCCAGTAAGAAGCTTGCTTTGGACCTCTCAGTATCATTACAGAGAAGGATGCTGAAAATAAAGAGAACATGAAACCAATGCATAATTCCCCACTTTCGCTGTCCCAAAATACTTATGCTATAACACGGTCCTCATTGAGGTCACAGTCCAGTGATGGCTTAGACATGGGAGAGAATTTTAGCACCAAAACAAGTCACAAAAGATATGAAGTTGGAAGGAAGCTTCCGCCGAAATATCTTGTTCAACTGCAAGGAGAAAATGACGAGACTGGTTTGTCTATTTCACAGTCTGCAAGCCATTCCACAGCCCCATCAAAATCCCTGGATAGTGGTGTGTATAGCCACATCGGGGCAGAAAAGAAACAACTTCTTCAAGATCACCACGCCCGAATGCCCATCCAGATCAATCAACCTGGGAAAACAGAAATACTTTTACCTGAGGAAGTGCTTGTATTAGACAGTGAAGATGAAGAAAGTGAGTGTGAAAGTAACAGATCCTTGAGGTTCAGATGGCCTTCAGCGAGATTAGGGAGGTGGAAAGAGAAACCATGAAACCAAGACTATCTCAACGAGAAAGCGTTTAGATGCAGAATGCCAGTTTGATACTTTTATGGCCTTGAAAATATCTCTCTGTTCTTCTAACCAGGTTTTATTTGTGAATCACCTCCATTGGTACATATATTAACCATCTTAGTGGTAATTAATCGAATAGATGACTTTTTGAAATTAATGCTTCAAAACAAAGACCTTACAAATCAATTCTCCAATTATATGAAAGAGGTGGCAGAGAGAGTACAAGAGAGACAAAATTGAAAAGGTATTTATGTAAGATTGATGGGCATTTTCACTTCTTGGAGGAGGATTAGTGTAGCCTAAGTGCATCGCTGATATTCGTTTGCGGCGGAAACTGCCTGCACTATCTTGCTTCTGCTTATCTAGACTTTATGAAGCTTTTGACATGTCAAAAGGTTCAGGACCATGGTTGCTTCGACATTCTTTGGTGGCGCCTCCCGAGTCTCCTCTCATTTGGGCCTATGAAAGAAATATATTAATGGGATGCATATAATGTCTTAATTTTTGGAAACAAAATATTCATAACTTGGTGTTGTGTCTTTAAAACCTAGTTTCTCTAACTTTTGAAAACGATTATGTTATAAATATTCTATACTCTTAAGGACTTGTATTCTTATTTTAAGGAGTTAGAAAGAGGTTCTTAGCCATATTTTTGTGCCCAAAGGAGTTGGAGAAAAAAGTATATAGAACAACAAGTTTCTAGAGAGAGAAACTCTAAAACCATATTCGATTAGGTTGCTTTTGGGCCTCTTGCTTTGATGATTTGTCTTTTCTCTTTCGTTCTGATTTCCGAGTGTTCTGTATTCCCTCTGTTGGTAACGAATGAAGTTTTGCAGCCCGAAGTTCGATGCCTTCCCTGGGTGTCCGCCAAGCGATTTGCTTCAAAGAACTAGGAGATCAATGAAATTATTTTGATTTTTTTTTTTTTTTTTTTTTTGGGGCCGGGGAGCTGAGGAATTTCGTTTTAGAATTTTGAGTTCAATAAGAATGAAGTGACTTTTTTCTGCTCCCCCAAGATCATGAGCTTTGGTCATTAAGTATTATTTGTCCGGTAGTAAACTCTTCATTTTTTTTTTCTTTTTTGGGAATCGGAATGTCATAATTCTAGGGTTTCACACTGGGATAAGTCTCCCCCACTAGATTATTTTTATTTGCACAATAATAAATTTTTTTACAAAGTAAATCACTTCATTTACAATTGTATCAAGGTTTATATTAATAAATTTACTAAATTTGGATTAATTACATATATTAAAAATCTTTCATATGATTATTAAAATTTCAATTTAAAATTTGGATTAATTTTGAAATTATTTGCAAAATAGAGTGAGTTATTGTAAAAGTCAGAAATTAAAAATAAGTTAAAAAATTCGAAGAATTGCTATTTGCTTCTCAATGACATAATCATCAGAATTGTGGTTTCGGTTGTTTAATAGCCATCATATCATATCGTTGAAGCATTTTGTAAGAAGGGCCATAGGTGATCCCGTAATCCAATAAGAAGGCCATATTGTTTTTTTAAGTGGGGTTGTGAGAATCTGATATGCTGTTGAGCACATGTGGATAGTACATCAAAATGATCTCTTTCCTTGATAAACGATGCCTTGGTCTCAACTTATAGAACCATTATGAAATATATTTTGCAGATCAGGCTTAGGCAAACAGCCTGAATGTGTAATTTCCTCGGAGAGATCGTGGCTCAATTTGATTCGGGAAGAGATTTTAGTCAAAATAAGAACATCAAATTTTAATTTTTCCTTCTCTTATCAACGTTGAAATTGGGATCTCCTCCAGTCTCTCCGCTCGCCATAGACGGGTAGGTCTGAATGTTTGCTGAAATGGACAGTCCACACATCTTGATTCCAACCAATCTCTCTCTCTCTCTCTCTCTCTCTCTCTCCCTCAATCGAAAACCAATCTCTCTCTCTCTCTCTCCCTTTCATTCTTCGACCTCTTCTTTCTCCAAAACCATGGTATGTTCAATCTATCCTTCTTTTCTCTAAGATTCTCGTATAATTCATTAAAGCAATGACGCACACATTAAATGGTCTTTATGTTTTAGTGGATCTGATTTGTGATTTTGATTTTTGGTTGCAGTCTCTCACACCTCTAATGTTCCGGTCTCTAGTGAGATTATTAACAACACTAGTGGGTCAACCAGCGGCTTCAATCTCGACCTTGTTATATTACAGTGATCTCCTCCCTCAAAATGTCATCTTGGAGAGGCTTGTACAGCATGAATTGCTTGATCAAGAGAACTACTTGTTTCATTTCCTCATCAACTTCTTGAGGTGTTTTTGGTAGATATCTCCTCTTTTTTCTCTGGTTTTCTTTGGGTGCCAACAATTTTGTATCTATATCTATCTCCCATATCTATTTGTGATCGCCATTCTTTGGTGTTTGTCTGTACTACCATCATTTTTGACTCCTTGGTGAGCATTTCATAGTCCTTAATTCCGGCGTAAGTTATTGGTGAATTTAAACATCTCAGTTATGTTTTATCAAAATCCATGGGTAACCCTGATTTGCTTGTAATTCTACAAAATTGACCAAAATGTCATATTGGGGCTCTTCTGGTCCAATGAATCAACTGATTTTGTGATGCCACCTCTAGCCTTCGAGCAAAATTCAGGAACGATGAATGGTAGTATCCTTTTATTTTCCATAAAATTGAACATTTTAGTTGAATATTCATTAGATTTCAATCCTTATTATTGTGACTCGCAATCATTATGTCAGTAGATACTCTGTTTTTTCAGTGGAGAAGTGATGTGTCCGATCTGGGTAGAGTCCATTTTAGTATAATGATGAGTAATGTGCAAGGGAATAGGGTCTTCTCTCAATGAAGGCTCATAAATGTAAATTACGTTGACTTTGTAAGAATTGTTATATAGATTTACTTATCCAATGTTTCATTTGTTTTCTTATGGTTCACAGTGACCATATAGATTAAAATTTGTTAGTATCAAAATTCAAAGGGAGGGGGAGAGAGAACTATTACACCCCACAAAAATATGATATAAATATATAATTTTAAACATTTCATTATAATAAAAAAAATACAAATCTTCCTTAAATTAGTTGCATTTTATTTTCATGTTCTATACTGATGCTTTCGAGTATTCCTCTGTTGAAGAGAAAGAGTAGTTCATCCAGAGAAACAAACTCACATTAATGTTAATACGTGTCGAGGAGAATTGCTTAGAAGAGAGAGACAGAGTTGCAAGAAATTTCCAGGAAATGGATAAAATTTAACAAATTATTCATTTTCTTTTAATGTCTCATTGAATTGTATTTTCAACTTTTGTTCTTACTAATCCTTTTTACTGCAACATAAGATTTTATCATCCCAAAATTGAATGCTCAACCACCAGCTCCGGGCTTTGATTGCCTCTCTTTCTGCATTTGCTTCGAGAGAAGGAGAAGCAACCTCCAAGATTTCTTTCTTTCAGATTTTTCTTACAAGTTTTGTTTGGGCCTTATTCCCAAGCAAATAAGCAGTTTTATTGAAAGTGTTCTCTTCATCGTAGACACTATAAATTATCAGGTGAAACAGATTTGTATGATCTTTATTATATAAAATAATCCTCTGATATTATTTTACTAAATCAAAATAAAAAAAAAAAAAGACATGAATCCATTCTACCAAATAATATCTCGAAACATCTGAAATACCAATATCTAGTTAATCTAATAGTTAGATATTTGTATTTTTTAAATAAAATCTCGATTTCAAGTTTTATATATGAAAAAAATAAGTATCGGGAGAGTTTTGTCATTTAAAACTTAATTTGACTCGAATCAGATTTAGTTGAATTCAATTTAATTATCAAATATAAGTGGTTTATTAAAAAAAATAGAGATGTCATCTTTAGTGAAAGTCCACACCAACGTACTGGGTCCAGGGTTTTTTTTTTTTTTAGAAAAATTCTATGATTTTAGTAGTAAAATATTAAATTCTTTTAATTAAAATTTTGAATTTGAGTTTTAAAAGTAAAAAAATATATATTAGACATTCGAGTTTTGAGAATGAAAAAATAAATATCGAAAAAATCAGTCCATAGATTAGCACTCAATGCACTCAATTGCGCTGGATTTGTTAGATTTTTCAATAATAGCGAGCAAGTAAAAATAAAATAATAATAATTAAAAAAGAAAAAAAAAGATATGACACCTCCCGGGCTAAAAGAAATGGATGGGCCTAAACCCCCACCCCCTTCAGGCTCAAGTTGTTCATTATTTCCCAAATTGCATAGTTTTATGGTGACCAATCCTAACCTTATCAAGTCGAGGCACGTGGCCCATGTTTGCCCATTTCAAATGTAACCCTCCGTATTTAAATTTTACTCAATTAATCTATTATGAAATTCATTTTAAGGATTGAATCTTTCAAATCATTTTTCGTCATTTCCATGATTTGAACTCGAGTCGTCTGAATAAATGGTGAAATGTCCGATCATTTATTCCAAATTAGAATAAATATATAAGAATTGTGTGTCAATTTGGTGGTGAAGAAATATGGATTTGTAGTAAGAGAGTAATAAGGTTATGAAGTCGTGAAATATTGAATGCCTTGGCTCAAACAACAGTCTTAGCTGCGAAGACTTTCCTAATTAATCAATATGAATTATTAATTGGATACATGAATTTCCTCTCTTATTGCACATGTGGCTAATAAAATAGATACATGCTTTATTTACCATTAAAAAGTTAAAGCATTTCTATTTCTACCATAAATGTGCGAATACCCATATTCATATTCTAAAGTAAATTTACTCACCCGGAGACCATAGGTTCAAAAGACAGCAATTGAAGCTACGGAGGATTAGGTTTGCAGTTGATTACTGAATTTCAACATCCATTCAAATAAAAGAAAGTAGTACTTATGATTTGGTATATGCATGTGATGGGATTGTCATGGAGCAATATTCCACTGCTACTGGAGATGAGCACAACTGGCTACCAGCTGGAGGCCAGTGCAATGGTTCATCATCCACACCGCAATCCGCTGGCCAATAACCCCCCAAGTGGACTGCTTACAATAGCAGAACGTCTAAGCACCTGCTGCTACAATACTAGACAGCCATATCTGCCGATGTTGTTCTTACCTAGCTCTATTATTAGAAGTGCAGTTAGACAGTGTAATGGTTCATCATCCAACACTCCCCTGATAATGGGCCGCATCACATTACATTGCAAAAGATTAAAAAAACTGATTATTAGAAAACAAAATAATGTGATTAAAAAAATTATCACTACAGTAACAAATTTTGGCACCACAACAGCCTTTATGACCCGTTACCTTGCATTCTATGTTTGTATCTTTTTCCCTATTGTGCCTCCTAAAGGACTTGCTTCAAAAGCCATGAACATGGTCATTCATGAACTGCATTTTCACTTGCAGTCTTTGGTTAGAATGTGGGCCTTCCTGGAGGTTCAATATCTCTGCCAACATTGCCCAACCAATCAGTTGGTTCGGATCTGGGCCCACCTCCTATGGTCCGTTACCAAAGCTGACATCTCTGACTGCAAATTGGCATTCCTTAATCCCAGCACAGACAAAACACAGAACAGGGTGGTCACACTAATCGCGTCAGTAGTTTAAGGTTCTGAGATTCCTTTGCCCTAATTTAACATTTGGGCGGTAGTTGCACTAACTATACTTTTAGGGTTTTATCTTTTTATTTCTCTGAAAAAAAAAATAGCAAAGACGATTAACAATCTTTATGATTATTTTTCTTAGTATTACCATAAAACTCTCTACTACCGTGAGATATTTAACTTAAAACTGAAAAAAAAAAAAAAAAAGCTACCAATTCAATCATCTCTAGTTTTTATCAATTTATTTTGAAACACCATTTTCAAAATACATCTAATATATCATATAATACTTTTGAGTTTTTTTTTTTTTACCATATCTTAGATATCATCCGGTATTTGGGGTTTCACCCTGATTAATCCGGATCGACCATTACAGGGCTCTTTTAGGAGGACGAGTCTCTCAATGAGAAACGTTCCATCACATGAAGGTCTGATACTTTTAACGGGATTTGAATCTTGATTATTTTTAAGAATACTCAATGTCACGTCCAATTGAATTAACATCTGTTGGTAGGACTTTTGAGTTCTTTACTCAAGCAAACAAGGTGAAATTCTTATCATAATTTTCTAGGTTGTCCCGATTAACCTTGTCTATTATAAATCAACATCCTTTCCAAGCAAACTCATAAATTTTGCTTTACTATGTTCAAACATCAATCACGTTGAACCAACTCCAAATGGTAGGCCAATCCCTTTTCATGCAGCAGATGCTTCTCCCCCGTGCCACATGGTTATTGATTTTTTCTTTTATTTTTAAACAATAATTTTAAGAATTTAATATTTTAAACTAAAATTTTCTTATATCATAAAAATACCTTAATAAAAAATAAACAAATTTTAAATCTCCATAATATTTTTCTATCAAGAGCATCACATTTATGATAATTTAGAGGCATAGAGGTAACTGATAGAGAAGAAGATAAGGGAAAAGCATACCAGACTCCATATTCTTTCAACACTGTGATTTAAACCCCCCCCCACCCAATGCTTTCAAGAGTCTCTCCCTGATCATTTTATCCCTGCAACTTACTCTTTTTGATTTTTTCACCAATTTTTTGTTGCTTTGCATTCTTGTGGTTTAATTTGCACATACTATAATTAACTGAAAACCCAAATTAAGCAAATCGCAAAGGAGAAAGTGGTAACTGAGAGAATAAAGCGGCAGAACTTAAAAGTACAGGAGGGAGTCTAGATTAACCCACAAGACTTGTTGATTAGGGCTGACGGACTATAGTTTAATTGATACTATCTCCTTCTTTTTTTATAATAGTCTCGTATTCAAGTTTACTTATTAAAAGAAAAAAAAAACACTTTTGGTTAAGTATCCTAAATAAATTGGTAAGGGTATGACGCAAACTTAACACCAAACGGTAGAGTCGGCAAAAGTCAAGTAGTTTGAGAAACCACGTCCAAATCCTGAAACTAACTTTTTAACCCACTACATCACTAGTCTTCGCTCTTCCCATCCAATGACCCACTTTCACCCTCTCTTTCGCCCACCCCTGGCCCACCCACTTCCTTCTTGCTCCAATGCACATCCCCCTTTACCCAAAACTACCCCTCCTCACTTCCCTTTTTTCACTTTTTTCCTGAAAAACCCCAATGGCATTTTTGGAAACATGTAATTCACGCTTATTTAATATAAGTTGTGACTTTACTAGCGTGCGCTTAGAAGAAATGTCTGATTAACATAAAAGATAAAAATAGCCCGTCCTTTTCACCAAAACTCCAAGGTCATTTTCGGAAACCAAGAGAATTCAAACCCAAAGTAGGCCCACCCACTGGGATTGTGGGCCTCCCCACATTTCTCATTTCCCAAAACTACCCCTCCCAATTCACCCACATCTCTCCCAAGTCCCCGCTCAACAGCCTCGTTTCCTCCTAATGTCAAGGCCATTTATGGAAACATAAAAACTCACTCCGTTAAGTTCAGTTTCTTTCCGAGCTCTCTCTCGAAATTGCAGATCTCACCGCTCACACTTCCAATTTTTTTAAAAAATAAATACTTAAAAACTTTAACGTTTCTTTCAGCTCAAAATCAAAGAATCTCTCTCTCTCTCTCTCTCTCTCTCTCTCTCTCTCTCGTAACCAGAATGCTCGACGGACTATTAGGACGAAGCTTTTCCTCTAAATGGTAGAATGGCTTCAACATATTGGCTTTATGTTTGTGCTGTGATTGATTAGGTTTTAACTTTGAGAAATTTGTGCAGTAAATCGTTGATTAAAGTGACAAGAACACGTATCGATGCGATTGGAAGGAAGAAGAATGCGACGCTAAAGTTTTTGAAGAAAGATATTGCTGATCTACTCGCTAATGGTCTTGATATCAACGCTTATGGAAGGGTACTTCTAAAGTTTTATTGCTTTTTTGCCTTTTCCTTTCGGTTTTTTTTTTTTTTTTTTTGGCAGGATTTAGACGTTACGGTGAAATTTTGTATTTATTCTGGGGTCTATTTTATTTTATTGGATTTCTTGTCCCGGATGATCTGTAGCAAATTCTTGAATTGGATTTTGGAATTCATAGCATTGTTGAAAATTTGTGAGAATTTTATGCATTTTGGCTTTGAGAATTTTTGGATTTGGGTTTTTGATTGTTTAAATTTTATTGATATATATATTTTTTTCAATATTTTTCACAGATTGATATTTTTTAAATATTTTTCACGGATTTCCATGATTTTTTTTTGTCAAATTTGTACCAATTATGATGTTTTGATTTTTTTTTTTTTTTTTTAATGATCTGAAGAGTGTGAATCGTTCAATTGGGTTCAATTGGGTTTTTGGAGCTTATGGAATTGTTGAAATTCTGTATAATTTTTTTGGGTTTGCGTTTCAGACTTTTTTTTGTTGGGGGGGGGGGGGGCTGGGTGTTTGGGATTTTTTATTGGAGTTGCTTATTGTTGAATTTCCTTTTTTTTTGAATTCTTTCCTGGATTTTCAATCTGCTACATGCTCCTAATAATGATGTTTTCTATTAATAGATTCAGTCTGAATAATTTTCATAATTCTTGATGGATAGATTTTTGGCCAATAGAGGGGAAAAAGAAAATGGAAATCAATTTTTCCTTGGAATCTGCCATATATTTACTGGTTTAGATTCATCTTTGATTCAATTGAAATTTTTTGGGGAGCTCTTATTATTTTTTCGTAAAGTCAAACAAGATAGTTGACACTAAATACAATGTTGGAGGAAAGATTTCTTTCCCCCTCAAACTCCTCACTATATGTTACATTTGAAGTTGCATTTTAGGTACTAATTAAGAATAAGAGTGAAATGTTACCGCAAAGAGTATACAAAAATTTTAAATTAGTGTTCATATGGGAAGGTCCTTTTGTTTATCAATGAAGGAAATATATGGTACCTAGCACTTTGTATGTGAGAATTGTGAGTTCTTTTTCTGTATTGGGGGCTTAGCAAATTTATATGAATGGGGCCCTTCGGGAGCATGGCAATGGGCTTTGATAAAGAAAGAAGCAAATTTCTGATTTTAAGGATGGTGTGCTGTGCAATTAGAAGGTCCAAAATAGGCTTCTTATGTTGGGCATGGAAGGGACACAGGCTCTCCTGACAAACTCTAATACCCATTTCTTGTCCCATTTGGAAGAGGACCTAATCATCTTGGACAGTAAATGTAACCACTGGAATTGGAAAGTCTTCCTTTTCTGCATATTTGGGTCAATGCTTGCGCTTCGACCAATATGATCATGGGTTCAGATGGTTAATTACAATTTTGTGCTTGTGCTTCTATCCATGAAGACATTGCAGCGATATTATTGTTGTGAATGTGAAAATTATGATATTTAATCATCCTGTTGGACCGAATTCAGCCTCATTATCATGTTTGAGCATGATTAGAACTAATCCTAACCAAAGCTAAAAGTAGCTTTTTACCTCTTCTTCATCTTCCTCTTCTTCTTTTCTCTAGTTCCATACAAGTTTATGCATATCCATATCTCCTTGTTGTAATGAGCACATTGACAATCACCCGTTTGATACTATAGTTTCAGCATTTACTCTTCTTGTGGATTATGATATGGTTTGAAGCAGATATTGCTCATCTCAATGTTGTTGCATTATTTGCTTTTCATTCTTCTGTGGTATATTTTTTATTGTGCACAACATTATTATCTGAAGGATTCCTCTTTCCTAATGAGTTGGAAATACAGGTGGAAGGACTGCTGGCAGAGCTGACCCATACGTATTGCTATGATTTTGTCAAGCAATCTTGTGAATGTGTACTAAAGCATCTCTCAGTCATGCAAAAACAGAGGTGGGCCTTGTTATTTGTTTTATTCAAAACCCAAAGCCTCATTTTCTTTTGTTATTATTTTTAATTAACTGGCCATTTGTGCAAAGTTTCTCCTTCTTCTGCTCGACAACTATGAAGTGTAATGCATATACCATGTATACATTTCATAGATATTGGATTACCTCTTAATACTTAAGTTGAAGATTTTGTTATGTGATACAAAGCCAGAAAATCTACGCTGGGGTTATACTATTTGGAATACCGTCATCTGATGTATCAGGCTTGGATAGACATAGTGAAGATATTGCAGCAGCTATCCTGGTTCCATCAGGGTTAGAAGCCTAGAGACTAAACATTATTCCAGTCTCTTCTATAGGAAGACGACACCAACATATGGTGAAAACTTATAGTAGGCGGAAGAGGACATAAATTATGGATGTGTCTGAGTATAGCAAGGCCCAAATATGTGGATTATGTAGGCTTTACTTGGACATTTCAACATATGGTGCAATCTCTAGCCAAAAGACATTCATCTCTTTCATTTCTCCCTTAAAGTGCCTGTAGCATTCGAAAATTTAAAATTCTTAAGGGGGACATGGTATGTAAAACTGCAATGTGTTAGATATAATTGTGTATTCCCTATTGCTGCTCTGGACCTTCCATTTGGTATGATGGTTTATTGTATCTTTTCATTTGCAGTGAGTGCCCTGAAGACTGCAGGGAGGCCGTGTCATCCTTAATGTTTGCTGCAGCAAGATTTGCAGATTTGCCTGAATTACGTGACCTGAGGAATGTTTTTCAAGAGAAATATGGAAACTCTCTGCAGTATTTTGTCAATAAACAGGTGATTTTTAATTGTCTGAATGCAACTGATTGGCCCATTACTCAGTTTCTGACCTTATTTATTGTTATTATTATTTCTTTTGTTCACAGTTTATTGAAAATTTGTCAAATAATTCAACAAGGGAGAGAAAGATCCAGTTATTGCGGGATATAGCCTCAGAGTTTTCTATAAGTTGGGACTCCAATGGTTTTGAGCAGAGGATGGCCAACTGCTCTACACCTGCCCAGGTGCTAAAATCTTGTTACACACAACTGGCATCTGTATTTTCTTAATATAGAAGGCACATTCCACAGTAGCTTAATAACAACTTTGTTTATCTACTTTAAGGACCTCATTTGTACTTCTATTGTTCTTTCCTATTATGTTTCAGGACAAACTAAAGAAGAATTTGTCTTTTAATGTTCCGGACAAGACACAGAAATTGCCAAGTGATGTGGGTGCTTTGTTAAGAAGGAACAAATCTGATACTTCGTCTGCACAGAAGCAAGAACTTTCTTATGACAGTCATACAAACGATGGGCACAGACTGCACAGCGAAAGGGTGAGTACTGCCTCACAAAGAGACAAGCAAGCCTTTAAGTTATCTATCAGACCAGATCTCACTGAAAATGGGCATCAGCAGTACAATCGCAGGGAGGAGATTGAGGAGAAAAGAACCAACCATGTTCCTTCATTTGAAGGAATGGATGTTACTCCTAATAGGTATGTGGTGGAGAATCGGAAAGAGGAAATTGATCCAAGAAAAGTTAAATTGGGCAGCCCATTACGTGGAAGGGGATTGGGATGCCTTGATGGCGGATATGCACTTGATACCAGCAGTGTGAATTCTACTCCTAAAGTAGATCGCCATGGGACTCCTCGTCATGCAAAACTGGAATTTTGTCCCAGTCATACCAGACATCGAAGAGGAAATGGTGTTAGAGATTCTCCAATTGCAGGTGGTAACCATCCCAATGGAAAATATTCACTCCACGAAAAACAGACTCAGAACAATTTATCACAGGGAAGACCTGAGTTGCCTCCTGTACCTATTGTCAGAAGAACAAAGGAAAAGAGCCACTGTTACCATGGATCTAGTGAAGCCTGTGATAGTCAATATAATGTTGCCAACTCCACAAGGAAAGTTGAGGAGGCAAAATATGATTCACATGGGACAACAGAATTGCCTTTTACACCTAGTGTCAGAAGAACAAAGGAGAAGAGTAACTATCACAATATTTCTGTTGCTGGTGAAGCCCATGATGGTCATCATGGCACTGGAAACTCCACAAGGAAAGTTGTGGAGGAAGAAAGAGATGAGTTGAAGCCCTCTTATTGTAATTCTCTTCCTCCTCCTTATGTCAAACCTAGAAAGAACAAATCTGATGCTATTTCAGGGTCACAACACCCCGGTTTTGATAGTAATGAAGGCCCTAAGGAATCTGCAACACATGACAGAGCAAATGGCAGTGCTAGAAGGTCAGAGAGACTTCAAATTGCATTATATCATGACAATCCTAAAGAACACATGTCTGCAGAAAATGGTCATGATTGTGAGAAGGTTTATCAGTATCATCAGGATGAGATGACAAGTGAGCCTAGGCGGAGATCAAAGTCCAGCAGGAGGAGACATTTAAAATCATCCTCCAGTCATGATCATGATGGCTATTTCGATGACGCAGGAGTTGTGAGAAAAAAATCAAGTAGTAGGAGAAGGGATGAGCCCAGACGAGGCCTGCAAGTCTTGTTTGATGAGGATCATTATCGGAAGGATGAGGAGAGGATGATAGACAAGTTGTTGTTACATTACAGCAAGAAACCATCAACACTTGAGACTGATAAGGTTCAGTTAAAGTCCAAAGCTCATTCTTCACGTTTTGCAGCCACTGAAGAAGGTGAACCATTTCATAACGGTGATGCAGATAAGCCTAATGCAAAACCAGAAATGGTTCCTCCTCCAGGAAGATCAGCTTCACTCCCCCATGAACAGGCAAGTACATCAGAGACAACAAAGGTTTTTAAATGCTCAACATCATTCCGGCCAGAAATGTTGAATCATAATCGGCATGTGCACCCCAAGCTTCCAGACTACGATGATTTGGCTGCTCGGTTTGCAGCCCTGAAAGGGAGATAAATGGTAATAATTAAAGCAGATTAAAGCAAAGAATCTGTATTTTCCATGCATACGTACATCCACTGTATAATTGTATCTTTCATTGCATCATTGTTTCCAGTATGGTAAGCCCTGACAAGTAGGGTATGGCATGAGTCACACGAGTTGGGGCCAAAGTTAAAACACTCACCACAGTAATTTGCTAGTCCCTCATAGTCAAGAATCGCATTTTCACTTGCATGATATAGGTGACATCCAGGCACTGCACTCCATCCTAGTTCTGTTGTTTTTTCCTTTTTGGTCATTATGATTGTTGTTTGTATAAATTTCCCGGAGTCCCTGTCTGTAAGGAGTTGGTCATGAACTTTCCATGTTGATGTGATACAGATTCTACAGTTTTAACATGTGAAATTTAAGATTGGAGTTGCATTTCTTCAGTCTTTTTTGTCTCAATTTTATTCGAATTTCTTGGTCCAACAAATGATGGTCAACTTGATCGACAGCTGGTGTGGCACAATTGTATTGGCTTCTGAGTTGATGAAATTGACCAAGTGCATTGAGCGAAGTCACTGGAGAATTTATTTCTTGTGCTGATTTAGGCATTACAAGTGGTTTAGCGGGACTTATCCAAAATTTTTGTTATTGGATTTATAGAATTTTGTATCGAAATATACAATTTAAAAAAATAATAATAATAATAACTCATATTTATCGTAGGTTGGACCCACGATCAAGTATGTCACGGGTTGAACCCGTAACAGAACCACGCGACAGCCACACAGTGGCTGTTGGTCATGGGCGGCAAGTGTGTCCTTCAAAACGTAACACACTGTATCGTGCGCTAAAGGCGCGACACCATATGTCACGGGTTTAACCCACGACATATGCCTCCTTACCCCCGAATCTCACTTCCCTTTCCCCTCCCCTCTTCCTCTCCTCTCCTGCGGCAGAAGCTTCACAAACCCTAACCCTCTCCCACAAAATCCACCGGATCTAGCCATTCGAAAAGAAGAGGTAAGCTGCTTTAATATTATTTTGCAACTTTCAACGTGCTTGGTGATTTTTTCAACATTTTATGACGTTTTTTCAAAAAAAATCTAAAAATATAAAATTTTTCCTATTTCAATTTAAATTATTTGAAATACATAATTTGATGAGTATTGAACTATTGTGAATCAAATTTGTGTTTTACGTTGAATAGATTTTTATGAAATTTTTTATTAATTTTGAATTAATGACTTTTTTAATTAAGGTTTATGGTGATTAATTAATATAATAATTATTAAATATTTAATTAATCTATTGATAGGGGGTATTTTGTGTTCTTATAAAAGTGGTTATTATGTATATTTACAGTATTTATTAGAATTAGAGGATTTAGATTACTTTAGTCATCATAATTGGAGTTCTATATGCTTAGATTACTTGTATAGATAGTTTTGTATAGTTTTGCATATAGACTCGCATGAGATCAGGGGGCTCTGATTCTTTTACGAATTTGGCTATGGGAGAGATTCACATTTATAACTCCTATTAGGCGATTTTTATATATAGAGGGGAATGAGCCACTATCTTTACGATAAATGGCAGATTTTGATATCATTTCACTTTCTACACATGTCGTGACCGTATATACAGAGGCATTCAATAGATTTATGAGCGATAAAGTCGTGTGACTGCCTTGCACTGAAAACGTGTTATCTTCTCTCCCCTACTATTGTCATGAGGGTATGGATATTTGATATGCTCGCGTACTACTTATTTATTTTTCTATTGTCAAGTGGCACCTTCCAGATCGAGTAATCCGTTGGTACAGATGATTGCAGTTCATTCTGGATCATTGCGATATTGAGGATCGATTGTATGACACTAACTCACCTGATTCACAAGAAACAAATTGGTCGGTTGAGCATGCTCGCTACTTCGACATTTGGATTCACGGACGCGATCACTTAGTTCCTGTTGACATGTCATTTGAACCCACTGTCAATTTTTTTTATACCGCTTGGTACCGCACCATCTCTCGTATATTTATTAGTCGTTAGGGAGTTTGTTTGGGATATGTGGTAAGTGTATAAATTAATTTTTTTATTTATATCAATTATTTTATTTCTATTTATATCAATTATTTTATTTTTTTCTTAACTAACGTGTATCGAGATTTTTATAGTGGGATTCGTTATATCAGATTCGAGATTCTAAGGATGTTTATGTCCGTGGACTGGCGGATACAACCATTTCAGCTTTGAGTGATGATATTGCATATCTCTTGAGATCTAAATCGTCTAGAGGTCATGCTGAGGGAGGTGACGAGGAGTAGCGACGTCGACAGAGCCGAGAGAGACCCCGCTCGAGGCCACCGTCTCATGATGAGTCACCGTTCCAATCTCAGCATCCAGAGGACGTCGTAGGACCTTCCACAACGTATGTAGACTCCTCTTCTTTCTACACACTTGTGTTTGATTTCCCTCACTTCTTTATTCTGATACCCCACAAAGGGGAGTTCGTATAGTTGAGCGACAGACATAATTTCAGAGAAATGATGCACGAACGATATACCATGTGTCTCCTCCACGTTTTTGTGATATAGGACCCTCTCAAATCACACACACAGATAGATGATCTAGGTTTACTATTCCAGGACGACACTATAAATATTATGAGAAATTTAAGTGTTCAGACGCTATAATAGAAAAGGACAACGACGTTAGTTACATATTATATACTTTGCATCATATATTATATTAATGATTATTCAATTCCCTCATATATGTTCATTTTTCCGATTTTATTTGTTTGATTTTCCGTTTCTATTCTATTTATAAGAAGTTAATTCATGAATTTTTCAGAAATTTGGATGTGATTTCTTGTAGTTTTTGGTCCGAGATTATTATTTTTCTTGAACTGTTCAGATAATAAACTTATATGATATTCAGAATGTAATTTTCAAATTCTATGTCTGATGTAATTATGTTTTTTTCATACAGGAAGGTAGGGTGATAATGTATTGCCCAACACAGATAAGGATGGTAGGGTGGGGTTCACTGTGTCGTGGGTTCGATTCGCAGCATGTTTAGGAAGCCGGATATTGAAATGGCGAACACAGATATGAATGATGTGGAGGGGTTTACTAAGTCACGGGTTGGATCCATTGGGCCAGGCATCTTTGAAATTTCGATTTTGATTTTGCCTAATACATATATCGATATATGGTGGACCCTCTGAGTCATGTGTTTTGGATCATGGACCCACGGCTCGGTCCGTTGGCCAATGGGCTGGGCCCACGCGAGCCTTGTCGTGTCTTCATCGTCTTCAAGATGCGATATAGTTTGTCGCGTCTTTAAGACGCAATCCTGTCTAAAGTACACCACATGACTCTGTCGCGGGTTGAACACGCGATAGACCGGGTCACGGGTTCAACCCGTGACAAATATGGGTTATTTCTGAATTTTGTTTCATCTACTGATCATTTTAATTTTTTTTTTAATTGGTATATTTCGGTACAAAGCTCTGGATTTATAATTTTAGAATACAATGCAAGGGTTATCATTTCTCGTGGGATGAAAACCAGAAATTATTGATAACCATGAATTTCTAGATGTGCTGACTGCAGTGAGCGTGTTCCTGTTTTGACTTTGATATGAAGTTAAACTGAGGCCTAAGGAGTCTATTTGGGCTTAGTCTCTGGGTACGATGGCTGACATTAGCATGAGACCATTTTACAATGAGACATTGACCATCATGACCTGGAAGGTCAGAAAAGCCCCTTTCAGGTCAGAACAAATGTCTTACTCTCTTCCTCTCTCATAAGATTCCTGGGCCGCTGATCTCCTTTTTCTCTCTGCTTATGCCTCACGGTTAAAGTGAAAGTACTCTTTCCCGCCAAAATCAGCATCTTCCCTTGCTCTTTTATAACAGCCCCCTTCTCCCTACTCTACTTACCGTTCCTTTTTACAGTGAGAGAGAGAGAGAGAGAGAATATGAGGGGAACTTCTAAGGTGATAATGGGAGCTACACTTGTAATGGTGGTGAGCCTAGCAATTGTGCTAGGTTTAATACTTGTCTTGTTAGCTGAGCTTTACTGCTCTCTATTGCTCAGAAGGCGTCGACAGCATCAGCTCCCCACCACCTCCGCCACCTCCACCAGGATTGCCACCGTCGCCACAACCACCACAAATGGTTCAGCTTCCCCAGCACCACATCCCCAAAATCAATTAGTTCCTCCTACACTCACCACCCTCTACGCACACGGTGTTCTTCGCGCTCCAAGAAACTTCCTCTTCCCCACAATTCCTTGCAAAGACGACACAGTAGAGACCCACAAACAGCATCTCCAACTTGAGAAAAAGATAGAGAACCAAATCCAACCCCAAACACAGAAAGAAAACCTACCTGTATCTCCATCAAATCAACCTTCTCCTTCTACAACCATCACTAAACCACCACAGCCAATTGAGGAAATGCCTAAAATAAGCAACGCAGATGAGCATTTTGTCTACATATCGAACCCCATTTATGACAATGAAGCTAGAAGGTCAAGTGGGATAAACACGCCTTTCGAAACTCCGGATACCTCGCCGTCTCGGCTAGAGATGAGCGAGTCTTCTTCTTCAAGTGATGAAGAGAGAATAAAGCCATCATCTCTTTCAAGTCCTCCTATGACACCTCCATTGACTCCGATGAAGAAGCTCCCGGCTGAGGCATGTTCTGTTTCATTGAAAGATGCAAGGTCTTTAGGGACTTCTGGTAGTGATTCTAATGGCGTTTCTAGTTCATCTTCTGGTACTCCTTGCACTTCTCCTTCATGGTGATTTTCAGTGACTTGAATCAGAACTGAAAAAAAATGTGAACTTTTTTTGTTTTTTAGTGAATGTTTTGGCCTTCTATGGGTGTTTTATGGATATGTTAATTATGAGGGACAAAAAAGGGAAAAAGAAAAAGAAGGTCGATTTGCATTTTATGAGCTTTTTCTTTCTGCAGGCAGTGCCATGGCTCGTACACCTAAGCCACGCCTATCACGCACACACACTTATTCCTCTCTCTCTCTCTCTCTCTCTCTCTCTCTCTGGGAAGGAGAAAGCCTATGATACTGCATTACAATGTCTTGATTGAAGTAGTAGAAAACATATTATGGCTATTTATTTATTCCAATTTTTGTTTGTCACTGCTTTGGAAGAGTGAAGAGGCATGTGAGGGGTTAGGAAAAATCTCGTTTTTTGATGGACCTCGTGTGCTGATTTCAATGCATAAGAGCCCTAAAAAACAAATATGGTCACTTTGTGGGGTCTCTGTCGACTTTGATAACGACGATTTACAATTACTTCTGAGGGTTCGTCCGTCTTGCGAGCCCAATGCAGAAAGAAGCTTCAGTTTCTTCAATTACTGTATTTGTGTAGTGGATGCTCTACTCGATTTATTATCCGAGAAAAAAGTACCCGAGATTTGGGCCTCCTCACCCTTTTCAATAGGGTTGCTTCAATAGGGTAGGTTGCTTTGAGGGTTTTGTTCGTTGGTTGCTTTGTGAAGGTGGCAGGATCTGCTCGGTAACCCCTTTTGAAAGCATTTTATACTTCTCATTTAAATTTTAGCAATTGTTCGTTTTTAACACGACTATACTACTATAGCATCGTCAAGATATCCTCTCTTGTGCATTACAAGCTCATCAAAATGTTAAGTGACTACTCATCTTCCAATGACTCCTTGAATAGGAGAGCTTTTGAGTGAAGATGGTTTATAGTTTACCAAAGTGTTGTTAGCAGCACTGATTGAGTTTTGAGACCCAAATGACTTATCTGTTCCTTCCCTTGAATGAGCACATAACACTGTTAGAAATGTTACAAGCCTTTTCTGTGGAAACTTTCAATGTACATAGAACAAATCTCAATAGCATTTAGACTCCAACAGGTTTGTGTTTCCCTTTTAAACTTTTGATCAGCAACAGTGAATTTCGATTCCATTAAGCAGCATCTTCAGAAATAATTCAGATGCACCTACCCAGAAGAAGACCACCATAAGAACAAGATTGGCAAGGAAGAAAAATAAATCAATCTCGTAGAATGAGAAAATACTGAACCTAGCGAGGACTACAAGTGGAGGACTCGGTAGGTCCCTTGATATAGAGAAAGAGGAAAATTGGCTACCATAATGTTGGATCACATCCTCAATTATGATGAGAACTTATTAAAGAGTGACTTCTAGCTAAGTGGCCAATTAATCTGCTTAGAATTTCTTAACCCAACAGCCTAATACTATTAAAAGGAAAAAGGGGGAAAAAAATAACAAAACAAAACACACACACACACTTACTTTTATCCTCCAAAAATCTTGGGCAAGCATCAGCATCATCCTGAACAACAAAATGTTCTCCTTCCACTCCGTTGTGCAGTGTGCAATTTCATTCCAGTAGGACGAGATGGCACGGATTTTGCCAACTGTTTCGCTGCAAAAAGGAATTGAACATATTACCTACAGGAGCTAGTTTACAAGAAACCATACAATTAGACACTAAGGTGTGTCATCCATGGAAGCAACAAGCACAAGGATGCCTGGAAGCATAACAGATGACCAGTTCACGGCCAAAGTTTGGAGCCAACCATTTACTTTTGGTTAGAATCAGGCTAGATATTGTCTCTTTTTTGTCTCTTATCGAGGGTAACAAGTTATATGTGATCAGAGAGATCCATACTCCGAAGGACTCGGAGCAAATGATGTGTAATTCCACCAAGAAGCGTCAAATATGGAACAATTAATGTCCTCAAAATCTCAGACAATGTATCTAACCCAGAAAACGACAAGACAATTTTACCTATTTCATAAAACAGCTCATTTACGTTCTGTGCAGTTTTTGCAGATGTTTCAAGGAAATACAGACCATTTTCTTTTGCATATTGCTCGCCATCCTGCAGCATTAGTCACAACGAGAAGCACAAATATCAAATACTATGCAAATGTCAAATTCATCAAACATTGTTCTCGGAGAAAAATGCTCCACTATGAACTATCTCCAAATCTCACCCTCATTTAAAAATTCACAATTTAAGAAACTTTAATAAAATTTCAAACAATTTCCAAATTTAATCAGTCAAATTCCACACTTAAAAGTAATATTCATTTGTCGTACCCCAAGTATCCAAGGCTACTTTGCCATATCTAGGTCAGTGCCCGGATGAAGTGCTTAGGCGCATTTAGAAGATGCGCCATTGACAACAAAATAATGTAAGTGATCTACATCAAAACTTGAATACAAACATATATGATAGAAATGCACCACTGACTGGAAAATTACTTAAAATATCAGGTGCATCCATCAAATGTACCTCATTCTCCACCTTTCTCTTTGTCTCCAAGTCAGCCTTGTTTGCCACCAAGACCATAAAAAGGTTTGGATTTCCTGAGCACAAAAAAATGAAAGGAGTTAATATCACTCTTGATAAATTCAACTTCAGATAATTTGAGGAAAATTTTTCAGCCAAAGAGCATAAACTACCGAAACAGATAGCAAATAGCAATATTCCCAGTCTACAATTGCGAAAAGCAAAATTTTTGTAATACAAGTTTCAAATGAATTAGCGAATCTTTAGAAAGCGCTAATACAAAAAGGAGTTTTATTCCATCTGTAAACCTCCTTTAGTCATTGTACAGAGAATTAGAGAATCTATATACAAACAACAAACTTACTCACCTTGTCTTTGCAGTTCTTCTACCCACTTTTTTGCCCTTATAAATGAATCCTGAAGCAAAGGCACCATATATACACATTAGGGAGTTTGACTCCAGTAAAGTACTGCTAATGAACAAATTAGTAAGTGCGACTTGGGTAAGGGATATTTTCTACACAATTCAATAAAAATTTATCTTTTTTTCTAAAAAAATTGTTGTGCGAAATATCAATATTCGAAGACTTCTTGAATTACCACAATAAAGATTTAAGTGCAAGAATATGTACCATGCTTGTGATATCATACACCACAACAGCAGCTGCTGCACCACGGTAGTACATGGGAGCCAAACTGTGGTACCTTTCTTGTCCTGCAGTGTCCCATATATCAAATTTTATGGTGGCTTCATTTAAAGATATAACCTGAGTGAAGAAGGCAGCTCCTATCGTTGATTCCTGCAGCATGAACACGTGTCAAGGTAGACTATGGGCATGAAGGATAAAAGAGTTTAGAAAAACAGCAAAAGAGAATAAACCTGGTAGTCAGAGAACTGGCCTTTAACAAATCTGAGTACCAAACTGGTTTTTCCGGTTCCCATATCTCCAAGAAGTACCTGAAAAATCCGTGATGATGTTAAAATTCCAATGCAGTTTCATCTTTATCATATTTCACTATGAAGATTAGGGTACATTGGTCCACCGTATTTTGTGAGAACAAGAAACTTGGAAAAGATGAAGACATACAGTTGGAATATAGGAAAAGAGAAAGAAAACTATGAGCCAACAAAGCATATTTTGGTCCTACCTGTATCTACCTCAATGGTGAAAGAAACACAGTAAATAAGTATCTACCAATAAGAATTGGAAGTCATGAATACTTGGCAATTTATATCGATCACATAATATGCATAATTGGAGAATTATTAATTAGCAAACACAATTTGACGAGATGTCGTCACAAGGGCTTCCTCATTTGGCACAAGGTAGAAAAACATTCTTCCTGAGCTTATTAGAAATTCTTAAATCTTCTTTTGTCCGAGATCCGACAAAGGACTTCAAAACCACAACATCAATCGTCTTAGGTGTAGATTGAGCTAATGCATATTTTAGTTAAACTGGTCAATTACCACATAATCATCACTATCAGAATTTAAAGTTCAATACATTTTACAATATATCTGAAATATAACACGCGAATTAAGTATGGGAATCTTATTTTCTCCACCAAAGTCCCTCAAAAGGGTCCTATTTTCTCAACATTTCCAAATAAAAACACAAAATACAGGTCAAAGAAAAAGATCATTAGTACCATAACAGAAAAAACATGCCCATGTTCAGTTCACAGCTCAACTGAACCAGCGGAATTTCCAATAGTACTTATGCACGTTTAAATTGATTTCCTGGAGTCTACTTTTTCTCAGGAATCACCTAAGAACCTCAAAATTTGAATATCAGATGATGGGTTCAAGTAATGAATCACAGAATTTAAGTTCAAGAAAAATTTCACAGTGAATTGGAACCAAAATCTTCTGAATTAAACATTGGATTTACTAATCTTATAAAAGGAATGGACTTTCATCAACATAATAACGAAATTGACTCTCTCACACAACAATTTCAATCAAATTTTATAGAAACCTATAAACAGAAGATCAAAATAGAGAAACATCAAATGAAAGTTTTTGACACAATCAGGAGGAACAAACACGAATTAGACCGATTGAATCAAAAAAGGGTAGACGTACCCACCAGCTTGGCTTGAATATTCTTGTTGCCTGACCTTGCCATCTTTTTCGATCAATTGCACAAACACGAATGCGCACCCGAGAGAGAGAGAGAGAGAGAGAGAGAGAGAGAATTTGGGGTTTGGAAATTCTGAAATGATCGTACTAAGAGAAAATACGAAGGTGGGAGAGGCAGACCGGTAGTTTTAGTGATTTTGACTGTTAGTCGGTTTTTGCTTGGCTGTAATCCTCTACACATCTCTCCCAACATTTATCTTAATCCATGTCCCACTTAGTCTTCACCTTCCCACGCCATCACTGACACGGTCGAATAATATATCTTTAATTTCTTTATCCTTCTACTTAAAACCAAAAAAAAAAAAAAAGATCTTATACAGACAAAAGACTGGTTGAATGCTAAATTGATTTTGCTTGGCTGTAATCCCCTTAAGCATATGTGGGTTGGGTGGGTCAATTGGGGTTCAATGCCAATAGTAAAAAATGATGGATGTTTCGGAGGTGAGATGATGGTGACAAGGAAAGGGTAACAGCTAGTATAAAGGCGTATACGCCCATAGATGGATGCCTTTTATTTGTAGATAGATGCCTTTTATTTGTCCCTTTCCTCATCTCTCTCCTACCTGTTCCTCTTTTTCAATGAACCATAGTTGACGACTTCTGTTTTCCTTCTCTCTCTCTCTCTCTCTCTCTCTCTCTCTCTCTCTCTCTCTCTCTCTCTCTCTCTCTCTTCTTCAGGGTGAATTGGGCTATTATTTGTGAAGTAAATGGAGAGATGGTTAATTTTAAAGAACTTAAAATCTAAACTCTATAATAATTGGAGTTCTAAGGGGGTAAACTTTATTTAATCTGCTTGCAACTTTTCTTTTTGTTGATCTTTTGTTCTCGTCATTTTATATGGGAATAAAATTTTATATTAATGTATTCCATTTGTATAATATTAATATTTAGGGTTCTGAAGCCAAGAATATCCCTCCATCCAGGCGTAATTCAAGAGGAACAAGCAAAATCGGAAGCTTAACACAAGTTTTCCAAATGATCTGCCTTGGAGCTTAGGTTATTCTGAAAATTTCTATAATTTGAATTATTAAACGGATTGACTAATGGGGTTTATTTATTATTTTTTTTAATGCTTGCAATGTCAGAATTTGCTTTCTATTTTCATAGCATTAAATTTTTCCTCGGTGGGTTAGACAAAGGCCGATGTTTTGGTAGAATTCATGCATGTTTTGGTTGGGAAGATCTTTGTTTCTCTTTTTCTTTGACCATTTTGTGGATAACGTAGGATTTGATGAGAAAAATGATTACCATAGTTAGACTCAAAAAACAATCCTTTTCGTTTATTGCAAGGAAGCACTTAAATATTGGTGCAACGACTTTGGGCGTGGAGCACGATAACCACTTTCTTTTTTTTTTTTTTTTTTGGTACAGATAACCACCTGATTCAGGTTTAAACTTTCGCTTAACAAAAAATATTGGGCCGCAAAATCTCCATTGTGGCCCACCTCTGCCGTGGACAATGGCCCTATCGCGGGCCACTTTCAGAGATGGATGTTATCAGATGGGTTCATAATGGGCCTGTTTGTCCAGCCCATACGGCTTAAGGTTTTTTTTTTGTGCTAAACGACGAAAATCAAACAATCAAAACCAAAGAAAAATATAGAAAGAAACCTAAACAATAGCCTTCTTCCTACAAATAGACACGAGAGCTGCTGCCCTCATGGAACTACTTCTTGTTTTCTCCGCTCCCAATTTGTCACCTTGAATGAGCTTCCTGATCTCATCGGGAGGATCGTTGAACTCTACCCTTCCGCAGCCAATACTTTGACCCAAAAAAGCCAACGAATCAGCACAACAGTTGGCTTCTCTGAAAATATGGGTAATAGAGCTGTTTTCCAACGAATTCAGCAGCTCCTGACATTCCAAAATTATGTAGCAGAGAGGATGATCTTCTTGGGGAGGATTCCTCATTAAATTACTCAGCATGGCGGAGTCTGTTTCAATCTCAATCTGCTTAAAGCCTCTACTCTTGGCCATGAGCAAGCCTTCTCTGAGACCCATAATTCAGCTATGAGCACTTGAGCCTTACCTATACTGATCGAGAATTCAGCTACCCAATTCCCATCGCTATTCCTGAAGATGTCCCCTGCACTCGCATGCTGAGACACTTTCGAAACTGCTCCATCCATGTTTAGCTTCATCTTACCAGGACGGGTGCCATCCATTTTATCTTCTTGCGGCCTTTTGTCTTATTCTCCATGTTCTTGCTCAATATTAGGTCTGCTTCCCTAGCCATTCCCGACGCTATAGCCGCGAGCTTTGTAGGAGAAGGGCTGACTCCTTGGAAAGCCTACATGCATCTTCCCTTCCAAATAGTCCATATTGTGCTAGTGAAGACTGCAGTGGTTCTTGCTTGTCTGCTAGTTCCTGTCTTCATCCACTCAAAGGGGGTGGAAAGAGGCCAAAACCAGGTACTAACATCCTCTTCCTCCATGGCCCACACCAAATGCCAAATCTCTGAGGCTTTTCTATAGTCTCTCAACACATGCATGATGGATTCCTTAGCATTTTTACAAATTGGACAAGTTGTGTCTTCACAGAACTTTCTTTTGGAACGTTTCACATTGGTCATCAGCTTTTCTGCACTCGCCAACCACACGAAGATTCTGATTCTTTCTTGGCACTTGATCTTCCGAATCCAATTCCAGTCCAATAGGGATTGATTACTTTGCTAACCGTGAGATGCAGAATCAATGATTTTATATGTAGAAGCTACAAAGAACATCCCATTGCTGGACCCTCTCTAGACAAAGCTATCCTCTGCTCTCCCAGGAGGAGGAACCAAAATACTTTTAATCTCCTCCACTTTCTCCCTCGACAGAACCGCACACAGGGTCTCCAAGTTCCACTCCCCTCTCTCCATTAAGAAATTGCTAACTTTGACATTATGATCTTCAATCCTTTGTGGCTGCTCTGTGCTATCCTTGAGACAACTGTTCCCCACCCAATGATCATATCAGAATTTGATATCTCTTCCATTTCTTATCCTCCAAAACATACCCTTCCTGATGCAACTCTTACTCCTAAATACGGCTTAAGTGGGAAAAAAGGGAGTGGACGTAGAACGCGTAAACTAATATTATTATTATCGACATGGGTTGGTTCAACTAAATGTGGAGTTGAATACTTTTAAGCATAATCAGGGTTCGACTCCCGCTGAGAGTATCGACCCCTTATGTGTATGGAGCGTTCCCCATTGGGAGATCCGCCCTCTTAAAGGAACTACTGTAACGGTCGGTTCGGATTAATCGAGACGAATTCTCAAATATAGGACGATATCCAAAATATGGTACCAAAAAAAAGTAAACCAATATTATTATTATTTTTAGTACAAAAAAAAATATTATTATTATTTTCGTTATTATATGTTGATGGAAAAAGGACTTGGATGATTGCATTATTAACTTTTCTTTCTTTTTTTAATTCAATAGAAAGTTTATAGGTACATGGATGTAATTATTTCTATATAATTATTAATTAAATTAAAATCACTATTAATACTTGAACTTATTCTCATAAAGAAAGTTATGAGTGTATCCTCCACCAGATTAATCTATTTATACACATTATTTTTTTTTTGTGTATTACTGCAAAAGTTTTCATCAATTATAATATATCAAGTTTTCACCGATGACGATATATTGGGTCATAAATATGAAACTGCAGGGAGGTGCTGTTCCAGTGAAACACATCTACAATGAAGCAAACCGTTGTGCGGATAAGCTTGCGTGCATTGGGCAGGATGCGGATATGGGAATTACAGAACTCTCAAACCCCAACAGATGCAATGATGCAGAGGGAGCCACGATCATGAGGAAGGGAAAACTGGTTGTGGGGTCTATGTGAGGCACCTAGGATGGGAATTTGCTGTCGAGTCTTGTGTTTTTTCCTTTCCCTTTTCTTCACTCATGGGTACCCAAAAAAATGTATAGTCTACCATATAAAATGTACAATGCTACTTTTATTATCTTTATTATAAGATGCAATTTCAAATTTCGATAGTTTTGAAAAAAAAAAAGAAAAGAAACATTTGGGTTGGGGTGATGGACGTTGGTTAATTTGTTAAAATATTTCTAAAAAGGTCCCAAAGCACTAGAGGTCGAGACTTGGGAAGAGAAACTAAAGACATTATTATATTATGAGCAATGCTTTTTCCGAAGGATTAAAGGATTGATGACGCATTAACTCCCATGCCTCTTAGAGAGCTATGCTGCAAAAGGAAAAAGAAAAAACCATTCACCAACGAATTAAACAAAATTCTAGTCGGTAATCTTCGAGCCTTGCCCAACAAATACCCATAATTTATATAATCTTTAGCATCATTCATAATCAAAACCTTTCGTTATCTTTTATTTCTCATTATTATTAAGTTGCACCCTTATCCAAGCACACAGCACAAGTCAAAATTCAACTCAATTTTTGTAACTGTGGAAGTAGTACAAGAAGTATGGCATTTTCTTATCCAAATCATGATGAAATTAGGATGGGGTTGTGGAGGCCCATATTTGTCTTGTACCCTAGAATAAGAACACACAATGCGCCGAAGATGCCGAGTGCTGGTTTTGTACGAAGAAAGAAGCTTTTGGGAAACGATCCAAACCGAAAGTTTTGAGCTCCAATGCAGGAGAGAGAGAGAGAGAGAGAGAGAGAGAGAGAGAGAGGGAGAGAGGATTACAAAACTGACCTTGTGTGTGTATGAGTGTGTGATATGACGCGGAATTGTCTTCTTCCTCTTTTGTGATTTCATGTTATAGAAGAGTAAGATTTGGTTGAGACAATTCCCGAGCTGATACTTGGTGCTAAGTGTTTGATTTTGTTTACAACATAGTTTACAAAAATTTCAAGAGAAATATTAAATTTTTAATATTTTTAATACTATCAATAAATAGTAATTATAATTCAATCTGTATGCTTTACAATAAATAAAAACTATTTTAATTAACTTTAGGAAAATAATTATATAATTTTTTTTCTCTCAATTCTCTTCATTTAGCCAAAAATAGTCATGAATTGAGGCCAATAGAGTGAATAGCGTTACCTAAGAAAAAAAAAAAGTTGAACTGAAAATGGGTACTATCATTTCAAAAGGTATTAAAAATAAGAACTCAACACTCAGTTAAGAGAGAGCAGTGCAAGAAGGGCACATGTGATTAGCATATCTTTACTACTCATCAAGGAGCAAAAGAATATATGATAGAAGATTTCAACCATTACCGTCACATTATATTTCCTCATTTTGATATTTAACCTTTTCTGTATATGCATCAATTTGGACGTACTCCTATTTCACAAATAGTCTCTATTTAAAAAATGGTTGAACATTCTTTTAAAACATGTTACTTTAAGTGCCAGATTATACTTCTAATTTGGAAGTTCCACATTCTACCATCCATTATTTGAAAGAGAGAGAGAAAGAGTGCGTGATACTAATTGACAATCGGTTTAATGGGATTTGATCAAATCTAAAATTTGAAAAAGACTATAATGAGCGAATTATCTCCATAGATAAAACTCTAACAAATATTTGAACTGAATTAATAAAAACATGACTATAAATACCATGATGCCAAAGAAAAAAAGAGAGTGCATAATAGTCAAAAAGTCGTGGGCAAATTCGAAGTGGGGTTATGGGCAACTTCCGGTTGAAGAAGACAATTAGGGTGCAAGAGAAGTGCACAATGAGTGATGAGGTGGTGACTCATTTTTATCTTCTAGTGGACTATATTCTTGTAAGATAATGTAATGTACATTCAGCTATAGAGTTAAATAAAGATGGGGATGCCCTTCCCCAACCAGTGGACCTGTGTATGAAAGTGATAGGCTTTGCCCACCAACTCTTTAGAGTTGAGGTAAAATTAAAATTACAGGATCATTAAAATTTTGGGTTCAAATGATTACACAAAATTGATTTAAAAACCTAATTCTAAGTTAAAAGTTTTATTTTTTTGGATCTTTTATATTTTAATTAAAAAAGAAATACTAATTGCTAATTAATTTTATTATTGATATGTATTCATCTATTATTAATCATGATAAATGATAAATGGTATTAGTTTAAAATAAAAGTAATAATATTAATGGAGTTATTGCTGTGGATGTATAAAAAGGAAGATATTCTTGCAACAAAAAATTTGTGGCACTAGAGACTTAGGCCTATTTTGCCTCTTTTATGTTTTTCCCAATTCTGGGGGGCTTGCAAAAATTGTTGTGGTCCTTATTTGTATAGATGGAGTGTTGAACGGAGAAACCTATCCCAGTCCCCAGTAATTGCCAAAAAAAAAAAAAAATTACCCCTCACCACATCAGATTTTGTAAGCAATTCTCATGTGAAGATAAAAGTGCACCTCCTTTTCTCATACTTTTTAAAAGGTTTTCACCATATTGGTTTCTCCAAAAATTCTCTCTCTCTCTCTCTCTCTCTCTCTCTCTCTCACTCAAAAAGATGGCCTCTCATGGAAGCATTGCAGTTTCAACTTCACCCAAAAGTGGCGGTGGAGACACTGTCGCAAAAGGACAGTGCTTGTGCTCGCCGACCACTCATCAAGGATCATTCAGGTGCAAATTTCATAGGTCTAATTCAACGGCTTGGATGAAGCGATCAAAGTCCATGCCTGCCAATAAATCTGTTGCCTCTCTCTCTCCTAAGTCTGTTGAGTCTTCGTAATTTTCATGTACAACCCCAAGGTACTCTTCCATACTACTTTGCAAGTACGAAGCATCTCTCTCTCTCTCTCTCTCTCTCCCTCCGTGTGTGTGTGTGCGCGTGGTTAAAGAACAAGTAAATGTTTGTGGGATCGCTGTATAATATGAATGGTGATTAATATGTGATGTCGCTATCTTTGAGTTGTTAATCATCACATGAACAAAGCTCTAAAACTCTCTTTAATCAGTTTGTTGGGTAAGTTATTCTCTCTCTCTCTCTCTCTCTCTCTCTCTCCCCCCCCCAAAATTATGGGTCTTTATATTTACGCTAATGATGAGATCAAAGTTGTCCGGCAAAGAACCTGCAATCAGTTTAAATGACTTTTTCGACCAATTCAGGAACGACCTCTCAAGGAAGGCAGCTATATCAAATTTCTTTGCTTTTGCATACAGGGTAAGCGCCCTCTTCATCGAGTTTGAATATTATGGTTTTTCATATATATATATATATATATATATATATATATATAACACACGTATGTGTGTTTGTATGTATGTATGTAAATGCTTTTCCCATCGCCTAATTGGTCCAATGGACAACGATTTCTTTTGAATCTTATGTACGAAGAAAACAGATTTCAAAAAAAAATTTTTTAAAAAAAAGTTTAATTTGCATCTAATAGAATTGAGTCAAATCCAACAAAAGATACCGAAAACAAGCATTTTATAAATAAATAAATATGCATTTCAAAATTATTGTTCTCTCTTAGGTAGAGGTTCACTGTTATAACGCAATTCAAATAATTTAAGAAAAATGGAGGGTGAAGAAACTATTTACCGATCAGAGCATTTAAATTAGATTTATTAACAAGGGGATTCAGTGTTGCCCTTCCTACAAGAGGCTTTTGGTGGTGTTCTTAGCAAACAAGTTATCTAGGGAAAGATAATATCTGTTCATTATTTGTCACCTCTTGCTAATTATAGACAAAATTTCATTATTAATTTCTTTCAAATTCTAAGCGGAGAAAAATACGATATTGTCATACCAATTATTCCATTTTCCCTTTTGGTCATCACCACTTCAAGAGGTGCAACAAACAAATGACAACCTACAACAAGAATGGCCTTTGAAAGAGGCATATGCATGTCATCCCATAATTATTAACATAAACTATGTGATCTTCTCGTGTTCTTTCTTACCCACACAATGCAGTGGTTGGGCTAAGGGAGAATTTTTTGTAATTCTTTCATTTATTTATTTTATTTTCCTTTTTTCCATGGACAATAATCAAATAGTTGAGATGAGCTTTGAATGGCCAACAACACTACCATGTAGTCTCTTCAAAAAATTATATTCAGATCTAGCTGATATTTTTATCTTGTATGAGTTTGTGGATATATATAGCTGAAAATGCAAGACCATGACAGGACAATCCAAGAAAATTCGACGGGTGAGACAGTGACCGCCCGACAACTTGGTGCCTACTCTATCACCAATGCCAAGTCATTTTCTCCGTGTCTCTCCTCTCGTCAAATGAAATTTTTAGGAATCCACTAACACAGTGAATTACTTTGTCACACTAAAATTTTGGTAGGTTTGTGGGTACATATTCGATTAATAAGTACTCTTTTCCTTTCCTTTACAAATCTGAAAAATTATTAATTTCTTTTTTCTAATTTACCATTATCTGTTGTTATCCCAAGAGTGAATTACTTGTTATTCCACGGGCATGGTAGAACTTATTTGCTTTAGGCCTGCTTGAATTGCTCTTTTGTGTGGAAATTTACTATTGATCAACTCTTATTAAGCAAATCAGAAGGGAACCCTTAAAATATCAGTAAGAATGATATCGAGAAATGAGTAATGTGTTGGGGTTTGTTATGAGCCTCACTCTGGAACAATCTTAGCGTTGCTTAGATTTCATCCGTTTTTTTTTTTAGTTCTATGTCTTGCACACTATTTATAATTTCATCCCGATTAATCCGGATTCATCGTTACAGTCTCTTTTTTGAAGGGCGAATCTCTCAACAGGGAACACTCCATCACATGAGAACCCGATACTCTCAGTAAAATTCGAATCTCAATCATGTTTAAAAAAATTCAACCCAACATTCAGTTGAGCTAACCTACATCAATACTTCATCTTACATATTCTTTAGAGCCCAATTCGTGTCTAATCGGATTAAATATTTTCTTAATTTTTCGATCAGTGCAAGTAATAAAAACTCTCAAAGATGCCAAATCTTAAAAAGTTCACTTAATATTTTTTTTTTTTTTGTTTCTGGGAATTAGTTCTATGAACCATTGCGAGTAAGTAGAACGGGTGGGGGGTAAATCATCTAATAAAATTGGGGAAAATGATGGCAAGACGCACACAAGAAATCTCCAAATAATCTCTTCCTCGTTGAATGAATTTCACCGACCAATCACGTTAAACTCTACAATATATGCCAACAAACACGGAAAGCGAATTCAAAATCATAAATGGCACACACCGACCTTAAAACAATACCAATTATCGTGATTGTCCCTAAATTTCACCGAACCGTACAGCACTCCACACCCAATCAAAAATGACAACAGGAGAGTTTCCGAAATACACTCAAATCCCCACGACAAACGCTGATCAAAATCATCAAACCGTCGTCGTTCTACGGCCACGCCATGATTACCATTACCACCGCCGCAATCTCCGCCGCAATCTCCGCCGCATCCTTGCTGTCCTCGCCGCCTTCGTTATTCTTCCTACCGCCATTTTCGCTCTTTACCCATGCGATCCCGACCTCCAACTCTCCCGTCTACATCTCAGCAACATCCAGGTCCACACTACCCTCAAAATCTCTCTCTCCCTTTCTCTCTCTCTAACCCTAAGAGTTTACAACCCCAATTTCTTCTCTCTAAATTATACTTCTCTGAACGTGTCGATCGGGTATGGGGGGAGAGAATTAGGGTTTGTGAGGTCGAATGGAGGTCTTCTGAAGGCGAAGAGGGTTTCGTATGTCGCTGCGGTTCTTGATTTGGACGCAGTGGAGGTCGCCCATGATGTGATATATCTGATTGGGGATTTGGCGAAGGGTTTGATCGCTTTTGATACTGTTTCTGTTGTGCAAGGAAATGTAGGGTTTTCCTTCTTTCAAGTTCCTCTCAAGGTAATTTTGCATTCTTTTCTAATTGTTCTTTATACTTGGGTTTGAATTTCTGAAGTGTTTGATTAGGTCAAGTTCTTGTGGATTAAGGCATGATTTCTGCTACATGTAAGGAAAAAGTAAGTTCGTTATATGATGCGAACTTCTATGTACCAAAAGGGTTAACTATTAAGTCGAGATTACATATACAATGTTTCAACCTGGGAAACTACGCCGACTCAGATTTTGTAAATTCTGTAGTTTGAATCGTTATAAATGTGTAGCACATTACTCATAAGGCATTTCTGGATAATAACCCATCAAATTATGGTTTAGTTTTTGGATCTATTTGTGACAAATGCTAAAAAATAGTTTCTGGAGCTTGTTGTCAAATATACAATGTTGAAAAATTAGCATTAAGCTAGCCTAACTAGTTATCGAGTTCACCCCCTTAACCGTTATTATAGTTTGTGACTATTTTGGTATTCCTGTTTTTGAGTGTCAATTGTTTGATTTCATGTGTTCAGCAGTTCAAGAAGTATCTGCTTAGGTCTATAATCTATGGGAACTTGGAATATGGATTCTTTTGCTATTGCATTTAGGTTTATGCCTCTGAAATTGATTGATGTTCGGCTTGTAAAGAGTAAATGGAACACTAAAGTTGTATGATACATGGTATGCAATTTAAGGTATGTGTCTATGGGCTTTTATCACAAATTCGATATACCATACAAATTTCCTTATCACTTTAATGTTGTTTATATATTTTTAATGATTACATTCTATAAAAATCAGTTTTGTGTTAAAAAAAAAAGAAAAGAAAAAAAACACTTACAATATATGATATGATACAATAAGAAAAACTTAAGGAAATCAATACATGCTATGGTCACAGATGAAACTGTGAATGAGGTTGTCATTTTTGAATATTGAAAGCTTCTTACCATGAAAACATGTCGAGTTTTTATCTTTTTACCATTTATGGGAATTCACAACGACTGGATCTAGTGTGTCGTTGGTTGAGGACAATCTACATATTTGTGATGGTACTGAATCATGTACTTCCTTTCCTAAATTGTCTACTCCTGTTTATTTTGCCTTGCTGTTAATTATAAGCTTGCTTTCCTTCACAATGTTTCATTTCGTTTTGCTTGTGTCTAACCCATTCACCTTTTTTATTTTTTGAGCTTTTATCTACTAGTAAACTGTGAAATTCCTTGACCTCCCCACTATGCCCTTCCATTTCAAAATTGATTACAGGTATCTTTTAAACAATGTATAACTTTCTTATGAACCTTTTTCTCCTTTTTTGTGCTCTCTTTCTCATCTTTTTGAAATTTTATTTGCTATTGTAGACTCCCTTTGGGAGCAAGTCCAGGCAAAATTAATTTTCTATTGCATGTGATGATTTACATAATCTGCTCTTTCTAGAAAGATGGAAGTCATGGAATCTATATTTTGTTTTTTTTTTTTTGTTTTTTAATTTGTAGTGCAAAGTGCTCCTTTCTTCTGTATTGTTTTATTGGATTTGAGACGAAGATAAGTGTATTTTACCTCCACAATGCATTTTTTTTTTAATCTATATTTTCAGGGAAAAGTATCGTGCGAAGTTTATGTAGATACTAACAACCAGACTATCAGTCATCAAGATTGCTATCGTGAGGTGAGAAACTTATTTCTTTATCATGGATTGGCGGGACCTAGTTTGGCATAAAGCGTGCTATAAGTACCATATCCTTCCCTTTTAGTTGTACTGTTGTCATGTTTTCCTTTGTTTTTTCTCTTCTACCTTGCCTGATCAAATGTTACATACAACCCTTATATTTGGGGATGATGTTAGGAGTAAGAGAAAAAAATGTGGGAGGGCTTATGTCATGCTTCTGCTTACCTTTAGAAAAAGTTTGTTGTTTACATGTTGCTGGAAAGGACCAAAAATAAAAGCCTAGTTATCCGAAGAAAATTCAACCAAGGGTGGCTCTAACAAAAATACAGAACTTAAAATTTATTAAACATATGCTAATTAGTATTTGTGTTATGAGAAGTTGGAGATTGCAGCATTAAGTTGAGGAGAGATATTAGAATGCTCTAGATGAAATTTTTTCTTTGAAGCTATTTACCCCGCTAGGCTTGTGAAAACTTTTAAGTAAGCTTTCATGCTATGTTGCATGTCTAAAAATAAGTCTCTCATGATGACCTTCGACATGTCACTTTTTTACTTACAATACTGAAAACTTTTTTATGACTTCAATGTGTCACTGCTTCTGTATGTTATGTGTGAGTTCATCCAGGGTGGGAATAGGTGGTTAGAATCACAACTTGTGTAGGTGCTCACCGATTCATTTTGTTGACCAAATTTTTAATCTTCCCAGTGATTGCAGTTGAGATCATACCAGGGTTGCTCACTTCTGTGTTGACGGCAGAACAGGAAGAAGTTTCTGTCTGCTCAGGAATGAAGATGGTTTAATTCCTGGAATGTCTCATACATGTTATGGGTGTCGGCGTAAAAAAAAAATGAGGAGAATGGGTTACTGAATCATGTTTTTGCCTCCCCTCCTGTAAAGGTTGGTTGATCATACCGTAGTTCTCCCATGGACTCCATTTTGTTGACCAAATTTTTAATCTTCCCAGTGATTGCAGTTGAGATCATACCAGGGTTGCTCACTTCTGTGTTGACGGCAGAACAGGAAGAAGTTTCTGTCTGCTCAGGAACGAAGATGGTTTAATTCCTGGAATTTCTCATACATGTAATGGGTGTCGGTGTAAAAAAAAATGAGGAGAATGGGTTACTGAATCATGTTTTTGCCTCCTTCCCTCGTGTAAAGGTTGGTTGATCATACCGTAGTTCTCCCATGGACTCCACTGATTTGGGATCTTCTTACATTCAATACAAGATTGGTTCCAATGATTGTGTCTCAAGCATGGTTTACATTCAATTTGCTGTATAGTCTCATCTCCTCTGTTCTTTAATGCTCTCCAAGTATGCTTCCCTTGATTTTTTTTTCCAACAACTAGAGTTCCAAAATTTGTGACGTGTTCAATTGGGCTGTAAAAGGGTAAGGGAATTGAGCTTCTCTTGAATTCGGCTCATTATGAGGCATTATAAACTTGTTAATGTTACCCTTTCGAATGAGAGCTAGTAATACTACTATTACCAAAGGATATTGTAACCATGTGGAAATACGTTTTTCTTGCATGATAGCTCAGTTGCCTTGGAGATTGGCGTCTTTTAATCATGGGCGGGAGTTCGATTTTTTATGGATATGGAAAAATCAGCGTTGAGAGACTTGTCCCCTCAATTGGGCCATGCAAGAGGTCGACTCAGATTAATCGAAACCTTGGATACTGGGTTGTGGTCTAGTCATGGTACCAAAAAAAAGAAATGTGAACTAAGCAAGAACATATGAACTAAAGGCATTAAACTTGCTTGGAAGCTGACGAGACAGAAATTAGCTTGCCTAAATGAGATCTAATGGCTTATAATCGAGAGAGCTAGCCGTAATAAAACGTGCCCCTTAAAATTAATCTCTTCGTTCGGCAGATGCTCCCCCTTGAAACCAATTTCTTCTTTAATCGGTAACAATTATGCGTCTCATTGTGGTCATTAGATTTGTGATAAAATATTGAGTTTAAGCAAAAACTTAATTGAATAGGCAAGTTGATGGAATGCAGGGTGGGGGTGGGATGCCAAATGGAAAATTACAAATCATTGTGTTTAGCAAAGCATCTGAATGAGTCGACTCCTAAATACTTGAAACCCTGGCTAAGACTAGCATGTCGTATGTCACTGCGGGTGACTAAAATTTTGATTTTGCCGTCTGATGGATCAATTTGGGATATTTATTCAGCCTACAAAGGTTGTCGGCGACCAAAGTAAAACAAAATACTTTGTCCTCCAAACGCAGCCCTTGTGATTGAACTGCTGAAAATACTGTTTCTGAGTTATTGCGGTTTGTTTCAATTCAAATTCACGTCTAGTGATGCTTGACGATCACCACCACTGCTCCACCACTTTCTGTCCCTTTCGGTGAGAGAGAGAGAGAGAGAGAGAGAGAGAGAGAGAGAGAGAGAGAGAGATATGAAAGTGAAACAGGAGAAAAGAAGAGAAGGGTTTTCTTTGTTCTAACAAGAGGAGACATGCAAAGGAAGGGGACAGACAAAAAGTAACCTCTATGGACTCAATTTTTATATGCGATACATAAAACAAACAAACATCCATTTGTGTAGTTCTTTCTTCCTTTTCTGCAACCACTTACGAGTTTACACACTTCCCCTATTCACCTAATGACACCCAGCCCCAGCTCCTGCCTCTCTACCACCCCACACATAGTCTCCATGGTGTTGCCTACAGCGGAACGACCCCGGATGCCTCGTCGGCGAGCATAAACACTGCTTAATCGAGCCTTGGGAATTCGCTCCGACCACCTCTTGTGGTGGTGGTGGTGGTGGCGGCGGCGGAACAAGCCATCTATGTTGTGCAGCCAAGTACCTAAAGCTCACCACCACAGTATCACCTGCATAGCACATCCTTCTCTCTCTCTCTCTCCGGAGTTTTTCTTGGCCTGTGTTATTAACGAGTGGAAAAGGGCTATAACATTTTTCTGGCCGAAGAAAAGAAAAGGAGAAGTGGTGGACTAAGGAAAGTTGGGTATAAAGATCTTGGCTTTTGAATTGATTCTTCAGGAAAGGATTGCTTTTGTTGAAAGCTGATTTAAGGATGCGTGTCTTAGAGAGCGAAAGAGAGAGAGAGAGTGTGGTATTTGTTTGTTAAGGTGACCGAATTTCCTAGTCACCATATCCTACACTTGTCCAAATTAGGTCCTTAAAATGATGTAATACAAACATAATTTGTGTCATCCCCTCATAAGCAAAAATCCGGTGCCTCTGATTTTCTATGGTTGTTCAAAAGCGATTGGTTATTAACACACACTTCTTACTCTTTCTTTTATGGCTTTAAACCTATATTACAGGACATTTTAAAAAATAGCGTATTGATAATTGTATTAGCACATTCCTTGCATATATTTATAAAATACAATTTTTTTTTTTTTCAATTTACAATTTTCTCTCTCTTTTTGAATGTCCCTCATCCGAATGTCCATCCACAATTTTTTTCTCAGGACTTGTTTCGAAACAAATTTGACTTTTGGCTTTAGCAAGGAAAAGTAATATTTTTTTTTCACGTATATTTGAATTTGAGAAAGGGATTTATGTTCATTAAACTGTCTCTATGAAACACGTGTAAGAAGGCATTGGTCTGTTTATGGAATGCGGTGTGCAAGTATGAGTGGGATTAACTTTGAAGGGCGGTTTTTGGGCACGAGGACAAAACGCAGATTCTATTTTATTTAAGGTGGGATGAACTTTTTAAAGTATCTTACAGAGCGGTCCAACAAGGGATCTTATTGGTTTAGGAAATGGTCTGTTGTCCCTTTTTGGTTATACAGAGGATTTAAACCTAAAATTATTGAATTGGGGGAGAAAAATTTGTACCACTAAACTATCCTTTTGGGGACATCCGGCTCTTGAATTAAAGAGATGAGAGTCAACCCTTTTCTATTTTTTTGATTCCCTAAATTTGGTCCACCGTCGAGTATTTAGAGATTTATTCCGATTAATCTCGGTCGAGCTGCTATTGTATCCCAATCGAAAGGAAACTCTCCCAACGTCGATTTTTGTCACTATCAAGACTCGAACTTGGTTTTTGGTGTGAGGTATTAGTACCCTTCCCACTAGATCAACAAAATGTTTTCGATCGATGTATATAGCACGAGACCAACATTTCGTTGGTCTAGTGGGAAGGATAGTAACACCCCACATCAACTGAGATTTGAGTTTTGGTAGTGGCAAAAACGATATTGGGAAAGTTTCCTCCCGATTGAGATCAGATAACAATTCGACCGAGATTAATCGGAGTAAAATTTCGGATACTTGACGATTGAGTAAGGGATAAAAAAAAAAAAAAATAGCCCAAGGCTGTTCAAAAGTCCGTCACAGTGCCCAAAGCTCGGCCCACAAACAAGCCCATCAGCATCCGCCTCAAGTGATGTGTCAGTCTGGCCCCATTAGTGAATACCCATCTGAACTTATTTTGTTTGTCCTGTACAGTTCTGAAGTAAAAAATTAAATTTTTGAAAAAAAAAATTAATATATTATTATATTCATAATTTTTATATTAAAAAATTTTAATTTAATTTCAACTAAATAAATCTCAAACTTTCCCAAATGGTCTAATTATGCTCTTGCTTATGACTTCTGTCGCGTGGGAGTGAGCATTCAATTTGGTTATTTTAGTTGATGGGATTCTGTTTTTGGTCATTGAAATTAAAAAAAAAAAAATCAAATAAAAACCAAATTATTATTCGGTTATTCAAGCGATAGAGGAAGAGTCAGAGAATTAATCCAGAGAGAAATAAGAGAAGAGAGAGGGGGAGCGGTGGCACTAGCATCTCTTGTTGAGATGAGAATCGGTTAGAAGAGAAAATCGATTTATTAAAAAAAAAAAAAAAAAAAAATTATTGTGATGAGAGTAAAGAGGGGTACATTGGTAATCTCACAAATATGCACTACGTCATCCTTTCAGAGATGAAAATTTTAAAACATAAACAAACTCTCGGTCATTATACTACGTGGGCCACTATTTGTCTCAATTCTCGGTCATTTATTCCAAACTTACCCCTTTTTTTTTTTTTGATAATTTTCAAATCTTGATTTAAGGAATTGGCCGTTACCAAAGTATTATGGACTCGTAATTAAAGGAGTATTGTCCCTCGGAGACAGTTCAATCAGTTAAATCTTCCGAATTTTATCATCTCTTTTTCGATTTGATTCCGATTAATTACATTTTATTTTATAAAAAAAATTAATTAAACGAATATTTTGATATATCTAAAAACACACAGGAAAGTTAAAACCTAATACAAAAATGTGTGTGTGGCACTTATAAGAATGGCACCCACAGCCCCTAAATTTGATCTGTAATAGGACCTATATAGATAGGACGGTTATCTTTCTTATGAGGCTCATTATGAATGATTTTAGAAGTTAATACTCCTCTTTTTAACTAAGAAAAATGATGGAGTTTAAAAAATTAACTAAGTAATAATCTCTTTGGACATCACTAGAACTTATTATATCCTATAAAATGTTTAATTTAATACAAAATTACTATTTAAACAATGATTTTATTACAATAATCTCAAAAAATATTAAACATTTAATACTTATACATATTAATTATGGTAAATACGTTTAAATTTAGATGTGAAATATTGATTTGGTATGCCAGTGGGGGTAGGAGTGGACCGTGGAGTGAATCCTAAGGGGAGGCGTGGCTTAATTGCCACCTCAGGTAGTCTTTTAGGATTCAGATTTTCCCTTTTGTTGAAAAATTGCCCCTCCATAAGGACTACCTCTCTGGAAATTCTTAGGATTTGGACGGCGTACCGAATGTTTTGAACATGAAAATTAATAATCTAATACTTGAAAAGAATTTAAACCTCGTTACTCAAATAGTAAAGGTTTAAGAAAATGTTTAAGAAATATTGAATTGCGATATACAATATATTTTTGATAACATAATAATTTATTAAAAGAATTAGCAAAGATACTGTATAATATTTAAAATAAATATTTTCTAAATTTTTTTAAAAAAAGATTGAATTCCTAATTATGATACTTAAGTTTTTCTTTGTTACATAAAAAAACAATGACTTTAACTTTTCGGAGGGGAGAAATTGATGTGCCTATTCCATCTGCATTTGACACTTGACCAAAGGTGTATTCGGATTACGCGAGATATGACCCCTCTCCACGAGAGATGTACCAAAATAACACTACAAAAAAAAAATTAAAAAAAAAACCTAAACGAGAAAAATTTTTCTCAAATAACCCGTATTTGTCGCGAGTTGAACCCGCGACTGTATTTGTCGCGGGTTCAACAAAGCCACGTGTCAGCGTTCCAGGACCTTTCCGTATTTCCAAAATGCGGAAATGACCCTTCCGCGTTTTCAAAATGCGAAAACCCCTTCCGCGTTTCCAAAACGCGGAAACCCCTTCAAATATTACTAAATAATTTTGAATTAATATTTTGAATTAAATTACTAAATATTAACTAAAATCATTTATTAAATAATTTTAAAATAAAAATTTTAAATTATTAATAAAAAATGTTACATATTTTTAATATTTACTAATACTTTTATATTAAACTAAATGTATTAATATATTATACCATTTAGACGTTAATACATTTTAATTTTAAATATAATCATTTAATTTAAAATATTTTAACGTAAATTTTTTAAACATCAACATTAATATTTAATCAAAATTTTAATTTATTTAAGTAATTAAAATATGGTCACTTAAAAATATTTAAATATAGTCATTTATTTTAAAATTTAAAATTTATAATATTTTATAATATTTTAAATATCTTTAAGTGACCATATTTTAATTACTTAAATAAATTAAAATTTTGATTAAATATTAATATTGATGTTTAAAAAATTTACGTTAAAATATTTTAAATTAAACGATTATATTTAAAATTAAAATGTATTAACGTATAAATGGTATAATATATTAATACATTTAGTTTAATATAAAAGTATTAGTAAATATTAAAAACATGTAATATTTTTTATTAATAATTTAAAATTTTTATTTTAAAATTATTTAATAAATAATTTTAGTTAATATTTAGTAATTTAATTCAAAATATTAATTCAAAATTATTTAATAATATTTGAAGGGGTTTCCGCGTTTTGGAAACACGGAAGGGGTTTTCGACTTTTGGAAACGCGGAAAGGCTCTGAAACACTAACACGTGGCTTTGTCGCGGATTCAACCCGCGACAAATACGGTCGCGGGTTCAACTCGGGACAAATACGGGTTATTTGAGGAAATTTTTTCCCGTTTAGATTTTTAAAATTTTTTTTTTTTAGTGTCATTTTGGTACATCTCTCCCTCTCCACCTCCCGTAATCCTACCGTTTTTATTTTTTATTTTTTTTTTAGTAATACTTAATAACATCACTTAAATTCATCATTCTTTATCCTCATTAATTACAAAAATAACTTTTATGTATATTTTTAACCAAAAATTCTTTCCGTACTTAATAAGTATGATAAAATAGTAATTTTTTTGTTACACGAATTTAAATTTCGAATCACACTATCATTTTCTTAATTTTTTTTTCAACCCTAATACGAAGTGTAGAGCCTTTGCAACAACAGAAGGGGAGATGGGGATGGTTTTCTTTTTCTTATCTTATATAATATACGTGGAAAAAAATAATAGCAGTAGTTTAATATGTCATTATTTGCCAAAAACATGTAATCATAATATAATACTATGATTTTTTTTGGGGGGGTCATCAATATCATGATTTTGTGCTTGCCATTGCAATTAAATATTGTATAATATCAAGAGAAAAGCATTTTATTTTTTATGTCATTCATTCGTATTGATGACACATGATTGGTCAAATCATCATAAATGCCACAAGGGTCTCAAAAGAATATGGGGACTTTGAGGATGGGATCGGGTAAATAGCTTTGTCGCAGTACAATAGCAATGGTAGAATACGGCACAAATTCTAAATTTCTATGATAAAAATTTATCCATAAAATAAGATTCAATCCAAAATTGAGGAAAAAAAAATCTCAAAAGTTTATTAATGATCAAAGTATGAATGTCACGATATCACCTTTTTTTTTTTTAAACGTCAAATGAAAAACTTGGTTTTTGGAGTTTCTTGCTTTGCATCAAGCTTACTTAGTATTAAAAAAAAAAAGAAAGAAAAATACTAAATTTGAGCGAATTAGGTAGCTTAATGGCTCAATCATTGAGTACTAATTATGAATTAAGATTGAGGTCCAATTATATTTATAGCAAAAACAAATTTAAACTTTCTGAAAATTTTTATTTTTAACGCTCTTTTTGGGGGATACTAGTCCAAAGTTTCTCAAAGTTTCGGTAGGGCATTTTTAAGACTTAAGGTATGGGCTTATATTTTAAGAAATAAAAGGGTTTCTTGATTGTCAATTTTTTTTATTGAATTGAACAATTATGTTATATTTATAATTATATTTTATTTAAAAAAATTTTTTTTCTTTATCTATTTTGTATCTAATACTATTAGGTGTCAAATAAAAAATAAAAAAAAAAAACAAAGTGATACTCAAGGCGAAGATTTGGGAATCACATTTAAAAAAAAAAATTTTATATAGAATTTGTTGAATCATGTAAAATAATTTTTTTTCTTTATTTATTTTTGGTTTGATGTGATTCCCAATCACCAAGTAGTCCGTAGCACGATCACAAGCCAAATCAAACTCCGAAAAATCTGTTTCCCAGAAACCTTATAGGACATTATTATATACGAAAAGCCAAATCTCCACATGGGCATAATCTCAGTCGTCCAATTGCCTTTTCCACACTGACTCTTGATCCGTCAATCAGCCGCCCAACCGAGTCTATGTTGCGTCCCGAACGCGTTCCGTCAACTCCACCCTGTCTATCTTTCCAAGAACTTGCGGTTGTTTAAACTTCTCCAATATAAAGAAACCTCTCATTCTCTTCAATTTTCTTCATCTTCCTCCCGCCCACCAACCCCAAATTCCTCAGTACACTCCTTATTCGTTTTTTTTTTCTAATACCCTTTTCTTAATTTTTCACTTCCTTACTTGGGTCTCACAAATTTTTTCAATAAAATATGAATTCAATGAGAAATTTGGCTCTTCCAATCATATGTTCCATGCTATTTGTTCTTCTCCAACTAAGCTATGGTCAGATGGCTCCATCACCAGCACCACCGAGTCCATCTAATGATGGTAAGTTATTATTTCAATTTAATTTTGATTGAACTATATGCTTATATATAATTTTGTGTTACATCACAATTTTATAGTCCATCGTTTTTAATGAAAATTCCATCTTTTGAAATGCAGGAACGGCGATAGATCAAGGAATTGCTTATTTTCTTCTACTAGTGGCTCTGGCAATCACTTATCTCTTCCATTGAAATTTTGATCATGCTGTCTCATTCCTTTTGACCATTATGTGATTTGTTACTAATTATTTATTATTAATGGAAGGAGCATTCTCTCTCTCTCTCTCTATTTCCAGAATGTTATGAATCAATTATTTTATGGTTGGTTTTTCTCTCTACATGACTTGGAAAACCCCAATCTCTCTTGTTCGTTTTCCGTAGATTGGATGAGTCTTGATTGGGCGCTAGTCTTGAGTTCTAGCCCAAGGGACCATAGTCAAAGTTAGTTCTAGATATGCATTCATTGCGCTATGGTGCACTCAGAGTTAGGTTATGGATCAACTCCTTGACAGTCGGCTCTCAAATATTTCTTCACACTTGTTTTTTTTTTTTTTTTTGTGCGAGGACGGGTCCCACTGATTCTTGGAAACCAAATCCTATTTTTTGGGTGATTACGAGTTCCTTCATTCATGGAAAATAACAACTTTCAACCATTTAGGTTGGCATTAACATTTACAATATTTCGAATTAGATTATGATCCTATAAGTTAAAAATTTTTGAATAGTTAATGTTTGATCCTAATCAATTCAATGCGAATTAGGTATCGATGGCCAGCGAAATGATAAAATTACTTCAAAATAAAAGCATTAAATTTTTGCTGATGATGGGCACCAATGATCAAGCCGGATAGCCGGCATCCGGTTCCACAATAAAAAAAGAGAGAGAGGTTTTTAAGAGGATACTTTAATGATCATAATTCCTCTCATGATTCTTACCTAATAATAAAAAAACACAAAGAAAGGGAGAGGGGAGGTTGTGAGGCCTTGGTTTTTGACTTTCGTTCCGCGCCTGCATCGAAGAGAGACAGCTAGAAAGAAGACTTTGAAGTCCACCAAAGGAAAAAAAAAAAAAAAAAAAAAAAGACTTTGAGAGAACTAAAGCCCTATTCAGTCGGTCTTACGTTTTTGGGCCTTAGTGGATTGGATCGCTGGTGTCTGAGCTGTCTAATTGCTAATTTTTAAGTATTCCTCTACCATACATCTCTAAGAAAGTTAATGTAATTTAACTGTCTAATTGCTAATGTTTTAACTAATAAGCAGTTAACCATAATCATAACTGTTGATAATAATTGTCGATCAAAATTTTAACCATTGAGTTAAGTTAAAAATGACATCTGATTGTTAATCTTTTAAAGACCATATGTCAAAACCCAATTGGAACAAAATTTTTTGCTAATAAGTCGTCAAGCACCTTCAAGACAATTATAGCATATCGAACCGCCATGATTTTTAATCATCACATGACCAAACTCAGCTGTAATAAAATCTAATGCACTCCATGCGTAACGTACTAACATTAGTATCAAGGGTTATGGGACACTTTATATATTCATCAATTCCCTATTTCCTATTCGCGAGTTTTTTTCTCATTGCCAGCAAAAAAAAAAAAAAAAAAAACACACCCCACACTCTTTGTGCAAAGTTTGGGCATTATTTAAAAGTGGGGGTGAGTATGGGACGGCAACCGTCCCACGTGTCTCATACTGCTCTCGTCTGCTCTCTCATACCAACCACTAATTCTAGCACCCCTCTCAAGATGTGCACGTGTACTCAACATGATTATCTTGCTCAAGTAAATCAAACACACAACAATAGATTTGTCCGGACAATCTCACTTTGACACCCAAAATGTAGAGGGAAGTGGTATTGCCGACTAGAGGCACAAAAAGGTGTAGAAGAAGCAAATACATTGCTTTGGACCATAAGTTTGTTGGGATTGCTCAAGGCGTATTGTTTGAGCAATATAACCAAAGCTGGAATAACGTAATTGGGCAACTGCTTAAAATATGAGATGGCCCCTTCTTTACAGCTAATTTTGTCGAATGTAACAGCTTAGGCATGGCTGATGCAACAGCTTTCCTACCTCTTCTCGGAAGTAAAACCTAGAAAGTGGAACTAATGTTGGAGCCACCTGATTAATCCATGGATCCTTCATTCCAGCTCATCAGAGATCTATATCCTTTTGTCACCAAGAGTAATAGTTTCGATGCTTTCATCATCTGACAAATCTATATCAGCATCTGTTCCAATCTCAGGGCATGTAGCTGATTTCTATGGCAGGCACTTGCAGCCCTTTTTTCAAATATATATGTATACACACACACACACACACGTACATATATACATATAAACAATGCTCTGGCACGATCTTATGCACCACCCTTGCAGTCATATAAAAAAGGGCGTACCCAGTGCCGAAGCTCCCACGTTGTGGGGTCTGGGGAAGGGAATAAAATGACACAATTGCAGTCCTGTTTCCACCATTACCCAAACGTAGATTCTGATTAGACCCAAAGATAAGTATGCCTTTACCACCACCCACCTAAACTATTGGCAGGAAGGCTCCAACTTAACCAGAAGAAGTAGCAGGAAAAGGAATTTTTGAATGTCACCAGAAACATATGAAGCAAGACTTTCTCTCTAAATCCACCTTTTACCAACGATTTAGAGGGATCCTTAAGAGGAAAAAATTGCGATTTGAACCCGCAAAACTCCACTGTATATCTGATGAAACTAGGGAGCTTATGTGACAGAGAACAAGGGGTTCATCAAATCAGGGGTCGAATTGTTTATCCAAAAGGGGGGTTCAATAAGCAACTTCATAGGTGGGAAGGTGGCACAAAATATCGAGGTCCAGCGAGCAAAGGGAGATGCAAGGAAGGGGGCCTGTGTTGGCAGCATGGAAAGCAGGAAGTAGGTGTCGCAAAGGGCACACCTGCACCCATTGCGTGCGCCTTCACGCGGTACACTTGCGCCCGATGGGGCAGCTGCTCCGAGTGCGCCTATGCCCCTTGGATGCGGGTGCAGAGTCTGACTCTCACGTTCTTTCTCTTTAGGTTGTTATTCTATTAGTTTATTTATTTATTTGATTTTCCAAAAAATGTTTAGTCATTAGGGTTATCAGATACTTTTCCATTTTACTTAAGAATCCCTATGCTCTTGTAAAACCTTTTCTTTCTCGAGCGGAATTCCTTCGTCACCTACTTTCGATTGTTCATGGCGGCCAAAATTTGATTCATCTTCTATAATAAATTTTCGACCATCACCATCGTCTGTTGTTTTCTAAATTCAACAGCGAGCTCGAGAAACCAAAAGTCTTTATTCTCTGTCACAGTGCCCTGTCGTTGATCATGATTTGATTGGTTCTTCCCTTACGCAGCCCCACCGCCCAGCTGCGCCCTTTGTCCCCAGTTCAAAAAAACAAAAAATTTAGCGTCCTTTTTGTTAATTAATAATCAATAAGGTTCTGCTAATTTTTAATTTTACGACATTTAAGATGGAGTTTTAACGGACGTTAATAGCGGCTAATTCTGTTAGTGACAACAGAAAACGTAATGGTGGTGAATTTTTCTTTGCGCAAGGACCATTGCCTCATTGAAGATCAATTACTGTGGAACGCTTCATGGCTTGACTAATTAAACCATCAATTACTGTCGTGTTTGTCCGCAAATCACGCCGAATGCTTTTCAAGCCCATCTCTTTAAAGAGCTTCATGGCTTTACCCAAAATTAACCCTTCTTTTCCTTTTTTTTTTTTTACTTAATCTATGTATTTCAATTAATTTAATTTAAATTAATAATTGATTAAAATTATCCATCCTCACCTATCCAACACACGAGTTTTTTTTTTTTTTTTTTTTTTTTTGGTACAGGCAACGCACTGAGTTTTTTTGTAAGTAATTGTGTTGGGCCTGCATCCCACATCCTCCATGCGAGAAAACATCCTCTGATTAACATGCGAGAAAACATCCTAACTCAAGCTTCAACATTACTTTGCTGACACGGGCAATTAATATATGCATCCGGAACTAAGCCCAGCAAAAGCATTTCATCAAACAACTCCGCCCTTCTCAAAATCGCTGCACTCTGTCATCCCATCTAAAACCAATTGCGTAAGAAACAAAATCATGCTTGATTTTGTCAGATTTCTACCCACTTAAAGCATCCAAAACATCAAAACCCTCCTTTTGCTAAACCAAAAATCTATTCACTTTAGAGCAATCAATCCTATTAAGAGAAATTCAAGATCTTTTCATATAACCATTAGTAGCAAGAGCTGCCAAAATTTTTAACCAATATGATGTGGAATATATTTAAGAAAGTTATAGCATTTAACCTAAGAGGTTATCCATAATTATAACGGTCAATAATAATAACAGAAAAAATTTTAATTATTAAGCTATTTATTTCTATCAAGCAGTACCAACATTTTAAAATCAATAGATAACATAGATTAAAAAAATATTAGGATCGATTTAACCACTTAAATTAAGATAGATTTGATTGTTGAGATTAAACAAATATTCCCGTTCAAATTAAAATGAACATACAGTGAAATTAAATTTAATCTTAAACAAATGCATCAATCAGGATTAGATTTCCAAAACTAGAAAAAAAAAAACCTTAAATCTAGATTTTTCAAAATTAGAATTTTTGTCTCAAGAAGAAATTTAAAATCCCAAAAGGAAATTAAATGTTTGAATACTATGCAAAGTTTCAAAAAATAAACGTACACACTTACCGGCAGATAGATCGGTCAAAACAAGGCACATATATAATAAATAGGGTTATTACATAAGTAGCTAGTTTTCTCTCTGTTTGCTGGTTTTATTGCCATGCCCATTATTTTAGTTTTGGTTCTTTGTATTGTGACTTCTTGTGGCGGTAAACTTGTGCCAATTTGAGCTTTTTTTTTTGTTTTGTCTTATTTGTGTTGGGAATGAATCTTGATTGTTGATATTTAATTTAAGAATTATTTGTATTGGTTCTAAATTCTATGTTTTCTAGAGCTCCCTTTCAAATGTTTTTGAGAAAACAGTTTAGTAATTACAATTTACTTTAACTATGAGATTTCGATTTGAAAAAAGAAAAAAAAACCGCCACTTTCATTTAATTTTTTTTTAGTTACAAAGAGACGGAAAAACCTAATCACGGGAAAAATATTAGACCCCAAATATCTCTAGGAAGATAGGTACACCTTACCCGGAGGAGCACCATACTCATGAACTCTTGGGGGAAATGTAGGCCCAAGTTTAGCTAACATATCAGTACAACCATTATCTTCCCTGGGGAGAAACGAAACTCTGTGAACGAGGGTTTTCCGCATCAACTTCTGACATTCTCTCAAGATATTACTATAATGTTGCATGGGGTCAACCGTAAAAGATAATGCCTCAACTAAGCTCTCTAAGTCAAGCTCTAAAATCATCAGGATTAGCTTCATTTTGGCCAAGAATTATAACGCTTCGTTGACACCCCATACTTCAACTGTAAACATATTAGTCACTCTCAAATTCATTGCGAAACCCCCATCCACATGCCAAATTCGTCCCCAATTAGACCTCTTGCTCTTGCAGCCCGAGATTCCAAACTTAACGATCCATCCATATTAAGTTTGTAAAACCTTACCGGTGGAGGGCACCATTTTATCCGGATACCTATTGCTGGGGGGAGTTCTCAAAGACTCCACCATAGCGTACCATCCCTCCTTAGCATAAGAGAAAGCTACAGCTCCAACTACCTCAACAAAGAAAGGTATATTTTGAAAAACCAGCTTACAACGTGCTTTCCAAATTGCCGATATTGTATACACAAACAACAAAACCCATGACACCCCTCTATGCATAGCATGCGATTTACAATTCTGTAGGAGCCACGCCTTTACTTGGTTCTGACTGAGAGCTATACTTTTCAATGGAGTTGTTCGAAGAATAGAAAGCCAGACTTCTCTCACCTTCGTACAGTCTCATAAAAGATGGGTCAAGGACTCAGGTTCGTTGCCACATAAAGGGCATAGCAAATCCAAGTGAAACCTCAATGGGCACGAAGCCCCTCTCAATATCAACCAAACTAGAAATCTGACTCTTTCTTGATACTTGAGATGCCAAACTCAACGATAATCCTCCGTCTCTACACCCTCTTAGAAGTCTAGACTCCAAAATAATTTAATAGCAGACTTTGCATGAAGACTCTTTACCCTGGCAAATGAAATCCACAATAGTAAAATCACAGAGAATTTGGACAGCCCGGACCTCCTCCACCACCTCCGTGGGAAGTACCCCTACAAGTCTCGACACATCCCATTGTCTATCCCGGTCTTTCCCGGGTGATAAACCAATTCACCCTAACATCATCATGGATTGTCATAGCCCCTTATTTTTAACTACCAATCCTCCAAGGTCACTCAGGGCATTTAATTTCCAAATTTTTATTGGTCACAAATATTAATCGTAAATAGCAGCCAAATTTATAACTTTCCGGCCATCATTAACCCTTAATAGTAATCGCTGTCAAAATTTTGAACTCCTAAGTTACTAAACGTATTTAATTAATGAAAAGTTAATTGCAATCAAAACCATTAATTAATAATAATAGCTGTCAATTTTTAATTATTAAGCAACAAGTTCAGATGATGCAATTGCCAAATTTTTACCTACCACGCGATAAAACCACTTTGAACTAACAAGCACTTAACCACACTCAACACAATTATGGCCTCTAGCCATCAATGTTTTGAACATCACATGACCAAAGCCTATGCACCTTATGCTCAACTTTGGGACACTTATATAATCAAATTCTCGCTATATAACATTTCTAACTCGATTTGGTTTGAAATTTCTCTTTTAAAGGGTGAATTTGGGCCATGAATCTCACGAAATCAGGCTAGATGTGTGTGAGAAACCTTTCTGCCAGTTTCCCAGCTTACTTGATGCTCAATCTTAATGACTATATTGGTATGCCCCATTTAGACCATTTTGGATATATATTAAAAGGAAATCTGATTATGTTATTGGCTGTGACAAATGCTTGCACTTTCTTAAAGCTGCAATACAATGAGCATGGAAATAGATATCGATCCAAAATAAAACAATGGACATGATAGACCAATTGACCATCTTTGAGCTATTGATCGACATTATTACTAGCCATATAACTTTCGGTATTAATTTCCACAAGAAAATGTGGGGAGACGAAATGGGAAAGGGAAAATCATTTTTGCCTTTCTTTTTTGTTGGGGGGGGGGGGAGGAGGAGATGCACAAGGCTGTAACATGAGATGCATAACCGACGGACAGTTGATATAATAAGTAAATCGTAATATTTTTTAATTAAAATCATAAGTTTAATTTGTGATTTTGATATAGAGTCAATTATATTAGAGTCAATTATGTTAGAAGATTTTTATCTCCTAATAGGGATCTTAATCGGATTTATCTAAATTAGTTAAAATGAAATTTCAAATATCGAGCGGTCGATGAAGTCCAAGAGAAAAAAAAAACGTGGGACACATAGGCCAAGGCTTGGACTTGGAGGCATAAAATGCAGAGAAAATTTTCAACTAATTTTACTCCAACCAATCATAAATACGAAACAATTTAAGGCATGGTAAAAAATTGTCCTGTTTTCTTCCTTGACGAAAGAGAGAAAGATATCTATAATAATAAGAGAAAATAAAGATCATCCCCCCAATATTTTCTCCTACTATTTTTCTCCATCATTTTCTATCCTCTCTAAAACGTGGTGCCAGTAAATAGGATCCGTCTCATGCATGTTATCAATAACATGACATTAAAAGTACCCAATTTGTCTCAAATCCCAATTAATATGAGCAAGAAATTTCCAATTAAGCTTATCAGCGGATTCAAATTATTTAAAATTCATAAGAATATAAGAATATTTAGTAGATACAAAGAATGTGAGGTGTAATATAATATATATAATTTGATAAGAGATATTGTCACGAAAATATCTTGAAATGATAATAATATGTTATTTATCAGAAATATGGAAATGTGTTTCATTTATTTTATTCATCTAAAAACTTTTTTTTTTTTTTTTTTTAATGCCGATGAGTAACTAGTGACTCATAAGAGACATTTTGGGATAATGAACAAGAAGTTTTCTAATATGTAATCAAGAACCCTTTTATTGTAGCCCTCATGAATAAATTTCTTGTGAATCTCTCTCCTACACCCTTTATCATGACAATGAAAGAAGATCAAGATTTGGATTTTGGACGTTAAACGAGCCACAGATTTTATAGATTTTGAAATAATTAAAACTTTTGTGCAATAAGAATTTAGAATTTGAATTTGTCATTCTTTTTAATATCTTAAAAAAATTTAAAATTCTAAATATAATTTAAGAACTATTTAGTGTACAGTTATATTTGTACAATTATTATCCTGTGATTACTTGAGAGAGATACTTTTACACTTTTTAACCTTAAATATCTCTCTCTCTCTCTCATATTATCTTAGTTGTTTTTTTTTACAACATCCTTAGATTTATCAAATTGGCATACTCCATGTACGCTAATAAAATACTCATAAAAAGCCACATCATTAAAGATATAGCTTTATCACAATACCCTACGCCCAATTCCACCGTAAGAACCCCACCAAGAAAAACATCATTGGTTGGATCGTAAATGCTATTGTACGCACAATGTTGCGATGCACACCGTCTCTTTTCACCAACACAACATACTAATGCATACAAACACACCGAGTCACCTCCACCGTCAGTCCGTCACATTATTTGGTTATAAACTCTTTACCACAACGACAGACACGACCCAATTTCTTTTTCTCTCTGATTCTTTTGATTTACAGTTCGATCATCTTGAACTTTCTCTCACCCCCTTCCTGAAAGAAACCTTAATCCTGATTCTAAAATTTCACTCACCAAGGTGGGATTTTAAATGGGTTTGTCTTACTTTGAATTGTTGTTTGTTGCTTTAGTGTTAGTGGGGTTTGTTCCAAATTGCGTTGATCATTGTTCTTTAATGCTGTTCTTGTTCGTTGGGCATTGATTTAGATGAATCTCTACAGGGTTTTCGAAGGTTTTGCATAGTTATGTTGTGTAAAGTTGTTTGATGATTATGTGCGTATGGGTTTTTGGATGATTATGGTGGGCATAGATTGTCTTGATCATGGGCTTTTAATGTCGTTCTTGTTGTTGGTGCATTTAATTTATTTAGATGAATCTGCGAATGAGGATTGGAGTTTTTCAGTAGTTATGTTGTGTGTAGTTGTTAGATGATTGTCTATGAGGTGTTGTATGATCATCTGATTGGACTCTGACCCATTCCTGTGGGTTTGATTTTATTAGTTCGTGTTTCAGCTTGGATTGTTTATTCTTGTGGTTGGTGAATTGCATTTTGATGAGTTAATTTTAAATTATGTTTTAAGTGGATGTTTCAATAATGTTCCTTTTTTTTTTTGACGATTTTAAACATATGGGTCATATATTTGTTTTCTTGGTTTCCTGGGATCAATCAGACAGAAGGGAAAACATCATAGCTAGGGGGATATATATTTCTACATTATGAAATTTTGGTGCAAATTGGTGTTTGTCTATCTCCCTGAGATTGAGTCCTTTTATAGCACTTTTTAATTTGTTTAGTCTTCTTGTTTGATTGTTTCAATCAAATTGAATGAGCAATTAAGCCTCAAGAATTTCTTGTTCTCATGTGTGTAATAGCAACAACTTAGTACTTGTGCCTAGATCTCTACTGGATTTTTCATCGAATTTAAATTTATTATTCTTATTTTTGTGACTGTGCACATATCATTTCCTTGATTGATAAATTAATCAATAGAATTTCTAAGCAGTCTTGTTCATTTATGGATCTAAATTTTAATGAATTTTAAGTTCTATATGCTGTTGAATTACACATTTTCTGTTTCAAAATGACTGTAGTATACTATTTGGATTGAAAAGATGTTGGCAGTTCTACGAGGGACTAAAATCATGCTAAAATCATGCTTTTAGAAGTTTGACAAGCTAGAAAAGTATATGGTTCTTGCTATAATTTTACACGAGGGCTTATGGATTGGATTCTGGTTTAATTCTTGTCAAGTTCTTGATATTGTGCTTTGGTTCTTGGAGAACTTCTTGAGGGGTTTAGTTGCGAAGGGTGGACTAAGCTTAAGTTTTTGAGAGATAGTATCCCTACTGAATATGTAACCCTTTCTTGTTGTAATCTGCATACATAACTTAATGAAAAAACTCTCTTATGTTAGACTCAACTCAGCCCAAGAGAATGTTACTCGTAATTGTTTTGGCTTTGCAAAAACATTCTTCATGCATTCTTACCTTGATGTTGACGTGGTTGGTTTGAGCTAATTTTACTTTGTCAACTTGCTTTTTATGTTGATAGTTAAACATTTGGAAAATCTGAATAACTGGTGTTGCAGGAGAAAAAAAAGTGGAGGTTTCCTTTTGCATGGGAAAACAATGCCGGATTTGCGTAGCGGAGCTCGCCAATCTCAGCTGAGATCAAAGAAGGCTAACGAGGGTCAGGACAATCTTAATGCTTTGATTCCAACTGCTCGGCGTGGTACTGGAAGAGGTAATGGCTCTGGGAATCCTGCCGTAAAGTTGCCTCCTTCTGAACCAGCTAAACCTGCAGTTCAGAGACCAAAGACAAGGCCAGCTACCAGGGGTCGAGGCCGTAGAGCTATGAATCAAAATAAGAACACTGGGCCTTTGGGTGCTGCAGTTGGTGGTCAAATGGGTACAGGCCTGGAGTTGGCAGCACGAGAGGGGGTTGCTATTCGTAATGAATTGGTTGCAATTAATACTGCAGACAAACCTGGTGCTTTAGAGGAAGGAAACACAGATCCACTTCCAGAGAGGGCAATTTCATTTCCTTCTTTTTTTCTTTAATATAACATTATTTTATGCTGTCTCAATAAATCTTCTGCCCCTTTATAAAAACTTGTTGCATTTGGAAATTCTCTTTGGCTGCATATCAGTACAATATTATGTTACTGCATGATGTAAATCTTTTGCAGTATATAAGGCCAAGGCAATCTTATTTATTTGTGGTGATCCGATGCATCTATAATAAACTTATTTGTAATCCTTTAGTAAATGCATGTTATCAAGCAAGAAGAGTCAGATTATTGAGTCGTATTTGTCTGTCTGCCTGAAAAAGGTAATTGCAGAGAATCACTTGGTCTTCCTTTTGGATGAGAGTTTTGTCCCGTTCAATAGTTGTGCTGGTGTGAACAAAAAGTAACCTCTATTAGCAAAGAGATCCTGTAGTAATGTACCACAAGACGGGGAACAGAGATGGTAATTCAGTTTCTATCATCAATACTGTTAGTTAAAATGTCATAGTAAGAAAGCAGTGTCGGAATGTCATCAACCTGTGCCTGTAGACTGTAATAATTAAAATTCATCAACCTCCTGAAGTAATATGTTATGTAGTGTTATTCGATGTTCTTTTGCTTCATGTGTGCGCCATGTATCTTGTACACTAATGGAGAAGTTAAAACACTTTTGTTCCTCTCTAGAAGTTAAAAAGTTTCGTAACGGGCATTTTTTGATTCAAGGAGAATATTACCTTTAGGAGTGGAAAATTAGATCCTTTAACTTTCTTGTTTGGCTGCCGCTCACAAGATAGGATAGCTTGGTAACATCCAATCTATTTAAAGAAGCATAATTCCAAACAAGCAAGGACAATCAAGAAAAAAAAAATGTTGCTTTATATATTTTCCGACAAAGATAGAATTTATCCTTAAATGCGGAGCATTTCTTCGCACCCACTCACCGCATCCCTGGAACTTTGCATGACTTCAAACCCAACAATGTATCCATATCAAACAACCCTTGGTCAGACTCCTGGATCATAGAAGATGTTTTCAGAATTCATCTTCATAAGTGTCATAGTATCATTGAAGCTCTTAAACTTCCAACTAAGGATTAGATCATTATATTTCCACAGCTTTCTTACTAAATTTGACGTCCCTTTGAACTTCTTGTTCGTGTTGTCATTCACACCCTAGTCTAAAATAGATGGAGTCTGATTCATGTGGGCTTTTTGCTCTTTTTTGTGATTTAAGATTCTGTTTGTCAATATTCCTTTGTATTGTGAATTCTGAATTACTGTTATTGTTCTGTATTTTTCTGATGCTGATATTTAATCAACTTGGGTAGCTTGAATAATTTCTTGTGGTTTTTACTGACATGAGGTTTTTGGACTACTTTTGGCCGACGTATCTTAATATTTCCAGATACAATTTGGCAACTCCCCTGTATACAAATTGGACAGAAAACTGGGGAAAGGGGGCTTTGGGCAAGTTTATGTTGGAAGAAGGGTATCTGGTGGGGCAGGCTTCACTGGCCCCGATGCCTTCGAGGTACATTTCAGTGAAATTTGTAAGGCCTTTTAGACAGATGTTTTTGTTGGTTGTCAAATTTTTTATTTCATTTGTAGGTTGCTTTAAAGTTTGAGCATGAAAGTAGTAAAGGATGCACCTATGGCCCACCTTCCGAATGGCAAGTTTACAGGTGAGCAGGAAATCACTTATTCATCATTTAAACTTTTTTTCATCATCTGTTAGTTCATGCCACTAATGTTTCTTTTACTAACTGTTATTTGGTTACCTAGCGCTCTTAATGGCTGCTATGGACTCCCATCGGTTCACTACAAAGGCCGTCTAGGTGTCTACTATGTCCTTGTGAGTACATTTTTTTTTTGGAATATTCATTTGGTGTCATATCTCTCTGTTTGGGTTCTTTTCTACTTATACCTCCAATCGATGACTTTTACTTCTCATTGTAAATTATTTTCTTCTTAACATGTTGAGTTTACTGTGCTCAGGTAATGGACAAGCTGGGCCCAAGCTTATGGGATGTTTGGAATGCTGGCAATCAGATGTACTTAAAACAGTTTTTCTTTCTAATTTGAGTTCTTATGTTTTCAGTTTCTTTTTTCCAATGCCTAATGTGCTTGTTTCATGCACAGGCTATCTGAAGAAATGGTTTCTTGTATAGCTGTGGAGGCAATATTTATACTTCAGCAACTTCACCTTAGAGGGTGGGCTGCATTCAGTGTTATCTTACTCTATTTATCCCTTTATTGTCCATATTTATGTTTGATGGGCATTTTTTCAAAGAATTCCTCGTGTCTGCTTCAGTTTTGTGCATGGAGATGTAAAGCCAGAGAACTTTTTACTTGGTCAACCGGGAACACCTGATGAAAAGAAGTTGTACCTTGTTGATCTTGGTTTGGGTATGTCTTCTCCTTGGATGGTATTTCAATTTATTATAAAATCTAAGTTCCGAGGGTGAACCTTGGCGCAACGGTTGAGTTGCTCCTTTGGTGACCTCGAGGTCACGGGTTCGAGGCGTGGAAACAGCCTCTTTGCAAAAAAAATGCAAGGGGAAGGCTGCGTACATATACGCCCACGCTCCCCCTACCCTCGCACTAAGCCGGGGAGCACTTTGTGCACGGGGTAAGCACTACAAAATCTAAGTTCCCTTCTCTGCCTCTTTTAGCACATTATAGCACAAACATTATCCTTACTCGACATTTTATGCTTCAGCTTCAAGATGGAAAGATGTATCTTCTGGCTGCCATGTTGATTATGACCAAAAGCCTGATGTTTTTAGGTAAAAGAGAATCTTCAAACTCTGTTTTATCATAGCTGGTGATTTGATGCTTTTCAATAAGATCACAAAATATTTTTTAACAAGCAAGAACAGGGTGCACCTATAACAACCTAAAGAAGGAAGAAAGGATCTGCAAAAGAGATTACTTCTTCATCAGAAGCAAACAAATTGACATTCTGCATTCTAATTCCCCTTGCACCAAAATTGTACGACCAGCTAGAGCTTTCTTGTCCTGATTATATTTTTCAAGGATTTCAGGGAAAATGCCATTTTACTGCATTGTGCCATGAAAAATATTATCTGAGAGAGAAATCCTTGTTCCATCTCCCACTTGAATATACATGTTAGAAAAACCCGTCTCATCCTTTCTCGATGGCTTTATGCATGGTCACGCCATAAGGACTCGAGACCTGCTTAGACATCAATCCACTGTGATCCACTTTATATTTTTCCCCGTCATGTCCCTCCACGAGAATTTCTTTTCAGTATAAATCCCTCCAATTGGAAAAAGACTACTAAACTCCACCAAGAAACAAATCCCACACATCCTACCCTAATATTTCTGAGCTGAATAAATTGAGTTTATGCTTCCCTTCTTTTAAATTACCCCTCTAAAAGCTTCTCAAAATGTTCTCAACACCTGAGGGATTGGAATAGGAGAGATGAACTATACATGGAGATTATTTTGGGTGCTCTTCAAGGTCAATTCTACTTACCTTAGTATGAAACTTTTCTTCCACCCCTCTAGCTTCTTTTCAACCTTTCCACCACATTAATTGTTCTGACTCGATGCCAGGCCTGGGCCCAAGACCAAAGAGGATAAAAGCAGACTCCCCAGCCTACATTGTGAGTTTGGCTGTGTTTAAAGTAGGGATGGCATTGGATCAGTTATGATTCGGGTCATGTTAATACCATATACAACTCTAAATCTTAACTCTAATATTCATATCCAATCATAACCTGACTCGGGTTAAAAAATAAAAAACCATATCCGAGCCTACAGATTTTTCTAAAAATCCTATCCGACCCGACATATTACATATCTTTAAAAAATGAACCGAACTGACCAATCCATACCCGATCTAAACCATAACCTCATACTTTCCTTTTTAATTTAATGATATTTGTTTAAAAATGAAAATGAAACTTACAATTTATAACAAATCCTAAAAATCTTTTTATTTTATTTAATAATATAATATTAAAATAAAATTTTATTTTATAATAAATTATTATTGGATCGGACCAGATTATTTATTAGCTAAATCCATATCTGTATCTGAACCAACCCGACTACTTTAATATTAAAACCCGACCCTAATCCGACATTAACCCGATCTTTGGAGAAAAAAACCTGATCTGTCGGATCGGATCGGATATTGCCATCCCTAGTTTAAAGAACCTGCAGATTGCAATGCTTGCTAAAATTTGGTTCTTACATTTTTTAGAAGGTCCATAGCTGGGCTTCATTGTGTTTGCCAATTCTTTTCGCTGCTTCATCAAAATGATGAAATCCTTCTTCTCCTCATAAGAACAGCTCCTTATCATGGTTTCAATAATAGGCTGTAGAGGTTTGATAATGAGATTGACTATTGTATGATCACATTCTGGGTCGATGGGTCTCTGAGACTAATGCAACAACTAATATTGGCTCTCTGACTTTGTAAAAGCCATTGAATGGCTTTCAAAGGTTGCTCGTAGGTGAACCAAACCCTATAAAGTCATGTAGTCACCCAGGAAAGGATTTATTGTTTGCAACAAAAAACTCAGCCCAACAAAATTAGTCAACGTGTTAAATGTATCTCTGCAGCTGCAACACAATTTGCATCATGCATATTGACCATCACATAGCTAAACAAACAGGATGTTTTCCCATTTCTTCTTTTGTTCATGAGAAGCGACAAGAAAATTCTGATAGAAGTTTGTGTGATTTGCATGAGACAGAGGTACAGTGCGCTATGCAAGTGTACATGCTCATTTAGGTCGCACAGGAAGTCGAAGGGATGACCTTGAGTCATTAGCTTATACCCTAATATTTCTCCTCAGAGGAAGGCTTCCATGGCAAGGCTTTGTGGTATGGTGCTAGAATTTTTTTCTGTTTGCTATGTTCTGTTCCTTAATCATTTCTCTGCTCCATGTCATTTCAATTAATGTATCTCGATCGGCAGGGAGATAACAAAGGTTTTCTTGTTTGCAAGAAAAAGATGGCAACTTCTCCAGAGTTGCTGGGTTTCTTGTGTCCTCCCCCTTTCCGGGAATTTCTTGAGATGGTGTTTGGTATGAAATTTGATGAGGAGCCAAATTACTCAAAACTTATTTCCCTTTTTGAGAACAGCATAGGTTCAAATGCTTTATCGCGACCAATTAGAACAGATACAGCACTACAAGTAAGTTCCTGCTTTCTTATTCGTTTAATTTGTACCCTTAATTGCACGGATTGCTGCTAACGGATGTCCGAATTTGCCTTGCACATAGATTGGCCAAAAAAGGGGTAGGTTGCTTCTTGACTTGGAAGATGCTGAGCAACCTACTAGAAAGAAAGTTCGACTTGGTAGCCAAGCTTGTCAGTGGATATCAGTCTATAACTCCGGAGCACCAATGAAGCAGAGGTAATTTACAGGAATCAAACACAATGTGGTGCAAAAGTTGTTTTCCTTCTCGCACCCTTCTCTCTCTCTCTCTCTCTCTCTCTCTCTCGATCCATGAAGTTCATAAATTAGGGAGTGACGACTGCTTTGAATTCTTTGGAATATTGTAAATCAAGGGTTTTGATCTGATCCTGTGGAAGTTTACCAGACCCTAGTGTGTTTCCATTCCGGAAGCTTATCTTGGTTGACTTTAACTGCTAAAACAGTTCCATAAAATTCAAGGATGAATAAGAGGGGATTTACTTATGTATGGGGGAGAATGAGAAACTGGATTGTTCTAGGATTAAAAGGGTAAGAGAGGCCTATGAAATTGGAACTATGAAAACCGACAAGGATGGAAGCTATTCTTGAATGAAGAAATGCTTTATAATGGTTAAAAGGGGAGATTTAGTTTTTTTGCATGGTGTTTGGAATCAAATGAAGATGAAATTAAGTTGATTTGAAATGAGTTCAATGATTAAGTTCATTGCGAAGTGAATTTTGTTGTTTGAAACATATCATTAAAAATGTAGAATTCATTTCAATTTTGTGTTTGGAAGAGATGTGGAAATCAATTCTAGCCCTAGCTTATTAAAAAGATTTAAGTCAAATGATAAAGAGTTAAGTGGGTCCCATTCATTCTTGTAGAGTTCATTTGTAAATCACCTCAAACATGAGAGAATGTAATATTCCATTCTTTTTAACGAGTTAGAATTGAGTTCAACACTTCTTTAAAGTTCCAAACATGAAATTTTGTCAAACTAGATTGAAATCTCCAAAAAGTATGGAATGCATTTTGTTCCAAAGACAATGGTGTTGGCAATTCTAATTAGGTGGACCATGCATCTGCTTCATTGCTGATAGGCTCTCTCTCTCTCTCTCTCTATTGAGGGATTATCTTTTCCATTTTTCTGCACCCACGCTATTGCATATGACAGTAAAAGAATTTGCATCATGAATGCCTGAATGAATAAACTATTAAAACACCCCATGTGATTAGCCATGCTGTTTATAATTCTTCTCAAGAGTGTTCTTGCTTAGTCTGCATTGACAAGTCGTTTCTTTAGGTATCACTTTAACGTAATAGATTCAAGACTTTACCAGCATTTGGAGAAAGGAAGGCAAGATGGTCTTCAGATTAGTTGTGTGGCTTCATCATCAAGCTTGTGGGCTGTCATTATGGATGTGGGGCCCCTTATGCTACAAGTATATGAGCTCTCGCCTGTTTTTCTACACAAGGTAGGTGCTAGAGATGCTTGAAGCCATTAGTTATGCGGTTTCATGGATTTTAATATATTTAGCTATGCCTTCCCCTGCATTCTGTTTTGCAGGAGTGGATAATGGAACAGTGGGACAAGAACTTCTATATCTCTTCTATTGCTGGGGCATGCAATGGCAATGCATTTGTGGTCATGTCCAAGGGTAACCAAAATCTTGATAGTTTCCTTCAACTTCAAAGCATTTTAGTGGTCATATTTTTGTGGTGCATAAGTTATGGTTTGATGCACTCTTTGGTCTGACAAGTTACAAATTACTGCCGACTTTTGATGACCAGTGAGATGTACATGGTTCAGTCTTAAAGTGGCAAGCATTTGAATTTTGGGAAAGGGTTTAAAATCGGAGGATCACTTTGGATATGTTGGATTTCTTGCAAGTGGATTATGTGGCACTAGTTTGTCCATTCAAATACTTCACCACCTGATCTTGAACGGTAGAATAATTAGGATAAAATAGCTCAGGCATCATATAACCATATTGTCCACTTGCTCTTTATATTCTATTTCTAATTGTTTGTCTGCATTTTACCATTTCTTTGTTCATCTTTGGTTTCTATTCCTTTCTTTCTTTTTTGCATCTAGGGCTGGAGCTATGCATAGTTTGGGGGGGGGGGGGTGACCCCCAAGACTTAAAAAAAAAATGTGTATTAAAATTTTTATTTTTGGGCTCCCCCCCCCCCAAAAAAAAAAACAAAACAAAAGTTTGGACTCCCTAAAAAAATTCCAAACCAATAAAACTGAGGTCTTGTTTTCATATTTGGGTTTCATGGCCTACTTTTAAATAAAAACCTATGCCTCTAATTTAAAGTTTTTCTTTCTTTACATCTCCCTCTTTTTGGCCTTTTTCCTTTCTTTCCGGCCAATGTCTTGTGTGGACCTTAAATGTTGCTTTTACTTCTTTCCAACCAATTACATTTCTCTCAATCCCGTCTTTCTTTGCCTCCCAAGAAATTTAAGACCTCTCTTTTCTCTTTCAATCAATATCATAAGTTATTTACTTATTTTATTTTTTGTATTTGTAATTAGAATCAATAAATTTTGATATATTTTTATAGTTTTAAACTGTATTAGTTACTACCTTATGGTCTCCTGAAGAAGAATTTTCTGGCTACACCTGTGTGTGCATGTTTGTACAGACACGACGGGATTGGGGGTGGAGGGTGTTGGTATGAAAGAGAAACAGGATATTGTCCATCCATCCTACTGCTTCGAATGTTTGTTACCTTTGTCCTTTTGGTTCCTTGTATCTTTTGAATTAAGAGGTCATCGTTTCTGTTACTTTGGCTTGTGAAGCTAATCTGAGAATGCATACCTAGGATTCTGAGCCCAATATCTATTTTGTCCTTTTTGGGGGGGGGGGAGGGGGAGGAATGGAACTAACTGAATGAAAGCACTTAAAGATTTTGATTTATCTTGATGGGAACCAGAAAGAGAAAAAGATACAGAGGAAGGGAGAATACATTTTGAATTTACTAGGGAGTCAGGAACAAGAGATACCAAGATTACCTAGAAAGAACTCTTTTCCATTTCTCACCAATCAATGATCATGACTTTTCTTCCTTAAACACTAGGACTGGAAAACATTTTGAACAAGTTATAGACCAAATCAAATTACATCTGTGAATAAAATAAGAACTGTGTCTTAAAAAGTGAATGATATAGAACCTGTTAAATTAAAGTCAAACAAAATCCTAGATTTTTTTGATCCTTTGCCTATCATATCTTGACCATGACATCCACATTGAAGCATTGAAATATTAGATGATGTTAGATAGATTCATTGTTCAAATGAGAACCGTATCCCATTGGATGGGTTAGGATTTGGAGATCAGTGACAAAGATTTGCTCCACAAACTGTGGAATTTTTGCCAATAAGACAAAAGGAAGGATGATTCAAAAGGGGAGTTTATTTTAGTGTGTCTGATTTGGTGATGACTTGCACACCAAGTTGTTTAGGCTTAGATAATCATTCTGGCTGAAGTTTGGACATGAATTGACAATGATTCAATTTTCTTATTTCATTTTTCAGTTGGCCAGGAAGTTAATGACATCTCATTCCAATTGCCTTTTTTCCTTCTCTATTATAGGATTACCATACACTCAACAGTCATACAAAGTTAGTGATGTATTTCCTTTCAAATGGATTAGTAAGAAGTGGAAAGAAGGCTTCTTTGTCACATCCATGGCCACTGCAGGCAGCAGGTGGGGCATTGTCATGTCTCGGAATGCCAATTATTCTAAACAGGTGCAGTTTCCAACCCATTTTGTTGTAATTATTCCGGATTAATGGAGTAATAAGACTAATTTTGTTGTGCATCCTTTCTCAGGTTGTTGAACTTGATTTCCAGTATCCAAGTGAAGGGATCCATAAAAGATGGGAGAGTGGATACAGAATTACCTCAGCAGCTGCAACACCTGATCAAGCAGCATTCATACTCAGTATACCCAAGAACAAGAGGAGATTACAGGATGTGACACAAGAAACTCTCCGAACGTCTTCTTTTCCCGCTACACACGTCAAGGTAAATATGGCTTAATATTTAAAAAGTTATCAGTTACATTTATGAATAATTTTATTTTATTTTTCTCCTTAATGCATATGGGGGGTTATTGGTTTAAAGAAGAGGAGACATTTCTGATTTGAACTTTCTTGGTTAGGAGTTTCATAATCTGGCAATTTGTTCACTTACTGTGATTATTCAACTCTCTCTCTCTCTCTCTCTCTCCATCTTCAAATGTTTTTGTTATGATTGTAGGATGATTGGCGCCTCTTAGAAAGGAAGTTTTGTTCACTTACTGTGATTATTCAGCTGTCTGTCTGTCTGTCTGTCTGTCTCTCTTTCTCTCTCCATTATTCAAATGTTTTTTGTTAAGATTGTAGGATGATTGGTGCCTCCTAGAGAGGAAAATTTTTTTTATTCAATATAGTTTTGCTTCTGCGTGGGTATAAATATACACAGGTATTTTGGTGGTAGGTTTGTGTTGTGAGTTTCTCTTAAATTTGAAGCCATTTTATGAAAGAAAAGAGGTGCAACATAAGAGTAATTTTTTTTGTCCCACGTGATGATAAAATCACTGTGTAATAGAACTGCAGCATGCCCTTTTAGGGATTCCCTTCAGAATCAGAAAAGAATCTTTTGGGTGGTAGATACCTGTTTTCATTTTTTTATGTTTTATTATTAATAATAATTGTTATTATTATTATTTTGCTATTTATTGTCTTTTCATGTGTGCATGTATTTCAGTAGTTTGAATGCTATGTGTACATGTTGAATCTTGTAAGTAGTGCTTGATATTCTAGCAGCAAGTAATTTGTGTTTCTTCACATGGCAGGATAAATGGGGAAAAAATTTGTACATTTCATCAATCTGCTATGGAAGAACAATATCCTGAAACTTGAGATCTAAATGAAGAAACCATTTCAGTAATTGAGAGGTAACTTAATGTTCAACATGATGCCTGTGATGCTGATAAGGTTTAAGCATATTCTTTATCGTACTATAATGACTTTTTTAATTATTCATTTCTTTTCTGCACCCTGATAGCATAATTTCATATAGATAATTAACGTCATGAGCTGATCATGTTTTGCCCGGGTAATAATTGTTTTCTAGGTTATTTATTTGCCTCATATGCTTCCAGTCATTTGATTTTGTTACTCTTAGGTAGTGTTTGATAATTGCGTAAAAGGGTATACTTCAGTATCCTTTTACCCATTTCCCCATATTTAGTTTGCAAAATTCAACTTGCACATTTATCGATGGGGTAAAACTCTTTCATATAGGGTGTATAAACATACCTAAGTTTGATGGGGGTTAAAAACATTACCCCTCTCAAAATTAAATAATAAACTAAATTAACTTGATTAGTTTTAGAGATGGAAAAAATAAATTTGATTTTTTTTAGCAAGAGAAATTAAAACCAATGTGTGTTGAGAAAAAAATGTAAATCGAGTCATCCTCCAAAGAGAGAAACTACTATATTTCGTTTCACCGAAAAATGAATTTTATTTTTTCAGCGTGAGAAAAATAATGTGCTTAGTTTTAGAGAAAGAACTTAAAAAGAATGTGTTTAAAGAAAGAAAATATGAATCAAATTGATTTTTTAGAGAGGAAAGCTAGTGGTTTAATTTAGAAAGGAAAACTGAGTGTAGTGTTTTTTTTTTCTTTTTAGAGAGAATAAATTTTAAGCCAATGGGTTGAGAGATACCAAATTGAAAATAATTTAATTTTTTGAGGGAAAATTAATATATTTAGCTTAAAAGAAAGAAAAATTGGATTTAGTTTTTCTAGAGAGAGAATTTAAAACGTGTATTTGGATAGAAAAAATTATGATTTAATTTTCTTGGAGAGAGAAGATTTTTAAGAGATTGATAATTAAAATGCCTAGTTTTTTAGAGACAAAAATAAATTGAGATTTTTTTAGAGAGAGAAAACTTAAAAACCAATATGTTTATGGAAAGAGGAAATGTGAATTAATTGATCTTTTAGAGAGAAAAAAATTAATTTGTTTAGTTTTAGGGAGAAAAATTAAGCCTGGCTTAATACGGGGGTAAGGGGAGGGTGGACGTATATATACGCAACCTTCCCCTTGCATTTTTGCAAAGAGACTGTTTCCACGCCTCGAACCTGTGACCTTGAGGTTACCAAAGGAGCAACTCAATCGTTGCACCAAGACTCGCCCTCTAATAAATAATGTATCTAGAAAGATAAAATTTAAAATGATTTATTTTTTTAGAGAGAAAATTAATATGCTTATTTGTAGAGAAAGAAAAAATAATTTTGGTTTTTTAGTGAGAGAAAACTCAAAGCTAATGTATTTGAAGAGAGTAGTTAGAGAAAATTATGTTTAGTTATAGAGAGTGAAAATTAAATTTAGTTTTTCTACAAAGAAAATATAATAGCAATGTGTTTAGAGAGACAAAATTTAAAATAATTTAACCTTTTTTGGCTAAAATTATTGTGTTTAGTCTTAGAAAGATTATTTAATCTTTCTAAAAAGAAAACTAATGTGTTTAGTCTTGGAAGAGATATATACTAAATTTGGTTTTGTCATAGAAAGAAAACTTAAAATCAGTATGCTTAGATAGAAAATTTAAAATAAATTGAATTTTTAGATGGAGAATTTTTTTTTTTAGAGAGTATATAAATTGACTTCATTTTTCTAGAGAGAGAAATTTGATATGTTTAGTTTTAGAGAAAGCTAATTTATATTTGCTTTTTAGGGGAAAAAAATGATCTTTAGATTATAGAGGGGTAAGGTTTGCCTATGGCTTGATGTTGGTACCAAACATAGAGAAGAAAAAATCATCACCCTTCATTTTTTTCCCCTCTAACCTTTTTCCCCTCATCGAATGTTACCATATGGGAAATTTTTAGGAGCAAGTTACTGCTCTTGATTTACATAATTTTTTGCCCTACAATCTGTTTGCATCTTTTGTTTCACATAATTTGCAGCATAAAATAAGTGGGAGATTTTGTTGGCCCTCAATGATTGAGATGGTTTCTGTGGATTGTAATCATGGCTGTGAGTTTTTAACTGAAGCTTTGGCTTTTGAGTGGAAAGTAATCCCTTGATTAATGGTGGCTTGTGGCTAAGAACAAAAAGAGAGTTATTTGGTACAGAGGAGTGGAGAAGTATGAGAAGAAGTTGGGTCAGTGGAAAATGGGTGCTTATCGGATTGAGTTTTGCATAGAGTTTTTCTTTGTTTCCTATTCCTTGCTTGGCGGCTGACAAAATTGAAAGTACACAGAAGATTTTTTGTAGGGCAACTTGGAGAAAGGATTATGCGAATGAACTTTGGCTACATGCGAAGCTGTTAAATAACATTATTTAACTGCTGATTTAGGAATTGAAGCGTTGGGGGAATTTGACAAAGCCCTTTCAATAAAGTGGTTCACGAGGTGTCTGTAAATCAAGTAGGAGGTAGATTGATATAGGCTGATGACCAAGATTGTCTCAGGTTTATCTTGTGTGTGGCAGCATGCAAGGCTATTAAAAATAGTGGGCAACTTTTTACCGGCAAAAATTGGGTAGCCTTTTGTTTCATGTCTCTTTTGATGTTGGAAAGGGATTGAAGCTGTCATTTAGGCATAATGTTTGGTATGCTTCTCTCCCTTTGAGTATCCTCTCTCCAAAGTTGGTAGTTACGGATATTTCTTGTACAAGGAATGCTAAAATTGAGACTTTTAGAGGATTTTACCATCTTTAACGCTTTAGGAAGAAACTGTGGTAAAAGATGCATGTCTAGGAAAAAAGGAAATGTTTGGTATGCTCCTCTCCCCTTGAGTATCCTCTCTCCAAATTAGGTAGTTTCAGAATATTTCTTGTACAAGGAATGCTAAAATTGAGAGCTCAGAGGATTTTACCTTTTTTTACGCTTTAGGAAGAAACTGTGTTATAGGATGTGTCTAGGAAAAAAGGAAACAAACTCATAAATTTAAGACTAAGGAATTCTAATTAGTCCAACATTGGAAGGCAGTGGATGAGTGCACATCCTCCTTTCCTTGGAAAGCTTCTATGTCTCTTATTACTTGGGAGGCAATTTAGTGTACATTCTTAACTCCTGAGAACCTTAAAGTTCAGGCTGTTACCTTAGTGAGTACATTCCCTTTTGGCTTTCTTTTATTGCATTGCGTATGAGTAGCATTCAGGTGAGGGTTGTCTCCTTTTCTGCTTCATATCCAGTGGGGGCTTGTCAGTTGTTGGATATAGCAAACTGTGGTGCGAAGACTATTAGGTGCTGTACAATGAAGAGATTATTGTTTGTCTAATCCCTCTTATCTATATTTTGGTTTGTACAAGAGAAAGAAATATGAGGACATTTTAGGGTATTGAGTTGCCTCTTTCATAATCATTTGATGCACAGGTCAAAACTATTTTCTTCTGGACTTTTAACTCCTGTTTTCTGTGTGGACGTCACTGATTTGTCAATCTTTCTTTATCCTTAGATTTCTTACAGGAAAATCCCGATGAAAGTCCTTTGTTTTCTATTGTTATTTTTATGAGGTGGGGCTGGAATGCTTACTTTGAAGCTTTCCACTAGATAAGTTTAGATGCTAGAGAAAACCTCAATGGTTCTACACTTTGCCCATTTATAGCATGTCTTCCAAGGTTTTCTATGACTTCTCGGACATGCTTTGACTTGTCTTTGTTCCCTAGTTCTTATATACAGCCACTGGAATTCCCAATTTAGTATTCTTCTACTTTTTGTGTCATATTTGGCCAGCAACAACAAATTTAGATTTGTGGAGATGGCAACAAACTCAAGTTACAAAGACACTGGGAAAGTAGTTTAATGGTCTATGGCATACTTAAGGACTATTTATTTTTTTTGTCTTTTGACTTAGATAAATGTATAGATTTCTGAAAGCTGAAGTTGTTACTTTGAAAGTGGATTGGCCTGCAGAGTTTACCATTATTTTTAATGGCGTATAACCACGTTTTCATTGTCATTACAATTTTTTCCTATTGAGTCCTGCGGTTAATATGGTCTCTAAGACATGATTTTTTGGCGTTTTCAGGTTGGCAGGCGCGAAGTAAATTTATATTACCAGCTATGTTGATGTGCAGAGGCTCTCCGGCTGAGCAGACAATAAGTCAGCATGTAGAGCGACATCACTCTTTTCTTGGAAGTTTTACTTGCAGAGGAAGAAAATTGTGAGTTTGCTGCATCAACCTGTTGGCTAGCTGCTTTCTGATGCCAATAGATACAGAATAGGGATTGATTACAAAACAGTTAGAAAAACAAAAAAAAAAAAACAAAAACAAAAACAAAAACAAAACAAAGCAAAACAAAACTAGTACAAAAAGATGAACTTGATACAACTGCAAAATGCCAACACAATTTAGGGGTCTGATCAATCTGAGAATGATGACCCTTTTGGTTATTATGGTCAATTTTTCCCCCAACCATGGGAGTGGCATGAGGTGACTTAACCCCTCATTTGATTGTGTCATGAGAAGCTGTTGTTACCAAAAAGATGGCCTTTTTTATTTCAGATTTCATTTCGTAAGTAATAAAATAACTTCTTGGACCATTTTATATTAGCGGACTGCTGCATGAAGCTTTTGTGATCGTGGTGCCTAATTACTTTGTTTGCTTCCCCCAAAATTTGATCATTTTAAATACCATGAAGGGCGGCTGCTCGCAGCAGCACTTGATTTTGTAGAATCAATTGAAGTATCTCTAGGTTTATGAAACAGGGATATTTCATGGATCAGATTGTTTAATCTTCAAGACCTCTTGTGGGATCAAATTATCGGCTTGTAGCTAGTTTGGATTGGCTCGCGCATCCAATCAAAAATGGTCAAGTTTAAATGGGGTTTTCAGGCTCGGATTTAATGGGACACTTAATGAAAATTGTTTAAGGTTTGGCTTCCATTCTCAATTTATTTGCAGCCCGGCAATGTTTTAGATCACTAGAATTCTAGGGCCTTTATTTTGATATTTCAAGTTTTTATTGGATTGGATCTCAATTTTGTCGTCAGAGATCACTGACTTTGGTCAAACCCAGAATTTTGTGCTCTTCACATGAGAGTGAAAAACACTATAGAATTCTAGTTAGTCTTCAGAAAGTGGCTATATTAACTGTGTGTGTCATGCAATCATGTGATCATACCTTCTAGATCCATATTATCCGCATATGATCCTCCCATATATCATATGGTATATGATCAAATAATTTATTAATATTAATATATATATATATATATATGTGAGGATGAGCGATCCCCTTCCACATAAATTTTCGTCATCCTCCACCTGTCTCTAAACTTAGGGTGGCGAGACCCGGTTGGGAGCACCCCTGCCCTTCTTTCTCCCTCCCTCCTCTCTCCTCATTTTTTTTTTTTTTTTTGTATTATGTCTTGGATACCGTTCGTTATCCGAAATTTCGTCTTGATTAATCTAGATTGATCGCTGTAGTGACTCCTTTCGGAGGGTAAGTCTCCTAACAAGAAACGCTCCATACACATGAGGGTTAATATTTTCGACGGGAGTTGAACTTCAATCATGTTTAAGAATACTCAACTCCACATCTAATTGAACAAACCCACGTTGGTCTCTCTCTCCTTATTAACACTCTCCCCGCTTCTCTCTCTCCTCTCCCTCTCTCTCTCCCCCTTCTCTCTCTCTCTCTCTCTCTCTCTCTCTCTCTCGTTAACACTCTCTCTGTCTCACTAGTCCGTACATAAAAATATTTTAATATTATAATAATAAAAATATCAAATAAAAATAATATTTTATAAATATTTTTAAATAGAATTTTTTCATCCTCTATCTGACTCTAAACTTGACGGGACCCATTTGCGAGCACCCGACCTTTTTTCTCCATCAGTCTCTCTCCTCGTTAACACTCTCCCCCCGTCTCTCACTCTCGCCCATCGCCTCTCTCCTCTCCATCTCTCTCTCTCTCTCTCTCTCTCCTCATTGACAATAAACACACACACTCTCTCTCTCTCTTCTCCCCGTCACTCTCCCTTCTCCCCGTTCTATTGAGATTAATTAAAATAAAACTCTAAATATTAATTAACTCTTTCTTTTCTCTCCTCATTAACATACTCTCTCTCACCTCATTAAAATATTAAAATATTAAAAAATATTTTTTATAATTAAAAAACATAATATAAAAAATATAATTAAAAATATTTTTTAATATTAAAAAATATAATTAAAAAGCATCTATAAAAATATTAATTTTTTTAAATATGAAAACATCTATAATCTAAAGTTTCTAAATATTATATGCAAATGATAATTTTATTATAAAATTTTACAATTATACTAAAAATACTAAAAATATTTGAAATAAATGATACTTAAAATACTATAATTTTATTTTATTAAAAATATTTATGTATATATAAAAATAATTTAATATTATAATACTAAAAAAAATTATAATTATAAAAACACTAAATAAAAAAATATTTTTAGAAGGGTGATCGGCCCCTTCCACGGAGATTTTCGTCATCCTCTGCCCGGCTCTAAACTTGGCGCGGCGGGACCCACTTACTCCCTTCTTTCTCCCTCAGTCTCTCTCCTCATTAACACTCTGTCCCCCCACTCTCTCCTCATTAACACTCTCTCTCCCCTCTCTCCCCGCCACTCTCTTCTTCCCCCCTCTCTCTCTCTCTCTCATTAACTCTTTCTTCTCTCCTCATGAACTCTCTCTTTCTCGCCTCATTCAAATATTAAAATATTAAAAAATATTTTTATAATAAAAAAAATAATAACAAAAAAATATAATTAAAAATGTTTTTAATATTAAAAATTAATAAAAAAACATCTATAATATAAAAATATTATTTTTTTAATACAAAAACAACTATGATGCAAAGTTTCTTATGTATACAAATGATAATTTTATTATAAAATTTTACAATTATATTAAAAATACTAAAAATATTTGAAATATATGATGTTAAAATTTACAAATTATTTGTGCATATATAAAAAATATTTTAATATTATAATACTAGAAAAATTATAATTATAAAAATACTTAGTAAAAAAATATTTTATAAATATTTTTAGATTAAAAAATATTTTATAAATATTTTTAGATTAAAAAATATTTAAAAGTAACATGTTATAATATTATATAATACAGATTAGAGTCGACCAAAGGCCTCCTTGATAGACCCGTTGTACTCCTCCTAATAATTTTATAATTTTATAATAATAATACTATAGTATCATGATGTAAAAATACTATAATATTGTAATATGATAATTTTTTTATAATGTGATACTATAGAAATATTTTAAAAAATACTAAATAATGTATGCAAAATAAATAATAATTTTATTAAAAAATTTATGATTATACTAAAAATATTAAGAATATTTGAAATAAATGATGTATAATAAAAATATTATAATATTATATCAAACCTCCTTGGTCGACCCATTGTACTCCTCCTAATAATTTTATAATTTTATAATAATAATACTATAGTATCATGGTGTAAAAATACTATAATATTGTAATACAATAATTTTTTTATAATGTGATACAATAAAAAAATTTTGAAAAATACTAAATAATATATGCAAAATAAATAATAATTTTATTAAAAATTTTATGATTATACTAAAAATATTAAAAATATTTGAAATAAATAATATATAGCGAAAATACTATAACAATAACAAACTAAGAGTTAATCTCAAATATTAGGATCAACTATTTGAGAAATAAATAAATTAATTAATAAATAAATAAATATATATATATATATATATATATTATTGGTTTAATTTGTACGAATTTTCATATACTATTCATTCATATCCCAGACCATTTTCTCATAAAAATTATAATTATAAAAATATTAAGTAAAAAAATATTTGAAAATATTTTTATATTAAAAAAGTATTTACAAGCGTCAGGTCATGTGTTATTATATGATTATTAACACATCAAGTGATAATTTTATTATAAAATTTTATAATTATACTAAAAATATTTAAAAAAAATTATATAGATGATTTTATTATATGCAAAATATTTTTTTCATATAACAAAAGCACCACGATATGATAATATTATAAAAATTATAATTATAAAATTATTAAATAAAAAATATTATAAAAACCTTTTTATATTAAAAAAAGGTCTTCAAGGGGCCATTGGTCGACCAAGGCTGGCCAAAGGCTAGGCTTGGCCAACCAAGGCTTGCCTTGGCCCCGAGGTTGGACCTTTGCAAGTATGACATTGGACATTCATTTTCCCTTTTCTATTCATTTTTCTATTCATTAATACATTTTTCTCACTCTTCTCTTTATATCCATTCAATGCGAAATAAAAATATCATTTCTCTCTCTATGTTCTTTTTATAATCTATATCCATTTGATATGGAATAAAAATGACACATCTCTCTCTTGTTCTTTTTCTCTTCATTTACACACCTCTCTCTCTCTTCTCCTTATATCCATCCAATGTGAGATTAAAATATCACCTCTCTCTTCTTTCTCTCTATAATCTATATCTATTTAATATGGGATAAAAATCCACTTTTCTATCTTTATATCTTTATAATCTATATTATACTAAAAATGTTTTAATATTTCACTAATTTATATTATACCAAAAATATAATAGATGTGATTATTTTATTAAAAATTTTTCTTTCGCTTTTTCAAATCATAATCTTGAAATCTTTTTAATTTTCAATTTATCACTTACCAAATAAATCAATACAAATACGAATCTAGTTTCTAGCCAAATGTAAATTGAGATGTTTGATAAATATATCAAATATTTCAAAAAAAAAAAAAACCATTCAGCACAATTTAAATCTTTTTGATTATTTATTGTAAATAATCATAATTTTTTAACAAATTTCAATATTTTAATTTTATAAATTCAAATTTAAATTAACATTTTAATAATATTTTGGAGTACACCGCCAATATTTCACAAAGAAATTCAAATTTCATACAAAAAAACGTCATTTTTGCGACGAAATTTAGCGACAAATTTTTTTTGTTGCAATTTTGCGACGAAAACTTTTTTTATCGCTATTTCCAATGAAATTTCCAACGAAAAAAAAGTCATCACTAATTTCCAATGAATTTAAATTTGTCGCAAAATTAGCTACGAATTTCGGAATTCGTCGCTAATTTTGCGACGAATTCCACCACAAATCCTAATTCGTCGCAAATTAGCGACGAATTCCGAAATTCGTCGCTAATTTACGACGAATTCAGCGACAAATTTTTTTTTGTCGCTAATTTTGCAACAAATACGAATTTGTCACAAAATTAGAGACGAATTTAGAATTCGTTGCTAATTTGCGACGAATTCAACGACAAATTCTAATTTGTCGCTAATTTTAAGACAAATTTCATAATTCGTCGCTAAATTTGAAATATAATAAAATAAAATAAAATATAAATATATATATTTATTATTTAATAAATTAATTTAGCGACGAATTTCGGAGTTTGTCGTTAATTTTGCGATGAATTCAGCAACAAATTCTAATTTGTCACTGATTTTGCGACAAATTCCGAATTTATCGCTCATTTTTCAACAAATTTTAGAATTCGTCACTAAATTTGAAATATAATTAAATAAAATAAAATATTAATATATATTTATTATTTAATAAATTAATTTAACGACGAATTTCGGATTTCGTCGTTAATTTTGCGACAAATTCAGTGACGAATTCTTAAATTTGTCAGAATTTTGCGACAAATTCCTAATTTGTCACTAATTTTGCGACAAATTCCTTATTTGTCGCTAATTTTGCGACAAATTTCAGAATTCGTCGCTAAATTTGAAATATAATAAAATAAAACAAAATATTAATATATATTTTTTATTTTTTATTTAAAAAAATTTATCACATTTATTATTCTTAATTAATATGTTATCTTTTATTTTTATTTTATCTTTTTAAAAAATAGTATTATTATTTTTTTATATCTTTTATTATTTTATTTTACACTTATATTTTATTATTTTATAATAAATTGTTATTTTATATTGTTTTATTATTATTAGAAAAATGTTAAGAAAAAATAATAAGTAAAAAAAAAAAAAAAAAAAAAACTTATAACAGATACTAACATTTAGTTTGATGGTTACAGGATTTTAAAGGTTTATGGAAGCGCAAGGGTTCAAACCATGGCGGGCTCCGGTTCAGGCGGGCTCCGGTTCAGGCGGGCGTGCGGGAGGATGCTTGCTCGGGCGGGCAGGCTCGGGTTCAGGCCGGAAGCGCATTATTTTTCATTGCTAATTTAGCGACGAATTTATATCCATTGTTAATTTAGCGACGAATTTTTTTCGTTCCTAAATTAGTGATAAATAATTTTTTGTCGCTAAATTTATGACGGATTTAATGACAAAAAATTATTCGTCATTAAATTTATCGACGAATTTTAGATTTTCGTCGTAAATTGTAACAACAAAAATTTTTTTTTCGTTAAATTTGCGACGGATTTAACAACAAAAAATTATTCGTCGCTAAATTTAACGACGAATTTCTAATTTTTCGTCGCTAAATTTTTGCGACGCGTTATTAGCAACGAAAATTTTTTCGTCGCTAACGAATTTAGCGATAAATTTTTATTAAATTTTTATCTCTAAATTAAAAACTTATTTTTTTTTTGGTAGTGCACTCACGCTCTAAAACATATGTACTTTTCTTTTCATTAAAGGTTTCAACAACTTGCTCTCTTATTTGCCCTGGTCAACTTTTGACATCATTCACTAGCAAACCAACCTAGACCATTCCAACTCACCTATATATACTCTTCTCCTGTTATACTACATACTCACTCTCTCTCTCTCTCTCTCTCTCTCTCTCTCTCACATATGGAAATGGATGCCAGAAACTGGAAGGCCCACAGGAGTAAGACAGTTCGATTGGGTCAAGGATATGAAGCGGTAGCGCCAATGGAATTTCGGCAATCTATGGAGTCTAATATGCCGGTGTGGAAGGTGTGGTGGAGGAAGCTTTTGAGGGAGAAGAGAAAGATGTTTGAGCCCCAAGTTGGAGTTGCATTTCAGGTACCATACGATCCACAGACTTACGAGCTTAATTTTGATCAAGGGTTAATGTTGGATGAACCTGATAGCTTGTCTAGATCTTTCTCTGTCCGCTTTGCTGACCCTTCAAGGATTTTTCACAAGAACGAGAGGAGATTGATTGTGCATGATGATCGATGAGTTGCTTATACAATTTTGTTTCTTATACAGTGTTTGGTACTTGAAGTTTAAATGCAGTGAAGTCATGTTTTGCTATTGCTCTCTCTCTCTCTCTCTCTCTCTCTCTCTCTCTCTCTCTCTCTCTCTCTCTCTCTCTCTCTCTCTCTCTCTCTCTCTCTCTCTCTCTCTCTCTCTTTCTCTCTCTTTCTCTCTCTATTTTCTTTTTCTTTTCTTCAACCATCTAGACCAAAATTGGCACCATTATGATGAGTGAAGATCTGGCGTTGAGAGAGTCGCAAAACAAACAAAATATGGGAAAGAAAGTATGACAGAGAAACCATACAGGATTTAACAATAGGTGGTAGAAGTTGACAAAATTGAAAATCCATACATTAAAATATAGTAGAATAGAAAACTTTTAAATGAAATTTATTTTCTTTTTTTTTTTCCCTTGGGGGGTGTCCGATAATTTTGCACCTAATGATGCTACCGCAGAAATTGCTGACTCATGGCATGCCAAACAACGAATTTGCTTATTCATGTGCTAGACTTTGGAACAAATTCCATATGATAGAAATATAAAACATAAAAAATATTTTCCATACTTTGGATTCCGTTGTGCCCGTATATTTATTCTGTAAATTTATTTAGTATATATAATCTATAAATTATTACGACAATTAAATAATAATGATTAAAATTACTATTGTTATAGAATAAAGCATAAATTAATAATTTCATGCTCTAAAAGATAAGATAAGCTTCGTGGGTTTTATTCTCGCTGCCACTTGAACAGATCACAATGGGCCTAACCGGGTGGTTGTTAGGTATTGAAAGTTGTAGAAATGTGTCCTTTTCATGCAACAATTGGTTTCATTTGAAGAGCCAAGAAATCTTGCGAGGTTGTTTTAAAGAGGTGCCCTTGTCTATATTCCAAATATGGGAGGTGTTTTGCAACTTGAATTTTATATTGTGAATGAAGTATAATTCAATTGATACCATTCTCTTTTCTTATAAATTTTAAGTTTGAGCCTCTCTTATGTTAAAAAAAAAAAAAAAAAAATTCCATGCTTGAGGACGGGGCAGTATTCAAATGCAATTATAACCAAAATCTTTTTCAGAAATTGATTTAACTTACAGTTATCGAACAAATGCCGAGATCTGAAAATATTTAAGAGTAAAGAAATTGAAAGATTAAGAGAGAGAGAGAGAGATAGAAAGGGAGAAGAAGCATCCAGATTGTTAGAAAAACACCTATAATCAACAGAAAAGACCGCCCACGGAGGAGGCATCAACCCCGGCGGTGGTGGCAGGACTCTCGTGTTTATATACAAACACGTTGATATTATTCCTTATACATTCATAAGTGAAGAGATAACATTATGAAAAAACATAACTCTCCACCAATATAAACTTTTGGAACCATAATAATAAAAATCAATCACTATATATATATATATATATATATATATATTTCCTCACGAATCGGTCCATATATTGCCTTTAATTTATATAAGAAGCTAAAAGATGAGAGAGGGCAAAAATACGATTCCACGTATGGTGTCAAACAATCTCTTGTTTATCCAATTTTTAAAACTTGATATGCATTATGAGGTTTCTACAATCTCTACCATTAACAAAGAAAACACCCCATTTGGTCACGGATTTGCATTCTCAAATTAACCCTAAAAATGGCAATTTAAATTAAATTAGATTTCAAATAACATCCAATTGGTCACTATCTGCTCCAAGTAACTCTCAACATATAACCATCCGATCATAATTTGCAATTTTTTTTCTTTCATCTCCTTGATTTTTTTCACTTTTTTTTTTTAATTTACAATTTTTGTCTCAATGTATTTCTTCATCGGCATCACATGCATGCAGAAGTATAAACACATGACTCTGAGTTTGCCAAGTGATTATGACTTTTTTCCCCCTAAATTGTCCGAAGAAAAGCGTACGCGGGCATCCACCGCTTGGTAATTGGTCGATTAAGACAGCAGGACGGTGGTCATGGAAGTCGAAATCCGCTAAGGAGTGCGTAACAACTCACCTGCCAAATCAACTAGTCCCGAAAATGGATGGCGCTTAAGCGCGCGACCTACACCTGGCCGTCGAGGCAAGGGCCATGCCCCGATGAGTAGGAGGGCGCGGCGGTCGCTGCAAAACCCGGGGCGTGAGCCCGGGCGGAGCGGCCGTCGGTGCGGATCTTGGTGGTAGTAGCAAATATTCAAATGAGAACTTTGAAGGCCGAAGAGGGGAAAGGTTCCATGTGAACGGCACTTGCACATGGGTTAATAGAATAGCTTCAAATATCATTGCGTCCGGTGGGATGAATACTTTTGTTGTTTAGTCATATCGGGAGTTCGACTCTTTTTTAATATGAAAAAAATAATGTCTTGTCCCCACAAAATAAGTCATACAATGATTGATCCAAATTAATCAGAATAAAATTTTAAATATCGGATGATGATCAAGTCATAGTAAAAAAAAAAAGAAAAAAAATAGAATAGCTTCAAATGAAAAAAAAAACAGAGAGCACGAAAGTACCCTAAATTCAGCAGGCCAGTCTGGATATATAAATTGTCCCTAATCGTTTACAAAGCAAACATTTATGAGAGAATGTGTCGATTGTCTTGTCTTCATAGAAGACCTTTATTCGCCTAAAAAGCCTTGGCCCAGTGGTTGTGGTTAGCAACTGGCCAAGGTTCGATTGTTGGTACCAACATGGAAGAATTTTATCCTGCAATACTTTCAAAATTCTTTTCGAATAAGTGCATATATAAATTAAAAGGAAAATCATTGGAATAAGACCCAATTTATCTACATATGAAATAGATTTATTTATTTATTTCTTTTATAAATTATAATATCAAATAATCACGTTAGATATGATTAAATCATGTTCAAATTGAGATAGATTTTAAAAGATAAAACTCTTTATATGTTTATTATATATATATATATATATATATATAACTTAAATTTAAGAATTTATTTAAAAGGTATCAACGTCTTTGATTTTTGGATTAGTGGAGCAGATTTATTCTAACGGGCTTCCTTTAGGGATTTGAATTTAATGTTATATATCTTTTATTTTGATTAGAAAGATAAAGGAACATGAGGGATTTAGATCAAATTTTTTTAAGTTGAATGAATAAAAATATTTTATTTTTTTAATACAAAATCTCAAATTCGAATTTTAAAAATAACGAAAAAGTATTTAAGAGAATTAACCCTTAAAATAAATTTTATCGTATTTAAATTAAATTATTTAAATAAAATTTAGATATTAACGGTGAAAATAAAAAGCGAGTATGAGCGACCTAAAAGGGTCAATCTTATCACGAATAGTAATTCAAAATACCCATTTCCTTTTGTGGAACATCTGATATCATAAAATCTTTTTCTTTTTGTTATTTTAGTCTTTCATTGATTGTTATGTTTAGGGCGATGTCTTGAGATTTTTTTAATTATTCTTGCTTTTTATATAATGAATTAATAATTTCGATGTATCGTTTGAAAATATTACAATCAAAAGAATTTTTTTTTTCTTTTCTTAAAACTAAGTGGGGACTGAGTGTTAGGTAATAATCCAATCAAACCGAAAATGATTAGTGCTTGATAAATCAGAGTAAGAAATCCTAAAACCAGTTCATATAAGAGACAAATGAAATAAACTGCATTTGATTTTGTTTTTTCTTTTTTATTTTCCAAATTACCAAACGCCGTTGGACATACCATAATTATACAAAGGGTCAGGTCAATCAACTTCCATCACATCCGAATGAGATTTTCAACACCAACCCAGAAAATAATAATAATAATAATTACTCAAATTTGATAAGTCAAGCTTGACATGCTTAAGCTTCCATCTGGCAATAATCACAATGGGCTCAAGTGGTTGGGAGTCAGGAGGATAAGCACGATGAAGCTGATAATGCCCTGTCTATATAATTGAGGCCGGAGTCATTTAACTAAGTAGAATTCTTAATCTAAAAATATTCTTAATATAATTGTAAATTTAATTTTTACAAAAAAAATTAATTTTCATTTGCAACAATTATACTTTTACTAAAAAAAAATTTTACTTTAGTTAAAAATAATATAAATAAAATAAAATAAGAATAATTTGGGTCAAATTTAGTTTTTTCTAATCAAGACCAAAATTCATGACATTATTGCCAATTTATCCCACCACAACTTTTTTTTTTTTTTCCTTTCTTTTGACTTGGCTGATAATTAAGCTCTCCCTTTTGCGAACTTCTTTAATATATACAAATACTACTACGTTCATTATTTTCTTTTTTCTGAGAAAGCACCCTGCTCGTTTTTTTTTATGCATGTCTGTCACGTATATCAACAAAAAAGAAAACCAAAGGCAAAAAATAAATTGTACAGTTTTGCTGAGACGAGCGGAATTGAGTAATGGTACAATTTTTTTTCTTTTGCATAAATCATATTATTGATGTTTTTCATCTCCTTAATTTGATTGCTTATTATTATTATTATTATTATTATTTTTTAACATGAAAGTAATACGTGAAAGGATGTTGCATGTGTAGTATGTTTTGATGCGAGGTCTCACACATCTTATCCGTGTTGATGGTGTTTGGAAAATAAGAGATTTTACCCAAAAAAGATTGTTTCAAATTAAATAATTGTTTGAAAAATGACATTTTTATAGTCATTTACAGGGAATCGCACTCCTTTTTCCCTTCCAATTTTGATTTATTCTCTTCTATTTTTTTTTGAATTGTTTAGAGCTTATTGTTGTTGTTGTTATTATAAAAGAGTATAGGATTTTATAATTTTACTTTTTTTAAATTAAAACTAACAATATTCTAATCGGATTAATCAAAATATGATCATATTAGTATTTAAAAAAAAAAGAAAAAAAGAGTACAAGATTTTATAATCTATCGGAATTTACCCCCTCCCCCACCTTTTTTTTTTTGTCCGTATCCTGAGATTTGCTCTCCTAAAATTATTTTTATCACTATCAAAATTCAAACTCAAATTCTTGATATAAAATATTAATACACTTCTTATTAAGCTAATGAAGCGTCGATCCTCCCCGCCTTTTTAAATCATAGTCCCAGAGGCCAACTCCAACGACCGCACGAACTCCTTCGTGTTGTTTTCTAGAAGATGGGCAGATTCTTCACCGCGTCCAAGCCCAAATTCCAAAGAAAATAGGCTCCACCAGGCTACTGGTTGCAGGTTTTAAATGAAATGGGCCTACATGAGTTGTACACATGATTTGTTTCGTTCAATTTCGATGAAACCTAACACTCAAATCACATGCATCGAAACAAATATTAGGTGACTAATGCTTGTCATTAAATTTTTTAATTAAAATTTTAAGTTTAATTTACGACTTGGGTATAGAACAGAATACATAAGAGAATGTCCTTTAAATAAACCACTATAAATTTTGAATCAAATTAGTCGGAATATCACCCCAAATACCAATTAATATAGTATAAAAATAAAAAATAAAAAATAAAAAAACAAATATTAGGTGTAATTTTAAAATTTTAAATATAACTATTAATAATTAAAATTTCCATTTTACTTATAAAGAGATACAAAATGTAACAGGTATTTTTTTTTTTACTTTTTGATTGAGTCCTTAAGAAATATTTTTAATCTATACCCAATACACAAAGAATATACGATAATTGTGGTAATTTTAACTGATCAATAAGAGAAGAACATAGTAATCCTCACATGTATTGATTTAGAATATGGGTACACGAGTTTTTCTCACGTGCCATCTATAACTTCTACCCATATGGATCTTATCACAATGGTTGGTGAACTTTTGGCACCATATGTCTCATTTGAGGACCACAAATTGGGAATCTTCTTATGAGGACAATGCATTTGAACTAACCTTTTTTGCGGGTTCTTTGCCTTTTTGCTCTGCTTTCCAACTCAAAATTGTAATTGCATGATTAGGGTTTAGTTATTTTATAAAGCTGTGGCATTATCAATATAACTTGTCTTTTGCTTTAATAGTACAGACTTATAATATGAATATCTTTACTTCAATTCAATTGCTTTAAGACTTTGGGTGGTAAATTTTTTAGGTTAAATGTTTTTCAGGCCTACCATCTCCATTCCCCGATTGGAATTTAGAAAAAGAATGCCTATTAGCAAAAGCTATAAATTTTATCCTTCCAAATGATTGTGTTGAGTTTTATTTTTTATTTTTTTAGATTCACTAAAAATCTCATAGATTTAAAAACTATATAATAGAGTATATAACTTTCTTTTATATAACTATTAAATAAAAGAGAGTAAGTACTAAAAATCAAATATATTTCTTTAAACCAACCTAGCAGGTATATTAGTGTCTAATTATGTCTGTTTGTCTCTGCTGCAACCTTGATTTACTTGTTTCTTTAATTTAGTTCCTATTAACACATAAAACTAAGGTTTAAGCTACCGAAATAATTGGATTTAGGATTTGAATTATGGATAAATTTAGTCAATTAGGTGGACCTTACGTGCCACACCAGTTATATATATTAGGTTAACCTTTAATCATGAAATATGTCGGCTTGTTGGGTTGTCATTATTGTATTGCTTTCGAGTTAAGTAGCGATAAAAATAAGGAAAATTCAATATTTATTTCGGTTACAATTTTTCTATAAAATAAATAAATAAATAAAGTTGGCGAGTTAGAATTGGCAATTCATATACTAACCATTCCACCAGAAAATTTGCCACCAACTAGGGTTCAAATCCCTATCTTTTTTACCATTAGCCCATGACTTTTGATCAAAAGCAAAATGAGGCCTCGTGGAAAAGACTTATGACTTAGAAGTAAATATATAGTCAAGAAACCCATTAAGCCCCACTTGCTTGAATTAGGTGGGTTTTTTTAAAAAAAAAATAAATAAATAAATAAAAAATTTTTGATACAATAATAATTCAATTAAAAAAAAAAACTCACAAAATCTAATTTTTTTAACTTTAATTAAAAAGTATTACAAGTATAATAAAATAAAGTAGAGATTAGCGAAGAGAAGTTCGAATTTTCCGAACATGGCCTAGGGTTCCAATGTGTTGGCATGCTAACAATACCTTAAAGTAATCGAGCGTTTGACAAAACGGCAACATAACTTTAACTATCCGCTAAAATTTGAAAATTTTTAATGTTTATGTTAAAAAATTTTATAAGCAAAGTAAAATAAAATATTACATTAAAAAATAATAGAAGAGCAAAAGAGGTTGGGCCAAATGCGCCCTAAATATGGATGACACCTTGATTTTGCATATAGTCGATGAGGGGATTGTTTTGAAATCAGCACCTTGCTTATGTCTTTGTTGGGTTTGTTGAACTAACCATTTGATTTGACAATTTTGCCAAAAACGTAAAATCAAAATAGTTTTTCACATCACCAACAAATTTTATCGAGGAAAATAACCTTTTCATTTGAGATTGGTCTGACATAGAATTAAGGGATACCAGTTGCCTATTCATTAGTCAACAAAGACATATATTTAATATTTGTGCCAATTAAGAGTAACTCTAATACCCCTTTGTGAATTGGTTTAATTGTGTACTTGGTTGAGAGAGAGAGAGAGAGAGAGAGAGAGAGAGAAATTGGTAAAGAAGAGGGTCGCTTAATAAAACAAGGTAAAATTAGACATTTGTATATGTCAAATTTGATATTAATTAATCATATATCAATTAAAAATATATCTCGCCATACTACGCTTCCCATGGTGTTTGATGATAGTTCCAATATCCAAAAGAAATTCATTTATAATTAGAAATTGAATGAATAAAAAAATAAAATAAAATAAAAAAGATCCAAGAGTGGGTACATGCATTCGACTATAATTATTATTATCTCTAAAAGCTGAAAGTATTTTATTTATACATACTTCAAATTACTCTGCTCTTTTACATTTGACAAATAAATTAAAAGAGAAAAAAAATAGAAGAAATAACATAATTGCAATGGAAGTTTTCAAAAAGATCTAAATTAATAAATATTGTTTTCTCATACTTTTTCAGTATTTCCGCTATAAACTGCTCATTTTGGGTAAGGAAAAAATGATGGGTTTATTAAAAAACGGCATGCTTTTCTTCGAAAAATGACACGTTATGGCCGTATTAGTGCATTGAGTCCTTTTCGTATCGGGAAAAGCGCAGAAGGTAACCTGCCGGCTATTGCGGTGTTTGGTGAGTGGGGTATCATCCTGTTCATTTTTCCTGGGCTTCTCTGCTCTCTCGCTCTATTAAGGACAGTTTCTTGCTTGAGAGAGACAGAGAGAGATGGCTGATCATTCTGAAACCCACGTTAAAATGCCCAACATCAAGTTCACCAAGCTTTTCATTAATGGAGAATTTGTTGACTCCATTTCAGGTTTTCTCAGTGACCCTCTTTTGAGCTTATCTTATTGTGGCACTAGCTATAAAATGAAAATGGGTAAATACATAGAGTTTCATTTTTCTTTGAAGTACTCACAATTCTTTTCTTTTTTTGGGTTCCAAAATAATCGATGTAGGGAAAACATTTGAAACGATTGATCCAAGAACAGGGGAAGTGCTAGCGAGAGTAGCTGAAGGAGGAAAAGAAGATGTTGATTTGGCTGTCAAGGCTGCTCGCAATGCATTTGATCATGGTCCTTGGCCTCGCATGTCTGGGGCTGTAAGTTTCATTTTTTTTTTTCTTTTTTATTTCTGTTTCCTTTATTTTATCCAATCCATAATACTAATCACCCCCTCTTTACACTTCAAGTGTCCCTTAAATTTTTCTTTTTTTGCATCAAGATTCACTTAAAATTAATAGTGTTTTCACATTTCTCATCGCATTTTGAAAGAATTAAAAGGGTAATTTAATCAATTTGATTGGCCAATAATTGCTTTGTTGTTATGTAATAATCTCAAAAGATACTTAATAAAATAGAGTAGAGGGAGTAATGAATTATTGAAACGGTGAAACCTCAGTGCCCGCGCTCCTTCGGCATGCACGCCGAAGCCCATATGTGCAGACAGATTATTCCGCTGGCCTTTCCGCACGGTACCACTTAAATTTTGTTTTGTTTTTTTAAACAAATTTTTACTACAAAAAAATATCCAGATTTCATTCGATTAATTCTGTCTGAATATCATGGGATTCACAAAAAGGGTTGGATCTTCCATATGGGATTGCCTAGTCCATATTTGTGATTAAATTTTGTATTGTACAAGCGGTAAAATTACAATCATCTGCTTGAAATTTAATACGGTGTGGTTAATGATATAATATGTTTACCGGCATGCACAATAGCTTATAAATGTGATTATTGCCCACTAACATAAGCAATGTTTCTTGGTGCTTGGCCCGGAGAAATTATCACCAAAATTGATATGATATTAATGTTGCATAATTTTTTTAGTAAATATCTTAAACGATCCTCCCCCATACTTTTCAATAACTAATTATATTCTATTATATAGGCTCTTTTAACTTTATACTTACTTTTCAAAAAAATTAATTATAATACTAAAAATATAAATTATCTTCCTCTTGAAATCATCTTAAAATTATTTTTGAGAAAAGCATTTATTTGTTATTACGTCAGCATCACGTCAATATTATATCAATACCACAAACATACTTTTAAATTATTTTCGATTAATAGGTTTTGACCATTTTATATTGTGTTGATAAGACTGATCAATTTTATTTAACTGAAAATAATTTTAAATAAAAGAATATTCAGAAAACCTAAAATAAGGAAAACATACTAATTAACGTAAATTTTATATATGTTTGTTACCGTAAATTTAATGAGAAATTGTCACAATCTTTTTGTGTGTGCCTATTACTGTTCCGAAGTCTATTCTTCCTGCTCATACAATATGAGTTCTCTCTTATTTAGCATCAGAATTAGGGAGGTAGTTAAAGAAATTTAGTGCAATAAAGCATGGGCATAGATACATTATAACATGTATACTGCATCAAGTGACCCTTATTTATTCCGATAGTTTATGCATGTCTTCCCCTCTATTAGGTTCCTAGATTTCTTATTTTCTATTTTCTAATATTTAACTCCAAATATATGAACAATGAACAATGAACAATGAACACCGAGTCATTTTAAGTGTCTGTTTAATGGTAACAAGTTGGTGTATTCATTATCCCTCCTTTTGAAGGATTAAATCTAAAAAAGATTGAATAATCTGGAGATGTGAGAGTATTAGTACTTGACCTAACTCCGGGAGAAACCCTGAAGTACTGACATCAACATGGTAAACAGAGGCGGCGCCATGAGAATGAGATGCCAAAACTACAAAAGTTTTATCCTATTATAATTTAAAGAGCGTTGCATTCTTTGAATTTAAAAAAATGTATCCAATGAGAAATGAAACAAAAACAATTATTTCTAAAAATGTCAATGTCACAAATGTTTGTGCGGCTTGAGGTGTTTATGAATAAAAATGCCACTTTGGCTGAGCTACTTCGTCTGAGCTTTGGTTACACTGAGGAACATGTGGATCAAAACTAGTTAGACCACCCTAATACAATCCAGGACTTGGTTCAGAGCATCTCATGCACAGAATTACTTTGAAAAAGGAAAAGGGAAAAAATCGCTTGTTTAATTTCCCCGGCTGTGATGTGCCATAGGAAACTTCAATTTTGACAAAACAAAAGCAGATAATTCATCAAAAGCAGAAAAGGCGCGTTACACTTGATGAAGACTTTTGTTGGTGAGCATAGAAACATGCTCAATAAATGGCTTGCTATATTATACGGAACATTTGTACTAATAATGTCATTCATGTTTGAAGGGTTCTCAGATATATACTACACTCTGTAACTTATAGAAGTGTATAATTTCTGTAACTCAATTCATGCCATTGTGCATATATATGTTATAGAATGAGGTTCTTTTGAACTTTTTTTTTATTATTTTTAAATTATGTAATTCCTTCTCAAGATTTCTCCTTCTGCTGTTTTTGATTAGCAATGAATTATTTTTTCATTTTCTGAATTTCCCATTTCTTTTTTCAGCAAAGAGGAAGGATTATGATGAAATTCGCCGAATTGGTAGACCAAAATGTCGAGGAGTTAGCTTTCCTGGATGCAGTTGATGCTGGGAAGTTGTATCACTGGGGTACGATTGTTGACATTCCTGATTCATCAGCAACTCTTCGTTACTACGCAGGGGCAGCAGATAAAATTCATGGAGCAACACTAAAAATGTCACGCGAGTTTCAAGCTTACACATTGCGCGAACCAATTGGTGTGGTCGGTCATATTATACCCTGGAACTTCCCAAGCAACATGTTCTTCATGAAAGCAGCTCCAGCCTTGGCTGCGGGATGCACTATGATAGTGAAGCCTGCGGAGCAAACACCCCTTTCAGCCCTTTATTATGCTCATCTAGCTAAGCTTGTGGGTCAAATTAGCTCTTCTTAGTATTCTCCGATTACAGTTTTTGATTTCATAATTTTGGCTTTTACACAGGCTGGTATTCCTGATGGAGTGATCAATGTTGTGACTGGATTTGGACCCACTGCTGGTGCTGCAATTAGTTCTCATATGGACATTGATAAAGTAAACTGCTTTTTCACTTTCATCTTAATCTATCATTTAACGAACTGCAATTGAACAGATTTTTTTCCCCTGCACAAATTACGTGATTTGACATATATGGTGTTTTGAAAATCGCAGATTAGTTTCACCGGTTCTACTGAAGTAGGACGCAAAATCATGCAGGCTGCAGCAATGAGCAACTTGAAAGTGGTGTCACTTGAATTAGGAGGAAAATCCCCTCTCATTATCTTTGATGACGCTGATGTTGATAAAGCTGCTGATCTGGCGCTCTCCGCTGTTGCATATAACAAGGCAAAAACAAAATCTTCAGTGTCTCCAGTTTTTTGATGTTTTGGAATTAAACAAGCTAAATTTAGCAATTGCCGGAGAGATTTATTTGCTTGGTTTTGCTTTTGGATACTTATTTTATTTAGGGAGAAATTTGTGTAGCTGGTTCGCGTGTATTTGTCCAGGAAGGAATTTATGATAAACTAGTGAAAAATTTGGCTGAGAAGGCGAAAGATTGGGTGGTTGGTGATCCTTTTGATCCTAGATCTCGTTATGGACCCCAGGTAAAAATTTTTGCCGTTGCTTTTGTTTCATTATGTCGTTATTCTTTTAGGGTCTCTGAATCGTGGAAACCAAAATAAACATGTACTTATTATGGTGCAGGTTGACAAGAGCCAGTATGATAAAATTCTGTCATACATCGAGTCTGGCAAAAGCGAAGGAGCCACGCTGTTGACCGGCGGCAGACCTTGTGGAAACAAGGGCTATTATATTGAACCAACAATTTTCACTAATGTTCAGGTAAGAGGTTTTCGGTTTCTTGATTTCTTCGAAGTGCCCTAGAGGAAAATAATTGTCGTTGTCTCATGAATTCAATTCATAATTCAGTGATATATCGTTATTGATATGAGCATTTTCCCCTCCTTTTGAACTAAACAATGGATTAGGATCACATGCGAATTGCAAGGGAAGAAATTTTTGGCCCGGTTATGTCACTCCTGAAGTTCAAGTAAGTCCATTTTTCTAATATGCAAATAATTAATTGTTCTGGTAGTTGCTTCTCCTCATTCTCAATCTTTGAGCTCACGTATTTAAAGGAATAACCTAGCGGTCACATGCCCCCACCCCAACCCCATGATCGGATTCAAATTTCATTGTAACAAAAATTGTATATATTTGAGTTCAATTCTCGGTACCTGAAATGGGGGGGGGGGGTTTATCTGGGTTACACATAGGTGTACATCTAAGTGAGATTACCGGTCTTATCAAAAAGGGATGTCAATATTCAATATGATTTTTTTTTTTTTGGGTAGTATTCAAATGATTTATTGTATAGTCAATGTCAAATTCATTTGGGATGTTTTATGTTTCATTCTTGAAATCGTAGGAGCACTGAGGAGGCAATCCAAAGAGCCAACAGCACGAAATATGGGTTGGCAGCAGGAATTGTAACAAAGGACTTGGACATTGCCAACACGGTGTCTAGATCAATTCGTGCAGGCATCATTTGGATCAATTGTTATTTTGCCTTCGATAGAGATTGCCCTTATGGAGGGTACAAGATGAGCGGATTTGGAAGAGATTTGGGAATGGAAGCCCTTGAAAAGTACCTCGTAACCAAGTCCGTTGCAACTCCCATATATAATTCCCCATGGCTTTGATAAAGGCCATTCTGTCTTAATTTTTGCGGACCATAATAAGTCATACATTGCCCACATTGGGTCGTTACACCACAGAAAGAAACTGTTGCCAACTATTGTCTTTGATTTAAACTCTTTTCTCATAAGTGTGTGTACGGTTGAGCATCATATCGATGTAATTTAATAGAATGCTTACATGACAATTATTTTTTGGTACAGGCTTACATGACACAATTCTATTACCGTATTGTGTTTAAAAATTCTCCCAACACTTTTTATCAACTAACCAGATATAAATGTGACATTCTATAAATTCCGTCAGTTTTTTTTTTTATCAAATGAGATATATATATATATATATTTTTTTATAATGAGACTCGAATCCGAACAGGTGAAAATTTGTGTCACTTGAGTGGTTGGCTTTAAGCAAACATGATAAACCCAGCTATCGTATCGAGCTTGGGCCTAATTTTTGGGTCGGACTTTGCTCTAGGTCCATCCCGAACTCGACACTAATCCTGCCCATGTTTTTTTTTCTTTTTTTTTTTTTTAACCCACGGATACTCATAATTTTTTTTTTTTTTTTTTAGTATAAAAACTCGAATTTGAATTTATTATATAAGAGAGAAGAATGTGTCATTTGAATCTAAGCTCATTGGCTTCATAATTATATTTTAATTACTGTAATTCCAATATCATCCTATTTAATTTAAGTTTAATTTAAATGGATTTATTTAGATAAAATCTTTTTTATTTTTAAATTTTAAATTTTAAATTTAATCAGATGATATAATAACCTTATTCATTTTCGCTCTCCATTCGTTCCCACGCTCATCCCTGATTTGCGGTGCGGTAAGCACGCAAAGAGCAGCTCTGTCACTCATGACTGGTCGTATCATGAAAAGTGACAGAAATGACAGGCATGCGATTGAACAAAAATAAATAAATAACCAATAACCATTAATGAAGGGAACAGATCCATACGTTGATTTAACTCATGTCAGATTTTTCTTGGGAACAAAACACCCTTAAAAATTGAAACTTTATTTTTTATGAAAAAAGGTTAACGGATAATAAAATAAAGATTTAAATATATGAATAAACTAGCAACAATTTCAAAAAAAAAAAAAAAAGAAAGAAAAATGAAAAATCACACCGGAACTTCTTCATAGCCTCCCATAACTTCTCTTTTCTATATTTTTCTCTACTTTTTAAAAGTTCTCTACTTTCTGGTTTACTTTTATTAAATGTAACAAATTCATTTAATTTTAATAGATGATACAGTAATAATCGTTTTAATCTTTATTATTACTATTCGTATTATGAAAAAAGGTTAAATAAGGTGGCTCAGTCTTTAGGGACAAGCAAAGCCACCTCAAGCACCAACTATGCCAACTCATCAAGTTGGGTCCAATATCCTAACTTTTGATTCAAAGTTAAAAGAATTAAAAGCGCAAAAAAATAAGCCCAAAAAAATTCTAGGGACTCTTAAAATTTGTAGTAGAGCTCAGGACTATAAAAGTTATGTTAGCCAACGAAAGTAAAAGAAATAAATCAATAGATAATCGGTTTAATAAAATAAAATGATAGATCATTTAATTAAATTTAAAATTTAAAATAAAAAAATTATATTAAAAAAGTCACCCCTAAATAGGATCTACTCAAATTTAATTAGTCGGAATAAAATTTTAAAGATCGATAGACAAAAAAATATAAAAAAAGTGAAAATGGTCCATATGACCTACGACCCGGGCATAAGCCCATTAACATCATTGAAGAAAAGAGAAACACCCTTGCCCGAGTCAACAACGTACGAACGAAGAGTGACTGGGGTCATGCCCAATTCTTGCATCCTCAACCCACCGAAATAACGTATTAGACAGCACTTGTTTGACAAATAAATGTAAACTAAGACATGTTGAAAGTAAATGAAAGAAAAAAAAAAAAAAATCGAAAGTGGTGTTTGGCAAATGCCATTAAGTTTAATTTGTCTCAATTAAATTTTATTTTATCTGATTTTACCTATTATATTTTTTAATTACAATAAAAAATTGAGTAGAAAATTATAAAATTTTATAAGTAACAATTAAATTATTATTACATTAATAATTTTTATATTAAAAAATCATATTTAATTCCGTCTCAATTTTTTCAATGTGCCCTAGCCTTTTGCTCAAAGTATTAGGAGAAAGTCGCTACCCAAAAAAGAAAAGAAAGAAAATAAATGAGGAAAAAGAGATTTAGATGAAAATATCACCATGCCTGAACGATTGAGCTACGGATAGTGATTTTTCCTTACCAAACCAGAATCACGTGACTTTGATTTAGTTTTGAACATTGAACAAACATAATGGAAAGTGATGTCGGGGTAAGAAATCCTTCAAATTCAACTCACAAACTGCAGTCGGGCATGGGCAATACTAGTTTCAAGTATAGCTCATTTAAAAAATAAGAGACTAGTTTCTAGTGGATATTAATTATGAGCAATTATTGTTGTGTCTGGCTTATAATATTTCTAGTAAATGCTCATAAATTATTGAAACCCACGGACGAATTCGTACTGTATCCAATATTTTGACCCACTTAGCTAGTTCCTTCCATGTGTGTTTTATTAATTAATGCTTGCGTCACCTGTATTTTTTAATATATAATTCCTTAATAATATGTGCAATGTATACCCAATACGTGTGGTAAATAAAAAATGATTGATTTAGTAAGATATGATACTATATCTTTTAATCAAATTTCTGAGTTTAACTAATAATTTTAGTATGAAAAAAATTATATTAGGAAAGTAGTCTATTAATGAACCATTACAAATTCTCAACTAAATTATTTAAAATTTGACTTTGAATACCCGTCCGTATAACACACAAAAAAAAAATGAATATGCATGCGTAGCAGAATTGTATTGGGATATGACAAAATCATTTGTCAGAAATGGAAAAGAGGCAGACCAAAAAAAAAAGAAAAATAATTGAATGGATAAGTGGGTGAATAAAAACAAGAAAATAATTAAATAATAAGAGGGAAAAAAACATTTGTATTTTGGGGGTGGGCGTGGGACAAAGTATATGATTGTGTTATACCTAATAATGTACAAAAATAATGCGCCTGTAAGGATAAAGTTTGTATTGAATTCATTGTCATCAAACCTTGTATACAATGGTGGCATGGGGACTTCAAATTTTCATTTTCTGCATTCCTCAAGTGCCTTAAAATTTTATCAAATCCACGTACTCAAATATTAAATTATAAAATTATTATGATTTATTATTATTATTATTATTATTATTATCATTATTTTTGTTGTTTTTATTGTTGTTATTGTTATTGTTTTTGTTGTTATTGTTATTATTTTGTGTTTATTAGTTTCATGAGAGGCTTAATGAGGCCCCTTTCCACTCGAATATAAAAATGATAATAAATTCTAATTAAAGTCTTTGTAATGCTTTCAATGACCAAAAAGTTTATATATTCGTTCCTTCCAATTATTGATTTTTTTTTTTATTTATATACCTTTTTCTTCTTCTGATCGATCAATATGATAATTTATTGCCTTTTTGTGATAGCTGATCTTTATCCGAAGCTTTTTTTTTTTTAAAAAAAAAAGAAAATTACTTATTTAACCCTCATTGTTGAGGAAAAATAATCAAAATACAGATCCTTGAGTTAAAGAAAATTAATACAAAAATAAAAAAATATAATTATGAAACTACAAAGTGATCATGGGTTATATTGTTGGAAAAATGAAAGCAACAAATCAATGGCTTTAACTTCATGAAAGGCCCCCTTGAATCGAGTTTCAATTCTTCTAGGTTAGATTTGTTGATGGAAAAGGGCAGCTTTGATCTGAAGAATGGTTGTTTTTTTGTGAAAGCGATTGGTGGCCGACGTTCAATTATTTTTGAATTAATGATAAATAAATGTATAGGATAGTGACATCTTCCTCAAAAAAATTAAATTAAAGAATCTTGGTCAGCTCATTCTGAATCTGAGATATTCACGTGATGTGACTATATAAAACTATTATACCCCTCATGGCCCTTCCCAAGCAGAAAAGGGCTTAATTCCAATTCCACTAATACGCCATCACATGAATTTGGACCCTAAGGATTTCAATCTGGGCCACCAAATCGGCCACCGTATTTGGATACTTAATTATCTTCCTCTGGAGTGTTCTTTCTCTAAAAATATTTAATTTAAAAATTTTCTCCTTTTATTTAAAGAAAATAATCAAATTTTCAACTTATTTCGTCGGCATCCGTTTTGTTTTATCTCTAAGAAAAATTCAACTACATAATATTTTTTTTTTCTCTCTCTCAAGTATTCAACTTTTACTTAATTGTAGGAGTTTTAGGTGTAAATGATAATTATATGAAATACATTTGTAAATGAATTATAATTTCAAATTTCAATGTTGTCGTATCATATATTCAATCAGGTGATATATATATAGAAACCAAAAATACACAAATATCAAATATCTCACACACTAGCATATGACTTTTTGTTATAAGTAGACATTAAATGGGAAAGATTTAATTATTATGAAATATCGGTATAAAAAGAAAAAGAACAGAAAAGAAATGTCCCTTAAACATCTCAACCCCAACGAGGCAACAAGGCCATCTAAATTTAAATTAAGCCAGCTTTGGAATAACTTATGAGAAATAAAAGAAATAGTCACACAAATAAATAAATATATAAATACAACAAATGGCATTTTTATTTTTGGAAGTTCATATAGTTGACGCTGGGGGCCCCGACCAACTCCGACGTTGATGGATGAACGAAGTTATAATATCTCTCTCTTCCTTTGACTATCTTGCAATTTGCATATTAATTATATGCCATAAAAAAAAATATATTACACTTTCCCGTAAGAGTTGAGACAGACTTTCTTAACAATTTTTATAAAATCTGAGGATAAGGTCAAATAGCTGGGTGCAATGAATCTGGCCTAATAATTTCTGTATATATAATATATATATTTTTTTCTCTATGCTTACTTATCGGTTATCACTAGAATATTAATACAATCGAAATTCCTTTTTTTTTTTATTTAAATGGTATCAATTAATTTAATTGATAAAAATTTTTAATGTGATACCAGAAATTCTAAATCAAATTCTATCAATATTAGAATTGGATGTTTAGGGAGACGTGGAGAACTGCCCTGCGGTGAGCCTAATTTAAAATTTTGAAAGGGCTTCCTTCATTCCTTGTCCCATTTGGCGATTGCCTTTTCTGAATTTGCACTTGCACCTTGAAAACTAGGACTCGCAGCCTCAATATTTAGGGCGATGAAATGGTTTGTATGACTTTTCCTTTTCCTCTTTTATGTGCACACTGTTGACTAAATTAAAAGGAAAACAAACACAATTTTGCCATTTGAGGTGGCAACGCGGTGGTCTTGAGCACAGCAAATCCCAGCTCAACAATTGGCATTTAAAGTTTCCGTCCACAGGAGGGCTTCTTTGCCTCTATATGATGTGTGGGGCTCTGAGAGGGAGCATATCTCTGCGTTGCATGAGACACTTGAGAAATTAGAGAGTGAGAGAGAGAGAGAGAGAGATGGAGGAACACTGCAATGGAAACTCAGAAGCTCATGCCAAAATTCCCAAGATTAAGTTCACGAAGCTCTTTATCAATGGAGAATTCGTTGATTCCGTTTCAGGTTTTTCCAAAACTCCTTCTCTCTCTCTCTCTCTCTCTCTCTCTCATTGTCATATACACAAAGCACATAGGGGCACACCATTTTTTTTAGGACTTTGAAAGCATCCAAGAAACCCTCACGATTGTTCTCAAAATCCCAAATTTGAATTTCCAAAAGACAACATGTGAATCAGTAAAAGGTTATCACGTCAATCCCATATGCCCAGAATTTGTGTGTGTGTGTGTTTTTCTCTCCACGCATTTATGGCACATACATAGAAAGTGGGCAATTTCAATGTACCCAAAATTCCTCTCAATCCAAATATGAGCTTTCAAGATAAAATCAACAAACAAATTTGTCAAATATATTTAGATTAAAAAGTATTAAATTTTTATTTTTGATCTGTGAAAGGTTGATTAATGAGTTCAAACAAGCCTTAAAAAAGCATAATTTTTCATTTTACAGTCTCCGATCAGCAGAAATTTAAGAACTGATTAGGGACCGCTATAACTCTGTAACGTACTTTCATCTAAAATTATTCTCCGAGTCTGAGCCAAAACCAGAAATTCGTACCGGCTGAAGTGCATATAAATTTAGAGGTACATTTTATATTATAATTAATTATATATAAAAACATTTATTTTTATGATTTTATGTGCAACCCCCACTTTTGTTCTTGCCCACTGCAAATGTGAATTTCCATGACACGAAAATTTACAATCAAGTTGTCAAAGATGGCTGTAAATATCTTTTTGTTTTTTAAATAGTTGATCAATTTTTTTATTTGAAAAAAATCTATAATTGTGACTCTAGGAAAAAAATTTGAGACGATTGATCCAAGGAATGGAGAGGTAATAGCAGAAGTAGCAGCAGGAGAGAAAGAAGATGTTGATTTGGCAGTAAAGGCTGCTCGCTTTGCCTTTGACCATGGCCCTTGGCCCCGCATGTCTGGCGGTGTAAGTATTTTTATAATTTTATTTTTTTAATTAATTAAATGATTAATAAATATATTGTTTGTTTTTAATTAATTAAAATTTTCTTCGAAATATCTTTCGTATCTGGTGATGGTAGGACAGAATTTTCATGATTAGTCATCCAGATAGCATTTTCATTAATTAATTGTTACAATTAATTCTTTTCTAGACAATAATTTCTCAACTGTTGAGAATTTTCTCAAATTATTTTTTCATTTTATTTAATTAATTGGGTTTGAGTTTGGAGGGAAACATATCATGCATTTGATTTCAATTAAATCCTCTGATAAATGCTTTTTGTTAAGTCAATGACAGAAAATGGATCCGGAGAGAGAGAGAGGGAGAGAGAGAGAGAACTCCCCTTTTTTTTTTCTTTCCTTTTCTTGTATTAATAATTCTTGTATCAGAGTCAGAGAGAGACTTCCAATACAAATAATTGTGCGTGCTTGGATAGAGATCATATGCTTTAAACATATAAAAGCGAGGGGTAGAAATAATTAAATTAATCTAGCACAATCACGGCAAGATTTTTAGTGATTTGGGAGTTGAAGATGTATTTTAATATTGCAAGGGTTATAACTTAAGATGTGACTACTAGTATTCTGCGCATAAAATGGTAAGAGATACCACTTATGATGGGCATTTATTGAAACAAATAATAATTAGCTTTCTAAGCCATCTATTAATGATTTGATCATGTCCCAAAACCCAAACCCTCATTTAAGAAAACAGAGTATATAATTTCGAAAAAATATATATATAATTAAGGAAAGAATTTCAGAGTTGCTTTGCAGGATGAGTTAATTTAGATTTTATAGTTAGAATAAGATTTTTTTTTTTTTTTAAAGTATATAGGAGAGACTCGAACTCGAAATTTCTAAGTTAAAGGGATGATGCCAGTTGAGATATAGTTCATTGGCAGAATAAGAAGTTTAACACTAAAAGATATTAGTGTAATTATTGGAACCTAAGTTGAATTTAAATTTTTAATTCACTTTACTATTTAAAAAAAAATAAAAAAAACTAAAATGATCTCGATTCCATTTTTCAATTAATTATTAAATATCAAGAAATTCTACCAGAATTCATTTACAAACTGCATTTATTTATTTATCTATTTATTTATTTTACAATTTTCAAATTTACACTATTTGTGGAATTGGAATTTAACTTCGTATATACATATTTTATTAGTTCTAAGCTTCAAATCGAAATTAAAATTAAACTTACCAAATTTCATGTTATTTATTTCAGTTGAAATAATATAGCATGAAGTGGTTGGTTGTTGACATGGTTGATAGCCAGAAATTAAGGGAGACATTAAATATGAAGCATGTGTCAGCATCGGATGAAACCAACTCAATAGGCATCATGAATTCCAAACCTCATCTCATCCAATTTAGTCAGCACCATTGCTTGATTGCTTCCCATGCCTTCAAGTTGCATGACTTCATCTTGCAATCAAATTTGAAATGGTATCAAGGTTTCGGAGTTTATGAAGTGAGTAATATCCGTATTGCGTAGTAAACACAGTGATGTTCATGTTACCTAGATCTTAGAAATGTCTATTATTAATAGAGTTACTTTGGATGCACTTCTAAAGAAGTGCTTATTAACTTTTTATATAAATTTTTTATTTTTGATGAAAACTGTTTTGATCTAATAATAAATTAAAAGAATTCTATCGAAGAAATTTAATTTGATATGGAGAACCTTTTTTTTTTTTTTTGAGAAACTTTTTAATGTAATTGACAAATATATTATTTAGAATGAAACAAATGAAATTGAAGTGCTTCTGGGAAGAGGAAACAAAACCCACTAAATTAAAATTATTGTTTGTAACATGCAGTAAATTGTGAATTCTCAAATTGTTGGTCCGGCTTTGGAAAGCCTATAAAATTTTTCCCTTGCTCAATGGTTGTAGGAGAGAAGAAAGATTATGATGAAACTAGCAAATTTAATAGAAGAAAACTTTGAAGAACTTGCAGCCTTGGAAACAATTGATGCAGGCAAGTTGTTTAAGTGGTGCAAGATTGTTGACATTCCAAACTCGATCGATCTTCTTCAATACTATGCTGGAGCAGCAGATAAAATTCATGGGAGCACCTTGAAAATGTGCAATGGCCAGTATCAATCATATACATTGCGCGAACCAGTTGGTGTCGTGGGTCACATAATTCCTTGGAACTTCCCTAGCATTATGTTCTTCATGAAGACTGCCCCTGCATTGGCTGCGGGCTGCACTATGATTGTCAAGCCTGCTGAGCAAACACCCCTCTCAGCCCTCTACTACGCTCATCTTGCTAAGCAGGTAATTACAATACAACCATTAGCTCTGAAACTATTATAGAGGATTGAAAATAACCTTGATTTTTTAGGGGTTCAAACCAATCATACCACAGTCTCGGTACATTTGGGTTAAGGGACTACTTTTTTGTGCAGGAGTACTGTTTCTATTCATGTTTTTCTCATACTTTAGCATATGAATTTATCGAGAGATATAAATAAAATAAATTATGACTAATATTAAAGCAAATAAAATGAAAAGTACCGGGTATTACTAAAGTTCGTTGAACCAGACTGTAAAAGTACATTGTTTATCACATGATCAGCTTTTTAATGGCTAGAGGGTGAAGCGATCCTGGTAACCAATGTTTAATCTAAATTTGGCCCGTTTGGCTAAACATTTGTCAATTACATCCCATTTGGTTTATATTTAAGGTTGATTTTGTAATTTACATGATTTTTTATTAGGCTGGTATACCTGATGGAGTGCTCAATGTGGTGCCTGGCTATGGAGCTATGGCTGGGGCCGCCCTTTGTTCGCATATGAATGTTGATATGGTAACTCTCACAGCTTCGGTTTTCCTGCATAGTCTTACTTAATATGCATGAGTGTTGTTGTTGCTATAAATTTTGATTTTTCACACTCATGCTTTTTCCATCATAGTCATGTATGTTCGAATGGTGCAGATTAGTTTTACTGGATCTACGGAGACAGGGCGCAAGGTGCTTCGTGCTGCAGCAGACAGCAATTTAAAGATTGTATCACTAGAACTGGGAGGAAAGTCTCCTCTGATAATTTTTGATGATGCAGACTTAGACAAAGCAGCTGAACTTGCTTTTATTGGAGTTGTATTTAACAAGGTAAGGAAAAGAATCTCATCCTAACCAATGCGAGCTAGTTGAGCCAGTAAAAACTATCAAAATGATGTCCAAAGATTCTGAGATCAAATCCATCCCTTAATGATCCTGCTACATTTGAAGGGTGAGCAATTCATCTTTTGATCTTTACCTCCTGACATCCCAAATCTATTTTTTAGGGAGAGATTTGTATGGCGGGTTCTCGAGTGTTTGTCCAAGAAGGAATTTATGATAAACTTGTTGAGAAGTTGAGTGTAATGGCAAATCATTGGGTGGTTGGTGATCCTTTTGATCCTTCAGCTCATCAAGGACCTCAGGTATGAATTTCCATAATTTGAGAGTTAAATGGAAAAAAAAAAAAAAAAAAGGAGGAAAGGATTCCTATTGTTAATGTTGATCCCGTCAAGTTTGGGACGTAACACTGAGCTAAGTTCCAAATTCAAATGCTTAGAATTCTTCTAAGAATGTGTACTTTGTAGGCCCACAAGGAGCAATATGAGAAAGTTTTAACATACATTGAGCATGGCAAGAGAGAAGGAGCCACTCTTTTAGCTGGAGGCAAGCCCATTGGTGAGAAAGGATACTATGTTCAGCCAACAATTTTCGTTGATGTCAAGGTAAATATTTTAGACTCTGTATAAAGTTGACATTTTTTAAAATAATGAAAGTTAAATATTAATTGACCTAAGCTTTTGTGTTCAAATTTGCTTTGTTGTGTTTCAGGATGATATGAAAATAGCGAAGGAAGAAATATTTGGACCTGTAATGTCTCTTATGAAGTTCAAGTAAGCCTGATTTGTAGCCTTCTCTACTTCCTTCTTGTGCTGGAGCTATACTTGTCTTGGGCATGGACCTTGTGGATTGGGTTGATGGGCCTGAGAATTAGGCGCGTGTGACAACACTGTCAACTCGCAAATCTTTTTTTGGCCCAATCAATACCTGGACTTTTATGGGTCATTTTCCTTATAGATCAGCCCAGCTAAAAAATTAAGATCCAAAAGGCCTTGCCTTGCTGGGAAAAAGCTCAGGGTTGGGCTTTGTTGGGAGGCCCATCTTATCGCACACAGGGATCAGGCCTAAAATGGAAAAGGCCTTATATTGGACCAAATTTTTGATAGTTAGGCCTACCCGTGTCAGATCATAATTTTTTTTTGTCAGATCATAATTATTTACTTTGACAAAACAAACCATAGGATGACATTTACGCCGGTTAACTTAATGAAATGTAGTATTAAATTTTATAATTAAAATCTCAAATTTGAATCGTTGAGTAGATTACGTTGGGAAGGTAATTTTCTAAACGGGCCATTATAAATTCTGAATCGAATTAATCAAAATATGATTTTAGATATTAATCGTTATGCTACCAAAAAAAAATCAAAAACAACTTTGATGCCCCTATGTCCCATCACTTTTATAGGCAGGCTGGTTAAGGACTGTAGAAGCCTTCCGCGGGATAACCAGCTGTGTGAGGTTAAGCACGTGTATAGGGAGGCCTAAAATGTGTTAGACCCTCTTTCTTGTTTAACTTTGGCCCCTTGTTGAGGTAAAAGAAAATTGGAAAAAATATCATTATCAAATAATTATGATAAATAATAATTTTATGACACTTTCTCTTTGTTTACGAGCAAAATCTTTCATTCCTTCAACCAAAGAAATTCTCCAAGATGTCAAATCACAACAATTGCTCATCCCTCTGTTTGATTATTCCAAAAAACTACAGGACCATTGAAGAGGCCATAGAAAGGGCCAACAGCACACAATATGGCTTAGCAGCAGGAATTGTGACAAACAGCTTGAACATCGCAAACACTGTCTCAAGATCAGTCCGTGCAGGCATTGTTTGGATCAATTGCTACTTTACCCTTGACCCCGATTGCCCTTATGGAGGATACAAGATGAGTGGTTATGGAAGAGATCAAGGACTTGAAGCTCTCGATAAGTACCTGCAAACCAAGTCTGTTGTCACTCCTGTTTATAACTCTCCTTGGGTATAAGTTAAAAAGCCCATACAACTTTACTGGTTGACGCGAACTTTTTCCTTTTCGTGGAAACTTTCAATTTGTGATTGTAGAGGTCAGGCATGGATAATACTTCAACCTTCATGCTTTTTTCCAAGTAAACTTATATTGGGTGACTCTTACCAAAATACTAATGGTTTCACGCTTGCATGAATTATACTGCATTCCTCGAATCCCTTAAAATTTTAAGAAATCAGAAAAGTCAAATATTCAAGTGATATGGTACACATAAATTTCTAATTAAAGTCTTCGTCATGATTTTATTTTTTAATCCTTGAAATAACTTAAAAAAACAAATTGCAAAATTTGACCCTTCTTCTAATTATTGATTTTTTTTTTTTCAATCTACTTACTATACATTGGTACGTAATAGGTTTCCTTCCTTTTTTATTAGCTTGTTTCAATCTCAAACAGCATGTGATTTTTAATACTTTCAATGACAAAAAAAAAATTTAAATTTTGATCCTTCAAATTATTAATTTTCTCAAGTTCCTTTTTTTTGGTACCATGACTAGGCTACCAACCTAGTATCCGGGGTTTTGCTTTGAGTAATCTCAGTCGATCAGTTATAGAGCCCAATTGAGAGAACAGGTTTTTCAACGTTGATTTTTTTATTCCCATGGAAATCAAATTTCCGATCATGTTTCTGAATCAACTGAGCTATCATTTGGCCTTAATTTTCTCAACTTCTTTATCGCTGCTTCTAATTTATCAATACATATTTTATTGTTTTTCTTTTATTAGCTTATTTTAATCTCGAGTTGGGGAGAACTCTTTTAGCCCATCGAAAACCCTAACCCTAGCTATAGGCAAATAATCTAGTCAACTAAATACACTAATAGTTAGTCATAATAAATACAAACAGCACAAAATTATAAATTATGATATTATCATTAAATAAAAATATAAAAATGCATGTAAGTCAAAACTATCAAATAATTCATCCTACCTGTTGGCGCAAAATGCTTGCCAAATGGTCACAATTATGGATTCTTGAGTTGAAAAAATTTAATACAAAAAGGAAAAAAAAAAAAAAAACCTCAAAGTGGTCATGGGTTATTGATTTTGTTCTTATTGATCGGGTTATATTGCGGTGACCCAAATTCTTTTTGTTCAGGTGAATAAGTCCACCTATTATATTTTTGGATTAACCTTTTATTTTATATATATATATATATATTGTCTATTAAGATTTGAATTTTGGGTATCCGGTTATTATTTTCATATAATTAATTTTTCTCTACTATCCATTTTGTAAATATTTACGTTTTTTCTTTCCCCTTTTCTGGCTTATTTCTAAGAGATATATTTTTCAATACAACTGGAATTCAAAAAATGAAAGCAGCAATGCAATAGTTTCATGACTGCGCCGCTTGAAATGGAAAAGAACTGAGTTTGCACCTCCTGTTTTTTTATTTTTATTTTTTTATTATTATTTTTTTTTATTTTCAGAATTTAAATTTTATCTGATTATTTTGATTTGAGTATCGTAAAATCTATTTTAAAAATTAAATTTCTTAAATTATTTTTTATTATTTTTAAAACTTAAATTTAAAATCATTAATTAAAAGAGTAAAATATCACCTATTCAATAAAAAAAAGTTTGATCGTAGCTTCTAGTCGTGTTCATGGAAAAGCCATCTTTGCTTGGAAGATTGATTTTTGAAAAGGAATTGACAACCACAACTTTTCTGGACTTATGCTATGCTACATAGATATGTAGGATAGTAAAGTGTTACTTAAAAATTCAATTCAATCCTCCAGCGGTCATTAAATTGAAAAAAAAAAATCTTAGTCAATTCTTTCTGAGATATTTAGATGACTTTTGAATAATTTTTATGCCTCGTGGACGTGGAGACGGCGCATCCTTGAAAAAAAGGCTTAGTTCCCATTCCCTTTTTCTTCTTTCCCCATTTGATACAAAACGAATTTCACAAATACGTATCCGCAATCTTCCAATGTCTTGTTAAGAACCATGGAAAAGGGCCTTACGGATTTCAGTTTGGAACGTGAAATCAAATACCTCATTTGGATACTCAACTTTAAGTGAAATTTGGACCATACTCTATCCAAATCCAACATCCCAAAATTAAAAATGCTATAATGCAACATATTTTTATTTTAAAAATAACACAATTAAATTATAATCCATATAATCATTATGCAAAATATTTCCCCCTATTCTGTATCTTTCTCAAAATAATAATAGCAATAATAAGAAGAACAACAACTACTACTCTCTCCCTCTCTCTCTCCGGAAGTCATTCAACCTTTTAATTAAAACCTCACAATTCTTTTGTAAATATTAATAATCTTTTATGTCAAAAATCTCACACAATTCGCTTCATAATCATGTCAACGCTCTCTCTCCCCTCAACCTCAAGCAAACCTATTTTGAACCCTAATTTGTTCTCCTTCTCTCACTCCAAGCCTTCCTGATTTATTCAAATTCGGTGTGCGGAGAAGTCACAGAGAAAGGGAAAGCTCAGATACCCTTTGGCCTTTGGAGAACAAGAGGCTCAAACATACGAAGGCTTTGGAGACGCTCTAAAATCTCACATAATTATAAGCAATATGTCTTAACTTTCCAAACATTGCCTTTACTGACATACATAGTGACGTTTCCCAAATAATCCGTACATTGTTTCCCCAGAAGAAAAACTTCAATCAATTACCATGTACAAACTTCTCCATATCCAATTGTTCGACCTGGGTTATTTAATTTTTTTCTTTTTTTTTTTTTAAATGCTTGAGGATTGAGTGGAAAATCATCTTTTCCGAACCGTACAACCATGAGCTTAGTTAAGGATGGGTCCTGTTTGCAAAAGTTTGTAAAAGGGTACTAAAAGTCTTGAGAAGTTTAAATTTTATTTCTATTTCATGGCAAATTATGAGTTTTTTTTTTAATCTTTTGGAATTTAATTTTCACAAACCATCGTATTATAAAATACTTCTAAAAAGTTATTAATTATAGAACGTTTTAATTACAATATTAATAATTTATATTTTAAATTGAACAAAATCCAATTGGTAGGGATTGTAATTCTCTCAAAAGAAAAATTAAAATTGAATCATAGGTTAGCTGATAAAGCAAATTTAATGGATTCAACTAATTGTCAAGCAAGCAATGCAAGTTGACATATTAATAATTTAATCTAAAATTGATTGATATAAAAAGCCTACGCTGACTATTAATGTAGACTTTGTGGTACCATACCCTACCCCATGCCATTGCTTTCATCATATGGGCTTTGTGGTACCTTTGTGAATAACCAATGGCGTCATTTGATGCAATGGGGCACATATATTTCAACTCTCTTATTCATCTTGGGAAAAATTTTTCATGCTCCTCATTCTGCATTACAATGGATGTCATCTAATTGATTTAATTTAAAAGTTTTGCTTTTAAATGAAGGGTTATTTTTTATGGCCCTGAGTTTTTTTTTTTTTTTTTTTTCTCATAAGAAAAGAATGCTGGGTTATTTAAGAAGATGAAACAAACAAGTAGACAATATTTTAATTATTATTTTTAAATTATTTTTATGGAAAAAATTTGATGGATGGTTATATTGTTTTAATCAGAAATAATTTGATAAATGAAGTTGACTTGGCGTGTCGAAGTATGACTGGTGTTGATATAATCGGACAATATCTTTGACCAAAATAATTTAAATAGGTTTTAAAATTAAAATTATTTTTATTTTCAATTTTAAAATTAAGTTATTTTCTTGTTTTCAATTATTTTTCTCCATTTGAATAAAGACGAAAATAAACATACATATCAGTGCTGACAACAGTAAGCTACCCTCCGGAGATTGCATTCTACCCACAAAACTTTAGAAATTTGCAATTATATCGTCTTCGTGGACTGTCCAACTTTTTTTAATTCTTTGATTTTCTGAGAAATGCTTATGCTTGATGATTTATAACAATTATTAAAAACTCCATATCCAGAGTAGAAAAAGAGTATCACAGATAGACGAATTTCACTGCTCAAACTTCTAACTCAGTGGCTACATCAAAAAAATGAAAAATTAGTTTATGTTATTATGTTTCAGTTAGTTTACTTAATAAAAATCTTTTAAAATAATATCACTAGTTCAAATATCGATCCATGTGTATACGGGCATATAACAACCTCCGTTAATGAAAAATAAAAATATTCTTTAATTACCCAATAACGTTATTATAGAAAAAAAAAAATGAATAGTCTTTGTCAGACTCAAATGGTCATCTTTGAAGGCTACGTGTTCTGATACAAGCCTTAGTTTTTCGGACAAATCCTATCATGCACATCAACTTCGATGAACATGAACACTTCGAATCGATATCTTTGCAGACCACACGCAAACTCCTAAGTGGAGTGGGATTCATTAGTCAAGCTTTGAATGCAATATCCTATATGAGGATGAAATTATTGATGGGAAAATCGATGCGTTAGTGAGGGAAGACGCGTCATTTTTATTAAATAAATAAAACTATCATTTTAATTTGAGACTATATAAATAAAATAAAATAAAAATTCAAATAATATTCTATATCGAACTTAAAGAGAGTGATGTGGTAATTTAAATTGATTATTGCATAAATAAAAAATTGGGTCACTTATAAAAATATGTCATACCCACTAAATGTCAAAGCATATCAAGTTAGAAGAAAATTAGGACCAACTTTTGCCGCAAGCAATAATATTTTCTTAAATATTCTAAATTTCTAAAAAATAAAAAATTCAAACTTAGATGACTTGGACTTATTTTATTATAATTTAGAGAAATCTGGACGAGATATGATTGGATGTTGAAGTCCGAGGTCCGCACGCATATGGTGACCAAAGGATATTTTAGATGCCGATCATATGACGAGATGTGACGGAGTTTTACCTATTTAAGGCACATCGTCTCAAGAATGTTAAGTGTGCAGAACTTGAAAGAGAGAGGGAGAGTGAGAGCGAGAGAGAGAGAGAGAGAGAGAGAGTAGAAGAGGTGAGATATGGCAGCTGTTGAAAATGGAAACTCCACTCCTCTCCTTAAAACCCCCAAGACTTTTTTCACTAAGTTGTTCATCAATGGCGAATTTGTTGATTCCGTCTCAGGTACTCTCTTCAGATGTTACCTTTTTTTTTGGTACACTGACAGGTCATTGTTCTCTTCGGAAGTCATTTATACCACTCTAGTTTATCTGTTACACACCCCCCCCCCTTGTATAAAGCTGTAAAAATATAAATCGATTTATTTTCAATAATCTCAATTAGTATTGAGATTCATAAGATTTATGGTTATTGGAATGATAAAATAATTGATTGCTGTTAGATAGCGACCCATCAGCGATTATTCCCATACATATCAATATGATAGAAATTGTGGGGAACTTGTACAAGTCTTATTTAAGTCATATAAACCTCTAATTTGGGACTACCATGCTGATCATGGGTTCAAGTGAACCCGATGGGTAAAGGTAAAAGGGAGATGTGTACAAAATTTTAGGGCAGTGCAGGATTATACGGATGAAAGGGGGATGAGAAATTTATTAGCGAGAGAAATTTTAACTAATTTAATTAGTAAAATTTTTAATATAATTGTAAATTAAATTATACTTGTATAAATAGAGGCTGACGGTCGATGCATCTTGTAATTTATTTCAAGGGAGCAGATTCATGCCCTGAAAAAGAGTTACTTCTATTATGAAAAATGAAATAACGTAAGATTCATTTTTGATTTTGTTGTTGAATTTTATGTTTCAATCCAAATATTGTAATGAGACATCGAAGATATATCATAGGAAACAGATGTTTGGTGTGTTAGGATTTCTAGAATATGGTCAAGTCTGGCGGCTCTTGTTACTTATTCCACATCACATATTTCTTCACTCCACCCTCGCACATCACAAGAGAACTTTGACTAATAATGCAAGCGTTCAGTTTGGAAGGGTACCACTAACTCCATATTGACTACTTTGTGTTGTGGGTACACTACATTGTTTGCTTCTATTTTTTAAATTTAATTTTGTTTATAATATTTTAAATTAGAGTAAAGAAGTTTCAATAGAAAATATAAGATTTATATGTAGAAACTAAATTTCTTTATTAAAATAATTACAATTATTGCAATACAATTAATTTTTGTACATAAAAATCTTATCCGGACTCAATTAAAACTAATATCGACTTTTTCAAATGGGGTGGACTTAACATGCGTTTTGAGCAGAATGTGTCATAAAGAGTCGTGTGTTTGTAAAGGGGTCCTAATTTTAGTGTTGGGTTTTTTCGAATGGGAAAAAAAAAAATGAAACAGGGAAAACAATGGAGACGATTGATCCCAGAACAGAGGAAGTGACCATAAGGGTAGCAGAAGGAGACAAGGAGGATGTTGACTTGGCCGTTAAGGCTGCCCGTCATGCCTTTGATCATGGACCTTGGCCCCGTATGTCCGGTGCTGTAAGTTTTCACCCTCATCATGCTGATCCTTTTCTTAATTGCCCGTTTGTCATCATCATTTCTAACTTTATCTTTTAACCCCCCGGGGGAAAAAAAATATATTTTCCTTAATTTGTGAATTTTATTGTGCATATCCAAGATATGTAATTTGATCTCCACTCTAAACAACTCTTATTATTTTTTTTTTCCTTTTTCTTTACAGGCTAGAGGAAGGATCATAATGAAATTCGCAGAATTAATAGAGCAACACGGAGACGAAATAGCAACATTGGATGGACTTGATAATGGGAAACTATTCACCTTTGGCAAGTACATAGAGGTGCCTACAATAACAACTCTATTCCGCTACTTTGCAGGAGCGGCAGACAAAATTCACGGCACAACAGCCAAAATGGCATCCAATTTTCAAGCTTATACTTTGAAAGAACCTATTGGTGTTGTTGGTCACATCATGCCATGGAATTTCCCTAGCTCCATGTTCGCTATGAAGGTTGCACCCTCCTTAGCCGCGGGCTGCACCATGGTCATCAAGCCTGCCGAGCAGACACCCCTTTCGGCCCTCTACTTCGCCCATCTCTCTAAACTGGTAAAAATTTACTTGACGTGATATTTTAAAATTACAAGTTGACCTTTTTTTGTGTTTATTTTTCAAATAACATATCTATATTTTACATTAGGCCGGTTTCCCTGATGGAGTAATCAATGTAGTGAATGGATATGGCCATACGGCTGGTGCTGCCATTTCCTCTCACTTGGATATTGACAAGGTATATTCTAATTTTCACCTTGAAATTTAGAGAACAGATAAGAGTGAGTATTGAGACGTGAGAAATTGGGCCATGATCGGGCGGGCCCAAGAAAGGACATAAGAACAAAATGCTGGGCCTGGACCCAGCTCGATCTCATTTTCTCTGTGCAGAGGAGTGGACTGCTACGCCCCAAGCCCAAGTAGAAGTTGGCCGAGTCACACAGATCGTTCAACTCATGCTCAAATCTAATTTTCTTTTTCAGGTGAGCTTCACTGGGTCTACAGAGGTGGGAGTTAAGGTGATGCAGGCAGCAGCAACGAGCAATTTGAAAGTGGTTTCACTTGAGTTGGGAGGAAAGTCCCCTATCATAGTCTTCGATGATGCCGACATCGACAAAGCCGTTGAAATTGCTTTCACGGGAGTCATATTTAACAAGGCAAAACCTTGGGCCTGAATTTTCCTTCATTACCTTTTATGTTCATTATGTCTCGAATTGTGACATAGATGGGGATTTTGCATATTTTTAGGGAGAAATGTGTGTGGCATGCTCTCGAGTATTTGTCCAAGAAGGGATTTATGATAAATTTGTAGAGAAGATAGTAGGAATGGCGAAATTTTGGACAGTTGGTGATCCTTTTGATCCTACTTCTCGAAATGGACCTCAGGTACAAGCTCGAACCTTAATATTTCTTTTCAACTAAGATACTCATCCCTCCCACCCCTTATCATTAAAAAATGAAAGTAAAAAAAAAAATCTTTCAAGTTCTACATTTTATGCTTGCATTATATTTTCAAGTTGTACATTTTAATGTCCAAGAAGAGATTAACGCTTGTTATTGTATATTTTCAAAATGTTGATCATAAATACCTCTTTAAATTTACAATTGGTATTTAATATTCTCTCTTTTTTCTGCTTTCCAAAATATTTCTCTCAGAGAAGACTTCTCGAATGTGTTCGTTCAAATTGTGCAGGCACACAAGGAGCAATTTGAGAAGGTTTTGTCATACATTGAGCATGGGAAGAGAGAAGGAGCTACCTTGTTAACTGGGGGCAACCGTGTTGGTGACAAAGGATACTATATTGAGCCAACGATTTTCACCGACGTCAAGGTTATAGGAAAAAATAAATCCTTATTGATCAGCTCAATAGGTACTTCAGAGAATTTTGTTTTAATTGCTGCCCTTACAATGTGACAGGATGACATGAAAATTGCGAAGGACGAAATCTTTGGCCCGGTCATGTCAATATTGAAATTCAAGTAAGTTTAATTTTATTTTTTTATATCTCTTTTTGGAATAAAATGAGTGGATATGAGTTTGAATGCTTCTGGTCATTACGAAAAATCCAATTTGAGCCATAGTTATACATTGAGGGCAAGCCTATGAATATAACCCATCACAAGTGTAGGAAAGTTGTAAATCTTTTCGAAACCTTGAAAGATCTAAGCATATTTTGGCAAGTGATTTCTTTTATGAACTTGCAATCTCATTGTTATGGAGGTTTTGGTGCAACCATTTGGGTAAACCAAAACCTTGGTATTTTCCACAAACTAATCCCGGAAGCTTGTGAAATGCAGGACCATTGAAGAAGCAATTGAGAGAGCAAACAACACAAGATACGGTCTAGCCGCAGGGGTTGTGACAAAGGACATTGACATTGCGAATAGGGTTTCTAGATCAATTCGTGCAGGCATGATTTGGATCAACAATTATTTGACAATGGACGCTGACCTTCCTTTTGGAGGGTTCAAGATGAGTGGATTTGGGAAAGATTATGGCATGGAGGCTGTTGAGAAATACCTCCACAGCAAGTCCGTTGTTACTCCCATTTTCAACTCTCCTTGGCTTTGAACCACCAAACAGCTTCATCATTTAACAGGAAAAAATAAAGCTCCATATACAGGGTACAAATGGGACTTCCCTTATTTTTGTGTCTTTGAAACTCTTGTGCTTGTACGGAGAAAATAAAATTAATTCTTCAGTCTTGAGAATAATCATAATGGCTTAATTACCTCTCTTTTTGATTTTGCAATTTGATACTACTTGATATGAGGTGGTGCATGTGATAAACCCACCATACCATTCTCCCCTTAACAGGATTTTTCGATGACTTAATATCATATAAATTGATTGACCCAACATAAAATGGGAGCTGAAAGATAAACAGCATATCTCATTCGAAACAATGAAAGAAAAGGATATTACCCAACACCAAATACCTCCCTTTTTGATGAATGGCACACCAAATAATCATTTGAGCATGACCTAACCAGCACCATTCAATTTCTTGGCACGTCCTTTCATTTGAGATAAGGAATAGTGCTCTGCGTCTGCATTATGGTATGTAAATTTGTTTATAATATATTTTTCCTCATTAGTTGTACTTTAGTATTTGGCCGGCCGACCGACACAACTTTATCAAAACATCACCTATTCTCTTTCTTTTATTTTAACTCCTTCAATATACTCACAGAGAGAGAGAGAGAGAGAGAGAACTTATCCTTATATTATACTTGGTGCAATAATCACGGTGACTTGATTGGTAAACCGGACAAAAGCGAGGAAAAAGAAAATAAGAATGATGTTGGACATTGTAGTTGGTATTTTTAGGGGATATATTATTTTTATGACCAAATGATTCTAATTTTTTATTAATTTTTACATATATAAAATTATGTGAGGGCGAAATTTAACGTAACGGTTAAGTTATTTTTTTTGTGACCTTAAAATCATGGATTCGAGATATGAAAATAATCTCTTTGTGAAAAAATGCAACTCCCCTTGCCCCCACAGTAAACTGGAGCACATTTTGTATATAAGGTGAACAATTTACACATATAAAATTAGGTCATTCTATACAAGCAGTGCCATAATTAATAAAAATTGAATACATTTAAGGGAAAATTAGTGCTACAATCAAGTGAGAGAAGAAAGCCAAAGTATTGTCATTTTCTTTAAAAATAAAAAAATAAAAAGCAAAAGCATTGTTGACATTTATGATATATTATATACCAAGATTCCACAGCTACACTGCACTAGGCCTTACCTTTATTATATCGATGCTTATAATGTCTTCACATGGAAGAAGTTTTGCTTACATGGCGTGATGCTCTGCCTAGGACTTGTGCAGGTAAGGAGAGAGAGAGAGAGATGGCATCCCACACAAATGAAGACTCAGAGTCAGAAGCTCTTAGTAAAATTCCAAAGATAAAATTCACCAAATTGTTCATCAACGGAGAATTTGTTGATTCAATTTCAGGTACTCTTTCTTTGTAGCGAAGTGTTACTTCAAAGAGATAATATTTTTGTAAGTTCGAGTATTATACTGTTTTAAACAATAATTTTTTAATTTATTTTAAAAATTTTAAAGAACAGCTAAACTAATTGATATCAATATTTCTTATTGGACAAATTTTTCTGATACCATAGCACTAAATATTTCAAGATTAAGTACATATTTTTATTCAATTTATTCCTAAATATATTTTCTAAAGTATAAAACCAGTCAGGGATTTGACTATGATTTTTTTTTTTTTTTTGGGCAAATTAGGTAAAACATTCGAGACAATTGATCCAAGGATAGGGGAAGCAATAACAAGTGTAGCCGAAGGGGAAAAGGAAGATGTTGACTTAGCAGTCAAGGCTGCCCGCCATGCCTTCGATCATGGCCCTTGGCCTCGCATGTCTGGTGCTGTAAGTCTTCATAGTATTTTATCTATGATTTTTTTTCATTTATTAATTTCATTACAAAGATTATGTTTCGGCCAAATAAAAAAAAATTGGCCAACAATTTAACAATTAATGAAAATAACAGTTTTTATTAATGTAGTTAAATTCATAAATTCCATTTTCCCTTGGTCAACGAGTGGTCAATCGATTCGGTTGGTTTGATTAAGAATCATTTTATAGTTTGATTCGATTTTTACTATTAATTCAGATAAATTTAAATTCGGTCAACACCATTTAAAACCGATCAAAATTAATAAAATTGATAAATTGTTCAAACTAGTTTGATCAAATTTTCATTACAATTAGTGTTTATATATATATACACGATAAATTATATATATGACATTATGATGATATCAATTGGTACATAAAACGTAACTAATGAATCAATAAATCAATGGATTAGCTCACTTGTTTATTAGTTTGGTTTTTAAAAGATTGTTATTTGATTCTAAAGGGACAGTTTAGTAGTATAAATCTTCTCCCCTAATACGATGATTTCATGTTAAAATCTTTGTATAACCGATAAAAAAAAAAAAAGAGATTGCTATTTGGGTCAACATTAAACCATTGGACGGTGATTACTTTATCTCAGCCACCGGCCCATGCCTCGAGCAAAGGGAGAACCGAGAACCGATGAGCATTGAGAAATGATATTCTCCAAATTTTATTCCCATAAGAACCCTAAAATTCTTCCCTCATTTTCCATTTTCAACTGTTGTTGGCAGGAGAGAAGACAAATTATCATGAAATTTGCGGATTTGGTAGAGCAAAATGCGGAGGAATTAGCTGCTTTGGACAGCATTGACCATGGGAAATTGTTCGTCTTTGGCAAGTTCGGAGAAATTCCTATGGCCGTATCATGTCTTCGTTACTATGCTGGCGCAGCTGACAAAATTCATGGATCAACTCTAAAGATGGGGAACCCATTTCAAGCTTATACATTACGTGAGCCCATTGGTGTTGTTGGCCACATTATGCCCTGGAACTTCCCCAGTGGCATGTGGGGGTTCAAGGTTGCACCCGCTCTTGCCGCCGGGTGCACCATGGTTATCAAGCCTGCCGAGCAAACACCCCTTTCAGCGCTGTACTTTGCTCATCTATCTAAGCTGGTAAGTGCATATTCTTTTTCCATGACTCGAGATGATCACCTCGGAACAATGGTGAAGTCGAAAAAAAATTTATAGTATTCAAGTATCAGCAACGTATTTGGGTAATGACTAAAAATACAGTTAAAAGTAATCTAAAATACTAATAAAAGAGTATAAATCGTGATATTTAAAAAAAAATAAAACTCAGAAATATTACTAAAAATCATTACATTACTTTTACAACACTTCAAATTTTTTTATTTCTTATGATATTATTTATTATCCTAAAATAATAGCAGTGGCACCCGTCTGTCCGACATTTATACTCCATCTCTTCTTAAATAAATTTCTAATTTAGTCCCTGCCTTCGTGACTCAATCACCGGCCTTTTTTTTTTTTGGTGAGATAAGAGAGATTCCAAACCCAAGCCCAAGATATTCATGTGATAAGTGTTGCTTTGGATAAATGATAAAAGTATAAGATTTTTTAATTAAATTTTAAATTTAAAATTTAGAATCGAAAAAAATTATATTAAAAGAGCTCTCTCTTAAATTAAGTTCAATAATATTTAGATCTTATTAGTCAAAATATGAGATAGCGGTTGGTTTGGGGGCGGGGCAGTTTGGACAAGTGCAGGCCAAGCCTAACGAGCCCATAAGAGCCAATTCAGCTTGTGGATTGGTCACATATATTTTATTCACACCTCCACATCAATACAGTAACATTGATGTGATTAAACATTATAACTGAGCAAATTGAGTTTTTTAATATAATAATTCACTTTAAAAAATGTAATCCGAATAGAATAGCCACAATTTTTTTTTTTTTTTTTGTAATAGAATAGCCACAATTAGGCTTATGAACTTAGAAAAAGGAAAGAGAAAAAAACCCCATCAAGCCTGCTCTAAAAGCAAGATGAGATTATTAGGCCAATGGGTTGTTTGACGAATGCTCACGTCTATTTTGGCCGTTTAGCCATCTGAGTTTGTTTAATTAATCAATACAACTAATAACTAATCAAGTGTCTTTTCATTAGGCTGGTGTCCCTGATGGAGTGATTAACGTAGTAAATGGATATGGCCCTACTGCCGGTGCTGCCATTAGCTCTCACATGGACATTGACATGGTATGTTAACGATTTTAACAAGAGCACCTAACCCCATATTGATTAGGACAGATTTTGGGATGCCATTTTCTGACTACATTTTTTTTTTTTTTGGGAGAATTTTCAGGTTAGTTTTACTGGGTCAACCGAGGTGGGAACCCTAGTGATGCAAGCTGCAGCAACAAGCAACTTAAAAGTTGTTTCACTCGAACTAGGAGGAAAGTCCCCTCTCATAATCTTTGATGACGCAGATGTTGATAAGGCCGCTGAATATGCTTTCTTGGGAGTCATGGGAATGAAGGCAAACCTCTCAAATCTCCTTCATACTTGCTTACTAATTTTTTTTAATGAAAAAAAGTATTTTTTTTAATGAAAAAAAGTATTTTTTTTAATGAAAAAAAGTATTTTTTTTAATTGTGTTGCACGGATACTGAATACCTTAATTGATGCTAAATTGAAACAAAGTTATACCCGATGGTAGTTATATCAATAATTATGAAAACCCCCCTCATTATAAGTAATTTTTCCTCTTAGGAATGTAGCTAGAGAGTAAACTTACTTAGGATTTTAGAAAATTTTATTGTCTCAGGGAGAAGTATGCGTGGCAGGTTCTCGCGTTTTTGTCCAAGAAGGAATCTACGATCGAGTTGTAGAGAAGTTGGTTGAAAAGACCAAAAATTGGAAAGTTGGTGACCCTTTTGATGCAACTGTTCAACAAGGACCTCAGGTAAAGAAAAACAAACTAACATTAAAAAGAAATTATTTGTCATAATAAATATATATATATATATATATTTTACAACTTTGTATTATGATTAAAGTGTTAATTGATTGTTAATTAGCTAGATTTTACTATCAAATAATTAGCTATCATTCTAGAAGTGTTACTCTATGCCAATGCGTTTAGAATGTACAACCTTGGACTGGTATAGGCACACAAGGAGCAATATAACAAAGTTCTATCGTTCATTGAGCATGGCAAGAGAGAAGGAGCGACCTTGTTAACGGGAGGCAAGCCTTGCGGTGACAAGGGATACTATATTGAACCAACAATTTTCACTGGCGTAAAGGTACTAAAATTTGTTCCAACCACTCTTTTCTTAAATCATTTTCATGGTCTAAATTTTGTTTCTTAAAAAATGCTTATTGGTCATGATGGATGTCTCAGGATGATATGCTAATAGTGAAAGAAGAAATATTTGGCCCAGTCATGTCCCTCGTCAAGTTCAAGTAATTTCAACTCTACTAAATCCTTTCTCAACTCCATTTTAGAAGCTGAGTCGAAGAAGATCAAACTTTATTTCGTTTAACTATTATGGTGGTCCATTCTAAGGATTTAACTTTGTGAATGTAGGACTATTGAAGAGGCAATAGAGAGAGCAAACAACACAAAATATGGGCTAGCAGCAGGAATTATGACAAAGAATTTGGACATTGCAAATAGGGTTTCTAGATCGATTCGTGCAGGAATTATTTGGATCAACTGTTATTTGACAGTCGATGCAGATTGTCCTTATGGAGGGTACAAGATGAGTGGGTTCGGAAGAGATCTTGGACTCGAAGGTCTTGCCAAGTACCTCCATACCAAATCCGTTGTAACTCCCCTTTATAACTCTCCTTGGCTTTGAGTCTTTATTTGGGAGGATTAAGACAAAGTATGTTCTACTTGGAAGAAAATAAAGTCATTTAACTGTTTTGATTCGATAGGCTTCGAGGATGACCGCTGAACCGTCGGCCCAACTGATTTGTTGGAGGCCTAGGGAACAAATGCGTTTCTTCAATTCAAGCCGAATCCAGCATAAATGTCTAGTGAAGTACACTCAATCAAGACATGGAAATAATGAATTTGATAAGATGTTATATACTGATAATTGATTTTGACATAGTAGCATATCATATGATAACATTTTTCAGAAAAATAAAATTGTATCGCATTAGATTAAATAAAGTTTAGTCTATAAGATATATTAAAATTAAGGTAACTATTTTTTATAATGGCTAATTTTGTGATATTGATTTAGGTTGTGACCCATATACAAAGCTAATCATTGTGTTAGCCAACTCATCTGTGCCATTCCAAGGGACACGAAGACCAATAGGATGAGGTCTGGCAAAAGAAAAAGGAGCAACCTGGTCGGATGTCCTCGAAGGGCCGGAACAACCTTGTCAAACAAAGGCAATTTTGCAAATGAGTACCCCTTGAATAGCAGGCCGAAATCAAATGGTCCTAGACATCCCTGTCTTAAAAATAAGAATACATGCAATTGTTAAAATTGAGATTTTGACTTACTAATTAAAAATTAAATAATTTTATGCAAGATGATCCAAATTTTAACAAATAGGATGAATTAACATATGTACTTGGTGTACCCCCAAAGAATCCTTTTGATCAATAACACTCAACCATCCTAAATTCTTTTGCCTTCTTCTCCTCGTCTCAAAAGGTGGCCACCTTTTATCATTCTTCTTCCAAGGTAGCACAAGAAGATGACGATGATGATGATAAATAGGTATTGATAATGGACACAGACCTTTCTAAAATTGTCATTTGAACAATTTAAAATTTTAAAATGTCCAATGTATAAATTTTTAAATTTTATTCCACTTTTTATTATTTAAAAAAAAAAGAGAGAAACCATAATAAATTATTATTTTTGTAAATATATTTGAAAAGAGTAATTCATAGATTATTATTTTATCACGATCATAATGATAATTTTTTTGTATTATTTTTAAACTTTCAAAGATCTTCACATAAAAAAAAAAAAAAAAATTGGTTTTAAATTTGATTATGGAGAATGGACAGGCTTTTATTTATACTTACCCTGCCATACCAATACAAACGCCAATCCAATCCAAGTAAGGAACAGACAAACTCTGTTTTTTGGGAATCCTCCATAGGCTTCGGGTGCTACAAACCCACAGCCACAAAGATTTGTATAAGCACGACGATCAATTATAAAATAATAACTTCATCGCAGGAGTTTGTATTAAATTTGTTAATAATATTTACTTATCCACTAATTAATTATATCATTATATATATATATATATATTAATATTTACTTCGCTAATTAATAATTTATTTAATAAATATATTGAAAAAAGGATTTTCTCACAATTTTGTTGTTTATTTTGTGCAGACGCATGATGCATATAGCGAGGGAGAAAAAGAAGATGATTTGCTTTATCCCTCTTGCTATTGCTTTGGAAAAATTTGAGGATTTTTCTCCTGAGTTTTAGAAACTTATTCCCAGTTGGAAGAGAATGTATGTTGGTCTTGAGTGTGAGGATTGGACAAGCTTGGTCTACCTTGTTAGACCGTAAAATAAAATTTATTATTTCTAAACTCAGTTTAGCTTGAGGTCGGACTAACTACACGTAATTATAATAAGAAAACATCAAGACCCTTGTGATCGGTAACATCAGAAACAAGGAAATAAAAAATTTAAAAAAAATTGTTTTTGTAAGAAGAAAATAAAAGATCATTAAATTTAGAATTATTTAATTTTTATAGAGAAAAAATTTATTTATTTAATTTAGAAAAAAATAAAATTTTTTTAGAGTGAGAAAACTTAAAATCAGTGTGTTTAAAGAGAGAAAATGTAAATTAAATTAACTTGTTTATAGAGAGAAAATTAATGTGTTTAATTTTAGAGAGAAAAAATAATTTTGATTTTGTAGAGATCAAAAACTTAAAATGACTAAATTTAAAGAGAGAACATGTGAATTAAATTGGTTTTTTATAAAGAGGAAAATTAATATATTTAATTTTAGAGAATAAGATTAAATTTATTTTATAGAAAGAGAAAACTTAAAAATTAATGAGTTTTAAAAGAGAAAATACAAGTCAAATAGATTTTTTAATGAGAGAAAATAAAAGTATTTAGTTTTAGAGAGTAAAAAATATTATTCTTTTTAGATAAAAAACTTAAAATAAAAGTGTTTAGAGAGAAAAATATAAATTTAATTTAATTTTTTAGATAACGAAAATTAATATATTTAGTTTTGAAGGTAGAAAAACTAATTCTTGATTTTTGTAGAAAGAAAAAAAAAATCAATTTGTTTACTTTTAGAGAGAAAATTTATTTTTTATTTTTATATATAGAAAACTTAAGATTAATGTATTTGAAATGATAAAAAATAAATTAAATTGAGTTATTTAGAAAAAAAATTAATATACACTTAATTTTAAAAGGAGAAAAACTAAATTTTATTTTTAGGAAAAAAACTTAATTGATATTTTAAAATATATATATTAATTAAATTGATTTTACCATCTAAAACATTTTTCTCTAACCTTTTTATTTCATATATTAAATACTATTTTTATTCAATCAAATAATTAAAATTTTTAAAATATTTCCATTATAATTTTTTCGCTTTAAATTTTCATATCTTAGCACACATGTCCGTGGCCTAGAAAATGCGGCCGGTCTTAGGTTTTGGGGCACCGATGGCGCTACTCCTCTTTCTTTTTTTGCTTGCTTGGCCCTTCAAGATGAAATAATTATTGTACGGGTAAACTTTATTTTGAATATAAATATTATTATGTAAAAAAAAAAAATTCAAATATTATTTGAACAAGAGAGTTTGGTTTACCGCTCTTAACTTTCATTTTTCTTTTTTTTTTCTTTTTTTTTCCTGATATCATCATTAGCCATTCGGCTCCTTGTAATAATAATAATAATAAAAACTCGGATCTTCGTTTTCTGCATGTATAAAATTTTAGTACAATAAATTTTATCGTTTTATCTGTGGAATTTTTTCTTTTAAATAGAAGGGGGAAATTTTTCTTTTTCAACGTTGGAGTGCTGTATAAAAGGCAAGTAATTTCTTTTCTTAATTATCTGTGGAAATTTTTCTTTTAAATAGAAAGGGGAAATTTTTCTTTTTCAACGTTGGAGTGCTGTATAAAAGGGCAAGTAATTTATTTTCTTAATTATTTATGGTTTCCATTTTTGTCGTGGGAGGGGAAGGCAAGGGTGAGATATCTGTGGCAGAAGTCATTGCTTGCTTGTCCGTATCCAAAGAAAAACAAGTTCAATGCTTGCGCCAACGTTTGATTCAATATAAAAGACATCGAGGTTCTTCGATTATGTTCGAATTCAAATCGGTATAAAAATAAAAATAATTATATTGAGAGATTCTTTTCAGGTAAAATCTCAAATAAAACAAAAGAAAAAAAGTCATTGCTTGCGTAATCAAAAGCCACGCGGCAGAAGGCGCCGAACCGAGGAACGCAGCCGGTGAGAAGCTGTCCACGGAAGAGACCCAATAATTCTCGCCACGTTTTCGGTCCTCTTCGTGTCATAGAGTGAGGCTACACCAGATCCTCTGTCCCAGCGTTCCGCCATGCGCTGACCGGTGGGCCGAGATATAGATAAGAGAACACACTTCTACCACAGAGAGGGAGTAGGTGTATGGGACTGGGTGGAGACATACTAGAGAGAGAGATGGAGCATGTAAAAATTCCGGAGATAAGGTTTACCAAGCTCTTCATCAATGGAGGATTTGTCGATTCCATTTCAGGTCTCTCTCTCTCTCTCCCTCTCTCTCTCATGCCCTGATATCTTCATGTTTCCAGAACATATACATATATACTAGTTGTATACTGATTTAAGCAACTTCTTGGTAAGTCTCATTGATTTCTTCGGAAAAAGTAATATGAATATGGAGTCTTCTCTATTGATTATTGTGTTGAAAAAGATAAATTGTGAAATTAGTTGAGGAAAAAAAAGTAGATGATGAGGCAAAAAAGAGCGAGTGATCGAGACAACATGCACACCCTCTGGTCCAGACTAGACTTCAGATTGTGGGGCATCTTATTATAATCCATCTCAATGAGCTATGTTGGCCAGCTCCACTAAGTATCAGAATTGATAAAATGTATTACTGCCAGACTCTGATAAAAGATCTTCTAACATCCTTTTCAGTGGCCAGTTAGATTGTGTCATGGTAAATCATGTCAATTATCTCGGGCTAAACAGAAATGCTCCATCTGAATTAATGAAATATACGGTAAAGACGCAACAGTGTTTATGTGAAAAATACCCTTCACATACTCCAACGTAAAGAAAAATACCTAGTTTGGGTGATTTTGGATTTATTCATGGGGACTAAAAAGTCTTGACAATATTTTAAGAATGTTCAATTTTGATTTTTGAGCAAAGGATTATCATTTTAGTACAGGGCTAAAACGAATACCACCTAATAGTCAAATAACACAACTTGGTTCCAGAATGCGAGAAGGGTAGATTGGAGCCCTTTATCGATATAAATGTGCATTGTTGGAGTCTTTTCATAATTATATATGATATTGCGAATCCACAAAAACTTTATTTATTGTTTCTGTCTATACAAGCTGGTCCACAACTGGATATATTTTAGTATCTCCTCATTTTTGGTCGACCCTTTTATGTTTTCTAGATGAGTGATGTTATAATCCATTGTTTACTAGTTTTGATTACGAGTTGGTAATTGAGAGAATCAATTTGATTTTCAACCAAGAAATCAAAGATCCCCTTGAATGGAAAATGTTTGAGAATAACTGTAGTAAAGAATTGTCGATGACTTGAATCTTATCCTCTCTTATTGAGGTTCGGGTCTCCTCCATCCCCATTGCTAAACCCCCCTTAAAAAAAAGGAATTCTGTGTTTTCATGATTAAGCTTGGTCTAGTTGTCAAGTTCTGTAAAGAGGTAATTTGCTAATTTCACGAGTGATGGCAAAAGGTCACTAGGTCTGATGGTGATAATTGCGTTACAAGTTCTATACATGACTAAAATGGAATTTGGTGCAAAATGAAATAGGCAAGACATTTGAGACAATTGATCCAAGAACAGGAGAAGTGATAGCAAGAATGGCTGAAGGAGACAAAGAAGATATTGATTTGGCTGTCAAGGCTGCTCGTGAGGCCTTCAACCATGGACCCTGGCCCCGTTTGTCTGGCTCTGTAAGTAAGCTTGTTTTACAAGTGGTTTGAAGATAAAGCATCTAACATAATGAAATGAAGTAGTACTTGTTTGTTTGTGAAACTTCTAAACATCTCTCCTTCGACCATTATGGTTGTCAGGAAAGGGCAAGAATAATGAGGAAATTTGCAGATTTGATAGATGAAAATGTAGAAGAGTTGGCTGCCTTGGATACTCTTGATGCTGGGAAGTTGTTCAGTGGTGGAAAGGCTGTAGACATTCCTTCCGTCGCAGCCCAACTTCGTTACTATGCGGGTGCTGCAGATAAAATCCATGGGGAGACATTGAAAATGTCACGTGAGTTTCAAGCATATACATTGCGGGAGCCTATTGGTGTCGTTGGGCTTATTATCCCTTGGAACTTCCCTAGTGGCATTTTTTTCATGAAGGTTGCTCCAGCTTTGGCTGCTGGATGTACCATGATTGTCAAGCCTGCAGAGCAGACACCCCTTTCGGCTCTTTATTATGCTCATCTTGCCAAGCTGGTAAGTTTCATATATGGTCCTGCACCTTTTGAACCTCCCATTTATTAACAGGGAAAAATGTTGAGGGCTCAAGTACTCTACCAGACATTAAAGTTAAAGCCTTCTGGGCAATGTTCAAATTAGAATTCTAACTAGTTGAGGTTCTATCAAAATTTTTGAATCAAAGCAGTTACAAATCGTATTGAAAGAATTCTAACTCAACATATGCACAGATCAAAATTGTTCAATTTCTAATTCATTTGCATTTCCTTGCCGAATGCAGCCAATGGCTTGACACATTGATGAATTAGTATTTAGTCTTTTGCATATTTGTTTTGTGCAGGCTGGTGTTCCCGATGGAGTGCTAAATGTTGTGAATGGATATGGACCTACTGCAGGCGCTGCCATTTCCTCTCATATGGACATTGATAAAGTAACATATGGTTTTACAACCCCAATTAATTGCTCTTGTACCATGACAATATAAGCATGGAGCTTAAATTTTTTTCAGGTTAGTTTCACTGGGTCTACTGAAGTTGGCCGCAAAGTAATGGAGGCTTCTGCAAAGAGCAATTTAAAAGTGGTTTCCCTTGAACTGGGAGGGAAGTCACCTGTCATAATTTTTGATGATGCTGACGTTGATAAAGCGGCACATCTTGCTTTCTTGGGCATAACATATAATAAGGCAAGCAAAGAATCTCAATTTCTTCTGTATCTTTCATGTTCATAGTAAGTTAATTTAGCTAAACATAATGCAAGTGGTAATATTTCCCATTTTCTTTCTCAGGGGGAAGTTTGTGTGGCGGGGTCTCGAGTTTTTGTTCAGGAAGGGATCTATGATGAACTTGTAAAGAAGTTGACTGAGAAGGCAAGAAATTGGGTAGTCGGTGATCCTTTCGACCCTAATGTTTGTCAAGGACCCCAGGTAAATGACTCACTACAGTCTTTCTTTTAACATCCATCATTAAGGTTTTCTAATATCGAGCTTTTGGCCAACAAATCGATTTCCTAGCTCCATGAACAAACATATACAATCTTAAGCCTAAACAGCATATAATATATTCATAACCATTAGGTGGGTCTAAATAGTCTCTCTGGTGCAGGCACACAAGGAGCAATATGACAAAGTACTCGAATACATCGAGCATGGCAAGCTGGAAGGAGCTAGTCTATTGACAGGAGGCAAGCCTTGTGGCAAGAAAGGCTATTTTATCGAGCCAACCGTATTCACCGATGTTAGGGTAAAACTCTTTTAGGCTCTCAACCTTCATCTAATTGACAATTCCCCAAACCTTCATTCTTTTTCCTGGACTCTTAGTTTTCATCGGCAATTTTTCAGGACGACATGCGAATTGCAACAGATGAAATATTTGGACCTGTTATGTCACTCATGAAATTCAAGTAAGTCGATCACTATTTCCGATATTCCAAGATTTGTATGTTCACAGATAGAATATGCTAAAGCTTCCCATGGTATCAAAATCTTTGATATATTTTGTAGGACAATCGAGGAGGCAGTACAAAGAGCTAACAGCACTAGGTACGGTCTTGCAGCAGGCATTGTGACAAACAGCTTGAACATAGCCAACACCGTCTCAAGATCCATCCGTGCAGGCATTATATGGATCAATTGCTACTTTGTATTTGACAAGGATTGCCCCTATGGAGGGTGCAAAATGAGTGGGTTTGGAAGAGATTTAGGACTTGAAGCTTTGAGTAAGTACCTTGTCACAAAGTCTGTTGTCACACCCATCTACGATTCCCCTTGGCTCTAATTTTTGTAAGGTGGGTGACGTGTAGACTATATTCTTAAATCCAGGTAATTTCAGTTGTCATGATTTTTTTTTTGTTTTTTTTGGCGAAAGAGTATATATCATAAATTTATAAAAAATGTATAATAATCATATATTAGACCACGGCGCAGAAAATTAAATTTGAAGGCCTTATTTCTATTAAAACACTAAAATGGTGAATTTTTGTCTGAGGAAGAAAAATTAAGTATTACAGCCTTATAATAAGATGCACGCGCACGAGATCAAGCGTGACATGGCTACGATTTTACACATTCCTTCTTATCCTTCTCACGTTCCGGCCCTTATCCCTATACTTTTTAATAAATGAGATCAATTTCAATTTCAAAGATTCTAGAATACCTGCTCGAGATTTCTAACCTCCTTTTTATAAAGCCTAAACATGACTCCGTTTTGAAAAATTAAATTCGGTTCAGTTAAAAGGTAAAAAATAAGAAAATTTTTTAAGCAGAAATCATCTATAAAAATTAATAATAATTTAATTTCTTATAAATTTTTTAATTTTTCATTACAGAATTTTTATTCAATTTAAGACATTAAATAATAACTGATTTAGGTTAAATTCTATAAAAGAATTTAGTTCAGACCACCGAATTATGGGGGTGAGTTGTAGGGTCCGATAACCCCTGAATACATATTAAAGGAATGCCTGCTTGTATTAACACCCAAAAGTACAGATTTAAAGGATCAGAAAACTCAAATACACTAAAATGGATCAAGAAACAGAGAGAAGCTTCAGACAAAATTCAAGCTACAGACTTTTTAGTTCTTCACCATTCCCATTTTTACAAACACTTTTTTTATTTTCTTTTCATTCTTTTATACCATAATACTCTAATATGCGCAGATCATCCACCACAACTAACGAACCCCAAAGGAAAAACCAAAGACGCCCTGCTCATGAATATTTCATTTCCCAATTTTGCCCCTTAACTTGACACCAAGAACTCTCTCCATTTTCGCCAAAACCGCTTGATTGGGCACCGCCTTTCCATTCTCGTACTCCTGAACCACCTGAGGCCTCTCGTTGATCAACTTGGCCAGCTCCGCCTGACTCATTTTCTTCTCCAATCTCGCCTTCTGTATCATCTGCCTCACCTCCGCCGACACCTTGCTCAGCGCGCCAGGCTCCGTCTCCTCGTCCAGTTTTCTAGCGTTCACCGAAGTCGACGCCCCCTTCTTGTTCGACCCGGCGTCGTGTTTTTTGACGGTCTCGACTTGCATCCCTGCTCGGAGTGCTTGGTTTATTGCTTTTGAATTTTTGAGGTCTTGGGCCTTGGGTTTTGGCTTGTGGAGCACTACCGGCTCCCAGTCTTGTGTCATCGCTCCTGTAAATCTGCTTGGCATCGTCGTGTTGATAAGGGAGAGAAAGAATCAAAAGCAATCAACAGAAGAGAGAGAGAGAGAGAGAGAGAGAGAGAGAGAGAGAGAGAGAGAGAGAGAGAAGATGATGACAGAGAATTATCGAGAGAGGGAGAGACGGGGTAGTATATATAGGAGGAGAGCATCTGGAAAGTTCTATCAGATGAAGATGTGTTAAAAGCGTAAACTGGATTTTAAATCCTTGGTGTCCGTTTTGTTCCTATCCGTGGGCTGGGCTTCCCCTTTCTTATTCCTTTTCAGCGTTTTGACTGTGGGCATTCCTTGCGGGCAAAGACTCTGATTGAGAGAGAAGAAAAGGGAAAATAATTTAAAACTCTTAGCCGAAAGACGAAAAAGGTATAATTTAAAAATACTCCAATGTTCAGAAAAATTCTTCATATAACAAATCATATATATACCCAGAAAAAAAGGATAAATGTAAATTTTCCAAGGTTTTATGTATTTTACAGTAATTATTTACTGTCATTCGGTCATTCATACCACTTAATTATAACTCATCATTCATGATTATTTGTTAACCAATTATATTTATACTCTTATTCGAAATTATATGAACCCCACAATCATAGGACATAAATAAAAACTCTTGATAACCTCAAAAGCCCCAGGGAGGTTGGCCCTCTCATTCTCGCTCGTGGTCTAAAATCTCTTTTAAATTACCAATCGTTTTGCTTTGGTAGTTAATTTAGGGTCACATATTCTCACCTTGGCCAGCACAATTTCTTTTATTTATAAGAACGACAAACTTATATGTCGAAATAAATATTTTTTCCAAATTTGTACACAAAATATTCTATTTTCCACATGTTATTTTCTTTCGTTTTTTGATCAAATCATTTGTCAGAATTCTGAAGTATGCCAGGTAACAAATAAATTTCTAAATTTGAAAAAATTACGTTAAAATTTTAAATTTTAATTTCATAATAAATAAGGTTTATCGATGTTAAAACCATCAATGTCTGGTATTCTTTTAATGATTAGGTTAACGGCGTTATTTTTTTTTTTTTTTTTTTTTTGCATTTTAAACCATTTTTACTTCCGCCACCACCTATATTGTCGATGGTGACTACTGGGGATGGATAAAATGCAACGTGACTAACGTGAGAGCTTCATCATCCAAATCAACAACCACCGAACAAATAAATCAAATCAAAACCCTTTCCAAATTTCTCTGCCTGATCTGCATCCAGAAATGCACGTCTTTTCCTTTTTTCTGCTATTTCCATCAAACCCAACTCAACTGAGATCAACAAACAGAGATCAAATTGATGAAAACTAATGAAGACCCTGTTGAGAAAACATGTTACAATGATGATCTCTTCTTTTTTTGTAACTGGCTTCATTTGTAATGATACGTGGCCCAAATTACGTCAGATCCACAGGTAGTCAAACCCAAGAGCGTCAACAGAGTCTCTCAATACTCATTCATCACTTCCCTCTCTCAACAACCAACTACTCGGCATCCCGATCGATCAATCCCTACTCCTTATATCTCCACAACACCTTATATGAATTATTCAATTTGCTAATACAATATTCATTTCTCTAAAAAAATGAGAGAATATTATGTAAATGATAAAAAAAATTACAATCATAACTGATAAGAAAAAAATCTTTATGACGATCTATACTTTTCAAACGGATAAAATTTTATAATTTTTTAGAATTCTATGATTTGATTTTTTGAAATTTTAAAACATTTTTGTAAGAAAATTAAAATATTATGACCTTTACGCATACGATTCTTGTTCTTCACCGTCAAAATCAACACGAAAAATATGAAAAACTCACAAAGAAATTAGTGGCTTCACCTCTTGGGATTAAAGTGATTTGCACAAAGACTTAAAAACCAGAAAAACTAAATATTAACTTTCCAATGATCTCATCGGTCAATTCAACGAAAGGGTCTCTCAGAGACAACTCAAGCTGTAAAATCTTTCCACTTTCATCTTTTTTTTTTGGTTCGAATCCACTTAATTACATCTTATTGTATAAAAAAAATTCAATAAAGGGGAAGAGACAGAAGAATCTCTCTCCAATAATCTCATAGTTTAACGAAAGAGAGAGGGAACTTGTTTCAAGTTGTAAGACCCCAATTAAATTTAAAAATAAATAAATAATAATAATAAGATTATTGCTCACCACTTGACACATGCACACACCACACTTGTTATTATGCACTTGACACATAACATGCATGTTGGGCCCCACAATCCACTTAGAGTTGTAAAGAGAGAGGAAGAGAGAGAGAGAGAGAGAGAGAGACCTACCTTCTTCGTAAAAATACATTTTCAGATTTCTCATTTCCTCTCCCAAAACCACCACAAAACTCCATTAAAACACCTATCTAAGTTTGGATTCAGCAACCTCCATCCAAGTATTGGGTGTCCCCAATATAAGGAAGTGTAGAAAAGGAGTGGAACAACCCTAGGACAAGCCGAAATCACTGAGAAGTTAGGGGTTTGGATGAACAAGAACATAGGAAGGTAAAATTGATTTTATGCTTTCAAAGGCAAGTACTTTGCTTTGAATTATTAAATTGATGCCTAAGAATACTTGGAAACATATTTTTGGATAGGATTATGTTGCTGGAATACAAATGAAATGTTGTAGGGAAAAGAGGATTTCGTTCGTAGATGAAAACCTAAAATTTCTGCATGGTGGACAGCCTAATTAGTTTATGGTTTTTTATCGATAACTTTTTCTGCAAAACTCAAAATCATGTGAGGTTTTCTGCTAAAAAAACTAGACTCCTGTAGCTTTAGAATGACATATGATTCGTCTAATTTCATTGAGAAATGGATTTTTGGCGAATTTTTAAAATTGTATATTTCTGCAGAAAAATTTTCCTGTTTTCTGCCCTGTTTCTGTATTGATCTTTGCTGCGATTTTTAGTGGCCATCTAGGATGATTTAGGTTGAGGTTTAAACATAGAAATGGTAGCTCTACCTCTTATCTTTAAATGGCCACTAGAATCACCTCATTTGAATATTTGTAGACGAAGTTATTTTACTTTTCCCATAACTGCGCAATAAATATTGTAATCTGTGGATTACAACATTGCTTGAATTAATACTTTTTGTGTAATTGGAATTGACTTTGGCGATAAACATGAGAGTTGTAATTCTAAATCTTAAGTTTGTGTAAACATTAGATTTATCTTCATTCTGGTATTGTAACTCAAGATATGATAGTTTTAGGGAGACTTATTTGCATCGATAACTCATTGAAATAGCCAAATGAAATGCTATGAGTGAGCTAACTATACAAATTGTGTATTTGTGACGTTTGGCTATGAAACTAGTATAAATCTTTTGGTACATAGTAGTGTTTATATTATAGGAAATAGAATGAAAAGTAAAGAGGAAATAATGGTATGAAACATTCTTCCGAAAACTTGTACGAAACCTGCGGGCAAAGCTTGAAGAATACAGATTTTATATAGAGTTCCAAAACTTGTGCGAAGCCTGCGGGCGAAGTTTGAGGAACTGTGATTGTATCTCTTCTCTCTACGAGAGTAGAAGTAGAAACAAGTGAAGTGTTTGAGGCGTCTAACCTAAAAAGACCTAGATTTTTCTTAGAAATACCAAAATTTGGTTTCCTCTTAAGACCCTCATGCACTAACTTGGTTCGAACTTCTATTCCTTTCTTTACTTACTGAGTTATTTAGAACATTGAATATGAAAAGGAATGGTACCTCTATGAATGACGATCATGTTGTTTTCTTAAGGATGTGGTGATATATTTACTACGTATACATTGTTGTATGAAAATGTTGATATCGGGATACTTATTTGCTTGCCATGCATGTCTTTGGTCCCCTATGTACTTGCTCAGCGTAAGCTGACCCCGATATCCTTATTTTCAGGTGACTTGAGAGACGAGAGGAAATCATCGGGTAGAGGCACTTGAGCCGAGGGATTTAGATCTCTACTTGTCTTTGCCCTCTTTTATGTAATCTAAGGCATGTAAATATTGATATTTTTTTGAGAATTTTAACTTATGTTGCATATATAGATATAAAGGTCGGACACAAGAGACTTTTATACATATATATGGTATTTGGTGCTGGGCGGCCAGGTGGGCCATTGATGCCAGCTTGTCTAAAGATAGAAGTGCTATTTTGATGTCAGGTTCTTGTATTTACCCCAGGTGGCCAACAGTCACTAAACAGGGGAAACTCTGCCAGATTTTTCATTTGAAAGATTAAGGAAATGATTTCCTTTTAATTTAAATCTCCTTCCGTGTTATCACACACGGGAGTGCGACTGTCGCGAGTCCGGACGTCGTATTTTAAATGTCTTTCTGGCTTCCGCATTATGCATATTTATTCTTCCCTGCTAAGGGGTGCGATGCCTGGATAGCAGGTCGTCACACAAGTACATTAAGGAAAATATAAAATTGTTCAGAAATACACTCCTTAAATTTGGCGGATTAAATTTTTTTAAATTGAGTAATCAAAAATACTATATCCTTTTAATCAAAGATTTTAAATTTGAATCCTAAAAATAATAAAAAAATTTTTTTTAATTAATTCTTAAAATAAATTTTATATTATTTAAATTAAATTAATTAAATAAAATTTAAATATAGATAAGAAAATAAATAAAAATATTCAGAACATGCGATTGAGAAGAAGAAATTCGGAAGGGACTTTGATTTGTTTTTGATTAGGTTGACCTGTTTCTAGTTGTTGATTTTGACGATTGGGCCCTCACATTTGTCATCGTTGCTTTTATTGCGGTGGAGATAGAAATTGTGTTTTTTTTTTTTTTTTTTTTAAATCTCCTAAACGACCATAACGGAATCGTTGAAAAGGTGACGGAACAATTGTTAACGTTAAGGAACGTTATTAGAGAAAATTACTTATTAAATCTCTAAATTTTACCCTCAATTAACAAATTAGTGCATAAATTTTAAAACGTAACGAATCAGGATCTAAACTTCTAAATTCCTAATTTATTGATCCTTTTGTTGTTAACTTAGGATCCACATGATAGATGATGCGGAGGATACTCTCTGACTTAGCTTCCAGCATTGTGACATGTCATCACTATGCTCACAAGACAGCGCCACGTCAGCAATGGTACCGACAACCCGCTGGCATGGAATCTCTCTATGTCTCTGTAAGATTCCCTTTTTCACTCTCTGCGCCATCTCCCTCTCCTTCTCTCCCCACGCATATGAAGACTCGTGCCCATCTTCCCTTCATCTTCTTCTTCTGCCATTAGAGAGGGAGAAAGCATGTGCTAATCAAAAACCTTTTTTGAACAATCCTTCTGCCATTAAAGAGAGAGATAGAGCTTGAACAATCCTCCCTTCCCCCTTTCTCTCTCTTCCCTCCACTCTCTCTCACACTGGAAAAAAAACTCTTCTCTCTCTCTCCTCCCCTCCACATTTCTCTCTCTTCTTTCATCTCTCTCGCTGAAAAAAAAAATGAGTTCAAGCCTTAAAACATTAAGCCTTGCCGGAGGAGGTGAGTGCAGAAATTTTTCCAAAACAGTGCAGGTGCAAAAGTTGAATGGTTTGTAATCTAATCAAAACCCAAAACCAATCGATTTCAAAAAAAAAAAAAACCTTTTTTAGCATTGAAATTGCAGAAATTTTCGTTGTGGGTTTGGGGGTTTCGAGGGTGAATTAAGCTTGGTGGTGGAGGTAATAGGTTAAACACGTTTCCCAACAGAGATAGAATTGAGATTGCACAATAAGTTTGATCAATCTGAGAAGTGACAGAGCTCCTGGGAATGGAGAATTGAAGATCGGATTTGGATGAAAGAGATTGATCTAACCCCAATTTTAATTTCTTGATGCAAAACGTTCAATGGTGTTCGAAGCTTTGAGCTTCCATTAATGATAGACAGAGCATGCCTAGGGAGGTTGAGGATGATGCTGTCATTTACATAGAAATTGGGGGTAGAAAGAGATAGAGAGAGAGAGACAAGAGTGAGAACAACATCAAATTTTCGCCCATCATCCTCTGTCCCTCGAACTCCTCTGTCTCTCTCTCTCTCTCTAAGCCCAAACCCAAACCCCAAGAAGAATCATGTTGATGTTTCCTGTTAAACGCATTCGTCTCCGATCACCGAAGCTTGAATCAAAAGAGGCGACCACAAGCACAAACAAATCGAACAATAGCGATGCGAAATCTCGAGTCTCGTCTCCGATCTCCAACTCTCCCTCTGCAAATCCTTAACCATCCCTCTTAATTTCTTCGATTTGCGAGAGATAGAAGAGTATTGACCGAGAAAGGAGAGAAGAGAGAGAAAGGGGGAGGAGAGGGGAGAGAGAGAGGACTGTCTTTTTTTTCCCAGCGAGAGGAGAGGAGAGAAAGGGGGAGCGGAGGAGAGAGTGGATTTTTTTTAAAGAGGACCGCGGATGTGTTCTGCTGCGTCAGCAAATTGGTTGACGTGTCATTTCATATCAGCATTTTTTGCTAGGTGGCAACATTATGCGTCTGGTGCTGACATATCAGTTGGCACATCAACACTTTCTGCTATGCTGGAGGCCAAGTCAGAAAGTATACATTCCTATCATCTGTCATCTGGATCAACGTCGGTGTTTAACGGTTAATTTGACATCATTAATAACGGAATGACTAAATCATTACATTTTAAAATTTATGAACTAATTTATGAATTAAAAATGAAATTCAAAAACTTAGACATATAATTTTCTCAACATTATCATTACCACATTAAAATTTAGAGTCTTAAATATAACCTTTTAAACTTTAAGACCTTATTTGTTACTTATGGTACAATTTTGAACCTTAACAAAGGATTTGCTATCCTTTCTTATAATTTTTTTATCAAAAATTATTTTCTATTTTTATATATTTATGTTGAATCAAAATCAAAGCATAATAAGGAATAACAACCATGAATATTGGTACCAACAAATTAAAGCATATAAGTGGTTTTAAATTCACACAAGATGCTTTATTAAAAACAAATAAAAAAAATTGACGAACAATCAATTAGAGTAAGGATGATAGAACTCTTAATAAGTTTTAGATTTAAAACTTATAAATAAAAAAAATTATATTTAAAGAAGTTTCTTAAATTAGATTTTATAGCGTTCGAATCAAATTAATTAAAATATAATTTTAAATATATGTTTGTTATAAAAATAAATAAATAAATAAATAAATAAAAGTTGTACCCTGTACCTGTGGGTTATCCATGGGCACATTTGACCATATTTGAAATGGGACCTCCCCTCAAAATCAAAAAATTGACCCACCGGGTCTATTCCTATCTCAAGACCAGACCAGAACCGTACGGATAATACTGCAATTACAAATCAATTCTGTAGAGGTAAACCGGAACTGTGAAAATAATAATAATAATAATAATAAAATCTAGAAAGCTCATCTCACATCTCCAATGCAGACTTCACCCATCTCCCATACTCTCCACCTCTCATCCCCGGTTGTAGGTCTTTAAGCTTCAAATTACGGTACCAACATTGGTCGGTGCAGCTAGCCAATGAGATTACACTGTTCTATTACTTTCGGAGTTGACTTGGAGTGAAAGTGAAAAAAATGAATGTCGAGAGATTCACTCCGTAAAATAAACTCTATAACAATCGATAAAAAATAATGAGAACAAAACTCTGTACACCGAATGGTAACCTAACCAAGATATTAAAAAAAAAAAAACTTAAAATTACGGTTTTTCAAAAGATCTTGCTCTCTACTTGGATTAATTGAAGAAGAGGTCTCAATGAGTCTAAAAAAAATGCAGGAATTTTTTTTTCATGATTTCCTTTGAAAATTTTCACATATCTTTCTTGTTATCTTAGAGTCTCCAACTTTGGAAAAAAATAATAAAAGAAAATAAGAAAAGAACCAAAATTGAATCGTTTGTGAAATTTAAGGTTTTGATTAAGGTTCAAGGATTAAGTTTAAAGTTTAGATTAAAGATTTCGTTTGGAATTATCGGTCCAGCCCAATCTTAATTTGATCCTAAATCATAAAAATCCCCTACATCCATGTAACACCTTTTTAACTTGTGATCGAATCCATAAATCTTTTCTGAAATAATTTTATTGAAATATAAAGTTAAAAAAGATCTTTTTATTTATGTTTCATAAACTAATAAAAAAATACTATGTGGAATTTTGTGAATATTATTTTTGTTAATTTAGTTGATATTGAGTTGCTAACTAGCGATTTGGGACACCACCTCAGCATATGCAAGAGCGACAATCATACTATGTGGAATTCTGAATCATAATTTGATATGGATATGAGTGACATTACCGCACTTTAGAAAATGGGATCGGCCTGAATGTCTAATGGTCGCGCCTCTACTTTACGTTTTCTCCGGTCAAGCCTGACAATTAATTTAGAAATTTCAGTTCAGTCCAATCCTGTCTAAGGGCTGATAGGCCTCACCTTTGGACTTGGTGAAGAATAAAAAGTTTTACTCTCTAATAAAATAAATTTTATGCTAATGTCTCGTCACAGTCTTGAGGGTAGACGATTGGTTCTTCGCGAGTGCCTAATTTGCTAGATGAAAGTTAAAACGATTTTGGAGAGTGTTCAGAATTACGATATGACAAAGAAGTTTACTTACGATAAGGATCGATCAATTTAATGAAATATAGTATTAAATCTTTTAATTAAATTTTATATTTAATATTTAAAAATAAAAAATATTACATTAAGAAATTATTTTTTAAATAAGATTTCGTAAAAGTTCAAATTTAATTAATTGAAATATGATTTAAAATATTAAAAATCAAAAAAATAAAAAATAAAAGAAAGTTGCTTGGGCATCAAGCATGAGCATTAGCACCTATGGTCGCAATAACCCAGGGAAGGAGGAGAAAAGCAAGGAAAAACAGGAAGGTGGAAAGAAATAAAAGACAAAGGTTTTATTTGCTGGTTTTTTCGGCAGTGAAGTGGAGAGAGAGGAAAATGATGAAAGATGTAAGACCCATATCTCTCTCTCTCTCTCTCTCTCTCTAGAATCATCTTTATTATGTAAATTCTATAGTAATTTATGATTAGAAAATATTAACGGCTACTCTCAAGTACTTATTAAAAAAATCTATTTGATACATTGCAATTAGAAAATATATATTTTATTTTTTATGTAATTAATTCACAAAATCTACGAACATGCATTCAAAATATATAATTATCATTATATTCTTGACAATTATTATTAGAAAATTGTAAATTTGAACAAATATACCATAGGCACATCTTAGTATAACCTTAATTAATGATTTTTAGGCAATTGATTATTGAACAATGCATAATTATTTAATTCTTGTCGTTGATTTAATTAATTATACTTTATAATTAAAACTTTTAGCACAGAAAAATATTATTTATATAAATATAGAACTTGCGGTATGTCAAGCTTTAATGATGAAATTTTGAAGAGTAATGGCTTATGAATAGACCGAAACGTCAAAGGGAATGCAATAGTCCGTTTAAAATTTGAATTTGATGTTGAGACTGCACCGGTCCGGAAAAACCCGAACGCGATGAAGGGTATATTCGTCATTTCACTGCCACGACAGGCTTCAGATTCCAAGGCCCAAGAAATGGCGCCAGGTTTCCCTCCACTTCCATTTTGGCAGTTCTCTCTCTCTCTCTCTCTCTGCCCTGACGATTCAGATTTCGCCGACTGCTCAAACGATGCAACGGCAGCGATCTATTCTCTCATTCTTCCAGAAACCCTCACCGGAAAACCAACCGCCTAGCGATCCATTCTCGCTCTCCGGTCCGCGGTTCAATCAATTTCCGGTGAGTCAACACCAGCAACAGCAAACCCTTGGTGATGTTGAGGTCAGAGGAACCGATACTCCACCGGAAAAGGTTCCACTTCAGATTTTATCCGAGAAGTTCACGAGAAACCATGATAGCGTCAACAGTAATAGTAACGGATCTTCTCTATTCTCGAGTCTTATGCACAAGTTCGTGAAGACTGATGAGAGGGAAAACGAAAGGTTTTGCCTCGTCAACTTCTAATTCTAGGACATGTTTAAATTTCTATAGTTGTATTAAATATTAATCGCATGGTCTTGTCATATTTGAGAATTAGGGTTTTTGAGATCGATTAGGATTGCTGAAATGCCGTTTTAGGGTTTTGAATGCTCCTCTGTTTAAATTGTATTTATTTATAAGATTTTAATATATTAGGATAGAAAGAAGTCAACGATGAAATTTGCAACATCTTATGTTCCTTGTCTTTATTGGTGCTCTAAGGTTTAAACATGTCATTCGATGACTAGCCACTTTGGATTTTGTTAGTTCGTCACATGAGCATGCATTACTCTTATTCAACAGAGTGAAAAGTATTAGGAGCTTTATTCCGAAAAAGTGTAATGTTATTCGGAATAAAAATTCAAGAAATGGCAAGATCCATTGTGGTGCTGTTCCATAGGTAATTGAAAAACACATGATGGAATATGTTAGCTTTACTGCACCAATAGTATGTTTGCAACATTGGATTTTTCATTTGGTCGATGATATTTGGGGTTTTATGGAAATCCTTAATCTGCAAAATTAGTCTACTATTGGCTGTGGACAACCATTCTGGTACTTGTTGAGTCACATGCGTGTTGTTGGTTCATACAAATAGTTCTTTTGAGCTAGTATTATTCTTCTGTTCCTATTATTTTTTAATGGACGAATCTTCAGATTGAATTACAAAAAGGTTTACTGATCCATTTTTCTGATGAGATTGTACAGGAAGCAATCTGAATATAATCTCTCAAATAATTGCTCAGAAACCAGGAACCTTAGTACTGAACATGAAAAGCTCTCGATTCAAAGGTTGGCCTTGCAGAATATGGAAGTGGACAAGGTTGTGAATTCTGGTGAGAAAATTGACCAAGTAAGTTGCTTGGTTAAGAATGGTGACGATGATATACTTGGGCCAGAAACACCGGGTATGCGGCCTTTTGTTCCTCGTGTGAAGCGGGTCCAAGATGATTATTGTGATTCCAAGAATAAGCATGATATCTCATTGTTGGGTACCAGCAAAAGATTGAAACTCCTTCAGAATTCGGCGGTTGAGAATAACAATCAAGTATCTGATTCAAACAGTAAGTTTGATTGGCTTAGCCCTTCTTCAATAAGGGATGCCAATGGAAGAAGACCTGGTGATGCTCTGTATGACAAGAAGACACTTTACATACCACCTGATGCTTTGAATAAAATGTCAGCATCTCAAAAGCAGTATTGGAATGTGAAGCGTAAATATATGGATGTTGTCCTCTTCTTTAAAGTGGTGAGTTGAAAATTAGATCTCATGTTGCTCTAGGAAAATTATCTATCACAAATTCAAGAAATCTTAGATAAAATTTTCTTTGTATGCATCTTGTACTCATGACCTGCACCCACTGAGGTACGGCTTTATAGCCTATGTTGCTTTTAAGGACCAATTGATTTTGGTAAAATAGGATGAATGCTGCTGTTATGATAACAGAACTTTACAAAAGCTTCATAACTTGTCTGGAGGGGGGAAAAGTTTGAGATGTGTTAAATGGTAAAGTTCCAAAAGATTGTATTTAGTTGGATCACAGATAAAGAGCCTAGGATTTTAACATTTTTATTCCTCAAAATGGATTATCTAATTTCTGTAATACCTGTGTAACACATTTAGCTTCTATATACACCATTAATAATCAAATTCAATGTTGTCTATTAGTCAATAGTTATGCTTTTAGTACTTTTATTTAGAGATCCAGTCCCTAAAATCTATGGCTCGGTCAGAGCTTGAGCTAATTTACACGAAACTCTTTGTACTGATGGGCCTGTGCTTATGGTGTTGATCTTCCACGACGAACTTCTAATTTTCATCAGATATTTCCTTTTCTGCAATCAGGGAAAATTCTATGAGCTGTATGAACTAGATGCTGAGATTGGGCACAAGGAGCTTGGTTGGAAAATAACATTAAGCGGTGTAGGAAAATGTCAACAGGTAGCTTCTGCATTTTTGTCATTACTGGCTCTCCATCTCTGTGGAGAAGTATCATTCATTTTTCAATTCTTTCATGGACTAGGTTGGTATCTCTGAGAGTGGGATTGATGAGGCTGTTCAGAAGCTTGTTGCCCGTGGGTAAGGGAATTGTGTTGCTTTTCATGTGGTTTTGGATTCTTACGTGATGCATAGAGATCCTTTAAGCTTCACTTCTTATAGTAGACTGGTCTGATGAATAAAATCTTCTTGCGTGACTTACAAATGAGGAAGTCCAAGTTTGTCAATGATGGAGTTAAACTTTCAAGACTCAGAAATAACTATTTTGTGTGTTTTCTTTTATTTTTGTGTTATTGTGATTTACAAATTTTAAATATCAATTTGAAGGTATAAAGTCGGACGAATGGAGCAGCTAGAGACATCTAATCAAGCAAAGGCTAGAGGAGCATCTGCAGTAAGTTTATTTGTTTTTTTCCAAGTTGAAAGCATTTAATTAATGTCTGTCGATGACAGGTCAGATTTGACAATAATTTTGTTTGACTGCATAATTTCCATGTATGATGAATCAAATAAGATTGTAAGTTTAGCAACCAGCATTTGATTTGGCATCCCCTACATTTTAAACTCTTTCATCAAGTATGTGCCACCGCATCTGTGTGCATCTTGGAAGAATGAGGCGACTGGTGAACATGTCAAAGCAGGAGTCACCATAGTTATTGATTGATGTGACTTTTATTATTAATTTCTTATTCAATTCTCTTCTTTGCCAGGTACCTTTTTTTTCATCTTTACATTTTCAAATGTCATGGCGAGCTGATGGTCTTTCTTCTTGATTTTCTGGCTTTGGCTCTTGATGTGTATATTATGCTGGCCCCGATGATAATTGAACTCAACAATAGCTGCATACTTTCCTGCTCTTGGATTTTCTGATTTTCTGCTTGTTTCAAGGATGCATTAGTTATACTTTTACATGTGATTTTCCGTTCTTTTTATTTAAATTTTTGTAGCTTGATTTCCTTATCATGTGATTGGTTGACCATTACTTTAAGTTGTGGTTGACTAACAAAGTTGGTTTTCAGGTGATCCAAAGAAAATTAGTTAACGTGCTTACACCATCAACCACAGTGGATGGGAATATTGGGCCTGATGCCGTTCATCTTCTTGCTATAAAAGAGGTCTGCAATAGTCTTTTCGGCTTGCACTATTTTCACGTTCTTTCTTCCTGCCTTATTCTTTTTCCCACGCCCATTTTGTCAGGTTAAGTGCCATGTCAGATGTTTAACTTGCCCTTGTCATTGAATTTCTACTTTGAAGTAATCTAACTATTTCGTATTTTTGTAACCTCAGATTGGATGACAGGAGATGTTTTTATCCATCAAAGTGTGTTGTTTTCAAGTTCTTTATATCCTAATATGCTTCAGGATTTGTTTATGGAGTGCTACATTAAAACATAATGTTAACCTAAGGGTTTTCTTTTTCCTTTTTCAAAGTTGGATTTTATGTCTCATATACTTTAGATGTATGACCATGCTCCATTACAATATAGATGAGCTAATAATTCACATTGCATTCTGAATTCAGGGGAACAATGATCCGGAAGATAATGATGTTGTATACGGGTTTGCTTTTGTTGATTGTGCTTCTTTGAAATTTTGGGTTGGTTCAGTCAGAGATGATAATTCTTGTGCAGCTTTGGGGGCATTACTTATGCAGGTAACTTTTCTTGTCTCCCTGCATTCTAGTGTTTTACTATTTTAATGTCCATATCCTTGTTTGAGAGGTTCTAATTGCTTTTTGGCATTTGATTTAGGTGGCACCTAAGGAGATTATTTATGAAAGCCAAGGTTAAGTTATGTTCTTGAAACTTTACAGAGTCTGCTTTAAGTTTTGGCCTTGATAATTTTAATGATCATGCTCTCACAATTGCAGGGCTGTCAAGAGAAGCTCAGAAAGCACTCCAAAAGTACTCAGTAACAGGTTAGCATCGTATTGGGTATTGGATCAGCAGATTTTGTATTTGACTGTTCCTTGATTTCTTATTGTATAATAGCCCACCTAATTGCTTCTTATTGGATTGGCAGATTTTATCTACTATGTTCAATTGTCAAAAAGAATTTCTTAGGCTTGTCTTGCTTGCAGGTTCAAGAGCACTTCAATTGGCTCCAGTACTACCAAACACCGAGTTTTTGGATCCTTCAGAAGTTAGAAATCAAATTGAATCAAAAGGGTACTTTAAAGGGTCTTGCAAAACATTGGCCTTTGCTCTTGATGGTGTTCTGCACCATGATGTTGCCTTGTGTGCCCTTGGTGGACTTATAAGTCATTTATCGCGGCTAATGGTTAGTGTTCTTTTTTTTTCTTGCTCAATTATATCTACATTTGTTTTATTCAATTGATTGACATTCCGGTAATTAAACAGTTAGATGATGCTTTGCACAATGGAGATATATTACCTTATGAAGTGTACAGGGGTTGCCTCAAAATGGATGGGCAGACATTAGTCAATCTTGAGATTTTTGGCAATAGTGCTGATGGTGGTCCATCAGGCAAGTATTCTGCTATTTGGCTTCAAGCTATAAAATATGCTGCATGTATTCTTTTATTTTTAATTTTTTTATTGCAGTCTAGATGTTAGTTCTTCAAATGTTGATTGGAGTTAAATTTCAGGTACATTATATGGTTATCTAAGTAATTGCATGACATCCTCTGGTAAGCGACTTCTGAGGAATTGGATCTGTCATCCACTTAAAGATATTGAGGAGATAAATAAGAGGCTAGATGTGGTTGAGTATCTTATGGCACATAATGAGACCATGATTGTCATGGCTAAATATCTTAAGAAGCTTCCTGACCTAGAAAGGTTATTGGGATGTATCAAGGCTGCCGTGAAGTCATCAGCTACACTGTTACTACCCTTGGTGGGGAAAAAAGTTTTGAAGCAGCGGGTGGGTCCTTTTCCTCATCAGCAATGTAATCTGTAAAATGCATTTGAAGTAATGGCCCTAGTGGCTCCCAACTACTAAATGTTTTGAGTGTATACAGTTTAAAATTACTTTACTGGAAATTTATGCATATCTGACTTATAAGTCTAATAAGTAATTTTCTTTCACGTTTTACCATGGCCATTAAACCCTCAGATGAATATTGTGGGACATATCTATGTTATTTGCATCCTCTCTTTCATTATAGTTGAGTTATTCCTTGGACTGTTAGACTAAATGTAGTTATTCACTTAACATACTGCAGGTGAAAGCGTTTGGGTGTCTTGTTAAAGGCCTGAGGATCGGCATGGATTTGTTAAAGATGCTACAGGAGGAAGGACATGCTATACCATTGTTCTCCAGAGTTGTGAAGATTCCAATGCTAAGTGGTAGTGATGGCCTTGAAAAATTCCTTACTCAATTTGAAGCGGCCATAGATAGTGACTTTCCCAAATACCAGGTCAGCTTATTATTGATATTTCTGATAGAAAAAACAATTTTAGGGAACTTTTCTCCTTTAACTCCATTGTGTTGTCTATGGTGCTTGATTTTTTCTTCTAGGACATATATTAGGGAATATTGCACATATAGAATTAAAAACAAAAGCAATCTTCTTCATATTTAACAACTAAGTTTCTGGGATATTCTAATCAATAGTTTGGATCCCATATTTAGAAAATATTCTCTAATCACTGAAGACTGCATCAATTTGAATTTTGAAGGCAGTGGATGTACCGACCAGGCAAAATCTGCATCGATGTTCTTGGCTTCTTGAGGCACCATTATCTTCGATACTGTCACTGCATTCAAATGGTTTTATATATCTGACGCCTTTTAAGTTAGAAGTACACACGGTTGTTGAAATGCTTAGTTTTGCTTAAACCTTGGGTCTGCTTGCTTGCATGCATGCTTGTCTATTCCATCCATGGGCTTCCCTGTTTCCATGCTGACAACAATAATTGTTGGTCCTTTTTTCTTTGTCTGTACTGTCACATTGTAGGAAGAGGATAACAAAGTATTGTTTGATGACTTACTGATCTAGTTATTTACATTTAAATCCAATCTTAGCCTTATTTTTCCATGTGCAAATAATCTTTTCTTTGTGGAACTCCTTTGACTCCGTTTTTAACTTTTTAAATTGTACCAGGACCATGGAGTAGCAGATTCAGATGCTGAAATACTCTCTGTGCTGATTGAATTATTTATTGAGAAAGCTTCTCAGTGGTCCGAACTTGTTCAAGCTATCAGTCATATTGATGTATTACGATCATTTGCAGTCACAGCAAATTTTTCATTAGGAAAGATGTCTAGGCCTTTAATGTTGCCACAAACAAAACCTCAAGTTTTGTGGCAGGAGGGTGGAGGGCCTGTGCTTAAAATTAAAGGATTATGGCATCCATTTGCCCTTGGACCGAACGGAGTTCCTGTTCCCAATGACATAAATCTTGGTGAGAATGCAGATGGTTGCTGTCCCCAAACTTTGTTGTTGACGGGTCCGAACATGGGTGGAAAATCAACCCTTCTGCGTGCTACATGTCTTGCTGTCATATTAGCACAGGTTTATTTTCTAACACGCCAACAAAATACTTAGTAACTTCTGCATCACTTTAAACTAATAAGCTAAAATAAATGAGCTACTGTATCGAGTCATTTCTTTCAATGTTTGCAGCTTGGCGCTTATGTACCATGTGAAATGTGTGTCCTATCAGTTGTAGATATCATATTCACTCGCCTTGGTGCAACTGACCGGATAATGACAGGCGAGAGTAAGTTCTAACTAAACCCAATAACTGATAGATCTCCCTCGAACTTGCGTTCCTCCTTTATTTTCATTTTTGTCTAACTCATGGTTTTAATTTAGCAGAAGTATTATGCCACATGGCGTACCTCCGGTGGTTCCTTAATTTTGGGGAAACTATAGATTGATGGTACATATGTGCGTTAATGATGGTGAGAAGGGATGGCAGTAGCAATACTGCCTAAGAATATTGTGGCTGTTAAATAAATGGTCCATTATATATGGTTAAAAGAGGAGAGTAGTGTTTGATGGTGGCACCGTGGTTGTTCTGTACTTGGTTGTTTTTGAGGTTCATTAATCCATATAGAAAATGGTAGTACAAGGCCAAAGAGAGTAATAAAAATGCTTTGAAAAAACAATAAGTGCAATGCTTTTCTGCCCCATTTACTGTATTGGATATATCATGCTCCATGTGCAGTACATAAACCTTGAATTTGATCAATATCCTTTTAATTATTAAACTTAAACATGCATAATCTGGCAATATACCAGAACTTTTGATGTACGAGTGCTGTTTTCCTTCTCGTTGCTCGAAAGGCCGACCTTGGCTCCTAAATTGCTTTTTGACTGAACAAAACTTGTAGGTACATTTTTGGTCGAATGTACAGAAACGGCGTCGGTGCTCCAAAATGCCACCCAAGATTCATTGGTTCTTCTAGATGAACTGGGCCGAGGGACGAGCACTTTTGATGGATATGCCATTGCATATGCTGTGAGACTTCATATTTTCATGAGCTATTACTTTATCCAAGATACAATGAATGCACTGAACTTTCCCATTGATAATTTTTGAGGCATTGTGCAGGTGTTTCGCCATCTTATTGAAAATGTCAATTGCCGATTATTGTTTGCGACACACTACCACCCACTTACAAGGGAATTTGCTACACATCCTCGTGTTTCCTTGCAACACATGTTATGCTCATTCAAGTCAAAACCCGGATGCTCATCCAACAGTGAAGAATTAGTTTTTCTGTACCGGCTTGCTTCTGGAGCATGTCCAGAGAGCTATGGATTGAAGGTGGCACTCATGGCTGGGATTCCAAGCCAAGTGGTGAAAGCAGCTTCAGTGGCAGGCCAAACAATGAAACAGTCAATAGGAGAAAGTTTCAAGTCAAGTGAACTGAGGTCAGAATTCTCCACCCTTCATGAACAATGGCTGACCACCCTTTTGGCTATGTCAAGAATTCAAGGTGATGTTGATGATGATGCTTCTGATACACTAGTTTGTTTGTGGCATGAGCTCAACAGCTCGTTCGCATCGTGACTGATCAAACGGTGATCATTAGGTCTCAGTTGTACAAATTTTGGGTCCTTGGGGCCATACAAATGTGCACCTTTTAAAGGATTTAAGTGTTACTTATTGCTTCTTCGGATTCTGGGAAATGAAATGGCAGAATCTAGTTTTCTTTGTACATGCGGAATACAATAATATGATTATTAGAGTTGCGGTGCGCATCTATGCCAAAATTATTGGCTTCGTGGATCGGCTATTGCAGTAACACCAAAGTTGAGGAGTGTGTTTTTCATTTTAAACTTCTTGTTTAAATACCCAAGAAAATGTGTGGAGGGAAATCCTAGCATGGCTATCCCTCATTTCTAGGCAATGTTGGCTCCCATGCGTGTTTGGAATCATAGCCATTATGAATCGGGCGACATTATTATGACTGTTCCATCAAAACATCAGTAGTTAAAATGACTAATTTAGGAGATATATTTCAGGCAAGGCTTAACTCGCATCCTTGCAAACCAAGGGACGTAAATGTCATTGTCACTGGACTACAATTCTGTGCTGAAATATAATGTTGTTAGCCCTATATGATCATTTACTCTGAAAATGATTCCACATCTTGCCATTTCTCTAACACGACTAAAATGAGGAGAGAATAGTGGAAGAAACCTTCAAATGCTCGAACTTCAAACCGTAGAAGCTGGTTATTAAGGATAATGATTTATGGTGTCCTCATGTTGCCTAATTCTGCGCCTATGTTATTTCTCTGGCTCTTGACAACACTTTCTCAAACAAAACTTTCTCTTTCCCAAAATACCCCTCCCAACATTCCCAACTGTTTTTTGATACTTTCCACTTCAACTATTCTTTTTTCTTCCTCTGATTCAAATGAAGGAAACTAAAGATCAGAGCAAAGAAGACGAAGACGAGGAACGTGACCAAACATGGCATACGAAGCGAAAAACTACAAACCGGCTCAAGAGCAAAGAGATTGGAATCTCCTGCATGTTGAACACAGAGATTGGCTCTGTCCTTGCAGTAATCCGGGGACGCCCAGATCCAAGCACTCAATTTTCTCCAGAAGAAAGCATGGATTCGTCAATTATTCAATCCTTGAAAAGCTTACGAATGATGCTGTTTAATCCTCACAACCAATGGAGAATGACCGATCCATCGGTCTATCTAAACCCTTTTCTTGATGTGGTTCAGAGTGATGATATCCCTGCACCTGCAACTGGGGTTGCTCTATCAACCATTGTTAAAATTCTCAAATTCGAAATATTTGATGAGAAAACACCAGGTGCCCCAGAAGCCATTAATTCTCTTGTTACCGGAATAACTAGTTGTCGTCTAGAAAGGACTGATCCGACTTCTGAAGATGCTGTTTTGATGAGAATTCTTCAAGTTCTTCTTGTTACAATGAAGCATCGAGCATCAATTCTACTCACTGATCAGGCTGTTTGTACTGTTGTTAATACTTGTTTTCAAGTTGTGCAACAATCTGCTGGCAAAGGGGATTTGCTGCAACAAAATGGGAGGAACACGATGCATGAACTAATACAGATTATTTTTGCTAGATTGCCTGAAATTAAGGTTACAGATTGGGAAGATTCAGAATCTGATACAGAAGATGTTGATGTTGAGAATAATTCAGAATCCGGGTATGGAATTCAATGTGCTGTTGATATTTTTCATTTCTTGTGCTCTTTGCTGAACGTAGTAGAGTTTGTGGAAAATGAAGGATCAATGCCTCAGAATTCTGATGATATGCAGCTTTTCGCGCTTGTTTTGATCAATTCTGCTATAGAGTTGAGTGGAACTGCAATCGCTAAGCATCCAAAGCTTTTGAGGATGATTCAGGATGATTTGTTTCACCATTTGATCTACTATGGAATGCGTTCAAGCCCTCTTGTTCTCTCCATGATTTGCAGCACTGTCTTAAATATTTATCATTTTCTTCGTAGGTAAATACTTCTGCAAACGATTTCATATGACGCCAAATCATGCAAACTGTGCAAAAGAAATTTGTTTAATTATAGTTTCATGTCAAGAAAACTTGCCTGACAATTGGAGATACTAAATTAGGTTATGTTTTTGGTTTATGCAGGTCTGTGAGGCTACAACTTGAGGCATTCTTTTCCTATGTTTTGTTTAGAATAGCAACTTTTGGGGCCATGCCCCAACTGCAAGAAGTTGCTCTCGAAGGAATCATAAATTTTTGTAGACAACCAACATTCACCATGGAAATGTATGTAAACTATGATTGTGATCCAGTTTGTCGAAATGTGTTTGAGGAGATAGGAAAACTTCTTTGCAAGAATGCCTTTCCAGGAGGTAATGCTTTGAGCTGCTTACAAATACAAGCTTTTGAAGGCCTAATAGTTATCATAAATTCCATCGCGGATACTATAGAAGAGGAAGCAAACTTGAGCTCCTTTGAACCATACCCGGTCACAATCCATGAGTACAGACCCTTTTGGGAAGAGAAACTATCTGAAGACTTCGAGTCATGGGTGGAATATGTGAGGGTGAGGAAAGCGCAGAAGAGGAAGATATTGATTGCAGCAAACCATTTCAACAGAGATGATAAGAAGGGCTTGGAATACTTGAAGCTATCCAATTTGATCTCGAATCCTCCAGATCCTAAGGCATATGCTTACTTCTTTCGATACACACCAGGTCTAGACAAGGCGATGATTGGTGATTATCTTGGTGACCCTGATGAATTTCACATCGAGGTTCTTAAAGAATTCACACAAACATTTGAATTCACTGGCATGAACCTTGACACTTCTCTTCGAACATATTTAGAAACTTTCAGATTGCCGGGAGAGTCTCAGAAGATTCACAGAATTATTGAAGCATTCTCAGACAAATTCTATGATCAGCAGTCTTCGGAGCTATTTGCAAGCAAAGATGCTGTACTGGTTCTCTGCTATTCCCTTATAATGCTCAATACTGATCAACACAATCCTCAAGTGAAGAAGAAGATGACTGAAGAAGAGTTCATAAGAAACAACCGACAAATCAATGGAGGGAAGGATTTGCCAAGAGAATACTTAATTGAACTTTTTCAATCTATTGCAAGCAATGCATTCTCACTTTCTGGTCAATCTATGCTAGTAGAAATGAATCCAAGCAGATGGATTGAGCTAATGAATAGAGCAAAGTCAGTGCAGCCTTTTATCACTTGTGATTTCGAATGCAGAATAGGAAGAGATATGTTTGCATCTATTGCAGGACCTTCGGTTGCAGCTCTTTCTTCTATCTTTGAACATGCAGATGATGAGGATCTCCTCCATGAGTGTATAGAAGGGCTGTTCTCAGTTGCTAGCATCACTCGGTATGGACTAGAAGACATTCTTGATGAGATTCTTGCTTCACTCTGCAAATTCACTACTCTGTTGAACCCTTACGCCTCAGCAGAAGAAACCCTTTATGCTTTTAGCAATGACATGAAGCCGAAAATGGCAGTTCTTGCAGTTTTCACTATTGCAAACAAATTCGGAGTCTCAATCCAGGGAGGTTGGAGGAACATTGTAGACTGTTTGCTGAAACTCAAAAGGCTAAAGCTACTTCCTCAGTCTGTTGTTGAGCCTGATTCAGCGACTGTTTCATCTGACATTCAGAATGACTCGAGATCTGACTCAGGAATCCTTTTCCCTAATCAAGATACTAGATTCAGCAGCAAACGACATCCAGGCACGGTGAGCAGATTCTCTCACTTCTTAGCACTCGATAGCATGGAGGACTCTGTAGCTCTTGGTATGAGTGAATTCGAGCAGAATTTGAAGATCATTCAACAATGTCAAATTGGGAATATATTCCACCACACTTCAAGCCTACCTGAAGAGCCATTGCTCAATCTTGGGCGTTCTCTAATCTTTGCAGCCGCAGGAAAAGGACAGAAGTTCAGCACACCTGTGGAGGAAGAGGAGACAGTTGGATTCTGTTGGGATTTGCTTACAACTATTACTTCAGCAAATATTGATAGATTTCACACATTTTGGCCTACATATCATGACCATTTACTTGGAGTAACACAACTTCCTCTTTTTTCTCCAATCCCGTTTGCAGAAAAGGCACTTTTAGGCCTGCTCAAGGTTTGTGAGAAGCTTCTTGCTACCTTCAGACCTGAAAAAGCTTCAGAGGAGATCATGTTTAAGTCTATAAACTTGATGTGCAAGCTAGATAAGGAAATTCTTGATACTTGCTGCGAGCACATAATGCAAACAATGAGCAGAATTCTTGGCGAATATCCTGCAAATTTGCAGTCCCAACTCGGATGGAAATCAGTCCTCCAGTTGCTACCTATTGCAGGCAGGAGACCCGAAACCTATGACCAAGGAGTTGATTCACTGATCACATTGTTGTCTGACGGATTCCATATTTCTCGGGTGAACTATCCCTACTGCATAGACTGTGCCTTCAGTTTTGTAGCTCTCAAGATCAGCCCAATTGAGAAGAACCTGAAAATTTTAGACTTGTTGGCATATTCTATGAATTTATTGATTCAGTGGTACAAGAGTGGAATGACAGAACAGTGGGGCAGCATGAGTGTGAGCAATGTGAGCAACAGTAGCGTCTCATCCATGGAAGACAATGTAAAATCACTTAGTTCTTCGAATTTTGCCATGAGCATGTTTGTCAAGCTTGGAGAAGCGCTTAGAAAAAGCAGCTTAGCACGTAGAGAAGAGATGAGGAACCATGCAGTTTTAGCTCTTAAGAGAATATTCATACAAGCTGAGGAACTAGAACTCACACCAACAAACTGCATTAACAGCTTCAACCTCGTGATTTTTGCAATGGTCGATGATTTGCATGAGAAGATGAGTGAGTATTCGAGAAGGGACAATGCGGAGAAAGAGGTGAGAAGTATGGAAGGAACTCTGACAATCTCAATGGATCTATTGACAGATGTGTACTTGCAGTTCTTAAAACCGTTGTCAGAGAACCCGGGGTTTAGGACGTTTTGGTTAGGGCTATTGCGAAGAATGGATACGTGCATGAAGGCTGACTTGGGGGAATATGGAGAGTGCAAGTTGCGCGAAATAGTACCAGAGTTTCTGAGAAAAATAATAAAAACTATGAAAGAGAAGGACATTCTTGTAGCAAGAGAAACAGATGATCTATGGGAGATTACCTACATTCAAATACAGTGGATTGCTCCTTCTCTAAAGGATGAGCTATTTCCTGATCTCACATTCCAGTAAAATTGAACAATAATTAAGCGGTAGAACTATTTTAGTTTAATGTACTACGTTCCGTCTTTACGTTGAGTTTTCAGAATGGTTAAAGTTTATGATGACAATTAATCCCAAGCTTTCAGCCTATGAAACATTCTCTGGGAGGAAAAATCCTGGAATTTTTGTTATGCTTAGTCCTTAAAAAATAATACTACTTTCTCAACTGAACTTCAATGTCTAAAGCCATAAAACATGGATTTGGACAAGGAACATATGATATAGTAGACATCCCGACATAAAAAATATTATAAACGTTTTATACTACTGTAATTTATAAAGTATTGTATAACGTTATATTTAAAAATTACATGCATAATATGGATACGATTAATTTTACAAAATTTTGATGTAATATAGATATGAAAAATCCAAATTGAGATTCTCTCTCTCATCATTCCATCCACATACCAGCTACTTTCTGGTGGGAGCCCACTGAAGAAGGCAAAATCATGATATCTCATTTAAGGAAATCATGAAAACTTTGCTTCTTAACCATCCTAATCCTTAAATTATCATCTAAAGCCACACCAAAATGCCATAGACTCTAAAGCTCCAAAAACTGCATCCTGCTTGCAGCTAAACATCTCTCTTACCTTGGCAATCCGTTGTGCTTAAATAATTCTTTCAATGATGAAAATAGCTAAAGCCCAGTCTCTTCAAGATACAGAGAATTTAAATAAATTTTCTCACACATTTATGATTCTAAACTTAGAAACTAATCTCGAGAGACCACACACCTTTCGTCTGCTATATAATAAAGCCACTGTTAGAAAAGGATTGCAATCATGAAATATTGGAAGGAAAGCAACCCTAAACTCTTAATAGAAATACTTACTCGGGACTTTATAGTTCATAGTTCCAAGAGTCTTGACATCCACTACTGTCATCTCTCTTTTACTCTCACAAGTCATTTGACTCTTTCAAACTCATGAGCACAGCTCAGATTATCCGAGAATCTATTAGGGTTTTGCTTCTCCATCCAACGCGTTTCCACTCTATCTCTATGCTCTTCTTCTCGCCTTTCACAGTCTCCCTCTTTGCCTCCCATCTAATCGTTCACCATTTTCCACATATACCCTTCTCAACACTCAAGTTCATGGGTCATATAGTCGAACAAAAGGGTCTCATTCTCCCAAAACTTCTCTCCAAAACTATTATACACATTGCCATTTGTCTACCTTCATCGATCACTTTGTCTCTCCTAGGGAGATCTGCAACTGCTCAAGCAGTTTCTGATAGTTACAGAGGAATCAGCCTAGATGGAAGAAGACTAATTATGAGAAGTGGGTTGGCCTGGGTGAAGCTTCTTCACACAAGTTTTTGGGAATCTATCATTGTACTGGGGCTATTTGGAGCTTTAGTTGCTATTCTGTCAACAGTGCCAAAGATACTGTTTTCATGGGGTATATGTTCAAGGATGTTAGGATTTTTGGCTGTCCTTTGTTGTTTAGCGATACCCTTTTGTCTGGTGTTTGCACAGGTTATGGTTGTTGGGAACTTAGCAAAGGTTTTGACAGTTTTGGAAAGTGACTGTTCTGGGCTCGAGTCTTTGATAAAGGCAAATAATCTTCTAAAGGGAAAGAGAAACACAGCCTTGATTATGGCTTTGTCAACCAATGTGGTTTTAAGACTAATTGAGTGCTTGTTTGAGTTGAGGATGCTCACAAGAATGAGCTTGTGGGAGTGTTCTCTTCTGGTTTCCATGTATTCTTCTGTTCTTGTTTTCGATACCATCATGAACTGTGTGTTCTATTATACATATAAACCCAGAAATTTGTAGCAACTGTGAGACGGTTTTCACACAAAATCAATCGTATAATGGGAAGAGATTAAATGAAAGTCATGCATAAATGCTACGAAAGTCATGAAATCATGCAAAGTTGTTTCTATGATTCACGTCCAATTAGTATTAATTGTGATGCACTTTTGTATAAAACGATCAAACTTTTTATTTGTATTGCAACCCATGAAAATATACCACATTAACAGGGAAAGATGCAAAACCATTTTGATCATGTTGAATAGCATATCGCTTCACTGTGTCTACCATGATAAATAGCATATCGCTTCACAGCATCTTGATTAAGATCTTTGACCGATCAACAATAGTGACCAAGTATTACTGAATCCAACTGCTGGATAATATAATAGTTGCTAATGAGAAATTGAAATCATATTTCCACAGAGGAATTTGCCAAGATAACTGAAAACTAGGGCAAATTTCAGAGGAGGCATGATACCTAACAATACAAAAGTTACAGACTATAGAACAAAGCCTCTGAGACGTTACACCATACAGAACCTGAAATTCCACCAAAAAAGATACAGAACCTGAAAACCTCTCACAATATCCAAGTTACAGGCAATTCCTGCTTTTCCGCATTGAGGAGGTTTCACTTCTTGTACAAGAATAGCAGGCTCACATGTTATTTCCATCTTCATCACTGAACTGCACATAAAGTAAGCAATTTGTCAGAGAAGCATCATTGTATCAGGTACAACAAATTCAGAATGAAAATTCTCAAATGGTCATGATTCAAGATGATAAAACACGACAAAGTCATGGTTCCATATCAAATACCAACTACAGAACAAAGAGGTCCACATAGCTCTAGAACCTGACAACTGACTTTTGAACGAGCAGTTTACCAACAAAATGAAGTATATGCATCAGAATTCAAAAGAAATGGACAGTGATTATTCCATTTTCAGGAAAACTCATAGGAAACCAACAAAAATGTTCAATCCATTTCAAAGTTGAGGAAAAAACAGAAAGGAACAAACAATGCAGGTAACAACACAAGGACCTAACTTCAACTGTCAACAAGATCCAACCGAAATCATAAAGGAGTTCTATCGAAGATTTAGAATATATTTGGTTTCAAATAACCAATCCTGAATATAGTTTGCGATGAATCAACTCTTCATGTCTCCAGTCTATTTAAATACAGCAATTCTCTAACAAAGAAACATTATATGCCAAACATGTCAGTTCGAGACACATATTTAACATCTTACACTTAACCGGACTCAACTTAACATCTTACACTTAACCAGACTCAACAATGTTTCCATGTGTATTTATGTAGGACATCTTTTGCACACCATCAAGAATACTTCTATCACATTTTTTTGGACAGCTTTCCAATGCTTTTGAGAAACAAAATGAACATGCAAGACACAAAATCAACAACCCATGATCCAGCAGTGAAGAAATCACTATCAAGGTGCAATCTTTGTAAGAGAGACATCAGCAGCAATTTTATGCAAGTGAAATAAGTTTTCCACTAAAATACACAAAAACATGTAATATATGGTGTAAATTATCCCCCCGGCATATATATGTTGACATCCCCTCTATCTATCTAAGTTCATTAGACTTCCTACAACAGCATATAGTTCTAGCTGCACTGTCAAGAGCGTGCTAGTATGTCCCATGCATAGGTACAAGCATTATTGTGACAAAATTTCTTCTAAAATAAAGTTTCTAAACACCATGGGCATACTTAAGTGACCGTGAAACATAGTGTCTCAATGAAATGCCTTCATATGCTCACAGAGATACACCCTACAGGCATGTATAGTTCACTGTATGGTGTCGGTATATAAGCATATAATGTCCTATGTCTATGTCTTTCTTTTCAAAGATTTGTATTTTGACATCTCAACGTGTGCCCATGTTCATCCCCTAACCAAGTATCATAAAGATTCTGAACAAAGCATAATGAAAATAACAGAAAGATGCATTTTGTAGTTGGATACAAACTTTCACTACAGGAGCACCAGAAACCGTGTGCATAAAATCATACTTCTTAGGCCAGAATTTGAACTTTCTTCATAATTCAAATACATGATGCTATAAGTACGTGTATCAAAATGTGTTGACCACCTAATCCACCAAGTGATTTGTTTGTTTGTCATCTATTCCCATGCATCATGACATGGCATTTTCAAACCAAATTGCATCTGAAAATAATTCTAAAAAGTGAAATAATGCAGTTGTTTGTTAGTAACACAGAGGATGAATATGTCAATGGAAAAGGAAGAAATCAATTTCCTAGAACATTATGAGACAACAAAGGCAAGCATGGAAACCCAACACAGACAACAATGGAAGACTTGTTCTCAGGGAATGTAATCAGCACTACTCAATAATACAACTCTAAGTTACTTGTACACCATGGGTCAACTAAGGCAAAGAATTAGGGGTAAAACTTACCAACATCATCCACTGAGATCTTCAGCAGAGACATCTGTGTCGTCATCATCTCCTTGCCGTATTTTTGCAATTTCTGCCTGAGCTCTGTCGAGTATCTGCTTCTTTTGCATTTCCAAATCTCTTTGGAAGTCCATCCTCATCTTCTCTAACTCCATCATCTGCTGCCTCTTACTGTTCTCAATCTTCTCATAAATCTCACCAAACTTCTGAATCGAATCAGCCAGTACCTTGAATGACCCATCATCCACCATTACTGTGGACCTCCTCTTTTTTGGCAAAAGTTCATCAGAATCATCATCATCGCCCTCCAACTCCTCCGATTCACCTGGACTATCCTTCATCTCATCCAATCCATTTGACCGGCTCAAATAAACCCTCGGGTTCATAAACACAAACTCCCCTGAATCAACCCCACATGGCAATCCATACTGCTGCCCGGGAGACGGCAACATTAGCATCTCCATCTTCTTAAAAAACACCCATTTACTGACATTTTCTCCCATTTCCTCAACTTTCTCCTTCTCCTTCTTATACTTCTTCTTCAACGTATCCAACCTATTTCGACACTGAATATCCGTCCTCTCATTCTTCGACAATTGAGACACTTTCTCCGCAACCTCGTTCCAATCCTCAGACCTCAAACTCTTCCTGCCTAGTTGAAGATACCTATCCCGCCAAGCATCCAACAACACAAATGTCTCATGCTCACTCCAATCAGCTAACGAATTCCTAGTATTCCCAGTTGAGTTTATTTTAGGTATCCGCGGTGCAAATTCATAACTAGAAACTAAATTCTTCAACTTCCTCTTCTTACTAGACCTATTCCTGGTCTCATCGCCATCATAGTCGTCGTCATCATCATCGTCGTCGTCATTCTCATCGTTGTCATCATCTTCGTCATCGTCAAAGTCATTGTACCCTAATCCATTTTGTTCTAATTCATCGTCTTCATCATCGTCATCGTCCTCGTCCTCGTAATCCTCGCCATAATCGGGACCTATTGGACGAGGATAAGACGAGGATACGTTTCGAACAGGAAGCTTAGGACGATGTGAACCAGAAGAAGAAGACCCATAATTTAAATTGTGATGATTCAATGATGAATAATGTTTCGATGGGTACCTCGCATCGTCCTCTGTATAGTCCATCTTTGTCTTAAAGAGGACCCTAGGGTTTTGAACACTTCGAGTGAAGAGTTTTCGATAAAGTCGACCAAAAAGAATCCAATAAAACGACGAAGATTGGAAAATTTTACCTGGGAAAATTTGATTTGAGCGATGTTGTTCCTGCTCTTGTGAGTTTCTCGATGAAAAATGCCTTTTTTGTCCCTAGGGTTTTCTGAAGAGGATTGATTAAGGAATCTTATCTGAATTTTTTGGATTTTGGGGGTTCGATGTCATTGGAGGTCGGAGAAACGTTGGTTTGGTGCAAGAAAACCGTGCACCGGCTCATGTTGCCTTCACTTAACCATGGGCTCGGGCAGGGCTACGCTGGCTATCCCACTTGGCCCGTTTCCATTAGCAGACTTGGTGATCTTTATAGGCCCACGGGCCGGAATTTTTTTTTAAATTATGGATATGAGATTACTGGCTTGACTTTACTTTTTTTTTTTTTTAATTGTACAAGAATTATAACCTGAGATCACCAAGTTAGGAAGGGAGGTTTGTATAACTAAACTGTCTCTCGAGACGGCTTGACTTTACTCCAAAGCATGCCATGTCTCCCAAAGTAAGATGGCTTTAATAAAAGAATTTTTATCAGTGTTGTAAGCACTTACATGTTTCACTCAATCACTATATTAATAACTGGACTCACCAAAATAAGAGATAATTAGAGTAGCTTGATGATCACATTCTCTCTCTTTTAAACGAGTGATTTGGATTCCAATTTTGTTGTAACAAAAAAGAAAGAAAATGAAAATTACTTATTTTTCTCCAAAAAATATTGAATTTATTTTTTGTGGAAGAAATATATTGAATTTATGCATTAAACTTTGTGTAACTAACCCAATTCAAAAGCTTAACCTTGTCAAAAGTGTGATCGGTAAAACAAAAATAAAAAGGCCCAACTTTGGAGCTTATTTAGGCTTAAGCTCAAAATTTATTTGTTGGGCACCATGTCTGGGCCCGAAGTTCAACCAAGCCTTGAGACGAGCATTGGGGAAACCGGAGCCTACTCCTTTTGGGTCCCCCCAAATGCAATGGTTCGGTTTCATTAATGTTTAAATATTGAAGTTTAGTGTTTCCCAACAGGAGACCCATACACCGAAAAAAATCACTGTAGTGGTCGGTTCGGATTAATCGGGATGAAACCCCAAATACCGAGTAGTATCCAAGCCATGGTATCAAAAAATATATATATTGAAGTTTAGGTCCCCAAGAGGATAGCCTAATGGTCACATTCTTCCTCCCTTAACCCGATAATTTCGGATTCAAATATCAGTATAATAAAAAAAATTGAAGTTTAGCTAATATTGTCCAAGGTTCTGCCCAAAAAAAAAAAAAAAGATACTGAGCAAGGTCTAGGGCTCTTAGTATGAGAAGATATTGCAAGGTCATTTCTTCATACAGACCCAATTACCCGTGATCCCAAAAAGCCACCAGGTCCGGAATAGTGGGCCAAGATTTGTTTATTTATTTATTTTTTAATAAATCATGGTGATCTTATAATTATATTAAACTCGATTAAATTTAATTTGAATCGGATAAAATTCTTAAAAAATAAAACTCTTTCAATAATTGTTTTTATCATCTATAAGATTTAAATATAAAATTTTACTTAAAAAATATCGATATTCAGTTACTAAACTAATTAAATATTGATACGTCAAGATTGATTGAGTAGAAGGGTAGTAGAATGCGTAACTCTTTTTTAATTAAGTAACATATCTTGAGTTTAAAGTTATATACATAATCACTAAATAAATTTAAATTATTATTAAAATTTAAACACGATCCAATAAAGAAAACTATTGAATGTATAATTATTAGGTCGTGCGGATGCTATCTTTGAGACCATATAATTTTACCTTTTTCTTACATATGATGAAAAGTAACCTATCATTCACATTTTCTACCTGACAGAAGAGAAAAACCTTTTATCTTTTTTTTTTTGGTTTAATAGAATATGTGTGGACGTCAAACTAAACAATAGATCATAGTTACCATGGGGTCTCGAATCTGATTCATTGAAGCAAACTATGTGCACCAATTACTGATGATATGCCTACTTGTGCGGAAAAAACGTTGTTTAACTGTATAGATCTCATACTTGAGGAGGTGATAACTCGTTATTGTGAAACCTACAAACTAATATGATAGCTTAAATAGTAACAAATGTGTCTTTGTCGAAGCAAAATTCAAAATTCAATTTTTTACTAATTGCAATAGAATAGTTTTGAGTTTGCATTGTTTAGTATTACTTACCTCAAAGGTGTGATTTTTTTATTATATAATATGTGGTGACTGATCATCATGGATATATATTACACGGTTAGCACCTTTAAGGGTATTGAAAATTCTCTTTTCTTCCACATAAAGATATTGCATGCACTAAGTGCTCATCTTGTGCATAAACTACTTCCTCACTTGGTATGGGGATAAGAGAAGAGTGGGGTACGCAGTCATTCTTTTATATTTTTGTAAAAATACTGTTTTCATATCTCGAATCCGTAACCTCATAATCACTAAAGAAATAACTCAACTATTACACTATTACACGAAAACTCGCCCTCAAAGATATTGCATGCGCCAAAGACAGAAAGGGAAATGCTATTTCTCATGGCCTAAGAAAGTATCAATAGCTAATTTGACCATAATAAAAGGGTCCCCCCCCCCCTTTTCTGAGAAAATCTGACCAATGAGAAAGCGCCAGGAGCCTAAAACAGTCGGAGTAACATTTTCTGTCCCCAAAGAGCAAGAAATTGGAAAAGGATTCTCATGCATTCATATAAGAGGAAGCATCTTGAAACAATGAATGCTTCTCGTGTCTCAACTGTACCAAGGAGACGACTAACAGCCGTACACTCCATCATTTCTTGCCATCTTATTCATTGTTCCTCCAACTTCTGCCCTGCTTTAAATTTTCGCCTCTTCCCATCTAGCTCAACTCCTTTTCGTCTATACCACAAGTTGCTGCAAGGTGGCATTTTGGTTCAATCAGCACCACATCTCAAAAAGAATTACTTTCGAAACATAGCACAGGAAGGGGACACCCATTCATTTGCCTAACAATTTGATTTTACATGTCTCGCAGATCTAAATGCTAAGCTAAAAGTATTACGCAATTTACAGATTATTTGATTTTATTTCTTTTCTTGGCAAAGGGATGAGACAAAACTCAAATACAGGATATTTTTTATATTTTAGACAATATTTGAGTCATTTGAGTTACTGTTTAAGTCAAATCTCCTGGTCTCAAATTACTTGTTAAAAATTAGAAAATGCTAAATTCATATAATTATTTCCAATGCTAATCTGCAATGTAAGACATTCAAATCAAATTCTTCAAACTCTGCACTATTCAACTAGTAAAAAAGTGTTTTCTTTTCCAAGGCACAGCTAACTTAAGCTAAATTTTCCAGTGTTTTGCTTCAATCCGCACAACATGCTCCGCCAACCGCTAACAACTTATGAGCTCAAAGAGAGAGAGAAAGAAAGAGAGAGAGAGAGAGAGTAGTTCATGGTAAACATGAATGCAAAAACAGAAGTGAAGTCACTTAGATGTGTGGGCAACTGAGCTGTATGACTGTTGTAAAGCTATTGTCTACTGCTTCCATAGCAGCAATGCAATAAATTATAACAACAAATCAACCAATTCAATCACTTCACTTTCATGAGAATGAAATGATTATTTAAGAAGCAAGTTGTTAACTCCTCTCTATACAAACCATCAAGTGTCTTCATTGCAAGTGCACAAGGTCTTTGAGTTGAGTAATGAGAGTGACTTGTATCAATATGAGAAAGCTTGTTTGTTTTGCCTTGTGGGTATTTCTAGTGGTGGGTTGTGCTAGTGAAGGAAGGAAACTAGAGGAGAATAAAAGGGATTATGATGAGAATGCGAAGAACCCAGAGTGGTTGCTTGATGGTTGGAAAGGGTTGAGTTTTGGACATTCTTTTAGTTTTGGGAAAGGAGTAGGGTTTAGTTACGGGTATGGAAAACCGGGTGTTGGTCTTGAGAAGTCTGATTGTGTTAGAAAAGGTGGTGGTGGTATTGAGAAGCATAATAAGAAGAAAGAGAAGAAGCACCATCATGTTGGGGGTGGCATTGGTGGAGGTGGAGGAATAGGTGGTGGAGGCATTGGAGGGGGAGGCGGTATCGGTGGTGTTGGTGGTGGAGGAGGTATACGGAAAGGCATTGGAGGAGGAATAGGTGGTGGTGCAGGAGGCGGTGTTGGAGGAGGAATTGGAGGTGGTAGTGGTGCAGGGGGTATTGGAGGAGGAATAAGTGGGGGTGGTGGTGCAGGTGCTGGAGGAGGCATTGGAGGTGGTGTTGGTGGAGGCGCAGGTGGAGGAATAGGAGGGGGAGGAGGTGGTGCAGGGGGAGGAATTGGAGGAGGTGTTGGAGGGGGAATAGGTGGAGGTATAGGGAAAGGCATTGGAGTGGGAATAGGCGGTGGAGGTGGCGGTGGAATTGGGGGAGGTGTTGGTGGAGAAGCTGGTGGTGGATTCGGAGGAGGTGCAGGAAAGGGCATTGGTGGAGGAATAGGAGGAGGAGGTGGCGGTGGTGGAGGAGTAGGTGGAGGCATTGGCAAAGGATTTGGGATAGGAGTTGGCGCTGGTGTTGGAGTGGGCGTAGGTATTGGTGGCGGTGCTGGTGCTGGTGCTGGAGGAGGTGGAGGAATTGGTGGTGACAATGCTAAGGTTGTTGAAGCAAACAAACCATGATTTGCAGATAAAATCAATCTTGGTTGCAGGTCTATGTTTCTACATTGTTTCCCAGTACTATGTTGTTTAACTTGTTATCAATTTGTTTCCTAGTACTATGTTGTTTAACTTGTTATCAATTCTGTGTCTGTTTCCCTGCATAATTAGTATTTTAAGATTTAAACTATTTCATCACTAGTGTTGTTTATGCAAGTAATGTGAATTGATTCATCTTTTATTCCATTTCACTGTTCTTCATTTTCTATATCAAAAAAAAAAAAAAAAACACATGAAGAGCGCTGCAACTGTGGATTTGAATACAAAGCTTCAATAATTTACACTTTCAATATACAGAATTCCTTGTGCATTATCTCCTTTGTACACTGGGGGGGATACCAAGACTTCTACATTCGTGTTCAATAGGAAGCTCTTACTCTACATACAAATTAAGGATGTTTTAGGATTTTGAGGGAACTAGGTTAATGTTAGTCCTATGTTTCATGTACTGAATCTACTGATTTAGTTCATATACTCACGGTTCTTCCTTCCATGTCGATGATATGCTTGCAACTGCTTCTGCGACTGTTAAATACAGTTCATTGGTATTGAATAAATCAAGGGCTTTGGAAAGTTGCAGCTTCTCCGTAACATGATCAACAGGATTTACAAGAACAAGCTACACACAATTTTGCAACAAAATAATTTAGTCTTTTTCCTTATAAAGAAAAACAAAAACAAAAACAAAAACAATGTTTCATTGTGGCTGGTTATTACCTGAAGTGATCTTTGGTTGAGTTTCTTTTTCAACTCAAGTATAGCATCAATGCCACAAGTATCTATTGCAGATACCGCTGCCATTTTCATAGACAAAAAATACTATTTTCAAACAAAAAAATTTCGATTTCTTGAGATCTGGAAAAGGGCACTCTTGAAGAACTTATCACCTGTCATCTCCAAAATTATGCACCTCAGGGTGCTCTCCTTGTTTGATTGTATCCGGTCTTCAGCCTCTCTGACCCATCTCAATATCCTGAAAAATAAAGACCTTGTTTGATGTAAAATAGCAATAAATGATGTTAAATAGTAATAAATGCGCCCTATGGCAAGTCCATGGATATTTTTACCAACCTTTCTTGGAGATAGTTTGAATTTGCGAAGTAGATAGGAGCTTCTATGGCAAGTATGAGGAACGAAGGAATTCTAGTAGCATCTTCATACCGAGCAGGGCACTGATAGATCTGAGTTCCCGGGATGTTCCCTAGTTCCATGGTGTTTGGTCTAGTAACATGTAGGATAATCTTGAGCACAGAGACACCTATCTAAACCCATTGAAATCAATCAAAAAAATGAGGGATGCAGGTAGATAAATAGGTTTCTCAAGACTACGGAGAAGTGTGAGAGAAAAGGCAATCACCGCAATGGCAAGACCTATCTGCACGGAGATGAATATAACTCCAAAGAAGGAACATACACAAGACAAGAAGTCGAGCTTGTCTACTCTCCACAATTTGATCGCCTCATTATAGTCGATCAAACCTATAACTGCAGCTACGATGATTGCTGCCAAAGTAACATTAGGTGTGTAGTGAAATAGTGGCATGAGAAATATAAGTGTTACAAGCACAGTCGCAGCCAAGACTACATTTGAGAGTGCTGTTTTGGCTCCAGCATTATAGTTGACAGCAGACCGAGAAAATGAACCTAGCAAATTCGACAAAAACAGTCAAGTACTCAAAACAGGAAAGGTGATCTTAGAGTATGGGAGATTACCTGTAGTAACATAGCATGAAGAGCAAGAGCCCGCCATGTTCATAAGACCAATTGCGAGCATTTCTTTGTTTCCGTTTATTTGGTAGTTTTCAATAGAAGCAAACGTTCTTCCCACCGCAATACCTTCCTATGAAACAAATCATGTGGGTGCAGTAGGCTGCAAAGGCAAATAAAGTTTCTACTACAACATGTATAATGTCAAGCTTGGCATATATAAAAAGACATGTTCGTTTCCATGTAACATTTCTCATAATTCCCATGACTAATCCAATCGTGTTTACACATAAAATTATTGATAAGTATTGTCTGAAGCTATTATATGAGTCTCAAGTTTCATTTTCTCGAAGCATTGTCTTGACCGTCAACACACATCTGCCTACTGTACATCTCTTACATTTAGTGGCATGTTTTTAGGAACCATATGATCTTTTAGAAGTCATGGGATACTTACCGTGAGAGACAAGAGTCCGGTGACAAGTCCCGTTTTGATTGCAAGACCTAAATGAGGGCCATGAAAGTATAGCATATTAGTCGATGGTGGGTTCACACCATCCGGCAAATTTCCAATCTGCAAACAAAAGGTTCAGTGATTTTTCAGTAAAGAATTTGCAGATTTTTAATAATTAAAAGAAGAAAGAAAAGGAAGGAGGATTTTGTTCTTACTATTGAAACATTTAGTTTAGATTTGGCAAGGAAGACGAAAAGAGTTGACAGAATAACAGTTGTTAATGGAGCGGCTGCTGAAACCCAGAAAAGGTTTGGTTTTCTCAAGCTCTAGTAAGCAGCCAAAAAATAAAAGATTTAATCAGACCAAGTCTTTTATCCACAGGCTTTTGTTCTCCAAAATGCTATTCATTGAACAAAAGACCGCATGTCATCTAGACTTTTACATTTAAGGTGGCATATCCTGATTGACTAAAATTTTTATTAGACACCTAAATTTTTTATGAGACACTTTTTTATATAATGATCTAATAAATCAGAGTGCGATATCTCAAATCTTGATGAAATAGGGCCAAAGATGACCTCAATAAATAACTTGTCATTTCTATTTAAAACTCGAAATTGGAGTTTCACTCACTATTTGCCTTGCTGTCAACAAAAATACCAAAAAACTGAAGCCCATTACAATAGTTTGCCAAGACCACTGCGCACGATAAAAGTTCACAATATCACTTTAGTGCAACCAAAATGTGAAATTGTAGAAAATTTACCGTTCCATAATTACCTCATCAGTTTGATGAAAAACAGAGGACATAACTGGTACGATCTGCATCTTGGAAGTAAAATGAGAAATCCCAAGCAACCCTTTTAGCTGCTGCAATGTCACAATTATGGCTGCTCCAGCCATGAAACCGACAAGCGTTGGCTTTGACAGAAAATCAATAAAAAACCCTAACCTAATAGAATTTAACAGAACCCAGATCAAGATCAGTTACACAAAAAATGATAGTAAAAATAAATTCTTTAGTTAAGGTTAAAAGTTTTAGATTAACTTTTGCTTTCCTATTTCTTAAAATATCTGTCAAAATCAAAAGATTCAAAAGGAAGAGCCTTTAGAAGCTTGTCCTAAATACACCCAAATATTTATTTCCCTATAGAATCCAACTTTGTTGAGGTGTGACATAATATTCCATTAAGCATTTGAGGACCCCCAAAATATCTATGAGCACGAATTTGATTGACAACATTACTTTTTTTACTAAGAAAGCATGGAACGTTAAATTGTAATACCAACGTGTAGTTAGAGCAAATATATTCAGGGGTCACCAGGAATCAAATATTTTGAATGAATTTACACAGTTCTTTTATATCATCTTTTTTAGCCAAGTTTACACGGTTCTTTTCTATGTGCTTGTTTGACGCAATAAAGTAAGGTCACCATTGCCATGTTTTGAGTGGCTCATTGGTTATACCTAAATAGACCCCAAGAGGCTTGGAATAGACCGGCGAATAATGTTGCAGTGTAAGCAAGTTGAAGATAGAGATGCGGTTCACTGATAGGAGAAACTGCTTCACTGAGCATTGTGCCCATCACAAGAGATGATATTGAGACTGGACCAATTCCAATGTGTCTGGAACTCCCAAGAGCAGCATAAATCAAAGGAGGCACAAAGCTCGAGTCTGAATATCCAGAACCAAAACAAGTTACATAAGGTCCCTTGGTTTTTTTCTCAATAATAGAAGTTCAAAGATATCAGGGAGTGGAATACTCACATAGTCCAATAATAGGAGGCAAATTTGCAAGCTTTGCATAACTAATCCCCTGAAGATCATGCCAAAATTAAAATTAATATTTATGAGTCATATAATCTAATTATTCATAGAAAATTGGTATTCCTTGTTATGAAATAACTCAAATTTTCTTTGGGCCTCAAGTGACTTGACCTAAAATCAGGGTACTCTTGGACTTTGAAACTGATATTTTCTGAAAATAAAAATAAAATTTGTCCAGAAGTTCACATGCACATAAAAATCAAATGTAGGAACGTGTTCAAAAAACATTAAAGAGCCCAGATTGGACAAAAGCATAAGATAGATAAATAAAACCTAAACAATTGAGAAAAAAAAGAGGATGAATGCAATTTGGGAAAACCCAAATAATAATAACAAAAAAAAAAAAAAGAAACATGTTAACCCAATTTTGAAATCAATCTAATACCCATTTTCTAAAACTAAGGCATGAACAAGAATAACCAAAAAAAAATACAAAACAAAAAAGGGAACAAAAAGTTATATTGACCTGTGGAATTGCTAAACTAGCAATGGTGAGACCAGCAACGAGATCAGATCTAAAAAGTGCGAAACTATAATGAGGCAACCATTTAAAAATAGAGAACAAACTGTATAGAGCCAGAAAAAATTTTCTATGAAGTGTTTGGTTTTTGAATTTCCGAAGAGGGTCATCGGGGAAGAAAATCTCAGAGAGCCTGTGTCTGAGTTTTTGGGAAGTGGGTCTATGAGGAGGCAAACAAACACGGTGTATTTCAAGAGTTCTGGGGGTGACGGGTGTGTTGGGGGTGTCCGTTGTAGAGATTGTGTAATGGGTCTCACCACCTTCACTTTCACGGATTGAACCATCTGCTGATGAGAAAACTTCTAATGTTGTTGGTGGTGGTGTGTTCTTTGGGTCAGTGGCCATAGAGGAAAAAAAGTTTCTTTTTCTTAAAGGAAAGTTCGTTTAATGAAATGAGGAAAGTTGTGCGAAATACTAGTTTGAAATAGGAAGAGAAAAGAGGGGACTCTCTCCTGACCACAGAGAGAGAGGGAGAAGTTTGTTAGTTATTAACGGTTAAGTAGAAGGGGATTTTTTTTTCAGGGGGTGCCGCTAATGCCTAATGCTAACGCCGTAAGCGGACTTGTCGCACAGATAGAGCATGACCCAACTGCACTCCATTTGGGCTTCAATTATCTTGTGCCGTAGAGAGGGGGCCGAGAGAGAGAGAGAGAGAGAGAGAGAGAGAGAGAGAGATACCATCTTTGGGTTAAAATTTTGTTCTTTTTAATCAAAATACATTTTTACTATTTATAATTGGTGCTAATTTTGAAAAAAAAATTATATTTTATAATTTAATAAGACTGCAATCCTTGATATATTGTATTGTTTATAGTTAAAATAGATCATTATTCTCAAATTCGGATTGAGTGATCACATACATAACCAAGCATTGTCATGAGAGTCTTAGGCTCGTCGTCTCCTGGGATCGGTCGCTTTTTCAAATAGGCTTGAGAATTGCTTGTCAGGTTAGGCATCATCAATCGTTGTCTTCTTAAAGGTTAGCCCAATGCTTTAGTGGCGAGCATTGTCTATGTGGAAGCCATAACAATGTTGGACCTTTATTAGCCCCGAAGCCAAATGGATCATGCCCATTTATTCATGCTTTAGCCTTGAAATGAGAAGCTAAAAGTTAGAGAATTCTCATTGGATAATTTTTTTTTTTGGGAACTCTACCTATTTGTTTCCTTAAATTGTCAACATTGTGACACCATTCGGTGCCACATTGACCCAGGTCCAAAACCCAAACAGAAGTAAAAATAAAAATATGTCGATCAATGTTTGAATGAATGGCAATTAAACAAGGAAACTATCATGTTCCGTTACACGCCTAAATTTGTCCGACTTTCCTAGAGTAGGATCGAAAGATTTGATCAATCATTTAAATTTAAGAATTTAATTTTATCTTACGTCGTGATTCGGTCAAATGGGGTCAAATCAAAACTCCAAACAGATCTCAAAGAATTTTTTTTTTTTTTTCTCGGTTGGGCCCAAAAATGACAATCTGAGTTGGAGATTCCAATGAAGCAGAAGCATGCATGTTGATTATTGAATATCTGTTTTCTAGTGCCAATGATCTTTGGCTAAGTGTACGGTCGAAAATTATGAGCCAACATTTGGACTAAATTCTCTTGGTCGATATTTCCACTTCAACTTTTAGGAATGAAAAAATAAGTATTAGAGGAGCTAACACTTAAATTAAGTTAAAAAATTATTCGAATCGGATTAATCATGTTTCCAAATATTAATAGTCAAGAAAAAAAAAGTACACTGTTACTCTGTTAATATGAGCCAACATTTGGACTGTTTAAAGTGTGCGCTTGCACTATTCCAAGCCCATTAGATTCTTGTGTAGTCCAATTTTGAATGTGGGACATGGGGCAGAGCCCATCTTTGGTTTTCTTTTCTTCCTAAATAAATGTCATGAAAGAAAATTTTCTCCGAATGTCTTATATTTAATGACATTTGTCAACCACGTAGAAAACTTTGTCCCATTGCCATTCCCCTGCTCCTGACCTTCTAATAAATAAAAAATATTATATACAACGTCATATTATCTTATAGAAGGAAATAACTTTTATTATTAATAATATTTAAGTAAGATCATTTCAAAATAATCACATTTGATCACAGAATACCTAGATTTGAAATAAGGGAAATTTAAACCGTCAAAATACTTTGGCACTAGACAAATGTCAGGTTATTTTGATAATGTCATCTCTAAGTATGATTTGGTCTAGAATAATGGCTTGAAAGACAATAGCAATATTTTCTGAATTGCTCGTCGATATCAAATAGGTTTGCATCTTCTATCGTTGCTTCTAAACTATTCGGTATGTGTAGGGTTCAGAAACACATGCAGAGGATTTTTGCCGAATTGCTTAAAGTTTGTCCACTTTAGCTACGATGCCTAACATTATTTTTCTAAAAAATTAATATATACTTGTTATGGGTATTTGGTCTTAAGAAAGCTGTTGCAAGAGCTCTAGGTTTTTTTTTTTTTTTTTTATGATAATAAGAATACTCGAACTCGAAATTTTATAAAAGAAAGAGTGACGATATTAATTGAATTATAACTCATTGGCACAAGAACTCCGATTTATCCTGATAGAAAAGATATTTCAAGACCATCATTAATCACAAGTCTTTATATTTTCTTTAAAATGGCTAATTTTAAAGAATACCGGATATCTTTATTTTTTTGTTTTCTTCTTCATTTGGTTTTTCTATTATTTTAAGAATGTCAAAGAAAAAGGTGAGCTTTAGTGCAATTTCTTCCCAAGTTCCCCAAAAAAGAAAAAGAAAACGTGGGTCTCCAAATCTCGGACGTGATTCACACTCTGTGCACATATCCTGCGGATCATTCTGACTTTTGCCTTTCTTGGACACCCAAGGGCCAAACAGAGAAGAACCCTTTCACGAGGAGTAAAAGGCCGTTGCTTCAAATGCCCAATGTGTACGAAAAATAATTAGCTATGTTTAATTAATTTAATGATAGGATATTAAATTTTTTTAAATAATATCTTAATTTTAAATTTTATATATAAAAAAAGACAGATGTAGGAAGTAATTTTATATTTTAGGAGTCTAATCGAGTTCGAATCAAATTTAATATGGTTATCGAATATAAGTGATTTATAAAAAAAAAAATAAGAAAATTGACTGTGTTTGTTGGTTGTTAAATCGGTGACCAGGATCAAAATCATTCTATACAAAAATGTGCCATTATAGGATTGACAAGGTTAGTGGAGTGGAGGCCATGTAGATTTTCCATTTGCAGAACACACATTTGAGAAACATGCATCGTTTTGTGGAGGGAAGAGACTAGAGCCTTTTCTCGCCCATCATCAGTTTTGACTCTTATACACTGAATTATAATATCCACTTTTTTATATGAAGACACCAATACCCACTCAAGTTTAGACAAAAGGAACCAAAATCTAAGGCTTGGATTCAAAAGAAGATCAGCAAGTGTTTTCCTTTTTTTTTTTTTTTTTCTTTTGTCCTCTCAAAAGTGATCGCCCTCAACCCTTCAATTTAAGGTGAAATTAAAAATTAATATTAAGTGGTGAGGTAGAATATGCGGAGCATTGGGAGGTATAAAAGGATAAATATTATAATTTTAAGAAATAAATAATATTTTTAATATTTTTTACTGATATTTTAAAAAAAATTAATAGATTTTCTTTTTTAACTTACACATTATTTAAAAAAAAATAAGGGAGACGGTTGCCCGCTAGCCACTCCCTTCTTGCACCCTATGCAAGGAGTGTTTGATTGCAGCCATGCACCCTATACACCCTATGCTGGGAGTATTTGATAGCAACGAGGAAAACAAGCTTGCTTTAAGGATACAAATATGCAAATACATTGTTAGCTTCAACCCTTTTTTTTTTTTTTTAAACTATAGGATGGTTTTACATAGAATGGAGATCATGAAATCAAAACTAATATATATATTTTACACATTCTCTGAAATTTCACGTTTCTACAACCAGAATTTCCATAGTTTTGGAATCCTTTAAGAAAGTATGAGAATATTAATATAAGAATACGTTATTATTTATTAACTTAAATTTTTAGAGTAGAATGATTGCCTCAAAATTAGGGTTTGATAATAGCTCCTATATTCTCCTTTGTGGCCAAGAGTTTGGTTTAAAAGGGTTTTGAAGAGGAGGAATATTCAATCAATATGAACAAGAGATCGGCTTGACAAGGAAATGTCTAAAGATAAGAGAGAAATCGATCTCTGGAAGGGGAATTGATTATCTTTTCTTTTTTTTTGGTAGCCAATCGTAGTTAGCCAAGCAATGAATAGAATCCAATAAATTAAAAGGATTGACGATTGACTGACAGGTTGAATAATGAAATTTGATTTCAATTATTGTGGATCATTGAAGGCTGAATGAAGTTGATAGAAGTGTTGTTTATGTCAATCAGGTCACGCGGCATTTGACCACTGACAAGATTAAAAAAGACTTAATAAGAAGATAACTGAATAATAGCATTCACACACACACACGCCCATGTCCTGGTGTGGTCATGGCTGCGGGAAGAGCTGTTTCTTTTATTTTATTTTTTATTTTTGGGTAATTATGTGTTCTTGTATATCATCTAAATACTAAGTTTTCCATGTAAAGACCATATAGAAATATGTATCCCCTTGTATATAAATGTGTATATATATTCTTTAAGATATTCATGGTCTAAAACAATAAAATGAAAAACACCTTTTTTACACGATTACAAAATAAATCAAAATCACTATTAGAATTCAGAATCTTTTCTACTAAATGAAACTATTGAGAACAAAATGGTCAAAATATGTGTAGTTGTGCAATCTCACCTTACACTTGCAATCATTTAAGTCTTCATTCTTATGATAAGAAAAATAAAAAATATTATTATTCTTTTCAAATAAAGTTTTCTTGACACGTTTTTTTTAAAGGTTAGGTTTGCTTATGAAAAGTCTCTAAATAAGATTATAGGAAATTCATCGGAAGGTTAAGATTTAAATAAATAAAAAAAATTCTTAAGGACCTTTTGGCAGTTGTTGGACCACAAAATTTAATAAGCTTCTGTTAAGCACAAAACTTATCAAGTTGATGCATGCAAGGGGAATGGCATAGCCGCATAGAAATGACACAAGGACACGAGAAGAGTCATAATCATCTCTCTTCGTTTCACAAGTAAAAATAATAAAAAATTATATTTTGATTAATTCAGTTCAAACATTTATCAAACTTATTTTAAAAGAAAAAAATTTCTCAATTAATTCAGTTCAAGCGTTTGTCGAGTTTATTTTAGGAAAAAAAATTCTCATAATATAATATTTTTATTTTCAAATTTTAAAACTGAAACTTAGTTAAGTAATCTAATACGCTTACCTACCAGGTCGATTGTCTATTGATTCTATCTCTCTTATTTGATTTTAGGTCTCAGGGTGTTGGACCGCAAGCATTATTAAATATGGTACGAATAGTAAAGCCCCACAAAAATGACTAGGAAATTAGAATGGTACATGAGGAGGGTCATGTTACGCATTGCTTAGTACATAATGTAAAGCCCCACAAAAATGACTGGGAAATTAGAATGGCATATGTGGAGGGTCATATTACGTATTGCTCGCATCTTTGCATTTGTCAAGCAAAAGTGACATCTCAAATTTCTATAATCCCTTTGTTCGCATTTTCTTCCTTCTCCATTCTGTTTCCTTCTAAAATTTTTGTCATTATCATGAATATACGGTATATAGCAAGAATTCAGATTTTAAAATTAAAAATTCATTAATTATATATCCCAATAATCGCTTGACTGGCGGAATTAAACAAACTCAAAAATTGTTTTGGAATGGGATGCCCACATTAAGCAAAAATAAATAAATAAATAAAAAGGTCAAGCACAATGAATCCTTGTTATCATTCCCTTCAACAATTATTAGATAAATCCACACAAGTGTGAACTCTAAAAACTCATAAACTATACTACTTTGTCACCATTTTGCGTTGCATCATTTTCTCCTGCTCCACCAACACCGGTTTGATCTAATAATTTCAATGATTCTCCTTAAATAAAGTCTCAAATTTAAATATTTTATATTAAAAAAAGTATTATGAGAGTTTAAGAATCAAATTTGACTCGAACCAAATTTAATTAAATTTAATATAATTATCAAATATGAATGATTTATTAAAAAAATAAAATCCTTCTCGGCAAACAAAAGATATATGATTGAGGCCTTGAAATTATTTGGAAAAGTTGGTCTATTATTTACCCTCCAAAGCTTAGTGACTTCCGTTTCAAACTTGGGTGAATCACCTCTATTGCGTTAATCCACTCCGTGTATATCTACTTAGGCATTTTCTGCTCCTTGCCGAATCTGAGGAAGGTTTTATTTGGTAAGTGAGACTGTTTTTTTTTCCTTTTTCCTTTTTGGGGAACAACTTTATGATGGATTCACTTCATTCCTATAAGTGGGTATCCACCGGAAATAGTTGTTTTTCACTTTTCCTATTTATTGATTCCTTCTTTCCTTATATAAATTTTTTTTTTCCTATTCGTGCTTCGATTCAAAGTTGACAATTGGCATCAATCATATCAAAAACTTTGTCGGAATTGAGAATGCCACGAGCATCGGCCTTAGAGAAACGCTATTTGCCGTCCACTTCAGCCATGAATTTTTTTTTTTTTATTTTATGATCCAAATATCAACCAGACAAATTTTCTCTAAATAAGTTTTCATAAATGATATTACAGCTTATTACCCAATTTTCAATATCTGTAAAACACTTGCTTTAAAATGATTTTCTTATAAAACAACCAATAAGATGAATTATAACTCAATTGACACCAATCTCTTACTTCTAAAAAGTTTCAAATTTAACTCTTCCTTGTATGCCAAAAAAATAATAAAAAAATAAGAGATAGAAAAAAATCACTACAACTTTTGGTGAATGGTGCTAATTTTTTATTTATTAGTCTAGGAGTTGGGTGGAAAAGCATGAGGTATATTTAGCATGCTAAAAGGTGTAGCATTTGTTCTTTCAATATAGATATAGCTATCAATTACAATAAGTGATTGTAGAAAAAGGAATAAGGTTGATCAATGGTTTCAAAAAAGGGCAAATGCCCTTATCTTCAACACCTACCCTAGATTCTTTCCGCCACGAACTTAATGTGACTTTGCTTTGTTTTATCTCTTTTTGTGGCTTTGTTAAGCTATCTCAATACCATGAAAATTCGTATCTATGGCATTGCATTCCTAATCTAATGAGAAAGTGAACAAATAGAATGAGTTGGACAGTTGTGGAATTGCTTGGGCCATGAATTAAATTGAAAATAGAATACAGTCAAGTCATGATTGGGACAGAGGGCGTTTGAACACGAGCCCATTTTTAGTTTCTATTTTTTTTTTTTAATATTTTTGGAGAATTAAAAAACAAAGTTCCTGCGCTTTATTTAAAAAAAAAAAAAAAAAAGAGTTTAAAGCTTGGCTGTATGATCGAGAAGTTGTTTTCAAATTGAAAACAAGGAGAATCTATGTAGCAAAACCAAAATGAAAATCGGGAAATAGTGTTCTACTCAAAAGGGTACTTGACAATAACATTTTTGACAATAACCCTTTCTCTCTCCCCTCCTCTTTCAATTTCTTTTGAAGTAGATAGTAATGAAATTAGATCACAGGAACACGCTCGAGATTTCTTTTTTTTTTTTTTTTAAAAAAAAAGAATGTAAGAATTATGTTCCTTAACCTAGCTTACATCTTTTAAGATATATTTGGAACCAAACAAATTTCATAAAAGTTGTAGAGTTTTATATTAATTACAACTTTTATTGTTAAGATACAATAAGAAACTATATAATTCAATTTTGTCTCCTTAATGATTTCACATTTGTGTATGAAAAAACAACAAAGAATTCTAAAATGAACTCTGTAAATGTTTTTGAATTTTATATTTTGACTAACTCCACAAAGATGTAAAATAATACCACGAAAATTAAGGTAAAGATGAATCCGATGAAACCAACTTGGGCATTAATATAGTTTTAATACTATATCAGGTTACAATCTGAATCTTATATTAAAAGCTAACCGTTAAAGTGTAAAATTCCCGTATTTATATAACCCACATCCAGAAAATTAAATTAGTTTATATGGAACTTTACTAAAACATTTTTTTTTTTTTCATTTAGTTTCAAACACAGCATTATCTTCTTTGGGGCATTGATTTCCCTTTAATGGATGGGATATGTGTTGGTCCTATGCTCTTTGTAATGCATATGGGCCCTCTAAAAATAATTAAGAAATAAGCAGAAAGATTATTTAATGTGACTTAGTTTCGCTAATCTTTGAAAAAAAACAGCATCTTTCAAATTTGCAATATTAATTCACATGAAATTTTGGCCATTTAGTTTTTGATTTGAACCCCTAAGCATTATTCAAAAAGAAAGGTCATTTAGTGTTTAAAACTTATCAAATGTTAGATAACCATTTCCTCTTTTCCATGTTAGTTTAATAATCAAACAAACGAAAATCCAAAAAAATAAAGGTCATTCCAAAATTTTTTTTTGGGGGGGGGAGAGAGAGAGAGAGAGAGAGAGAGAGAGAGAGAGAAGGAATAAAAGACTATAATGCTAAAGGTCAATAATCTTTTTCTTCTTGATTTGGCTTCCCAATTATAAAGTGTTTGAGAAATCTTTTTGGAATTCTATTTTCCGATATGTTGGAACAAATACGGGATACAAAGTAAACAAAACCTCCACGTAAAATGTTGATTCGACTAGAGAAAATTCCAAAGATCACAATGTCCCTTTGTTTTTCGGTAAAATATGGTTTAAAGCGTATATTGGGAGCATAAAATCTTCGATCTATTTGCTTAAGCAATGACGTGAACCATCTTTTGTAGGGTTTTCCTCTACTACTTTGCTCTCTCTATCCCTCTCTCTTAAAAGTCATACTTGGTGCACAAATCGGAGTGGATTGATTCAAGTTGCCAAATCCAATTACACTTTATAAGTTGAATGCTACTATTATATAAAAAGAGGTGTAACTTTTAATTCCGCCCCCCCCCCCCCACTTTTTAAGTATTGGAAAATGCTATTTTTAGAACTAATAATAGACTTGATTTTACTCTACAAGAAATAATTAGTTAAATGTTGTACTCCTCATTTTTCCTTTTTAAATCATAATTTTTCCAATTTTATTGCACGACATCAACCCTGAAAATAAAGGCATATAAATATCATTAGAATTCTATAATAATAATAATTATTGTTATATTTATTAAAAATGTCATCAATAATTAGTAGATCATATTCAAGTCAATAATTATTAGCATGCTTGCGTATTTATTCATCTTGATGATAGAAATTTTGGTCAGAACTTGGATTTGGGAAAATGAAAACGGAGGTCCAAAACACAAAAGCGTGTGCGCCATGCCTAGTTGTACCTTTTATCTTTCTAGTTTTAGCATATTTTAAACAAAAAATCAATTCCTTTGTCTGTGATGGTCAATGGGAAATCCATTTCTTAATAATAATCCAAAATATTTTTAGGAAAAAAATATACATAATTTCAAAAATTATGGTTCTAAAGTATAATTCATTTTTCTTAAAACTTATAATTTTAATTTTTCAAATTATAATTTCAAATACATATTGTACCCGTTTCTTAGATGAATATTTGATTTTATCCTCGCTAATATATATGACCGGTCATATTTTATTTTTTAATCTTAAAAACAAACGACTAATAAATTCTAATCGTAAAATATGAAAAACAAATAGATTTGCTTATGATGATGGATAAACTTCAAAAATAGATATATTATTTTGGTGGGAACTACAATTGCACAACAAATGAAATATTTCTACATGGCAATATTTGAGGTCTTTTTTTTTTTTTTTTTTGGAAATCCACCAATGGTTACTAATTAGCATTAATTAATTAATTAATTCTATCTTTTTATTGTTGTGTATTTTATCTTATTATTAAAGAAAAAAACCTTTCTAGTTGAATTGGTTTTAATGTTGTTGTTGCGCATATTCGAATTTCTATATTAAGATTTTATTAATCAAATTAGTTTACTATCCTTTCTTTTTTTAATATTTTTATATTTAATTTATTTAGACTTTTCTTTTTCAACTATGGGGTAAGCATCGCCTATGAAAACGCTTCTTAATCCTCAGGCGAGGGTTTTGGAGTCTCCACAGTTGACCTAAACTACACCTCGTGACATTTCAACAAAGAAGTGATAAAATTGTATTTATCCATGTGCATATGGGCCGCCGCACGCACATTATTCACATGCATAATTAATTTTGAAGATGATCATAAATAACGGGTTTACACATACATACATACATATATATATATATTTTCATATTCATGCTTAATTTGGGTCATCTAAAAACTACTATACACGTTAAAAGAATTTATACACTAATATATGTAAATCAAATTCTATAAAGTTTTGTGATGTTGCATATTGGGTTTGGTTTGAATTTCATAATGGCTAATAATCTATTGTCAAATCATACTTTGTAAGATTAATTCACATGGATTCAGTGTTAAACAATAATATTATTCAAGAAACGTTTAGATAGTTTATTAAACATTGGTACTGTTTAATCAAAATTTGAAAACTTGAGTTTTGTGTACGGAGAAAATAGATATTGAGAAAATTTTATCTCTTAAAACCTTAACCCGACTCGAATCAAATTTAATCAGATTCAATATGATTACGGGATACTAATGATATATAAAAAATATAAATATCATTCTAGAAGCACCTAAGCTCCTGTGAGGGTGCAGACCTTGCAATCTTAAAAGCACCTCGGATGGTTGCACTTGGAGCTCTGTTCTTTCATTTTTTTTTTTTTTTTTTTGGAAAAAAAAAAGCTTCCCGTAATAAATAATAATGATAAGAATCTGGGTTGTTGCAATCAGTTTCCCTGTCTGGCGTTTTGCTGCAAATGGAAAAAAAAAGTGCAAAATTTTCCAACGGCCATTTTGTTTCTATTCATATGATATTAATCTAATGTTTCGTAAAAATAATAGTTATGATATTTTATGTTGGGATAAGTTTTAATAGATTTAATTTAAAAGGGCTCACACCTAAATTAATTTAAAGAGGATAATAATTTAGGAAATAAATATTATTCTCATAATTTTTTCTTTCTCCTTTTGTTAGTTGACTTAATGAACAATTATTACGCTTATAATGTTTATAGATTTAATTATGAATTTTCACTTACTAAAACCAGAAATTTAGTATTTCTCTCTCTCAAACTTAGTATGTTAATTTTCTCTGTAAGAGATTAAATTACTGAAAATTTATTCTATTTAAATATATTGATTTTAAATTTTCTTTCTCTGAAAGATTTAATTTAATTTTTCTCTCTAAAACTAAATATATTACTTTTTTCTTTAAAAAAATAAATTTAGTTCATATTTTTCCTTTTTAAAGTCGTTTGTTTAAAGCTTTCTCTTTTAAAAACAAAATACAAATTTAGTATTTTAAATTTATTTCTAAAAAATTAAATCGTTTTAATTTTGTGTATATAATTACTTTGATTTTTATGCCTTCTCTCTTTAAAAAAATCTAAATTTTGATTTTTTTCTCTTTCTAAAACTAAATACATTAGTTTCCTTTCTCTAAAAAATTATATAATTTCTTTCTCCAAATGCATTAATTTTAAGTTTTGTTTTTTCTCTTTAAAAATCCCAAATTCTAAAACTAAATATACTATTTTTCTCTCTATAAATACAATGACTTTAAGTTTTCTCTTTTTTTTTAAAAAAAAAATCAAATTTAGTTTTTTTCTCTCTAAAACTAATTATATTAATTTTCTCACTATAAAAAATTAAATTTACATTTTCTCTCTCTAAATACATCGATTTTAAGTTTTCACTCTCTAAAGAAATCAAATTTAATTTTCTCTTAATAAAATTAAGCACACTAATTTTTCTCTCTCTTAAAAAAAATTTGAATTATAGTTTTACAATGTCTCAAATTTTATGGCAATTTTATTCTTTTGGAATATCTAGATTGATTTTGTATCAAAAAGAGGATATTTTATGACGAAGATATTTTCAATGTTTCTCCCTTTTTTTTTTTGGTTTTTTTAAGGTGTTCATATGTACCTCAAATATTACAAAAATATTTATGTCTTTAAAAAGTTTACCAATTTCAGTTATAAGAACATATTTTGATTGTATTTGGATTCCTTCTAGAGTTTGTAGATTGCTTTTATATTCATAAAAGGATATTTTATGACAAGAATATTCGTAATCTTTTTTTTTTAAAGAGTTTTTAGCACTTGGTATTCAATTCCCGATGGTTGAACTTCAAGGGATTCACTTCTCTTTCCCAAGTGTACTCCCAGTTCTATATCTTAATACCATGAGCAATATAAATTTATATGTATCGAAAATATTTACCAATATTATTTATGGTGTACTCCCAGTTCTATATCTTAATACCATGAGCAATATAAATTTATATGTATCGAAAATATTTACCAATATTATTTATGATAAGACGTGAGAGTATGTATACTTTTCATTTCTATTTAATGAAAATTTCTCAACATTAATGTTTCTCCATTTTCATATTACATATGTTTTGGTTTGGTTTTTTATACTCTTATATATATATATATATATATTAAAATTTTAAATTATTTCAATTACATACGCACTAAAAAAATTTTAAAAATTATGTCATTTCCTGTAACTTTGTTGCTCTTTTTACAAAAAGCCCACAATCTTTCTCTCTCTAATTTTATCACAAGTCAAATTTATCTTATCCAATCTTTGTCACTGGGCTGTCACATTCCACTATAACTTTCCTATATATACGGATACTCTCCCACCCCCATCATATGCCCCCTACTCTCTCTCTCTCTCTCTTGTCCCGCCCCTCCCCCGCTTCTCTCTCCTCTCCACCCCCACCCTTCTCTCTCTTATCCATGACTGGTGCGGGTCCCTCAGAAACTGTTCACAAAGTGAACTTCTCCCCCCCGAGAAGCTTCTCCACGGTCTTAAAATCCGCCTTGAAAGAAACCTTCTTCCCTGATGACCCCTTCAAGCAATTCGAGAATGAATCTCCTAAAAATAGAGCCAAAAAAGCCATACAATATTTCATACCCATCTTTGAATGGCTTCCAAAATACAATTTCCAATTATTTAAATTCGATCTTCTCGCCGGAATCACCATTGCTAGCTTAGCTATCCCTCAAGGCATCAGCTATGCTAAGCTTGCTAATATCCCCGCAATTGTTGGCCTATGTAAAATATTTTTCTTCTTTCATTTTCATTAAAGTCATTATTATCTAAACTAACCACGTAATATGATTTCTCTTTTTCTAATGAAAACTTTTTCTTTTTCCTTTTCAGATTCAAGTTTTGTTCCTCCTCTCATTTACGCCGTGTTTGGAAGCTCCAAACACCTGGCGGTGGGAACCGTGGCAGCGTCATCATTGCTAATAGGATCAACAATTGAAGAGAAAGTGTCTCCCACAGCCGATCCGACATTGTACTTGAATCTAGTTTTTACAGCAACATTTTTCTCCGGCATTTTTGAAACCGCTCTTGGTCTCCTAAGGTATTAAAGAGTTCCTTGATAAAAATATTTACCGCCCAACTTTTTACTATCGAAATCAAATATAGTAATTGAAAATTAGGGAAACAACTCCAGAAATTATCATTGAAGATTTGATTTGATTCGATTCGATCCGTGGATGTTGATGTAGATTGGGGATTGTGGTTGATTTCTTGTCACATTCAACGATTACTGGATTCATGGGAGGGACTGCAATAATCATAATTCTGCAGCAACTTAAGGGCATATTTGGGTTGAAACATTTTACGACAAATACGGATGTGGTTTCAGTTTTGCATGCAGTGTTTGCCAATAGATCTGAGGTGAGAATCAATAATTTCCCTATCCTTACATAGGAGCCTTAAAAAGCTTTCAAATTTTTTGGAACTCACATGGCATATGCTCTCTCTTACGTATTCTTCTTGCCCATGATCTTCCTGTTCTCTCCACCAATAATCAACAAATACGCAAGTAACGTTACATGAACTAAAACAAATGATTCATGACAACCCGCGTCAACATATATTCACTATTTTATTAATTAAATAATCAATATATTTTTGATTAATTTAAACAAACATTTAATTAAGAATTTATGAAAATATATTAATATAAATTATTATATTAAATTTGATTAATTTTATCCTTCTAACGTTAAAAAGACTAGCTAATATGATCATGATAAATAATGGTTGATGTCTCCACCACATATTTATGTAAACTCTCTCTATGTGTCACATTAGACAGGTCCACAAAAATTTCTTAGGCTTAGCTGGTATGTTTTTTGGTTCTACATATTGAAACCTGAAGTTTGGCTACCGTTTCTACACATTGAAAGCTAAACTTTAGCCACTCTACATGAAATTACTAAATTACCCTCAATTTTGGCCCTGTAGTGGAGATGGGAGAGTGCAGTTGTAGGCATCATCTATCTTGCTTTCCTGATGTTCTGTAGATATCTGGTAAGTTCTCTCTCTCTCTCTCTCTCAAATGGGTATGTAGTGATGTTAATGGCAAACATGGGAATGGAACGTGAATGCAGAAAAAGAAGAAGCCAAGACTGTTTTGGGTCTCTGCAATGGCACCACTGGTGACGGTTGTAACTGGCTGTTTATTTGCCTATTTCACGCACGCAGAAAAACATGGAATCCAAATTGTAATGTCCTCTCTCTCTCTTCATTTGACAAACTTGATTTTTGCATTCGGTGTTCTCTCCCTTTCTTCAATTTACAAACTTGAATTTTGCTTTCCATGCCTAGATTTTGTCTTTTCTTAATACTTGCAAATCATCCGATGTGCCCGATAAAGTAGTTCTCTTGTACACCATATATAAGCAAATAACCTTTAAAGGAGTGCAAATAAAGCCAAGTTTTTATTTGGATAGCATGTTACCAAAACAAAAGGTCGTAAGTTTTTTTACCAGAAGAATTAAATAGAAAAAAGAAAATTATGATTGAAATATGAGATTTAAAATATTAATAGTCAACACATACCATAAATTACAAATTTAGAGTAGAAAGTTATAACACAAAACATATGGCCCTACCTTTCAAAAAGAAATAAAATAGAGGAATTAAAATGTAGGGTGAGATAAGAGATTACTATTGTTTGGTTTGGAATGGAAAAAGGGATGGAAATAAAAAAGATAGGTGAAATAACCCCTCTTCCGCATCAGAAAAAATTTCTTTCTACGGATTGGGATTGTAATTAAAATTTATAGACAAAATTATCATTTTTTTTAATTTTACATGATTTAAGGAAAGTAATATTCATTTCATTCCTCTTTCCCCTCCACTTTACGATCTAACCAAATAAGAAAAAGTAATAGTCATTTCCTTACCTTTCACTTCTACCAAACAAAATATAAGAAAATGAATTCATTTTTACCTGATGAAATAAATCTCTCCTTCCTCTCCCCCTCTCCTTCTATGAACCAAACTTACCCTAAAAGTATTTAAATCAAAAGTAATATTTTTATTGTAAAAGTTTTTAAAATTACATCCGTAAACTTTACCAAAATCTACGATATTACTTATGTTGGAAGGCAAATAAGAGAAAATGTATAACGTATTTTTTTTAAAAAAAAAAATAACTACTAGTGTATTAGAAATTCTTTTGGGGCTTGGGGGTCATTCAACCAATCAAGCAACCCCCGATGCTTTTTCTTATATTTCTTTTAACTTTACAAATAATTTAATAATATTTATTACATATGCCTTTAACAAATAGCACTTTTTTTGCCTTTTTTTTTTTTTTTTGTTTTGCTTTCCTCCGTTCCAAACTGCCCGGTAGTAGCTTCACCAGAGGAGACAAAAATAAGATCTCAATCATTGGCCTACAGTTTGAAGAGTCCAAAATGCCCTTGGATCCCTTTATGACACGAGGGCCAGTGAAGTCCAAATTATACAGTTCTCATTTCACATCAAAGGGCTTTGTGGGAGCGTAATACCCACCACCACCACATCCGCCATGGTCAATAAAGGACCAAAACAAAGACCCAACAGTCGTACAAAAATAGAATTAAGCGGCGTCTGCGCAGGAATTTTGAATTTATAATATTTTTTTATTAAAATAAAAATTTTTAACAAAAAATATAGATTTTTGTAAGTAAAAAATTTAATTTCTTTTTACATAAGTAATTATAGAATTCTTATTATATTTATAAATTTTTACATTCAAAACTACTTAATTTCAATGAAACTAAGTATTAACTTTCCAAGGCGCCCCTAGTAATCTTATAAAAACTAGAAGGATTAGGTTTTCTTTTTCGTTTTTTTCTTTTACAACCAACAAAGATCACGTAGAAGACTGTTCCCAACAAGAGAGTGGTTAAATTTGTAATTTCAATGTGGGGATACTCCTCTGGTTTTATGGCCCCTTCCATGACGCCAAACGTCCAAGCGAGACCCCGCCCCCCCCCCCCCCCGCGGCCCCAGTTGTTCACGGGTCATTTCAGTGAGATCATCAATGACCGGTGTCAAAAAATGGCATTCCTTAAACAATAACATCCTTTTTCAATTTTTCCTTCGACATGTCCTCCAAAGTCCAAAGTTGATATTCACCTAACTTAGAAGCATCGTCTCATGTTTGTGTCAGTTGGGTAGGATTTGCAAATCACATTTCTGCAGAAATTTGATCGATGTGCTCAAAAGTCATGGGAACATATTTAAAATTTACAGATTCCAATATTATTCAGTTGGGTCAGTAGATTATATATATATATATATATAAAAGAAAATCAAAATTTGAGAATTTTAAAAGAAAGAGATGATATGAGTTGAATTTTAATTTAACGAAATCGAAGGTAGCTAATTACTTGTGTAATGTGTTTGGGCTGGGTGGCAGTCGGAGTAAAGTTGCTACTATATATTTCAAGTTCTGTAGGGAGAGTACCAATAAATAAAATAAAAATTAAAAAAATAAAAAAAGAGAGAGAGAGAGAGAGAGAGAGAGAAACTCTGACACCTGCAAAGAGAAAATTGGGCCCGGCCCAAACTGCTATGGTCCAGAAGAAAAAGTGGGCCTAGGCTAGTCTGAATTAGACTGCAATTTGCTTTGGCTTTCCACTTAATGTGCTTTCGTTAAGGCCAAAAGTTTCAGAGTTTTAAACTTCTAACTTTGGATCTTCTCAATATGACTTTGTAACAGGTTGGTGATTTGAAGAAAGGATTGAACCCAATTTCCATCAAAGATTTAAATTTCAGCTCAGAGTATCTCGGAGCGACTCTGAAAGCAGGCATCATAACAGCCATCTTATCTATGTCTGTAAGAACATCAAAACTAACTCTCTCTCTCTCTCTCTCTCTCTCTCTCTCAATTTTTATTACTTAAAAAAAATCAAATGCAGGAAGGAATAGCTATTGGGAGGAGCTTTGCCATAATGACAAATCAACAAACTGATGGCAATAAAGAGATGTTAGCTTTTGGGCTGATGAACATTGTTGGCTCATTCACTTCATGTTACTTAACTACCGGTACTAAATAATCCACCCTCTCCGAAATTACTACATTTCTGGTGCAAAGAATTCAAAATCTATCATCTGATGGAATTCTAATATTAATTTTGCAGGGCCCTTTTCAAAATCTGCGGTAAATTTCAGCGCAGGTTGCAAAACTGCAATGTCCAACGTAGTCATGTCACTATGCATGATGTTAACCCTACTTGTCTTGGCCCCTCTATTCAAATACACACCTCTCGTTGCTCTCTCCGCCATTATCATTTCCGCCATGCTTGGACTAATTGATTATGAAGAAGTTTATCGCCTCTTTAAGGTTGATAAATTTGATTTTGTTATTTGCATGTCGGGTATGATTGGAGTTGCTTTCATTAGCATGGATGTTGGTCTCTTGATCTCGGTACCCACTTTTTTCTTAGACCTTAATTTTTTCTTTTATACCACAACTTAATTTTACGATATAGTTTTATTTAACAAATTTATTTATTTTTCTTGCATGCTTTTGTAGGTGGGTCTTGCAATAGTTAGAGCACTCCTTTACATTTCCAGGCCTGCTACTACAAAGCTAGTAAAAGTACCCAATTCAAGCTTATACCGTGATGTAGAGCAATATCCAGGAGAAAATGAAGTGCCCGGGATTCTAGTTTTGCAAATGGGTTCACCTATTTATTTTGCAAATTGTACTTACATAAAAGAAAGGTAGAATCTCTCTCTCTCTCTCTCTCTCTCTCTCTCTCTCTCTGTGGATTTTTTCCTTTTTTTTATTTTCTTTGTTGAATTATGTAGGATTTTGAGGTACATAAGAGATGAGCAGTCAGTTGCAGATGGAAAAGCTAACATTATTGAGCATCTTTTACTGGATTTGGGAGGTAAACATCATTATTCCGAATGTATTTAACACATACACACTAATTTTTTAAAATAGGAAAAAGAATGTTTTCACCTGGAAAAATAAATTTAAAGGACCTTTTCAAAAGTTTAGATTTTTGTAAAATCCTTGACCAAAAAAAAAGTTTATACTAATAAAAATGTTGCTTGATAGGTGTTACATCAATAGATATGACAGGCGTGGAAACCCTCTCTGAAATCCGTAGGAACCTGGAGTTAAAAGGAATAAAGGTAACAACCCTGTCTCCCTCCCCCCCCCCTCTCTCTCTGAGGCAAACAGTCTTTAATTCTATACGTGATGCATTGCTTGTGCAGATGGCAATTATAAACCCAAGAATTAATGTTTTGGAGAAGTTGACTGCTGCAAAATTCATAGACGTACTAGGGAAAGAGTTTGTATTCTTATCAATAGAAGATGCAATCGAGTCATGTCGTTTTATGCTTACTGAATCAAAGGAAAAGATCAATGGAGATTCTAAACTTGCTTAAGACCTTACTGAAATACTATGTATTTTATGCCTGTTTTTGCAACTGTAAATTGGAGAAAGTCTTGTTGTATGCTTACAATTGAGAGATAGAGATGAAAGTTATATGGGGGGGGGCTCCAATATTGCACACATCTTGAGTGAAACTTGGTTTTTTGTTTTGCCCTTTTTGTATAATTCTTAAATTGTGTTCCTTGAAAGTTTAATCTCAAGACTCCAATTTTAGTCATTGCCTATGTCCATGGATAGCCTATTCAATGCACAACATTTATCTTTTTCCTTCTTTTTTTATTTTTTGATAAATTTCGAGTGAAAGGAGCTCGAACCTGATCTAATTTCACGTGGAGGATATTTTGTCTCATCAGAAAAATAGTCTTTATTAGGTAAAAAAAAAAAAAAAAAAAAAAGCAAACAAACAAATATACGTGCACCTTATTCTGTATTTCATATTATGTCAACTATTTACCCTAATTCTTTTTTGAAAGTTTCTGATAGAACAAAATTATTCTAAATAATAATTGTAAATCAGTTCGATTAAATGTTGGAACGTAAAAAAAAAAAAAAAAAAGACTCCTCCAAGGAGTCAACATCTTGTAGAAACATCCCGATGGTGCCGCGATTACCACCTAGCTTCTCCAAAACGCAACAGTATTTTGCGTTTAGAAGAATGCCTTAAAAAGAGTATTCGCAATCGACATCGTTTCAACCAAAAAAAGATTTTTCGAAACGCATCGCTTGAATGAGTAAACCCTTTCTAAAATACAATTGGCATAAGCATTTAGAGGAATTGTGGAAAATACTTGGAAACGAAATCGCTTTTGTAAGACCACAACTTAAAATGCTCGTTTGAGCTTCCAATCCAACTTGATGGACCTATAGCTATGATAACCTTCTTTTAAAAAACCAAAAAAAATAAAAAAAAAATAACCTTGATCAATTTGTGATGCTACTCATTAAATATTTATTTCAAATTGAACGATTATAATTTAAGTCGGATATTTTATAATAATAGAATTAGTTAAAAGAGATTATGGTTAGCGTATATAGAAATATTTAATTTTTGAATTAAAAATTTATATTATAAAATTTCAATTAAACTTGTGATTCTCAAGCATTGGTGTCATCGTGTAGATCTAGAATGATAATTTCTCTTGAACTTTTAATTGTTATTTTTTTCTTGCAAATATATTTTCATTTCAATTTAACTTCTGAAAAAGCCAACTCTCTCATGTACTTATGTGGGATAATAATCCGGTCCACACCTAGCCCGAACCAAATATTTGAAGGGTTGGACAAAAGATAATAGCCAGACTTTTAGGTCATACCAGCCAGGATTTGGTAGGTAACTTTTTATGGGCCGGACAATGCTCGAACCCGACCCGGAACCATCCAATGCTTAGATCTATGTAAAATGACTTGTTTAATAATTAGTAATATTGGGTTTGTATAAATAAAATAAAATGAACTAAATTTTATATTTATGATTTTATTTCCTTATGTTTCACCATGTGTGTGTCGAATTCAGCGTCCTACCTTATTGGAGGTCAAATTTATTCCCGAATTATTATAATAAATAATAAATTCAAATATACCATTACTTATTTAATAATACAAAAAATTTCAGTTATTAATTTCCAACCCATTTTCATCTTTGTATTATGTGATATTCTATTTTATTCAATTTATAATATTTCTCAACTAGTATAAAATATTTTACATTGGGATGTACAATTTCCACAACATTAATAAAAATTCTTCATAAATAACTATAAAATAGAATGAATTTTTTTTTTTTTTTTAATTTAGGTGGTTACACCCGAATAGAACTCCCACTTGAATTATAATTTATGAGGTGTTCTATTTAATTCAGACTCCTAAACGTGTTAAAATATGAAACTTGTCAAACAAGGCAAAGTTATGATCCTCCTCTCCTCTCGTAGTATATAAAGGGGTGATTGCAGTAACTTAGTCTTTTTGTATTTTGTTTGTGAGTTTTGAGTTGAAAGAGTTTTGGATGGAGAGGGTTACGCAGAGTTGAGTATAGGTGTCTTTGATGGCTAATGGCGATGCTCGACGATGGGTATCGGAGCTGTAAATTGAATATGCAAAACGCATGTGCAGCTTAAATTTCTCTGATACCCATCTTCGAGCATCCTCATTGCCCTCAGAATCTTGACAAGCAAATTCAAAAAACAAGCACATAAAATGGGGTAAAAAATGTAAGATTTTCTGCGTTTTTTTTTTTTTATTAAGAGTCGGGTAGGAGAATTCTTTTCTAAAAAATATATGAAAATTATAAATAAACACCGTTCGATATTTTTAACCATGAAAAAGAAGTGCCGAGAGTTGCAATTTCGGTAATGATAAACAAATGTTTCTAGAAAAGTTTTGAACGATTTCAAGAAAAAAAAAAGAATTTGAAAGCTAATAAATATCTATTTGAAATAAAAAGGTAACAATACTTGGAATTGGACAAGAAAAGGATCAAGAAACAAAGAAAAAATTTGGCATGGCACAGTTTCTTCAATATATATATATATATATATATATATAAGTACCATATGTTTGTAATAAGAGGAAGAAACAAAAACTATTGTTTTGTATATAGTATATGATGCGAAAACTAAACAAAAAGCATTCTATATGGATATTTAGTGACCACTTAAATAAATAATAGGCAATAGATTATGAGAAAGAAGGGTTTCCCTTTCTTTTTCTTCATCATGGGAATGTGAGGAAGCCTATGTTATTGACATATTCTTAACGTTTTTCAATGATAGTGATAAAGTTGTTTTCTTATTGATTTAGATTTCATATTGAAACCCAACTATGTATGATTTACACGAATTTTACTCCTCTCTCTCTTTCAAATAATTTATGGATTTTGAACTTATTTGTATTTGCTGAGCTGATTGCTTAGTAATTTTTTTATGCATTTGGTGTTTCGCTTGCCTGTTCTAATGCTTGAGAATAGAATTGCAAGTGTGAGCCAATTGGATTATGATTATTGATATCTTCAGCTTTGTAGAATGTGATTTTTTTTTTTTTTTTGTGTGTGTTCTATGTGATGAGTACGACCTTTAACATTGTGCATCACCGTATGAGGATTTGAAAATATTGCCAGGTAGTATCTATAAGATAGGGAAAAAACAAAACATAGGCCTAACAATTAGAGGCGTACATTGGGTATAACCCAACAACCAACCATAGTTTAATAAGGACAAAACTACAAATAAAATAATTATCTTCCCAAAAATACCACGCTAAAACCAGAGGCAAAATAAAATTGTATCCGACCAAGGACCCTGCAATTACTGTTTCCGCCATTCCATGCCATAAAAATGGAAGATCAAACACAAACATCTCGTTATAATGAGTACAAAAGCAAAACAAACACCAAGCCGACCAGATCTAGGCTTGGCAAAGACACTAATGGATCGATGACCATATCTTCTATTAAAACCCATGGGCGCATGGAACGCCACTGTTGTTGCAAGTAAGGTCGGATGTAGAACTTCGGAATCGCCGTATCAACCCAAAAATCTCAAAATACCCCAAAACCTCCTTGATCGCTTGGATTTAATCCATGCTGAAAGCTTTGCTTACAGCTGAAAAATCACCGGCTCTCCTGAACAACATATTTTTCTCTCATTGTATGGTAGCAAATTTGCACCAGAGCTTCAAATTTTAAGTGAAAAGGTATCGCTAACAACTAGAACCAACTTAAATAAAAGAATGGGCACACCCAACAAAAAGTTCGAGGAGAATACTAAACATTTTTTCTCCTTGGAGAATAACGCCCTTATCGTGCCTGTTTGTCTAATGAAGCCCCAAGCTCTTAGTAGGGAATAGCTCCATTTTTTTTTTTTTTTTTTGCCTCTTGTTCACCCGTATCCAGAAGCCGAATAATCCTTTTTTGACCTTTTCAACCCAAACACTTTTCTTTGTCGTAGTCATTCAATAATATAAGGTAACCATGTCCTGTATTTCATTATTAAGATCGCCTCATAAAACTACTTTGAGCTTTTCTGCCAAGGACCATGGTCGTGCAATCTAAACCAACGTGGGTTGGCTCAATTGGATCTGGAGTTAAGTGCCCTTAAGCATGACTGAGGTTCGACTCCCGCTGGGAGTATCGGACCCTTATGTGTATGAAGTGTTCCCCGTTGGGAGACCCGCCCTCCGAAAGAAACCACTGCAGTGATCGGTCCGGATTAGTCAGGTAAAATCTTAGATATCGGGTGGTGTCCAAGACACGATATCAAAAAAAAAAAAGAAAAAAAGGTCGTGCAATCTGTGCACTCTCTAACTGCTAATTCCACTGTTGCCAGCAGTGGTGCTTGACCTTCGTTGTTGGGCACGCGGTTACCCTCATTTATTGGGCTCACTAACTCCTTAATTGAACATGAGATGGTTAGTAATGTTATTGGGTCAGGCTTTGTTCCATTATTGGGCCAACCGTTTATCACATATTCTTACTTTTGCGAAACCCATTTTCCTTTTTTTTTTTTTGATTCATAGTGAAACTCGAACCCGAATTTATTACCAAAGGAGGGGGATTGGTACCACTTGAGTTGAATCTCATTGGCAAACCCACTTTTCTTATAAGCCCAACAATCCAATACCTATGGATACGGTAGTCACAAAGAAGGCCTCCTGCGTTGGGCTACTCTTGTCTTGAGCTTCTCTACTAGTTTGGAATTACACTTATCCCATCCAATGGAGGACAGCTTGGTGTAATTGTCGCAAGTTTGAGCAGTGCCCCTTGACCACATAGGTTACCATAATTGTGGTTCTCCATATCTTAAAAGAACATGTGATGTTCAGATTAGTAAATGGCATTATATGGCATAATTTAGGAAATTCATTAGTACAGAGCCCGAAAAGAAAATGGGTTTTTTAGTACATTGGACGAATATGGCACCAGAGCCGCAACAAGGGTGTGGCACAATAAAAAGTCGTGGGTGTGGCACAACACGAGTTCGACTCGCGACTTGGATATGGAGTCGACTATATTGGAAGACCCCTATTCCTTGAGAGAGCTCTTAGTCGGATCGATCCGGTTCAATCGGGAAAAAGCTCCGGACACCAAGTGGTGGACCGAGTCCAACGGCACCAAAAAAAAAAAAACAATAAAAAGTCGTGGGGCACAATTTTTTTTTGGGTGGAAATCGTGGGGCACAATACAAAGGCTTTTCTCATTCCAAATCCAACAGGAGGATCATTTGGGCCAAAACGCCTATTCTTTTTGGGCTTTTTGCCCATGAAATGCACTACGTAAAAGGTCTTTGTTTTGCACCAGAACGACCCGAAATAGCGACTATAATGATATTGAACTTTGTGGAAGAAGGGGGGTAATATGTTACTAGGATATTTAGATTGGGTAAAATAACACCATTTGAAGGGTGATAAAATGACTTTCTCGTGATGCATACCTCTCTATTGGCATCAAAGTGGTGCTTGAAACTTTCATAAACAAGATAAAATGGGACTTGATAATGAAGTAAGGCTTTTGAAAAACACTCCTTAATTTGTTCTAAATTCAAATCCTATTTCTCCAACGGTTAACCCAGTGAGTATATAAATGGCATTTTGCATTGTAACATTGCAAAGGGAGCCAGGGGTGAAGCGAGGAGAGCTGGAGTAGCTCTACCCCCCTTGAAATCTAAGAAAAAAAGTCTATCTATATAATTTTTAAAATTATAATTCTGACTGTTATTTTTCTGTTGAAAATTATAATTCTTACTTCTAAATTATAATTTCAAATTCATATTATATTTGACCCCTAAAATAAATTTTAGGCTTCATCCCTAAAGCGAGCAACTAGCAATGATCTCGATTTTTCTAGATTCAATTTTCCTTGAATGTGTATGCAGCATAAGAAAGATTCAATTTTCCTTTTTTCCTCATTCTAGGAAAGATGGGGCAGTTTGGCTGTAGTTGATCTAGACTGAGCAACTGCAACTGATGTATACACATGTTTCTTTATGTTCAGACAAATTAGAAAACTATCCTTTCCATTTTTTTCCCTAGAAATGGTATTTTTCTCATGGCCCATTTTTGTTTTCAATAATTGTCCTTTTTCTCCCCTGTTATTCATCTTTGGATAGCCTTCCAGGCTACAATTCATGTCATTCTGTTAGTATCAGCAAAACCCAGGAAATTGTTGTTCATAATGTTAATATATCTTTGATTCTTTACCACACTGTTATTGAGATAAACGGCACTAGCTGCTTCAGGAGTTTTAAGGTTGTTTTGTCCATGTGATGAGTTACTATTGGTATTAACATTCTCCCTGACGTGATGATCAATTTCGTATTAAGGACATGAGCGCCCATAAAATATAAATTTTCCTTGATTTACTTATCAGAAACCACTTATTTCATATTGTAGCAGTTGTGAGAAAGGAAAATTTGAGCTTCTTAACTTACGTGCTAAATACATGAGATTCGGGATGTGCAATATATGGAGAGTCTTACTGTCTTTTATTAAGAAAAATCAAGGAAAAAATTGTGAAGTAACTTTACCATCAGACTACTGGTTCATCGGGTCCACAAGGTATTAAGTGTCCTACCTACTTTAAACAATACACAGATTTTAAAAGTCAGAGTTGTTTTTCAATCTTGATGTTTGTCAATTTGAAACTCTCTTACATATTGTCGTTGACTTGATTATAAATTCTTATCTTCAACAAGTTATCTGTTAATTAAGCATTTGATTTGTGCCTTTTTATTGCTTCTTCAACGGACAATATGCGCATCATCAACTACACATGTTATCATTTGAAATAGATGAAATTGATATGTCTGTCTTTTGTATATGATATCATCAACTGAGACGGCAGAAATTCTTCCAAGTAGCCGAGCCACATCACAAGGTCCAAGCAAGACAGCCCAGTTCCAGCTGTTGTGCACCACCTTCAGGCGTGATAAGCCCCCCTCCTTTCTTATTATTCTTTCATTTTCTTTCCTATGCAGCAAGTCTATCTCTGCAGTTTTTCCCATGTTTTCATTTAATTGTTGATGTAGCATTTCTGTTGCTCTTGTGACTCGTATGCTTTTTTTTAGAAGCTGTGCTTTGTATTTTTTAGAGTTATCCCTGCATTTTTTCCCATATTGTCCTTGTATGCTTGTTTTTCTTTTGGAGATTTTTCTATGTCAAAGATGTTTGTATAAGGACTCGGGACATCTAGCAATTACTGAGCTTTTGTAGTCTTGGAGATAAAAGTTAATTGTCAAAGGGGGCGCAGATAGAAATCATAAATCAAAATGTTTCAGAATTTCCCTGTAAAAACAGATATGAGTGGTCATTATAATTTTTTTGTGTAGTTATTTAAAAGATTTGTAGGGCTAAATTCACATTATACATCAAAATTACTAAAAGTCAAACAAGCTCCATCGAAGCAAGTTGTTGATTACATAACCCCCAAAATTATACCCAAAATGGTCATACTAATATTTATGTTTTTTCTTCGGTAGGGTCGCTTATCCACCGCCCCCACTGACACGCACCTGCTGTTGTAAGATATATCTTAATGATGTAGGCATCACCGGTGCCCTTCATGGCAACTTCACAGTTTCTTTCTGGGTGAAAAGAATAGGAGAAAATGTTGTCCACATTGATGTTTGAAGATTTGTGATCGAATTTTGGCATCTGTAGTTGCTGTCCTTTAATTTTTAATTAAACTATGGGGCATCAAGAAAACATATTAATTTTCATTTCTCATTCTTTAGTTTTACAATCTGGATTTGCCTTGTTATCTTATTATTGCCTTCCCTTTGCATATTTTCATTGTATGACCTGAATAATTTGTTATAAATGTATACTATAAGCATCTCTCTCTCTCTCTCTCTCTCTCTCTCTCTCTCTCTCTCTATATGACTACAAGTTATTCCCCGTGACCCTTTTTTACATAAGAAAAGATACAAAAAAGACAATGCGCAATGCCGTATCAAATTTAAGATTTTGATCAGATTTTTCCCCCCTCCCCCTCCTTTTTTCTGTCCTCGACCTTTTCATTCGTTGTCATCAGAAAACACCAAAGCTGGCCAGCAAGAAAATAATTTAGGACCTGTCCCTGTTATCATTCACCCTTCCTTTTACCTATGGTTAGGTTCAAGAAATTTTCTAAGCTGTACCTCAGGAATCCTACCCTTTGCAAGGAAGGTTCATCTCCTAGCAATGTAGGGGAATATTAAAATCTTAAGCATAAAAGACATTCTTCTCTTTAATGGATTCTGACCATTCCAAGCTTTTGTTTTGCTTTTCATTTTTCTTTGGCCAAAGCAATTTTAGGGAATGTTCAATCATGTTCAATCATTTGTTCCTATTGCTAATTAGGCATTTTTTTCCGGCAAATGCAGAGTTTGTTGGACACTTTACAATTATGCACGTTATTGAATATTAGATAGAATAATTCGAATGAGTTGGCGAATTTGATTTTCTTCTTCTTTTTTTTTTCCTCTTTTGAGTTATGGGGTTTGCTGGATACGCGCTTGTCGAATCTCTCCATTTTTACACATACCCTTCAATCATTTGTGCTTTTGTTTTCATTTGCCGACACATGCATTAGAATTTACATATAATATGGTTGTTCTTATCGTAGCTTGGTCTTAATCCAATATTCGCACCCGTTGAACCGTACACACAGAAACACATGCATATGAGAGACAGACACAGAGAGAGAGAGAGAGAGAGAGAGAGAGATTGCTCTGATGTATATTCTTTTTAATGAGGTGTTGAAAAATGAATGGCATGCTTATATCGAAAGTGTAATTTTAAGAATTTCGTTGTGATTGTATTGTTTTGGTTTGAATTATTTTTTCAATAGGAAAAAAAAAAGTTTAAAATACAGGTTGATGTTTCAAACAACGGTTCTTGAAAAGACTAGTATTATAGATTTGTAGAGAGGCTGGAGGTTGGCCTGTGGCAGTCCATAATGTTCTATGTCGCGGGTCTCGTGGGGGTTTTGTTTTGTTGTTAAAAAAAAAAGGAGAAAATTTACAATTTTAAGAGATTTATTTTTAAAATAATATTAAATGCACTAAATATTAAATAGCCAATCATATTAACTTATTTTTATTTATTTAAAAAATTAAATAATTAATTGAATTAGTTAAATATAATATTAATTTAATTAAAATTATTAAACACGTATTCATATCTAACATTTGTTGTATGTTTTGTGTGGCAGGTGAAAGGAGAATAGCATTGGCCTTGGTTGTTTCTTGCACCTTGTCTCCGGTTTGAATTTGAACTATATTTTAAAGATTAGAATTGTTAAAGTGCTACCCAAAGAATGTGTAATGGAGCCAATGACACCGGAGTTTTTCTTGAGGTCTCGATTCGACTCTGTTGGGGAGTTATGAAAAATGTTTGTAAGCATGGTACTAGGGATGACTTGGGAAAGAAAAGAAAGAGAAAGCTAAGGCCTAGAAATAAGACAAGACCAAGGAACATGAAGAATATAAGTAATGGAGGCAACTGAAATGGTGAAACCAATTCGAGAATATAAATCTCTTTCTCTCTCTCTCTCTCTCTCTCTCTCTCTCTCTCATAGTGGGATGGGGGGAATTTGCATCTTTGTCGAGAATTCCTTCTGGTAAATAACGCAATAATATTATATCTAGCCTCCGTGAGTGTAATTTAAAAATCTTGGGACTAGTCGTACATGTTTGCATGTGGAGGGACAGAGTTCATAAAATATTTGGACCAAGCACAAGTCACCACAGCCATATTTATTGTGGTTGTTGATCCATCGCCTAGCTCCTCTTTTGATAGGGGGGAAGTTGGAAGGGCATCTCATCCTTTTAAGTGCTTGGCATTTTTATAGGGGAATGGTTGCGAATGCAAATGAGGGGACCAAATGAATCTTGCTTTCCATGGGACCAAACTTTTGTCCCTCAAAAATGTTGTTGGGTGTTAAGTTATTCATTAGGATTTACCTTTTTTCTAATTAAACAATTAGGGTCTTGAAAATGGCTCAGCTTTTTTCAACTTCTCTAGGAATTGAGAACCTAAATTTGAAGCTTTTGGTCATTTTCTCTTGTGGAGCCCAGGAGGGTTGAAGGTACGCAACCTTATTCTTGAACAGGAAAGGTTGCATCTATGGTTTACACCTCTTATTCTTGAGAAACACTTGTGTATCTATCAAGGCCGCTACATCAATGTGTACCTTTCTAAACCTCTATTTCTTAATTTTCTTTGAGATTTATTCATTTTAATACTTTGCAGAGTTGGGATATTGTTTAATTCTATTTCTTAAATTTTTTACATAAACTAAAATTTCTTAATGAAAGACTAACGTTGATGTTATTGTGAAAAAGAATATATGGCGTAGGTTCATTCTCTGCAGGGGAAATTGCCGAACGGACCTAACCAAAAAGTCTAGGTTTATGGGTTCCATGATCAAAATCGGTCGGCTCCCACATGTGACTCGAGCTAATTTCTTTTTTTTTTTTTTCAAATGGATTGATTGGTTAAAGGAGACAAAAAAAAAAAAAAAAAAAAAAGGCCACGTCACATCGCTCTGAAAATATGGGAAGTTCCATCCTATGTCCCAAAACGGCGTTATTCGTTGCAAACGAAAATGATCGTTCCTGACGCGCTCCTCATTCTGTTCTAATTAAACTGAATTTTGTAGTTTTTTTTTTTTTTTTTTTTATGAGTTTTAGTTTAATCATTTTATTTTCAAGAGATTTCATATTTAAATCTCTCGATTATTAAAAAAAAAAAATCAAACTTAATTTTGGGATATCATACATTATTGGTTTGATGAGAATGTTTGAAAAATTTTAGGCAACTTGCTGTTTTCAAACTTTGCTTTTTTTTTTTTTTGAAACGGAAAATATGAGCGGTGGGAATAATAATTATTATTGTTTTTAATTTAATTAAAAATATTATATAAATTATCATGTAAAATAACTAATTAAAAAATATTAATATGAATTGTCATCATAATTATGTGGAAATGTGAAGTAATTAAAATATTTTATAATTTAAAAAAAAAATTAAGTTATATTTTTTTTAATTAATGGGTTTAATTGAACTCGAATTAATAGCTCGTATGGTTTGGTACTTTGGAGAGTGCGAAAAGAAAAGGGTAATGATAGAAAATAAAATAAAATAAAATAAAATAGTGGAAAAGGGTGGGATGAATCAGGCGGAATTGATGGTGGGTGGCATGTTCATCCTTTCTGCTTTTGAATATGGAAATACAACTTTCAGGAAGGAAGCTACGGAAAAGTAACATCATATCTTGCACCTGCAGCAGTAATAACAAAAACAACACGGCAACAATTATTTAAATTTTAAAATCGATAGTATAAAAAACAAATATAAATTAAAATCTTAACACAATAAAACAAGCAAAAAAGTTAACTAACTAACCGACTGATTATCCATATAAATTTACAATAACAAAAAAAAAATAATTTAATTTGTTTTAATTTTCCTGCGTTACTTACTCATTGTTATCTAAAATATTTCCACGATTAACTTATTAGCTATCATATCTTTATGAATATATTATACCTAAATTTTCAACGATCTATTTCAATATTTCACTAAATTTTCAATATTTAAATTTTTTATTCTCCTAACTGATATGTATTTGGGTGTCCGTTGCAAATGTCCAAACCATATCAATTTAAATTCTCGTATTTTATTCATAATTAAGTTCACTCCTAATTTAATACGTATTTTTTCATTTTTAATCCTATCTTTCCTACTTTTATCACGCATCTACTTGAATATTTTTATTTTAATTACAATCATTTTATATTTTTATTATTGTTTAATGGTTCAATAATCGGTGTCATACAATAAAACTGATTTTATTACAATTTTATAAAACTTCTCATTCAAATGTCATGACATTGTGCAATTACAAAAAACTCCAAATACTCATCTCATTTTCATCCACCCTATCTGAATCTTATGATTCACATAAACTTAAAATATTTAAAACGTTCACTTTCTGATACGTTATGTCCTCCTAATTTATTTGTTTTTTCATCATTCTGATAATACCACTAAACATATATCTCATATATTCAGTTTTTGACCGACTTAATCTAAATTCTCTGCACTTTAATGTATCCCTTCATAACTCCAATTTAGTGCTAATATCCTCTCTAATTTTATCAATAAGCACTAATGTTTTTTGTGATTTTTTTCTATCATTATTATAAAAATGATAGGAGTTAATACTGAATTTTAGTGAAATCCAATATTAATTAGGTTATCACTTACACCCTATAAATTTTTACATTGGTAATAGCATTTTTGAGGAGATTAATATATTTAACGAAAATTCATTTTTTTATTGATGTCCACCACAATACGTTTCTAAAAACTCTATCATATATTTTTTCTAGATCAATGAATACTATATGTAAGTCACTTTTCTGTATTCTAAATGTTTCTGTCAAATGTCTTAGTAAGTGAATTGTTTTTGTGATCAATCGTTCTAACATAAAATCAATTTGATTTTGAAACACACTAATCTCTAATTTCAATTTATACTCAATCATTCTCTTCTACAACTTCAAGTATGAGTCATAAGTTTAATTTCCTTATAATTTGAATACTTTTATATGTCTTATTTATTCTTATATAGTGATAAAAGTGTATTTCCCTTCATACTTGAGTCATTTTTTTTATTTATTAAATTTTGTTAAAAAAATCTATTAACGTTGCTATCCTAACTTCACCTAAACATTTCTACACTTCAATAAAAATATGATCCTATGATTTTATTATTTTTAAGACGTATTCTTGTTTTATTTAATTGGTTATATACTTACCTGTGCAATAAGTGTAATTTTTTTATAAATAAATTTAAAATTTCACCTATATACTATTATATTTTCTATCAAAATTTTTAATTTTGACTCAAAAATATAGGTAAAATAAAATAAGGGTAAGTTAAAACAATCAACTAGGCTAGTAAAATTTTGAGAGGCTCTCTTTTTACACCTAAATCTTGAAGGTTGATTGAAGATGGAGGTTGATATCACACTTTCGTAACAGGCTATAGTGAATTTAAATTTGCCTACACACCCCCACCACAAAACATAGTGCACTGATATTACGCTTAGAAACACATGTATGTTAGGGTCATGACGTGAGATGCATGGGATATGTGATAAACGGAAAATAAAAATAAATATAAAATGATAAAAGATATTATATTTTGATAATACAAAAAAAAAAATGTGAACAAACTCACAAATATAAAAAAATATATAGATTTTTATGAAAATAATAAAATCATTATATTTTATGATAAAAATTTAAAATGATTAAATATATAATTGTTAATTATAAGACAAATAATATAAAAATAAAAATTACAATTAACTAAATAAATAATTTATCATATATAAAAGAATAAAATTTTTATATTAATATTAATCAATTTAATATGATAAAATGTTTCGAAAATAAAAATTTTGAAAATGCGGAGATTCCTTTCATCATAGGGCACCGTCGGCAACAACATAACACCATTAGGGGCAAAAGTGGGACCCACAAACATCGTTCCAGTGGGGGGCTGGTGGGGTGCTTTGAAGGACATGATGAGGACCCACACACAACAACACAACTCCATTAGCAGAATTAGCCCTTGGCTTGGCTGTGCCACCGACGGAACTTTCTGGTAAGCAAGAAAACCGTGCTCTCTTTCTCTCTCCCCTTAAATTCAGGCTACTTCCGTCCGCAATTTGCGTCTTTTTACCTCCCATTCTCACGCGCCTCTTTCTCTTTTTTCCCTCCTCTCTCGTTCCCCTCCCCTCCCTCTCCATTTTTTGAGTGCTCCAATAGCGCTTTTTCTTTTTTTTTTTTTTTTATAATAAATAGCAATACAAATAAAATAAATAAAATATAAACACAAATTTAGACAAATAAAATCATAAACCATGGGGATAATCTGAACACAAAATCTGTCTGCTACCTTTCCATGACTATAGGTTAAAACGTGGAGCTGCATTATTGGGCATTGGTATTAGGATATGTTGTGGGCCCGGAGATTAAGTCATCAAAAGTTTGATTTAATGAAAATGATTGGGTTCAACCTTTTACTCATGTCCTACACAGCTCACCCTGTTTAATCTTCTTAACATCATACTTAACCTAAACTGTGACTCATGAAATTTGACAAATTATAGCTCAAATTGATGAAGGATGGAAGGTTGAATTAAAGGTCTATTACTTTGATTATTGAGTAATTTTAGAACTTAGATAGAATGTTATCATTTCTTGATCTAACGAAGTCATACACACACACACACCCCTAAATCCCATTTGAAAACTACCATCTGAATGGACCAAACTTTGGCGGGATCGGTGGAAATTAACTTTCAGTCTTCCAATTTTGTCCTGAAATTTGTGGTTCGTAACGTAATTAATTAGTCATACGTCAGCTTAATTTTCTATTCCGTAATCCCTTTGACCATAATCCTAACACTGCCACATGGAAAAAGATTTGTTGGTCAACGCAAGCATGAGGCTTGGAAAGAGTCATTAAGCACGTGGGACCAAATCTCCAATTCAAGATGTGACGTGGCACCTATAGGTTTCGTCAGTGACACGTCGCAATTCGCATTTACAGCTGGTGCCAGTCCGGCAACCCTGTCTGCTCTTCCACAACCTCATACCCAGTTCACTTTCTTACGTGGCAAAACGGAAAATATTTTTTCATTTAAGTACATATATTAAGGTCCACACGGTGCTCCAAAATTTTGAAAAAATCAGCAAAAATCAACCCCCAGATTATGAATGCGTCACATCAATAATAAAATCCATGTATTAATTTAATCAATCACATCAATATTAAATTTTTATTTTTAAATAATAATTCTTTTTATATTTTTTATACAATTTCTCTGAATCATAAAACATTAATTGCAATTATTTAAAGTATCCAACTCAGTAATTCTTTTGACGAAGAAATTTTATTTATGCCACCTTAAACAAATATCCACCAACAGCGTTGTATCTTTGGGTTTACGCGATTTTCTTAATGTCAACAATTGAATAGCTGTGGAAGATAAGAGGATAACGCGTTTGCGGTTGCTTTCGATCTTTCTTAATGCCGTATTGAACAAAGACCAAATTGTTGTGGTCAATCAACACACTAACTCCTTTCGGCTAACTTTCTTTCTTTCTTTTCTTTCTTTCTTCTTCAACAAATCCTTTTCTTTAACATGATCACTAATGAGTTAGGGGGATCATTTTCTTTCTCTTTGTCTTTTGTGCGCCACTTACCAAAAAAAATTCCTTCTGGTTCTAATAATACTAGCAAAATTTTAAATTAATATTACACCATTTCAAGAGTTTTTAGTTAATTGAATAAATTAATATGATTATCAATTATTATTATTGAGTTGTTTTGTTTTGTTTTGTTCTTATTAGGCTTAGTCTTGAATAAGGTGCTCTTCTTTTTTTTTTTTTTTTTTTGTTTATTAATTATAATACATTTTATAACTTTATATATATTATGAATCGTTTATTTGTATTTGATGTTAGTAAAAAAAATATCAGATAATTTATCAAGAAATTCTATATATGAATGGAAATGAAAATTAGACCCATTGAACTATTTTAGGCCCATATTTTATCTAATCTCTGTAAAAAAAAGAAATTAAAAAAGATTTTAGATGCGCCGGCACCGTGATATTTTCTGTTCCCCAAGCAACAGAGTTATTACACATCAACACAAAACGTGCCGACAGTATTTAACGATTAATTTCTGCACTACGAATAACGTGAACCCGTCAGTACATGATTGCAAAACCTCAACCACGCGCCGTGAACGGTGGCATCACCAAACAAAAGGTGGGAATTGTAAAAATAGACCAAGGGCTATTTCGTAAAAGGGCAATGATTTGATGTAGGTAAGGTAGTTGACGGTACACGAACGCGGACGCGGAGCACCACACAAATTAATAAAAAATTTAGATGGAAAATATTTAGATTTACTAGGCAAATTAAAAAAAAAAAACTATTTTCGAGTAATTCCCAACTTTTTTGCTTTTTCCTCGGCAAATGTAGGAGTGATTCCGAGTTCATCACAATTGAATTACCATTGCATTTCATTCTTTTATTCGAAGGAGTTGTGTAAAATAGAAAATTTAATTATTGCTTTAAATAATTACAAATAATTTCATGTTTCAATTTTGGATGCATTATTTGGTATATTAGAGAGAACTCAATGATTTTATCAAAATTTATTTATTTTTGATAATTTTAAATTACAACTTTCTGGTTAAAATTAAATTTTATGATAGTTGTGAAATTTATTAGTTTGAAGCACAACCATAACAATAATAAGAAAAACACAATACATTAATATAAGAAAATAATTTTTTAAAAAATAATTCATATTTAGAAAAAAAAAAAGGGCGCTAAGAAGTGGCCCTTAGAGCGCCGACGATCCAGCCGTGCAGGACGTGACGCGTGGGACCCTAACTCAGAAGTACGATTCCTTCGCTGTTCGCTCTCTCTCTCTCTCTCTCTCTCTCTCTCTCTCGTGTTCCCAAAGGACATTCATGGACATCGTGGGTCCGGTAACATTTTTATGCTAAACTAGGAAATAGTTGTCCCCGTTATCGCATCGCATTACCATCTGAATTTCCACTGATAGTTTGGGAAATTTATGTGTGCATACGACAAGATTAGATTAATTTAAAAAAATCATATTTTTATTTCAATTTTAAAAACCTTATAATAAAAAATTTTATTTCTAAATTTTATTTCTATCCTATTAATTCAAATAAATCACTTTAACAAAACCATTTTAATTTTTTAAAAGCTTTGCTTGTGTGGGTGTTCTCAAGTCAATTTTAGAAAAAAAAATTATTTAAAACAAAGAGTCATTTTCTAGTTATTTTCCAAGTTGACACCATGTTATAGAGCCCAAATCTATTTCAAAAGTATTAAAGATTATATTCAAATACCAAGATTCTTTTTTTTTTTTGAGAAAATTATGATAACTTGCCAATAAATTCATAATAATTTAAATTTAATTTTTCAAATGATTAAAAAATTTTCATGGGCCATATTGTTTTTAGCTTCAAAAGAAAAATTATCATTTTATGTGATGCAAACGAAAAATGAAGGAGATAAAAGAAATTTTTTTGTCCATAAAATAAATTTGACATGAAACAAAGAAACTAATCACTACAATGCATGGCTGGCCTTTTATAATAGATTAAATAGGTCGAATTCAATTGTGTTCAAATGGGGTCCTTATCTTAAGCATGATCTTAATTTGGTTATTTATGTGAAAATTGAGTTTCGAAGATGACAGACTATTGTCACAACTCTACTCTTTCATCCCCGTGATCTGATATTCAAAATTTGTGTAACAAAAAAAAAATAATCCTGTGAAAATCGAAATGGATACAATGATATGCTGTTTGGACATAAGCATCATGTTTTTCTAATTTTTTTGCCCTACCCATCATGTCAAGAAAAATATACATATATATACACATCTGTTTTTTGGCACCTGAAAGATTTTTGATGCTTTGCTAATTTTTGGGTTTGGTCACTTATTTTAGGTTGGAGATTTTACAATTTACGAGCCAAGTACAGAAATTAGGTTGATAGAGTATATGGAATTTTGATTTAAAAGAAAAAGAAATTATATTCTAAGATTATTTAAGTGTAACGGTGATTAAATCATTCACGACCTCTACTCCTAACAACAAAAATAAGTCATGATATTATTATGTTAAAAAGAAAAAGAAACATCTTATCTCTTATGAATAGCATCTCAACAAAAATTTTAATCGAATAAACAAACATATTTTAACGGTTAATATATTTGATAGTTTTAGTCGAACGATCATATTCAAATTTTAATATAATTCTAATTAATTCATACTACACAAAATTATAAAAAAAAAAAAAAGATTCTTATTGTCTTTAAATTAGGAGGATCAAATTTTTCTATTTTTTTGTCGGTATAATTTTTCGATTATGGTGTGCCCATTGGACTTCGCATTCACAAGGCCTATCTTGTAGAAATTAGGTTACAAGTGAACAAATCGATCACACCATAACTTTGTTGCAAAATATATTATAAACAAAATATGTTTTTTTTTTTCTAAAGGTGTTTAAAGGTGTAGTTTTGTGTACTCAAAAACGTCCTAAGATTCATTGCAAATGAAATTCAAATAAGAATATTTAAAAAAAAAAAAAAAAAAAAAAACTTGGACAGGGATACTATTTGCCAAACTATTCCATCCGTTCTTTTTGAAGGTTACCCGCCAGTTGCTACTCGGAAGGTATGGGGTGCAGAAACGACTCTTGACTTCTTGTTAAAAAAAAAAAAAAAAAGAAAAAAGAAACGCATGGGCTGAAAAGCAAGAGAGGACACTATGGCAACCACAGGAAAGAAACCAACCGTTACTGCCACTTCATTTACTTCCCCCATAAGCTCCTCCACCAAGACACCCTAAAGGTACTCGTAATCAATATAATGGGATTAAATTTTAAATTTTAAATTTAAAAATAAATAAAAACTAGAGAGAAATCGAGATACCGTTAAACATTTGAATTAAATTAATTATGGATATTAATAAAAAAAATACCCCCTCCCCGCCCTTCAAAAAAAAAAAAACAAAATAAAATCAATTCTCAAATTGCTTGATGACTTCAGAGCCCTTTGTCCTTGTCCTCTGCCTATTCCTCTCCCCGTTCACATGCTCACACCGTAACCTCCAACCCAAACCAATAGCCATCCCCATCCTATTCAATAATATTCATCCCTTTTTTCTCATTTTAAGATTTAAATACAAAATTCATGCCCAAGTTTTTCAAGAATCACTTGTCACATACATTTTACATTTGAATTTTAAAACCCTAATGGTCTGCGCAACAATTATTAATCAAACTTTTCTAACAAACATTTTATAGTAAAAATCAAAATATCCTTTTAGATTGCAATGAGTAGTTTTATAAAAAGCAAAAAATTAGGTTAAAATATGAGATCAAATGTTTCTTCAACGTACCAATTTTACATATAATTTATCTTAATATATTTTAATTTTTTATTCTATTTGAAATTATTTTAATTAATTTAATCTATATAATATATAACTACTCTATGCACAAAATTACAGTGAAGTTTTGTCCAAATTGAGCATCTGTTGCAACTACAAATTTCAATGCCCATATCGGAAATTGAAATTATTCTGCGATATGAAAATTTGAATTTTGTTTTCAACGCTCCACCTGATGAAATTTGAAAGTTTAAGAAAATTTCGTGCGTGCACATCACGCTCGCCTGAGTGCTTGCCAAAAAGGTTCACAAGAATCATCTCTGTTGACAAAGTTTGTTCCATATAACTTTTATCCAACGTTATTTGTTTTCAATAAAGTCGTAATATTATACAAAATATATATTTATGAATATATATTAAATTATTATTATTATTTTAAACTTTTATGAATATTTTTTTTTATTTTCTTAATTTTTATTTTTAAATTTTAATTTTAATTTTTTATTCTTTTATATCGATCGTTTTTAAAATTTAAAACTAAGAATTACTCTATTATTTCTATTATTACTAATAAGATACGTATTAAAATGAATATGATATAATAATCCAAAAAAAGTGAAAATCATTGAACGTATCAAATCCATCCATCACGACTTTTCTCGAACAACTTCAACTCTTAATCATATAAAATATTTATTTTATAACTAATTGTGTTACATAATATATAACTAATTTGGTGAATCAAATGCTAATGATATTTCAAAAAAAAAAAAGATAAATAATTCACCAAACAAAAAAAGAAAAATTATTTTAAAGTGTTTAGAGCAATCAATCAATCAAATTTATATTTGATCTAATTGAAGAGCATAAAAGAAACCAGTTATATAAAAAGAAAAAGTATTAATATATATAAAAGGTAAAGTAAAAAATTTATAAATATAGTAATAGTATAATTATTTGAAAATAAACGTTATATTTTTTAAAAAAGTGAATAAAATTTAGAATTAATATGTATTATCTTAAAAATATATATATATATATATATATATATATATTTAAGAGAGGATGCCGTGGTCGGAGGGCGGGGCAGCGCGGGAAAAAAATATCTTAATACTAAATCTAACCGCAATGCAGTAAATTGGGAAAACTGTTAGCATCAATTTGTTGAATAATTTAAGTCAAAATAAGTGAAAATGTATTGTTAAGGAAAAAGAAAAAAGCTAATGAGAGTGAGAGAATCTGGTGGGCTTTGAGCTGTGATTTAGCTGTCTCTTTTCGTGTTTGTTATCTCTCTCTCTCTCATCCCTTTCTCTCTCTAACGACGCGCATACACACACTCCCCAAAATCCCCTAGAAAATACCCCACATCCTCCCCCCCCCCCAACTTTCTCTCTCCTCAAGCTCAAACCCCTTCTCTCTCTCTCTCTCTCTCTCTCTCTCCCTCCACATTTTGCTCAGATCTCAAGTTGCATTTCCAGCTAAAACCCACACAACAACACAGCAAAACCCCTCATTTTCAAGAGAGAGAGTGAGAAGATTTTGATTTCAGATGTTGTTGCTGTTCAGAGTGAGATGAAATGAAGAAGAAAACAACCCCTACTATTCTTACTCTCATCACCTACTTCACTGTCTTCATTCTCTCAAGGGTTCTCTCAGCTTCTGCTTCACAATTCAGCTTCGACAATGGCGGCCGTCTCACTGACGCCGAAGTTCACTACATTCACCAAAGACAACTCCTCTACTACCGCGACGAGTTCGGCGACAGAGGCGAGAATGTGACTGTCGATCCTTCTCTCGTCTTTCAAAACCCTAGACAAAGGAATGCATACATAGCCTTGCAAGCTTGGAAGCTCGCCATTCTCTCTGATCCTCAGAATCTGACGGCTAATTGGGTCGGATCTAGGGTTTGTAACTACACTGGAGTGTTCTGCGCTTTTGCGCTTGACGATCCGTCGATCTATACCGTCGCAGGCATCGATCTCAATCATGGCGACATTGCAGGTTACTTGCCTGAAGAATTAGGGCTTTTAACTGACCTTGCTCTGTTCCACATCAACACGAACAGATTCTGCGGCACGGTCCCTCACAAATTTGAGAAATTGAAGCTTTTATTCGAGTTAGATCTGAGTAACAACCGATTCGCCGGGAAATTTCCGGCAGTTGTTCTGAAATTGCCGAGTCTCAAGTACTTGGACCTCCGATTCAACGAATTCGAAGGAAGTGTGCCGAGAGAGCTCTTCGATAAGGATTTGGACGCCATTTTCATCAATCACAACAGGTTTGTGTTCGATTTGCCTGACAATTTCGGTAATTCTCCGGTATCAGTCATAGTTTTGGCGAATAACAAGTTTCACGGATGCATACCTGCAAGTTTAGGTAATATGTCGGACACCTTAAATGAGATTATCTTTATGAACAATGGTTTTCGGTCATGTTTGCCTACGGAAATTGGGTTGTTGAAGAACTTGACTGTGTTTGATGTGAGCTTTAATCAATTAATGGGACCTTTGCCTGAAGAAATTGGAGGGATGATTAGTTTGGAACAGTTGGACGTGGCTCATAATATGCTTTCTGGTAGTATTCCTGCAAGTATTTGTAGGTTGCCCAATTTGTTGAATTTTACATATTCGTACAATTTCTTTACTGGGGAGCCTCCGGTTTGCTTGAATGTCAAGGATTTTGATGATAGGAGGAATTGTTTGCCTAATCGGCCTGCCCAGAGATCAGCTGCACAATGTAAGATGTTTTTGTCTAAACCTGTTGATTGTAGTACATTCAGGTGCAAGCCTTTTGTGCCCTCATTGCCTGCACCTCCTCCGCCTTCTCCTCCAATCCCAGTGCCTTCTCCTCCACCTGTTGTTGTGCCTTCTCCGCCGTCGCCACCACCTGTATATTCACCCCCACCACCGCCTCCTGTTTACTCTCCTCCCCCACCACCACCATCGCCACCACCGCCTTCACCACCACCACCTCCGCCACCGGTTTACTTGCCCCCACCCCCGCCTCCTTCACCACCGCCACCTTCCCCTCCCCCACCTGTATATTCTCCACCACCGCCCCCACCACCACCACCACCGTCACCTCCTCCGCCATCACCCCTACCACCATTGTTGTCACCACCCCCACCCTCTCCTCCACTAACTTCTCCATCGCCACCACCACCAATCTATTGTGTGCGGTCTCCACCACCGCCGCCACCAAATTCACCTCCCCCTCCACCACCTTTGTATTCCCCACCTCCTCCAAGTCCTTACTATAGTTCGCCTCCCCCACCACTACTACATTCACCACCACCTCCGCCTCCACATTCACCGCCGCCACCAACTGTTTATCCATACTTTTCACCACCTCCTCCACCCCCTGTATATTCATCTCCGCCCCCACCCAATTCTCCACCACCACCTCCACCTTGTATTGAGCCGCCACCACCCCCGCCGTGTGTTGAGTACCCTCCCCCACCGACATCTCCCCCGCCACCATCCCCACCACCACCAGTTCACTTCCTGCCACCACCATCCCCGTCACCTCCACCACCACCAGTTTATAGTTCTCCTCCCCCACCTCCTGTTTATGCTTCCCCTCCCCCTCCTCCAGTTCACCATCCTCCCCCACCAGCACCGCAAATTCACTATTCATCTCCACCACCTCCACCAGTCATGTCATCTCCCCCAGTCCCCTGTGAAAATCCACCACCACCTCCACCAATTTATGGAAGTCCGCCACCTCCTGCACCCGTATATGAAGGGCCATTGCCACCAGTTACTGGGATCCCTTATGCTTCACCTCCGCCACCACCTTTCTATTAATTCTTTTGAGAAGTTTCCTCCTTCAACCTTTTCTCAAGCCGAAACAGGATTCTACAACTATATTAGCAGTCGGGGGCTTCTTTTCCTCTTCAGTTATTTCTTGCGGATTCCTCTCTCTCTGGGCGTTTCTCAGTGGGGGAAGATGTAGAATTGAGAGATTGATGATGGCAGTACAGTACAGTACTATCTTACACAACGGGGTCTCTGTATGGAGGGTTTTCAATCTTGTTGAAGAAAAAACAGAGAAGAGGTGACAGAAAGAAAAAGAGGAGGTAAAACGATAAGTCTCTTCATATTTATTTGAAAAATTGTTATGAATATTTGAGTTGTGAATAAATGGCAGAGAGAGTAGGCTGCAGCAGGCAAAGTGTATGGATAGGCATGGGATGATGAAGACCATAAACAGGGGCTAGAAGAAGGCAGCAGTGCTTCTGCTGCTTACTGGTTTGTGGGGTTTTTTTTAACTATTGTTATTATTAATTTCATCTTCTTTATATCATACTTTGTTTCTTTTGATTTTCAATTTTATAGTATAATCATGATGAACATTTGTATTGATTTTCAGAATTCAGATCATTCCTTTTGCCTCTCTTGTTCTTTGTGTCCCCATTTGTTTTTCCTTCCCCAGTTGAAAGACACAGGTTAACTCAGTGTTGAGTAGGTTTAATGTTTGCGTTGAGTTTGTATGCTGTGCCTTTCTGCACAAATTTCTTGAGCATGGTTTGAACAACAACCTTCTTTCTTTTTAGGTCTTCCATAGAAAAAGAGGCCACACAATTGTGGATGGTGTGTGTTCTTTCTGGGTAAAAAGGCATCTTAAAAAGTGCGCGCGCGATAGCTATAGTTTTGTTTCGACTTCGTTTTCATGGTGGGACCAATTTGTTCCTTTAATTGGTGCTATTTTCAAGCCTTGATTACATTCTTCCATTTGATCAATGCAGGATAATGACTGCAACCATGTGCAGTGCGCCCCAACTTTGTATTCATTTTTTTTTTTATGGTTTTCACCACCGTATCCGGGCTTTATCCTCCGGTTCAAACATTGTGGGGCTCATTTAGGGGTTGGATCTCTTAAATAATTTTTCGTTATTCTCATGCTTGAATTCGAGATTTTTGTTTAAGAGAGTAGAGTGTTTGATCACTCAATCCAAACGAGTTTGGTTTCTTCATATTCACTCGTCTCATTGGTATGTGTAAATATATATATCTTTAAGGGGTTTCATCAGAAGCTTCAAAATGGTCAGTAAAGCTTTGGAAACTCTTGTTGTCACATGGATCCCACTTTCAGCTACAGTGGTGCTCACAGATCTTCCCCCTTCCCCAAGTAACATGGTTTTGTGACCATCTTGTTCCCCACTGAGAGAGAGAGCTATATTATGAGTTCAATAAAAGTAAAATGCAGTGGTATGGGATTTTATTAGTTCTCAAAATTATCGGCGATTACACTTATTTCGAGTAACACTACACAGAAAGGTTGGAAAATAAGGAGGGTAAAAGGCCATGTCTAGGTTAGGGTTCAAAGCGAAAATGGGGCAATTCATATGGGAATAGGTTCTAGTGATGGCAATGGCATAGAGCCCACAGAATTCAACGGGTGATTCGGTATTGGGTAAGGAGCTTATATTGCCATTTGCATGTGACACTGACAATCCATATCCGTCCATTGTTTGTTTCTCTGCAATTCGTCTACTTGCAAATTTCTTTCTTCCTTCTTGTCTTCTTCGATAAAACCACAATCTCCTCAACGGTTATTACGTTTCAGATTTGTCAAAATTGGAAAGGGAATGGAAAAAAGGAATTTGGTGGGCGTGAAATTTTTTCTAAAAAATAATATTACCTGTCCCCAAAAAAAATAGTAATTAAATATTATTGACTATTAAAAATAACGAACTGGTGTCTTAGTTATCGACTTTTTTTCCCCTGAATTTAGCATTTTCTTATGTATGGAAACATTAACGAAAAATAAATTCCGGTGTGGAAATTTGATAATATGAAAGAGACAGTCAAGAATTCCAAAGGTTTTTGAGTGCTGTTACTGAGTTGAACAAGTGGTAAAGGGCAGAATGGGACTATCAATTTGGAAACATTAATGGGAAAGAGGTTTTTGACAATTTAGTGGAATGAATATGTAATAATAGGGTCATTGTCTTTACAGCTCTGAAACACCCAATTGGGTATTAGGTCATCACTATGAATATTGAGATAATGCCATAATTTTTTTTTTTTTATTATTATTATTTTAGGTTTTGAGTTTAATTCTGTTCTTTTTTTTTCACTATCGGTATCTGGACTTTAACCGACTAATTCGGTTTATGAAACCCATTTTAGGAGTTGGTTCTCCTAAATCCTTTTTTATCATAGCTTAAACGGGAGACTTCTAATTTAAAGGGTAGAGTACTGATTACTCAACCCAAAGAAGTTTAGTACTGTTATATATATATATATATATATATATATATAAAATGCCATTAAGTTGAAATAAATTTGTAAGAAGCCCATCAATATTTCGGACCATATCATCCTGTTCTTTTAGAATTTAAAGGGATTTAAAATTAGACCAAATTATTACCTATATAACTATACTAAAATTATTTTTTACAAGAATTGTCCTCATTAAAAATTTAGTTTCTTATATCATTTTTATGTATTTTATTAAACTTTTAAATCTCTATCTTTTCTTTTATTTCATAGCTTTCTTTTATCTGTTTAGATTTTGTGTCTCCTGAAAATGACCCTTTTTTTTCTTATAAACACCGTATATATCTCTACATTTATTCATTCAAAATGTATATGCAGTTTGAAACTAATGTGTATATATATTTACACCCACACTTACGATGAGCTATTGGGGTTATCAATTTCCTTTCCTTAATTAAAAATCTCGAATTCGAGTTTTAAAAATGATGAAAAATGATTTAGGAGAGTCAATCCCTAAAATGAGTTTCATAGTATTCGAACCGGATTAGCGGGTAAAAACTTGCATACCGGTGGTGAAAACCAAGAAAAGATGAGCTATTGGGGTTAGATGGTTAGGTTGATTCAATAAAATGAAGTTGTTGGTTCATATCACAGTAGAGAGCCTTTTATGTCATTTTCCCAATTCCACAACCTTGTGAATGCCATTAAAAATTTTCAATGAGAGAGAGAGAGAGAGAGAGAGAGAGAGAGAGAGAGAGAGAGGTGTTCTAGTAGATGTCTTTTTCCATATTGGACAGACGATTATACACAGATAACCCACCAAAGGATGATGAAATGCAAAGGGGCCCTTTCTCACATGGGATGTTAGGGTTTTGCTTCTATCATCACCATATCAACTACAAATTAAATGTAATAAGTTAGTTGACTGGCTTTTGATTTGCACCTTTAATTGAACATAACTAATTTTATCATTTATGTGGAGGCGCTCAATTGACAGGCTGTGTGAGGAAGGTGGATCTAATTCATTAATGCCCTACCATAAACTTCCTTCTTCCTCGTTTAGGCCCACCATTAGCGACCTTAAAATACTAGAAAGTCACCTCCCCCCCCCCTCCCTTTCAAATCTTCATGATCATAATTTTCCTTTTTGATTACTTAATAACAAAGAAATTCTTATATTTTAATATTAAATATACACTATTTTAGTGAAAATTGTATTAACAAATATGAGGTGGAGTTGGGAATGCTAGGTCAACATTCATCCATAAATTATGTATTATTTTTTTTTTTTTGTTTGGCTTAGTTTTTGTCCACAATTACGACCAATTCATAAGAGAAACATACAAAATACAACACACTTGGTGGCACATAGACCTTAAGAGTTGGGCTACACTCATTCCACCGCCGCCCAATGTTTAAAAAAATGAAGTTCAAAGAAAACTTCAATTCAAAGGGAATTTTGAGTGATTTGGAAGTAATTTGAAGAAGCTTTCATTTGGTTTCCTTCCATATTTTATAATAATAAAGTTAGAAAAGATAATAATCTATCTTATATAATCACATCAATTGCCATGTGTGTATAGGGCAAATGTTCAACATTGGTGGAGGATCATTATGTCAACATCTCAAGGCCATTAAATCAAGACGAACCCATCTTAGGCCATCAAGAGAAAAACTTAAAAGCGAAGGCAGACATATCTGACCAGTACACTCTCATTTTTCACATCTTGGGAAAGAGATATATCAGCCATCACCTATGTTTGAGTGACATTTTGAGCATTTAATCGGTGTCACTCATCCATCCACCCCTCCCTCCCTCCCTCCTAAATTTCATCTCTTCATTCACATCAAATATTCTTTATAATGAGAAAATTAACAAAACAAATTTCCCAATAAAATAAAATAAAATAACCAACGAATGTCGGCTCAAATGACAAGAGTTTGCTATTCTCATCTCTTTGAGCTCTTGATCCCAATCTTACTCGAGAGGCTATTTTATGTCATTATGATATTTATTAGAGAATATATAGTTTTTATAGTTTTATAACTAAAGAATAAAACTATTATTATATTAATAACTTTTATATTAGAAATCTTATCTGATTTCAATTGAGTCTAGTTTAAATTCTCTCACATGGGCCCGTCCAAGATTCCCGACCACCAAAAAAAAAATGAAAAGGACAAAAAATTCTCTCATGTTCTCATTTTAGATGATAACTAGGCATGAACCGGAGAGCCCAGCTATCCTATGCAGACCCAAATTGGACTTACTTGGACCAGGATTGAAGAATATGACTAAGATATTTCAAAACCGAAAACTAAATCATATTACATAATATGGGGCCCAATTGATTTGTGGGCCACAAAGCCCAAATACTGTCTCAAGATGTCAAAGCCCAGAAAAGTGCTACCCATTATCAATTTGGGCTTGGTGAGAAATGTATTTTTTTTTTGTTACATGAAATTTAAACCCCAAATTATAAGATTGGAAGAGAGAATTGTAACTACAACATTATTCTCTTAGGGAAAGGTTGGTGAGGAATATGACCCCTCTTCATGTTATGCATACTTGTGAATGAACCCGATTCTTTTATAATTATTATCAAATCCAGAGTACAATTAAGTTTTTGAAAATTAATATTTTGTTAAAGTTATAATGATATTTTTATTTAATGGGGTTAATTTTGTTACTCAAATCAAATATTTTATGATAGGAAGAATAATAATAGAGCAACCAAATCATTTAATATATAATACATTACACAAAATTGCTGCTTAAATGTATGCCTTCTTGGGAGTTCTTAGAGAGAAGCCATTACCAATTAAGAACGACAAATTCGAACCCCTCAACTCGAGGAAAGATGAATAGTTACAAAGCCCTTTTTGGCACGGTGGTACTTGACTGGAATCATTAGGTCGAAGTCATGACTTGTTCCTTCTCACCAAACCAAAAGAAAGGAAATAAACAAAGGCACTATCCCCCCCAATTTACATCTTCTTCTAGATTTATTTTCCACTTTTTGCATAAATTGTATGGACCATAGCCAACATCACATCACTGCAATTGGGGTGCATGTTCTCCTTACCATACCAATCCCCATAAAGAAATGATTGGTCCATCAACTACATAAATTTTAGCATCCAAATTTAAAGTGAATTAATAACAAATATATATATATTTTTCAAACAAGATTCAATATTTGATATCTAGAGTTATCCCAAGGGAAATTTTGTATTTCTATATAAGATTTGTTGAGTCATAATTCATAAAATATTAGACTCCTCTCGTTAAATCATAATATTTATCGACTAGATTTTTTAATCAAATTTTGAGTTTAAAATTTGAGAATGAAAAATATTTCGCTGGGAAAACATTCCCCTAAATAGAGACTCACAGACGCTCGAAACAAATTAGTTGAAATATGATTTCGAATATAATGATAAAAAAAATTATAATATTTTAAAATTTTCATTATTATAAAAATAAATAAAAAATAAAGCATTGCGAGTTTTCAAAGGAGCTCTCGATCTTATTGGGAGTTATTCTAAGCATGATGTGCTCCGTAATAATTGTTAATTATTCAGATTAAGGGCCCCATCAATGATTAATCTTTGCTTCTTTTCTCCATAATAACAATCAGGTGGAGTGGAGGCATGTGACCAAGCTTTGTTAAATAAGGATGATACCCCTGGTTTGGACCGGAGAGATACTCTTTGCAGTCCCACTTACAATATAATAGAATAGAATAAGGCCAATTGCCCTATTGGCAATCAACAAAATATTCTTCCCTTTCTTTCTGAGTCTTCCCCATTTCCAGATTTTTCTTATTATTTAAGAAAAATTCCATTTTTCATTAGCACTTTGACTATGAGCTAGAATATTACTATGCTCTCTTTTTCTCTCTCTACATATGAGTATCCGCCCAAGATACAAAGACATGAAATGAAACCGTAAAATTCACAAGTTTCTTCCTTCGGTGGTGTAGAGCTCGAGAAGAAAACAAAAACAGTAGCCAAGAAGCTTTGTACCCTCGTGTTTTATTTTTGGACATGTACACAAATAGTTCCAATGAAGTTTTTGGCTACATCCCTCGATACGCACAATCATCATTCCTTGAATTTTCTCACCATTTTGGGAATTAATTATCTAATAACATCATTAAATTCATATTTTATAAACCAACTCTCAAAGGTTGCTTCTCCTTCAAGGCGCCGAATATGCTCTCCCATCAGGCAGAGAGAGATGGCTTCTCAAAAGCAGTGTCTGGGTGGTGATTAAGTTTAAAGTAGAACATTGCCTAAATAAACCAGAGTTTCTTTTTGTTGAAAAAACTATACTGGGCATCTAACAAATGTTGTGATGTTAAGCTTTTTGTTGGGAGTTGGAACGAACAGTTCAACTATTTTGACTAACCCCATTTTAGGCATCAACCACAAGGTTCAGAAAACACAAAATTATCGTACCAACAATCAAAAAATTCAAAAAGGATCCTGTCTTAGTCCCTGTTTTTTTTATATATAATACATTACCTAAGATTCTAGAATTGATGGGTTCTCAAATTCAAGATAATTGTCTAAACCCGATTGATAGAGCTACTCTAGGAGAGTTTTTTCTTTTTTTTTTTTTATTTTTATTTTTAATTTTGATTATCCAGTATGATATTGTTGGTCCCAATTTAGGAGGGAGATTTTTTAACGTAATTTTTTTTATTTTTAAGTTTTAAATTTAAAATTTAATTAAAGATTTTTAACTATTAGATCAACTGTCCGTTAATATTTTAGGGATAGTTAAATCACATATACATTAATCTCCCTATTTTTTGTTCCGTTTTTATTGTGTTAAAATTCACTTGAATCCTTTTCTCTCTCTAAAGTTTGATTGGTATTGTTTCTTTGGTCATTTCTTCAGACCTGAATAATTCCTTGTCTTGCATAGAGGAAGCAACCCATCTTGGATGGTGGAAATTTGTGTACCCTTTAACCCAAAGCAAATGATTCTCCTTTTTCACTTTTTAGACACAAATATACCACTCTTTTTTATCGAAACACTATAATGACTTCAAGGGGTGCTAAACAGACACCCCATCATTCGGTGGAAATCCATACTAAGTTGTAACAATGGATGGATATCCCTTATTTGTCTGTCGAAGGGTTCCTATAAAATTTTCTCTCACTTAAAAAATTGTCCTTCGCCATTACATTGGAATACCCCCATCTGAATTATATATATATATATATATATATATATATATTTACTATTAAAAAGGTTTTTTTATTTCTTCTTTTCTAAATAAATATTGAAATTTCAAGTATTATTTATCGGGTATTAATAACCCAAACGCAAGATCGAGGTAAAAAGGATGTAATATATACGACACTAAATGAGTCTGTCTGGATGTCATTTACTCCAGACTCATGTGTTTAGGGAGATGTTTTCTTCATTCTCGTCATGGATTTGGATGTAATAGAATTTTATCATTTGTTGCACGTTTACAAAAGAATAAAGAAAAAAGGTAAAAAAAAAAAAAAAAAAAAAGTTGTGTAGCAACCAATTCATTGAGTACATTTTGTAAATGAAATATTTAATTTTTACCTCTCATAGAATCAGATTATAAAAACATTATAAATAAATTGTTCGCTCCAATTGATTTTTCTCTTTATGAAATGAAATAAAGAGCTAGTGTTGTTATTGTCGAGCAATTTTTCTCTTTTCCATTGATTTTGAGAATGTCAATAGGTTTTAGTTTCAAAAACTTGCAACATGATGACCATCTACGTAACGAGACTTCATCCGCATTATGACCTTCAAACTAAAGACAGCAGGCGTGCGGGGCTGTTCTTAAAATTATAAGAAAATATTATTTGTAATTTTTAAGATTATAACTTTAAATATTATTTGAATTAAAAAATTATAATTCTTACTCCTTAAAATTATAAAGTTTGGTACATATTTTCTGACTTCACCTCTTGGCCTTTGCTGTTTTTTTTGACATTGTATTGTTAAATATATATATATTTCTATATATGTATAAGCAAAAGAAAAAAAATCCAAAGACAAAGCATGGAAATTTGGTGCATGGACTACTGGGGTGAATGGTTGTTCATTAGGGAAAGTGAGTGAGATTTTAATCGTTCAGTGATTTGGTGAGAGAGACAGAGAGAAGTTACTTTGAAGAATTAACCATGAGTGGTTAAAGCTTGCACGTCACGAGTTAATGCGGAGACACAAAGCTTCCCGGCGGGAAAACAACAAGCCCCATTAGCCAAGCAACCTACTGAAAAAAAGAAACTCACACACTACAACCCCCCTCTCTCTCCCCCCTCACGACTCTGAATTTAAAAGGAGAAACATCAAGAAGACAAAAGTATATCGTTATCAAATCTCTCTCTCTCTCTCTCTCTCTCTCTCTCAAGCATTGTTGTCTTCGCTTATACTATAAAGCCCGTCCAAAGAGAAGAATAAACTTCTCCAGTACATTTTTGCTTCCTCTTCAGATCTCTCTATCTCTCTCTCATTGATCAACCATTCCATCCAGGTACGATTTAATTTCATACCAAGTCATTTGCCCATTCAATTTTGTTCTGTTTTCAAAATCATTGTTTCCATATTTCATTATTTTATTATTATTATTTTTTTTTTTGGGTTTTATCTGCTGCATTTGTGATATTACTAATTGTCAATTGGGTTGTGCAAATGGATTTTGTTGAATTTTCAATTTCGGGATATGTTGGGATGGACGGGCCAATTGGATATTTGAGAGAGATTTTTTGGAAACAGATTTATGGGTTCGTTGATTTCACTAATATCAAGAATAATTTTCTGAATTTCCTAAGGAGAGATCTTCGGGGGATGGTGAAAAAATCTTTCGCTTTTTCCCTTCTCCGGTGACAGGTGTAATTACTCTTGAATACCAGTCAAATGTTTCCCTTTCAACTTTGCTTCTGTTGTTTCCATCTAACGTTCTTAGTACATAGAATTAATGTTATCGTTGACTTGTGCGGTTGGGTCTTTAACTCCCAAATTAAGTTTTGATACAAAAACAAAAATAATGCTATTTGTATGAATTAACTTATACACAAACCCTTTGTTGAAAAATACAATCTGTAGTACAAAGATAAATAATTGAATGTCACATCATAGTTTTTACGGTTTATATCAGAAAGAATGTCTCACACTGAAAATTTCCGAAAAAAATTTTAAAAGATCAGGGGAAGAAAGCAGAGGGGTAGTTTCTAAGAAATGGGTGTGAGAGAAAAAATGGGGAATGTGGATGGTTATAAAAGATTTGGTGGAATGTAAATTTATTTAGAACTTGTGCACGTTATAAATTCTTCCCTCTACACTACAAGCTATGTAAAATTAGAAGAAAAGCTAATAGAAGTAAATTTATCACATTCAAAACATAAATGAACTTCAAAATCAGGTTTCATTAAAGGTGAGATTTCTCTTAAATCATAATAGACAAAATTCCATTTATACAAATTGCATTTCCTAGAAACAATGAACAAGTTACCTCATGAATTTCTAGTGGCCTTAAGTTCAGACTGTGCTGGAAAGAATTTTTCCAATTGTAGTTTCACCCTTTTGTGATGAATAGGCATATCATGGGTTGCATAGTATAAAAGATTACGTGGCAGATTCTTAAGGCAAAATCATGAATGATGTATGTTTGTGTGGGATGCGTATATAGTAGGTCCAATACACTATTGTCTCTTCAACTTGAACTCTGGAGTGGAGTTTCTTATATCATATCGATCCACCTATGTATCACCGACATCCTTGTCATGCATCTCACGCATATTCCTTAACTTTTGTTTTTCTGTGACGAGGTCGCTTGTGAACATTTTTCTTGTGAACCATGAGAAATGCTTGCAATCTGCTGTTAATTTAACATTGAATTTAATGAAGTTGGAGATTGCTGGTCTTGGGAGCCAAGCTTCCCTATCTTGTTCTCAAGTTTACCAAATTACAAGCAATGGCTATTCCTGATTTTAAATAGATACGTCATTGGAATGCGTGTGATCAATCAATATTCTGAAAATACATTGCAGATGAAAAAAAGTGAAATCATAGATGGCTCCAAGTAATGAAGAGTGTTGTTGGAATTGAAGGACAATGGAGAGCGTTGCAGGTGCTACCACCAATGAAAATGGACACACTGCTATTGTGGAAGGATCATGGTTTTACCAATTCCGATGTGGTCCTAATCCTTGGATGGCCAGATATGTTTATGGATTCATTTTTCTGATTACAACTCTTATAGCTTGGGCTGTTCGAGACTATGGCCAATTTGCCTTGAAAGAGATAAGTGGTAAGATTGTTTTGCTCGTCTTTGGATGCTTGCAATCATGGCTGATCCTAGTTTGTTTTTCAGTTTTATGGACAGCTGCAATGTCTCGTTATATTATTATTATTTTTTCCTGTAAATGCAGCGCTAGAAGGATGTCAAGGTGTAGGAGAGTGTCTGGGTGCTGAAGGAGTTCTGCGTGTGAGCTTAGGATGTTCTGTATCCTTTTTCAGTATATAAGCAGCCCCATTTGGGTTAAAATCATTCTGATTTTTGGCTCGATGAAGTTGGCCTTAATATGCATTAGCTGTTCTATTTCATAATGTTTATTTCAACTGTTGGTACATTGAAGATGTACGGCCTTAGAGATATGTGGCAGTCTGGATGGTGGTACTCCAAGTTCCTTCTCTGGCTTGCGTTGATCTTGGTGCCTTTTTGGTTTCCTCCTGCCATTATTCAGCTATATGGTGAAATCTTGAGGGCCTTGGAGTTGTTTCATTGCATTTATTCATGTCTCTGCTCTCTGACACACCTTTTCTTTGCAGCTGAGGTTGCCCATTTTGGTGCTGGGTATGACCAACTCTATCCTATCTTAATTTCATCGTGGGACCTCCATAGCAAACTCACATGTTCATACCCATATAGATCATCATAGTCCATTTTATTGCGAATTTTTTTACTTGACTATGTTCTGATCTTTATTCACTCACATTGCAGGGTTTTCCTCCTAATTCAGCTAATAAGCGTGATCAGTTTCATTAGATTAATCAATGAATTGTTTCATGCCGATAAGAATGCTGAAAGATGGTAAGTCTTTTCTTGACTTCTGAACAACCACCATTCTTAGTAGCGTTGACATATTGGTGTTGTGTAAAACTACCAGCTGAATACTAGCTTTGGTTTCTGTAAGAAAGGTTAGCTTCCTAAGAATGTAGGCTCAAAGCAAAGGTTAACAAATTTTTAGGATTTTTTTAATAACTAAAATTTTCACGTTGCATTTGATTGTCCAATTGTGATTCATTTGCATATGATATGGATCTTTGGTGCAGCCATGTGCAGGCAATGTTCCTGGCAACTGCAGCATATGTTGTATCCTTACTGGGGATCATCTCAATGTACATCTGGTATGCCCCGGAGTCATCTTGTCTTCTTAATATTTTCTTCATCTCGTGGACATTAGTACTCCTCCAGCTTATGACCAGTGTCTCTCTCCACCCAAAAGTGAGTCGTTGATTTTGCCCTTACATCATTTCGTTCTTGAACTGATAACAATTTTAATCTATCTAATAACAGGTTAATGCAGGCATCCTCACACCAGGTCTAATGGGGCTTTATGTTGTATTTCTTTGCTGGTGTGCCATTAGAAGGCATGGCTTGTTTGCCCTTACTGTCTCAGGATGTGTTTTCCTTGCTCTCATTCTTTGCTTAAACATTTTGACTTTGATTGTGTTTTGCAGTGAACCCCCTGGAGATCATTGCAACAGGAATGCAGAGGACACTTCAAACAAGACGGACTGGCTGACAATCATCGTAATTTCTTTGAATACCATAGTCTATGAACAATCCCAAACGGCCTCTCGGTCTTGAGTACTAAGTAATAAAATTTGGACAAGAAGAAACTATTGCTTGCAATAACCCCCCAACTACTATGCTCATAGAGAACCCTTCGAGAAGAGTTCCCAGCATTTGCCATTGAAGAACCATAGAGAAAATTTGGAATGGTGTCATAGGATACTCATGACGGGAAAAAAATTAGCTGCAGGGTTTAAAAAATCTTAGTTGGCATAGATTCAGCACTTGAAACATTGTATAATGCACCATATATTTTTTTTGGTGGCCAATAAATTTAGGCCAAATCAGGTTCAGTGTGTTTGGTAGTTGATTTTTTGTTATATATAGTATATAGCACATGGATTTTCATCAGAGTTAACCTTTTCCCTTTTGGTATCTAATGTGGCCTGTGGAATGTTTGAATTTCTAGTTTTCCTTATCTTATTCCAGGTTGTTTGGACCTAGAAATTTCTAAAGCTCCAAGCACTAATCCATTCAAATCACAACAAATTTGGAAGATAATTCCTATCAGGAATTGAGTATTCTTGTATGATTTATCCATGACAAACGCTAGACAAAACTTTAAATCTGGAGTGGCATCTCTTTTTCGATAGGGAAAAAAACATCAAGTCGATATGCCTTTGCCCCCCCCTCTCTTTCTCGAGTACACTGACCAGTCACATTTGCTTGCAGACCTTCATAATTGCTATTTTTGCACTGGTTATTGCTACATTTTCAACCGGAATTGATTCCAAATGCTTTCAGGTTTGTCCCATTGAACATCTTGTGGTTGTTTGATTAAAATTTCAAGCATTTTGTATCTGACTAAAAAATGCAGTTCAGGAAGGATGATTCACGAGAAGAAGATGATGTTCCTTATGGTTATGGTTTCTTTCATTTCGTTTTTGCAACCGGAACCATGTACTTTGCTATGCTCTTAATCGGGTGGAATACTAATCATCCAATGAAAAAGTAAGTATCTATTACAAAGAGAATTTCACAACTATTCTGGTAGAAATCCAACAGGCAAGTAGTTGTTTCTTACTGCAGATGGACAATCGATGTTGGCTGGACAAGCACATGGGTGAGAATAGTTAATGAGTGGCTAGCTGTGTGCGTATATGGTAAGTTTTCAAGCTGACTCAAAACATTGAAGGCTTTGTTCATTCTAGAACTGCCACATTTTGGCCCTTTTTTTTTGGGGGGGGGGGGGGGGGGGGGTGGGGGAGAAGCAATAAGGATGGAGGGCACTGCCAGTATAACCATCTCTGGGCATTAGCATGAGCGTGCCACCTGATGTGGAACGTTTCGTTTTAGCCAGCTACTCCCAGAACCCACCAAAGTGCTAACTGTCTTAACACATATCATGGGTAGAACGTTAGTGCTATTGCCATTTGGTTATTACCTCGGTGGTTGTGCTTGTGCAATCTTGATCATAGCGGATAACCAAACAATAAGTGTTGTAGATGTGATTATCAAGACTCCAAGATGCATGCTTATGGCATAAGATCAAATTTTGCAGCATGGATGCTCATAGCACAAATAATGCGGAAGAGGAGACAGGCAGAATTACCTACGTGAGAAACTCTAGGGAGGTCTTTTGATCCTTCAAGGTTGCTCCGTTTATCTGTTGGACATTAAAGCAATCCACAAATTCCAGATTGGGAAAGAGCACCAAAACGGCGCAAGATATACACATTACATAGGAACTTCCTAGTTGTGAGAAAAATGCAGCTTCCCATCTATAGAGATACAAGGGAGAAACATATTCTAAAAGCACAATGAAGACCCATTTCCTTCTAGGCTTTTTGTGGATGGCATATTGAGCTAGGAGTTTAAATTGATTTCAGTTCTGCTTTATGGTGTATTAGTAATCAAAGTCGTACATTTGTGGATGGTAAAAATTGATTTTTGTTCCAGCAGATGCAGATTGAGAAAATGGATGTTAGTTCATCTTATTTTGTGGCAACTCTTAACAGGAGCGACCTTCTTCCTCTCTTTTATCTAGTTTTCTTCCCATGCCAAAGAACATCTTGTCAACTAACTCTCAAGATTATGAATTGCAGCTACCTACTCCTTTGATGGAACTATGGTTATAAATTCACCTTAAAAACATTAGTTACATTTAAATCAGATGGGTAAAATCTGTGTGGTAAGCCCTAAAAGGAATAGCTAAATATAAACCTCCGCAAGAAGAAGAGCATCGTGATCACTTGTCTTTTTTGTAAAACTATGGCTATTATCGGTAACAATAACCATGGCTCAAACAAAACTACACAGGCATGTCATGGTAATAGGATTGTCCCTTATACTAAAAAAATATGAGAGCAAAAAATCATGGTAATCCATCTTCAACGTGTGCGAGGGAGAGAGATCAAGTATTCTCAAAATTGCAGATATGACCATGCAAAACATCCAATATAAGACGGGGAAAAAAATCTTTCATCCCTCTTGTATCAGCATCGCTATCATTAAAATCCCTGATGTTAACTAGGAAAATAGAAGAATATAATGGATACAAGCATGCCAAAGCATGAAAGAAAGCTTAGAAGGTAAGAGTGATCAACGAGAATTACTGCAAACAATAAAGCATTATCAATTTTCTATTGGAAGTTTTCAGTAAAATTTTTCACAATCAGGACTCATCACAATAGAAGACATGATTATACATAATCACACGGAAAAAAGGTTAAAAGAATAATACAATTCCTAGAGGTGGCTCACAACACTGATCAGACTCCACTTCACAAAAGAATTACATTATTTTCGTTGAGATATTGATGTCCCTTTCTGACTCAACATGACGGCCAAATAAATATTACAAGTAACTCCACGGATGTTGGTAATGACTCCCGTTTCACATTTTCAGCAAGTGTTTCTGATTAATTCCATGGAGATATCTACGTCTAAGTCTGAGCAAACGAATGCTCGCCACTGCAGAGATCTTTCCATGGTTGTGCAAATCGATTTCTTGCTTTGGGAAGTCACACAAGAAACCTCCTAAAGCAACACTATATCTAAATATAACGAGACAAAATTTCCCACTCAGTGGCTTGGAATGGAGCAAAAAACTTGAAGCTTTATCCCAACTTAAAGGGCTTTCACCTTACTTCAATTCAAATTCACCCAAATGGATTTCCTCCAACAGAAGGAAAAGAGCTCAGGGTATTGGGCGCCGAGTTTCTTGCATTCATCTGCGGAATTGAATTTAATGTGCCATAATCACCCCCCTCACCTCCAAAACTCCCGACTCCTTGATGCCTGCAAATTAACACCAAGATTTTTAAATGGGTGCAATATTACTGATAATGCAATTACTGCCACCAATTCATATAAAAACCATTTCATTAAATTGAGAATCATCATGTACACAATTCTTGGTACTTATATTGGAACTTCATACCATTGAAAACATTTAGCTAGATTCCATTCAACTAACTTAATCAACAAGGATATTTTAGATTGGACGAAGTTGGGATTTGTAGTTCTTGCAGTTCTTAGCAACATTCCTGCCCTTTTTTTTTAGTTTTATTAGTCTCTCTAACAATTAGTAAACTTTTTCAATATTAATTGCCTCTCAGTGTTCCAGTATTGGACAGGATAAGTATGGATAATGAAAAGTGTATGTAGTTTGATATTGGTAGAGCACATTGCCACGTTCCGGTCTTGGCTCCCCTCAGGTTTCAGTTTCTGGCTTAGCCTATAAGTGAAACAGTAAATAATGAAAAATCTACTTACCCAGAAGGTGGCATGTTATTTGGTACCTGTTGCCCTGAGAATAAACCTGAAAAAATTAACGCAGAGTTAACATCATCAGGACTAGGGACAGGAAAAGCAACTGCCAAATGATTTTACCTGGAGGCATTGATGAGGCATGTGGCAGTGCCTGAGGAGGCATTACCAATGGATGAAAGGACGAAGGGGGTGGCATCCATGTAGGCATTGGAGTACCAAGAGACTGAGAACGCAATAAACCTGTCTGAAGGGGTGCATTTGGTAGAGCACCTTGCAACGATCCCACGGAAGGAAACTACAGAAGGGGAACTAAAAAATTGAAAAATTCTGGAAGCTGACAATAGTATCAAAGAGTAGAAACAGCATTGATCTCATCGAAGCTACAGTTTGACACCTTTCTTATTAGACAGCTTTTAATAAGCCAAATTTTTGGAAGGAGGAGGTTGAGTAAAATAAGAGGAAAAGACTGGAGAAGTTAAATTTAATGCAGAATCAGTAAGTTCAAGGAAAAAAATTGAAAAATCAGTAGACTACTCGAATCCACCAGATAAACGGACTCAATAGAACTAGATAACCGTACTGAAAATGTTGAGACCACAAAAACATTTAGAGCTAGAAAGTTACCAAGCACGCAAAACTCATAAGTTGCACTTTGACTCCAACTTCAATATCTCTATGCAGCTCAAGGCAATAAAGAAAACAGGGATAATTACAAATACAGTTCTGCCGAGCAATGTGCAAGGAGAATGGTGCTCAAACCCATGAACTAACGTAATTTTAGACCCCCTCAAAAAGGCCAATCAGGCCAAAGCCAGCAATCAATTAAAACAAAATTCTACCTCTGTCCCAAGTGCCCCTAAAATACTAATTCATAAGGAAAGCACCATAGTGTTGTATATATAACTTTATGCCTCTTGACACCAAAATCACAGTTGACCATCTTTACTTGAATTTAGCCCTAAAAAGCTACAAGAAAAAAATAATAATAATCAACATCAAAAGCTACATCTAACAATCCTCCCCCCACCCCACCCCCTTTTCTCCTTCTTGCTTCACCAAAAGAGCTTCTGACCCGCTCAATTTGATTTGACACTTACAGATGGGTAAGCCCATGTTGGAAATCATAGATGAGGGGGTCAGGCCATCCAATAAGCATGTTTAAAGAAACTCAGAGAAAAGCTTATAGTGGACGCGGTTATCCTTAACTACCCATGAAGAAAATTTAGGGGATGGTTTCTTTCATGGCTCTGAGAATCACTAAACAAGTTTAACGCATGAGCTCCACAGAGATTGAATCTCTTCCTTGCTGAATCTTACACAAAATAATGCCCATAAATTAATGAGTAATTCAGAAGTAAAATGAGTATTAGCACAGTGCATACCACTGGAGCTTGAGACACAGATGGTTCACTGCTGATATCGAATGGATTTATTGATCTTGACTGCTGGGGAAAAGAATGCATTGGCTACAATAATAAACAAAATAAAAAAAAAGTCACAGGGCCATGCATGTAATTGGATGAATAGAAACCATTGTGCTGACTTGATAATTGGGCATAGCGTACCACTGTTGCCGTATATTGCATCGAGAACCCCATGGCACGAGGTAGACCAGCTTGAAAGTTTTGCATTGGCATGTAGAACGATGGATTAATTGTTGTAAAAAGATCCTGCGGAGTAATCATGGCATGAGAATCAGTTTAGGATGCCTTGCCATCAACACCACTAACCAGTGGATGACTCAAGACATTGACCAGTTTCAGACATGTTAGGAGCTTGTGTAACAATATGTTCACTCTTAAACATGATTATATGGCATAATCCTCAAATTCTGGTGTTTTACACACAAAAAAGAGTAAAGAAACCAAGGAAAGAGTTGAGCATGTAAAACATCGATACCTCTGGCAATTCTCTTCTTCCAGCCAATTTCAAATTTGCAGGTTCAGTTTGAGCTACATTTCCAGGCGGGACATCTGGTCCAACTTTTGATACAGCTTGGAATGAAGGCGCAGATGCAATATCTACATGTGCTTGTCTATTTTTGGCAACTAGTGCATTCCATGGCTGGATAAGAGCACAAAAAGCATTGAGAACAATTTTCTCAGTTATCATTAGAGAATAAAGAAATCCAGTATGAGATCCACCTGATTGCTTGAAGGTCCAACAACAGGATTTTGCTGCTGAACAGGGTAACTCCCAGTACCAGGGAATAATGAATGCTGCTGGTGCTGAATTGTAGGCCACTGTGCAATGGAATTTACACCACTGACAGGCAATACTGGTGTTGACCCAGAAGAAGCTCCCAAAGCAACAGTAGGGGAAAATGTTGAGTTATTTACTGATGCAGTTACAGGAAACCCACCACTTACTGGTGACATTGACAATTGTCCAAAAGGCACAGCTGCCATATTGCCACTAGCAGGTTGCATTGACATAGTCGTGCCACTGCTAACTGGTAATCCAGATACCTGTTGTACAGGTGCCGGAGATGAAACTGTTAAGTTCAAGAACATATCTTCCAATTGGTTCACACTCGTAGGAGCTTGAGATACTTTTGCCTCAGGAGCAACATCAAAACTGGCCCAATTATCATTACTAGATGAATTTGTAGGTTGTGGAACATTTGGACCCATAGTGTGTTGTGTTGGAGGTGATGCTGCAGCAATAGGAGGTTCAGGATCGGTATTGAAGTCAATTAAGCTTACTGGATTCTCCACCTTAACTCCAACAGTATTCCCATTAGAAGATCCCAAGCTACTGGAAGATGCAGTTCTCTGCAATAGGATTGTTTGTGTAAGAAAATGACCCTTTCAACTGAAGTAAGCAGAGTTATAGTTCTGAGACTAAGCGTACATCAAGTTGGGAGTGAAATGGGAAATAAAAAACATCTTATGCTGAAGCATATGAATAAAGACGCATGCATGCATAGCACCATACAGCTATAGTACAAAGCCAAAATTGAAGGAAACAAAACAGATGCCTGGCTAAACTTACCTTATTATTAGGAAGACTGAAAACAAAGTAAAGGATGAACTTTGGGGGCCGCAAGATGGCTTAATCCAAGTTAAGCATCATGGGTAATTTGGACTTCTATCAAATCAGGATTCTCAAGTGAATGTCAACCTTATTAATTCAAATAGAAGAGGATTGTCTGTCATAGAATTTGTTCTTTTCTTGTTGATTGCAGGCCAGCTCCACGCAGTAGCAGGCCAGTTCATGTTTACAGTGAAGGAAATTTCCTCGCAGATTTGCTTACCAAATTGAGTTGCACTCAAACTCAAGACTTGTAATATTTGACACCCCTCCCCCTTTTTCTTTTCTGTTATAAGAAGTGATGTAAGGGGAATTTCCTTCCCCAGCCAGACTTTTTAGCTCTCCTTTTTTAATGCATTTCCTTCTCAGCATGAAAAAAAGAAGCTGTTCTCACACCAACCGCTGATTATGTTGCAGCTGAAGCTCTTTTCTCCTTCTCCGCAGTCAACAAATTTCAATTTTTTACTAAACTTTAATATAGCTTAACTTAACAATCTCATAGGATTGCCTAGGGTATCTCTTTGAAGATTGCAACATCTTGAAAGTTTCAAATCCATGTTACACAAAACTCAGAAAAAAATAGACACTAAAGTTTCAGATTCACAGAAGGGTAAAATAAACAACGAAATTAAATTCTCAGATGTAACATGACCAGTTGAAACTGAATGGGAAGCATGGGTTCTTGCAATGTGATTATAGTTTACCTCAAACAACTTCTCAACTACAGAGTATATTGTCCAAAAGAATATCAGCCTAAGCATGTATCACCATGGCAGATGCAATGAATTCAACAGCTTAACCTAACAGAGCCTATTCTGTACAGCATTTGATTAATAACTACAAGTCCAAAACCACAAATATCCCCCAAACTTGATGCCAACTTTCAAATTAACCTCTGAACTTCTGTTGTAGTCATTCACCCCCAAAACTTTCAAAATAAAATTCAATATCCCCATAAGAAAATGGCATTTGCCTTTTGGCAAGCTCTGTACAACATTTCAAGCATATCCCTCTGGCTTTTGGTTGTCTTACCTGTGATGATTATTTTCACTAAATTTGACTCTGCACTAGATTTTTCATAAGAATTCCATATCTGATGTTCCAATTTTCATAAGAGTTCCCTGAAAATTCGATTCTGGGTTCAAATTTGGTTAAAAATTAGTGTTGGAGGTGAGGGAAATCAAAACTCAAAGGGTGTTTGTCAAAAATTTCATTCCCTCATTGCTGGAAAACTAGTTCCCTTCACTCATGGAGGACATTGAGTTTCGTTATAAAAGTTTCCCCCCGGGGGGGGGGGGATTTCAAGGAGAGATTTTAAAGTAGGCACACAATGTTCCCACGAGAGGGTTCTCAAAGTGGTTTCACCACCATACTTCAAATTAAATCTGATTTACAGGAATGTTCTCCTGAGGACAACAGAATATAGTTAACAAGAGAATCACCCCCAGAAAAGCATATTACCATGAATTTGAGGGTCTAAAAAAAGGTAAGAAAAACAAGAGTATGAGGACTCAAGCATTCCCATAAAGAAACAACCATATAAGCAAACAGACTTGAGCTTCTTGACATGAAATAGAAATCTTGCAACTCGTTTAAGAAGAAGCCTAACCTGCGTATGTAAAGAACCATCTGCAGCCCTAATGCCATTAGCTTTTGGAGGTTCACTGATCCGAAGAGGTATTACATTCTCACCCAAAATATCTCTAACAGGGCGGACAACAGGGGGACTTGAAGAATCAACATCTTTTTGATGATCAGGTGACTTGCCTTCCACCTTATAATCGCCGTCAGAAAATCTACGATCTTCAGATCTCTTGGAATTTCCAAATCTATCCTCTCGACGCCAATCATTTATTACCTCAGCACGGGCAGGACTTCTAGACTGCTGGTATTCTTGATCATATCCAGCACGATTTCTGTCCTCAAATCTTCCACCAGGGCTGGATCTATCATTATAACGACGTTCATCTGTGCCATCATATGGTGGGCTGCGGGACCCTCCCTGATATGTATCAAACCTCCTATCATGGGAGTCCTCTTTGTCACTCTATTGGTTAATAAATGCACAACCAAGTCAGTCACCAAGTTCGGTAGCGATACCAACAAGTTTCAAAAAATCCCATTATTCAGCAGTCATAGTTTTAGACGTGAATAACAATGCCCTTGATGATTTAATCAGTGTCATTATTATTCAGGTTCAATGATGCATCCAACTAAGCCATACTTAAACCCAAATTGGGGCTTCTCTGTACAAGATTATACCTAACGAGTTAAACAAGAAATGAATATGACATTACTACAAACTCAATATTCATTAAAGTACAATAAGAAACAACCTTGATCCCTTTCAGGTATCAAAGGTATAAAATATCAGTTAAAAGGGATGTCGAATAATGATTACATATCACCGAATGGTTTAAACTCACTCATTCAAACCTTTTAGTTCAATTAACTAGGCAATATCCACATTGGCATGATATATAACTAAAAACTGCCAAACCAAATAGTACTTTTCTGTTGAACAGGAAAATAAATGGAATCTAAAAACTTCCAAGGACCCACTAAAGAGTCTATAGTTCAAAACTTGCAAGATAAAAAAAAAATGCAGAAAAACTAGTTGCACCAAATTGGAGCATATAGGTGAAAGATTTAAGGAAGAATCTTGTTTCAAACTTATCTCAGTGGTATCAGAATCATGAGGGATAATGATGGAAGATAAGCTTACCCTTCCTCTAGGAGGCTTGTCAAAATTCTTTTCCCCTGTATATCTTCTATCCACATAGACATGCTTGATAAAGTCACGAAGCCTCTCAATATTACTGCCAGCCAAAAATCTATCAGAAGAATACATGGCATCAAAGGCATAAGAAAGGGCAAAATTAAGTATCAGAAATACCTGCTATCAGGGAAAGACTGACGCTGAGCATCCCATTCTTTTAAATAGATTTCTTTTGCAGTCTAAAACATAAATCAGAGTTGAAACCCATGTTAGAACCTTGGTCAAATCTAAAACGGGCCTAAGATGAATGTTATGAAAAATGTGTAATATATTCCAACCTCATTTCCACCTCCTTGAAGGGCACTAACTTCTTGGGAAGTGAACTTAGCCATTGATACTGATTTTACTCGATGTGTGAACTCGCGGCTGGAAAAAGTTTTAAATATTTGAGCAAAGAAAACCAAATTTAGCCATGACAGTGGAACAAACATAATCACCTGAGGCAATTTAAAGCCAGTAACATTGATGTTGGAAATGAACTGCAACTCTTTGCTGCAAAAAAAAAAATGGCACTTACTGTATTCCACTACAGGTTGTGCAAACAAATGTCCAGAAATTTGTGCATACATACTGTGGTCCCTGCTCATTAAAAAAATAGAATGTCAATGTACATTACTCAGATAGGGTGGCAATAACAAGTGAGTTTTTTTATTCCATACACTAAGAAAGAAGAATCATGGTACTTTCTACCACGACAAGTATAGTACTTAATGAGGCAATAAATCAAGAAAAAACTTCCTTTGCCGGGAAGCGTGAGAATTGAAACACGATAGGATGGTTGCAAACAACCAAATTGCTTACATACCTCTTGCTTGGGTTCAGACACAAAATTCAGGCTTTTTTATTCCTGAGAAGAAGGCTATGCCTCGGCTCCACTTTGAAGTTAAAGGCTTTCTAGGTTGCTTTTGCAAGTCCTTAAATTAGTTAAGTTCATGGTCCGCAATACATTATATGTATAATATAAATTTATAATCGCGATTTGAGCAGAAATTTGGGGGCTTCAATTGCAGCACATCTCAATTACTTCACCCCCGCCAAAAACCAGCAATCAATCTTCAGATTAGCTTAACAAGGCAAGTTTGAATGAGATAGGAAGCTTGAAGGAGCCTCAACATGTCAAAACTCTGGTTGGCTTAGCTTGTTCACACACCTGCTAGCTGGCCCCTTTTTCTTTTTTTACTTGCCATTAAATGTTTATTTTATATTGTAAAAGGAACTCTTTGCGACAAATTTTTTGAAGCCGTCACATTTCCAATTGCACAAAATAGCCCCTTTATGAACTATCCCCAAAATCCTATTCTTTCTATCGCTAAAAACTATCCTACTCTCTTTTTGTAATCCACCACACGCTTCTACATAGACGTAGCATGTAGGAGCAAATATTTAGTAACTATCACAAAGCCAACCTCCCCTTATTGTAATGCCAAATCCGTCAAGCTTTTCTAGGTTTAAATTAGCCATAAAATTTAATGTGTGATTTTTTCTTAAAAAGATTTATAAAAATAACAACCACAAAGGAAAGATTTCTAGATAAAGAGGAAGTTTTCTAATAACTACTAGTGAGCCCTATTTAAGTTCTCTCTCAAAGCTTGCACTTTTCTTCACACGTGGTGTGCAATTTCAGATCCAGCACAACTTAGAACACCATAATTTTTTCCAATCACTTGGGCAATTATTTTACTTATTCCCATAGCAACACAAAAAACAACCAAATAATATACTTAACCCTCGAACAATTATTCAATTGTCCAGGCTACTCAAATCATTCCTAAATGGCTTTTTGTGGTCATTAATCTATCACTGTCATTCAAGAGAACACATAGATATAGTCTCTTCAAACATGCTGGGTATTCTATTTTAATAATGCACTTGAATATTAAGAGATTCTTTTTGTCAGGTAATTAGACAGTCTCCTAATCCCACAATTATCTCCTCAAATTTCTCTCCACATGTCTCTCTTACAGGCACAAACTGTGTACAACTAGTATATGCCAAAAAAAAAAAAAAAAAAAACTACCCACAAAATTAAACTATCCCCAACATAAACCTAATTTTATTTTATCTCCTTCTCAATTTCACAATTGAAGCCACACGAAAATGAATTCAGACTACGAAAGCGTTTCAAATCGATCAGACTACAATACGCACAACACTATACATATAATGAGTAGAATAATACAAAACTCCTCACCAAACTATTGCAATTCATACACCGTCGATTCGCCGGAAGCTTTAAAAGCCCTCGAATAATCCTCTCATTCTTCTCATCTTCCTTCAACCGACTCGCCATTTCAACTCCAAACCCTAAATCACAAAAAGAAAGAAAAAGGGTATAGAGGTTACATGACAAATAACATTCACAATCAAAACATTAACGACTTCAAAATTAACTCAGAAATTCCCAAAATATACAACCAAAATTCCAAAATCGAAAGATTCAATTTCACTAAAACCTTGCTTGAAAGACTATAATAGAACTACACATATCAGATCGGACTAGAATTAATACACAAGAGGAAATAGATGAACCACTGACCTTTTTATTAATTAAAGATCGAAATCAATTACTGATTCGTGAAAAAAGCGAAAAGAAAAGTGAGAAATTGAAGATCCCGTCTCTCTCTTCTCTCTTCCCTCTTCTCTCTCTTACAAGAACTGGAACCACTAACTGTACAGCTAATAACCAGAGTCTGTACTTCCTCCTCTTCTTGAATCGAAAAGGTGGGTTTTGCAGAATAATAGAGTGTGATTAGGACACAGGAAACCTCGTTCTCGGAGTCTCTGTCTTCGGTGTCTGCAAAAACATTAGTGGTTTTTTTTTTTTTTTTTTTTTTGGCGACTTATGAAGATTTTGACCGTTTTCGTAAGGGATTTTGATTGGCCGCTCTGAATCTTTACATTTTTTTATTTGGTAAAAAATTTAAATTAAAATAAATCATTTTTTCTTCGTTGGGGAAATGTATTAATTCTTCACCCAAAAAGGGGATAAAGTTGTGCATATCTCTCGAGAAAGGTTACATGCAACCTTATCAGATTAATCTATCAAATAAAAAATAACGACATTGTCATGACTCATATATAATTATCTCAATGCAAATAGAAAAAAAAATTCTAAAATTTAAAAGTATGATCTAATGAATAATGTAAAAAAAATCTTATTAAATATAATTTTATAACATAGAATATTCTAGATTGGTATAATAAATTTAAAAGCATGACTCATATATAACAAAGTATGTTTTTGAATCAAAAATCTCAAATCTAAGATTTAACCCATGAGAGAACCTTTTTTGTGAAAAAATTAATTAAATAAAATATGACATTCAATAAAAGACATGTAAATACATGATAATTTAAAATATGGTATTTAAAGAAATAAATTATGTAAACTCAAATATATTAAATTTTATACTTTACTTATTTGATACATACATATTTAGCAGTATCTCCTTTTTTAGCGGCACTATGAGTATCATTCAAATCATAATTTGCACAGGCAATTTCAGAACGGGTGTTAGAGCGATGTGATTTTAAAACGCCCAAAGCCTTCCGGTTGAAACATTCATCATTACATGCGCATGTTCAAAATTCTTTAGCTTCTACTTTTAATTAGTGCGTGCGAAGGCTCTCCCCAATCCCCCCTTCGGTCCTCACCTTATCAGGAAAGTCCTGAAATTTTCATCATAATTAACCTTTGAAATAAACCCGAGTTCTTATGGACGAACAATCACATCGTAATAATAAGTATGACTGTGTTAAATTTCTTAATTAAAATATAAAAATTAAAAATATTAAATTAAGAGAACTCTCTCATAAATTAAACTTAATAACGTTCGAATCAAATTAATTAAAATATAAATTAATATATATAAAAAAAAAAGACCTCAGTTCTTCCTAGTTCTATGCAACAGATCAAGGGGCCTCCTGCGCTTTGGTGGGGGAGGGAGGTGGATTATATTCCCCAAGATTGAGAAATTCGAAGAAGAAGTATTATTTCTCCAAAACTTGAGGGGAGGGGGGTTTGGACAAACAAACGACAACAAAAAATGAACATAGAGTTGTTTCAAATTGATCATGGACCCTGGCATGCGTGGAACTATAGTGGGTTTACATATGGTAATATTAATATATTTAGAGAAAGGTATAAAAATATCCCATAAATTATAGGTGAAATACTAAAATATATATATATATATATATATATATATATATATATCTAAACTTTTAAGAAAATAAAAATCGACCCTCTCAACTTATACACAAAATTAACCCCTCCATTCACATTCTTATTGTTTTTCGTTAAAGTAAAAAAAAAAATTATTAAAATTTTTATTTTTTTCATTTAAAAATTAAGGATAAAAGTCATTGTAAAAAATAAAAAATTAGCTAAAATCATATAGTTGGGAGGTCTTTTGAAGGATTGACTTTATATATTTCCAATGGGGAGAATATTTTATATTTTTTTAAGCTTAGTGAGTTTTTTGTAAATCAATATGGCAAACAATTACATTTTGAATAATTCAATTATTCAAATAAGGGAAAGTCTCAAAGGGTAAAAGTTTCACAACTATCATTTAAACAAATTGAAATATCATGCTTAAGTAGGCAATTTTAATTCGAAAATCAATTATTACACGACATTATAACTTGTATAGTTTGAGAATAGTCTTGCTCTCAATGAATGAAAAAGAAAACGTCCCTAAGGGGACAGGTCACAATTTTTTTCTTCCAATCCTGAAATTCAGGATTTAAATTTTTGTGTTACAAAAAAAAGAAAATCAAATTCTTTGTTATTTTTTATTGGGTTGAAAAATCATGAGGAAGGGACAGACTTTTCTTTGGAGAAAAGGGAAAAAAAAAAAAAAACCATGAATGTCAAAGCCAAAACGAGAAATAAGTCCAGTAAATAATTATCTAGAAATAGAGAATTCAAAATATTAAAAATCAAACTATAGAAAATTTTAGACCACAAGTAGGCTCTAGTCCATATACATGGCTCCGGACGAGAAAATTCTTGGACCCGAAATTCTTAAATAAGCTCTTGTTGCAATAATGCAAATCCATTGTTTTTTTTCTTTCTTTTATTCTTACAAGATTTGAATTTTAAACTCTTAATACATGCAAAAATCCTAAGTTTTTTTAGTAATTATATTAATCAAAATATTATCTTAAAATAATATTTTAATTTCACTTATAAAAATTAGGGATCAAAGAAATGAATTAGTTGCATCAATCTTATCTCTAAAGCATTTTTTAAATTATATTTTTCAATTTACGTTCCACAAGTTTATAAAAAAGATTTCTTAAATTAATCTCTTATTCCTATGTATCTAAAATCATATGAACCTGGCTTTAATTAAATCACGCTATTTTATTTAAAAATAATTCTAAATAATATCTAAAATTTTGTAATTAAGCGGTGAAAAAAATGAACTTATAACAATATTATCATTGGTGATCATCGTTATTAACTGTCGCAATCAATGATTATTGGACTGCAATGTTGTATTTTCAAAATATAAAAATTATAAATTCTTGTACAGTATATTTTTTTTTATTTTGAGATTGAAATGATTATAATTTTACAAAAAAATATGAGATAAAACTGAAAATCATGCAATGGATGTTGTTAAATCATTTTTGAATTTAAATAAGTAGTTGAATAGGGTCATTTTGTTGGAGAAGGGGCAACAGAAATGATACAATCAGGGGAGTAATAGACTCAAAAACGCTGCCCGTTAGGGCAAAGTAAGAGACCAGACTCTAACCTCCGCGGAGCAATGGAGCGGACAAAGGCCGTTAAACTTTTCTAAGTACAAATCCCGAGGCACAATTAAATCCCCAAAATAACCCTCAAATTCGAGCAAAATTGCCTCCCACACCAACCGCGTCAAAATCAAACTCCATGAATTTGCAACTGTTCTCAAGTCCCCTCCATTCTGAGTTCCCTTCACCGACTCTATTCTCTCTCTCTCTCTCTCTCTCTCTCTCTCTCTCTCTCTCTGTAAGGAACCGAAAGCTAGGGTTTGTGTTAGATTCAATGATGATTCTCAACGGAGAAGAAGGAAGCGACTCAGACCAATCGGTGTTTCCATTAACACTGCGAAGAAGAAAAGCGAGCGACGACGAAGACGACAACGAAGAAGAGAGAGATCTATTTCTATGATCTTGACTGTGAATTGGACGGTGAGGGTTTTGCTCCGATTTACGACAACGACGACCACCGCAGAGCAAGTGGAGGCATCTGCGAATTTCGTCGATGAAGAAACATTGTCGTCTTCTTCTTCCAGCGAAGATCGCGGAAGTTCGGAGATGAGAGGGAAAGCGCCATTTGAGTTTCCTAGTTTTGGTGCTTTTTACATGCATGACGATCGATTTAGACGTCGACGCAACTAAAATCACATCTCCATCTCAATCTTGTGAGTTTTGTTGAACTCCAAATTATCTGTATATTGCGTGATTCTTGGTGCAATTGCTAAGATCAGGCTATTGTTTTGTGAAATTGATATTTAGGTTTTTCCATAATGTACTTTGAGTTTAAGCTATGGAATTTGGTGCCGGCTTGTTGATATTTAGATTTCTGCATAATGTGCTTCGGTTTCCGGATATGAAAATTTGTTGTTGGCTTATGGTGCTTGCTGTATGGTCAAGACTGTGGAGAAGGGCAATTGGAAGCACCGATAATCCTCAACACTGAATTTATTGTGTTAAAAGAGTGTTTTTTCCGTTAGGCTATATCATGGGCATTATAATGTCATGCACCAAGCATATCATGAAAGCGGAAAACTATATATCAGATAAAAAAGGTAAAAGAAAAAAGACTAATTTAAATGGTCCTTAAAGCCAAATTGAAGAAGTGGACTATTGAAGTGCAAAATTTGTGTGACGTGGTCTTATTGGTGCAATGATGTTGATGGATTCTACTACGTCTTTTTTAGTGACTTGTGAGAACGTGATATATTGGATCGTGTTATTTCAGTCAATGACAAAATTCAATCTATGGAATGTTGAGTGATTCTTGCATGATGTTATGGTAGATATCTAAACTAGGCCTAGTTATGTTCAGAATCATTATAACGTGGTGATAATTTATCAAGGCAAGCCAGCACATTAGACTTTTTACATAATTAATCATTTTCAGGAACTATCCTCATGCTCAATTCAAATAGTTAGCAAACATCGATAGGCCGGGCAGTCCAGCCATTCTTGAAGTCTAATCCTTGAAAGAAATGTCAACTTAATTTGTGCTTTCGATGGAAGAATTTCAGGTATAAGTTTGCTAGCTTGTTTCAAGGAGATATTTGTATTGTTGAGGCAAGCATTCAATGGAAGGAATTTGTTTCTGCCAAAAGATGATGAGAAATGGAAGCATGACAAGTTCCAGGAAATGATGCTCAATGAATCACATCAGGAGGAGGTTAAATGCTTATATTAGAGGCTTTTGTAATTCCCAATTGTTGCTTTGACCTTATCTCCATTCTGTACCCTGTTTTCGTTGAGACCCTGCAATGTATGTTCAGGAAAGGAAATCTGCTAAGGTACATTTCAACAACAAAAGGAATGTCAGAACGGACGCTTTTTCTGCAGAGATCTGGGCGTTAAGAGAAGGGCTATGATTAACTAAGAGCAAAGGCTGGGCAGAGCTTGAGGTAGAGGTCGACTGCTTGGCTCTAACCCAATTGCTGCAGAAAGATATCAATCCATCTTACCCTCTCTTCCATGCTATTGTAGACTGCAATCAGCTCATGAGAGAGTTGAGGATAGCTGAAGTGAAGCACGTCTATAGGGAGGCGAATAAGTGCGCAGATCATCTAGCGGGTCTGGGGAAAGGTCCATGCTTGGGTTATTAAGGGAAGACAGGTTAGGGGTAGAGTTTTGTAGAGTCTGTAATAGGCCTGATTATGTTGTGTAGTCGGGCTGGGCTGGCCTTTGGGCATGGCCTCTAGTTGTGCTTTGTTTGTGTTGTTTTCCTCCTTCCCACAGAAAAAAAACAAAAGGAATGTTTGAAGAATTGTTATAGGAAGAGGCCCTGCACAACACAAACCCTCAAGGAGCGCAACTATGAAATTTTTCTTGCAAAATGGCATGCTTCTTGTGGTCGTGGAGAGGGGGAACTTACTTTTTTCTCAGCAAATATCGTAGTGGTTTTCCTACGAATTGGTCCTAAAAACTGTAGATACTAATTTAGTGTGAGTTCTCCACTTGCGTCTCATTTCAAATTTGCAGTCTGATCAAATGACATGTAAGTACAAGCTTTCTGCGTCAAGCTCTGGTCATGATTCCTCTCCGGTTTATCTGTTGCCTTCTTCCAGCCAGGAAATCACTCTGACTAAAAACAGGGATACGATATGCAGAAGCACTAGTGGGAACGTTTTTTCTTACATTGTGCCTGGGAATATGTTGCAGTCCGGGAAAGAAATCGCGAACTGCATTGAGAGGCTTGGGTTCGGTCAGGCTCCTGTTCCTGTTGTCAGGCAGCAACTAATTAGTATGCCAATGCTGCTTTCTGTGGTTCCAATTGCTTATATTGCTCATTTGGCAGAGTCTCTCACACTCTCAGGACCTCTTAGTTGCCCTTCAATTTCACCTTTTGGCTTAGTGATGCAAACCAGTTTTAGACGTTCACAAGTTTTCAGTTGTCATTTGGATCAGCAATCTCATACTGGAACTGAAGCTGTATCTCCACATTCTGTGATTGATATTCATGATGTTTGGCCTGCACAAGAATTAGGTACACTGGGAACATCATCTATCATAAATGATATGAGCAGTTTTCCTATAAGTGAAAGAGGTCCTCATGTGTACAGTAGGGTTTTTGATGATCAAAACTCTGGTGCCATGCCACAAATTTTACCAGGTATATTGCTTTTATCTTCCTTTTATTGCGACTTTAGTTCATGTTGTATCGATGTACTTTAGCCGCCATTTCACAAGTAGCATATATCTATGTGCGTATATATACAAGTATGTTCTCTTTATCTTCTTATTTAACTTCAGCAATCAGTTTCCAAACCTTATGTTAGTAGGTGGAGTCCAGAAGCTTATGTTTTCAGTGTTGTCAATTACTAATCTTCATAGCCCCTCCTTTGGAGCAGTTGATGTAGAAGATCCCAGGGATGCCTTGACTTCCATCTATTTAAGTTAATAAGGAAAAGCTGTCATAATGTTATCTGGCCTCAGTAGTATCCGTCTACTATGATTCTTAAGGGCAACCCGAGTTTTTTTCTTTGTGTAGGGCAAAGGTTCTTCAAGCTAGGCTTCCTTCTTTTCAACTAAGATGTTAAATGTCATCCAAGCCAAGTGTGTTCTTTAGCTTTGAGTCTTATAAAGCCCACAAATGGCCTTCTTTATATCTTCTCCATTCTCAAGAGCATGCCTCATTTTCCTGCCTTCTGTTTGTACTTTCTTATGTTAAAAAAATCCTGGCCTTTTTGATAGAGGGCCATATGGTGTTTGGGACAGCACATTTTATGCCTAAACATCACTATTTTGTCTGAACTCTTTATTTTTCTTAATTGCATACCATTTATAAAGATATATGTATGTATACATCTTAAAGGTTTTCTCTTATCTGTTTATTAAATAAAGCTCCTTTTGAGTTCTAGTGCTGTAAATATGTAATGGACAAAAATTCAATAATTTTCCTTTGCTTGAAGCAAAGGAAGAATTTTCAAATTGGCAAAGTAAAGCATTTGTATTGATCTGCCTAGTTGCCCAGAAGTGCAGCTGCTTTATTTTTCACCTTACCTCAATTCAATTTGTTGTCTTCTTCTCCTTTCTGTGTGAGTGTCTGACTAATATTTGGAGGTTGGCATCAAAACTAAATGTTGCAAATGCTGCTACACTATTATCACTTGTTACCAGAAATGGCTTACAGTTCTGAAGCACTACTCCATATTCTCGCATTTGGATATTGCAAATAATGAACTTTGGCGACGGCAAGAGGGGCCTTGCAGGCAACCACATTTGCTACTGGCTTGTGCAACTACGTTTGTGCTTGTGGTCAAATGTTTCTCCAAGTATATCTGTTCTTTGCATATTCATGGGGATGAACTTCTGCAAAAGTATATAGAGATTCACTTAGCAGGTCAGGCTACTGATGATCCTTCCAGCCTTATCTATTATGGTTGCACTGTCAGATGTCCCCAAACTATTTTTTGTTCCGATTCTTTTCTGTGAGAAGTGCATATAACTCCCTTAGTCCCTTGTGGGATTTCCTTTGTCAGATAACCCCCAACCCCCAAAAAGTTGCAAAAAGCACCCCTGTAGTTTGCACCTTTGGCAATTGGGCCCCTTCTGTCAATTCAATCAATATGGATACAACTTGAGATTCTCAAGTGGGGGGCGTTCAGGGTTTTGATTGGAGGGAGATGGCTACTTGTGTATCTCGTGTGGTTTCATATAGTAAGATTGGGGAAGTGGGTTCCTTGTTTTAACTGCAAGGGGGCCCTTTTGCCTTTTCTTAAACCTTGAGGGTGTTCACACCATGCAGGGTGTTTTTTTTAATAAATATTTTTACACTACATTGAACTTCTTTTTCACTTTCGAGCTGTATCACTCCCCATATGTGCGAGGTCAATGTTCTTTTCTTACATTGTCTGTGTGATTGTACTGCATAAGTGTCTCCTAACCATCCTGGGAAGCACACTGACATAATTTTGGAAGAACACAAGAGTGGAGCCTTATATATAAAAAATAAAATAAAATAAAAATAAATAAATGCTGTCTAAGCCAAGGCTGTTATTTTTGTTCACTTCATGTTAAGTATCTCAATTATATCTCTTCGTTGGACCATCAAATCTTACTATGGAAGTTGGAGTCTCAGGGTGTATCATCTGGATTCTTTTGAAGTGAACCCTATTTTGGAGGCCCTGGTGATGCGAGATTCTCCTTATGAAGAGTATGAAATGCTAAAAGGGCATGATTAGTTTTTACTCAGCTGTCCGACTGCATCTAACGAATATTTGAATTGTAATTTTTGGTAATAGAATTACTGCAAAGATTGATGTGGCAATCAACAAAGCCACAAGAAGAGGACATCTTAGTAGTCACAATCCTCCTCTCCAACTTAGTGATCTCGGGTTCAAATCTCAATGTAACAAAAAAAAAAAAAAAGACACGAGAATATATGTAAAGTGGGTCCTATTGAATTAAGTGCATGATAGGGTTCCTACTTTTTGTTTTTAGGACTTTGACAAAGTGGAGTATCATCGTATTTTGTTCTATTTTTGCAATATTTTTGTCTATGTGACTTGCAACAAAGCCAAATTCACCAAACGAGACCTCCTCTCTACTTTCTGGAAAAATTTATACTATGGGGATCGTCATATGCCTGTCTGGTTGACAACCAATGAAATGCCACTCATACCTTTGGAATTAAAACACAATTCCCATTTCTTTTCTCTTATTTTAGGCAAGAAAACAAGGTATTACATATTTTGTGCATTCTTGTCTCTTGGGTTTATGGATACTTGCTCTCTGTTAGGCTTTTACTATGGTATTCTGTCCAAATTCATTACCTCAGTAGTGGTTGTCAACTTTTGAATTAATTTCAGACATGGTAAAATACTATGTTTTTTTTCCTTTTTCTTTTCCCTCCGTTGGTGCATGTTTATGATAGAAAAAATACTATCTTATCTCTTTTTTGGTTCTTGGTGCGGCTTTGGATGATTGTGCTACATGATACACTTCAGATAGGAAGAGTCGGTTTTCACCAAAAAAACAAAAAGGAAGAGTCGGTGCTACAGCACAACTGCAGTACCCTAGCGGCCCTGCTTCACATATACACCTCTCTCTAAGTTTGACTGATGATGTTTTCTAACAAAGCATTACGCTTCTCATGATCATTTTTTTATGAAGCTTGTGGTCCATGTTGGATAAACCAACTGTGGATCCATGAGTTTTGAGACTGTACCAAGAGGTGAGTATATAGTATTTGTTTTCGTTTTTACTATCGGTATCTGAATTTTATCTAACTTATCTGGTTTGAAAATTGTGGGATCATTTTAAGGGTTGGTTCTTTCAAATCCTTTTTTGTCATTCTCATAACTTGAATTCGAGATCTTTGATTAAGAGAATAGAGAGTTTGATCAATTAACTCAAAAGAGTTTGGCGGTGAATACATAGTATTGCATTACATTTGCCTTATAACTAGAGTTGTGCTTGTGTGCGATTATTGAGCAGTCGCTACTGGTCCCAAGAGATGCATTCCTTTTTGTTTTGTTCATTAGGGCGATCTAACTAAATATGATGGCCGATATGTCTTTAATTCCTGTGAGCCTAAGATTGAGAGTATCAACTTTTTTGGTTCACAAAACCTTGGATGGTTCAATTCTTTGGTTGCATTTATATTATCTTGCTTTTTCGCTGTGGGAGTAGATGTTCCACAAACAATATCGATATATATTTTTGGCCTTTGTTGTAAGATCAACATGATAAGAGAACCATCTGCAGGAGCTTTTATTGACAACAGGGATGATAAAATATTTTTATTGGAAAATTTTGTTGTTACGAGACAAAGATGCACACTTAAACATGTTCATTTCGACTTTTGTTGGGAGAGGGAAGATAATGTTTTTATGCTTTTAGACGTTGATCTTCCTCCATGCGATTGACAATTCTCACTCAAGGTTTTCTTCTCTTCATTCCAGCTTGTTCTGTTGGTATTTGCATTGCTAGGATTGAAGGGTATTGTCGCTCTTTATAGTGAGCCAAAAGCCAAATGATGACTGCCTCAATTTTTTCTAAGTCACCGACCTTGCCTTCTTTGCACGCGCGTGGACCAAATGGGCCATGCCAAGGATCGTGTGATTGCCGCCACGTGTTTAGATTTTAGAACGACACCTTTAAGGAAGATTTAAAAAAAAAAATATATATATATATATATATATATATATATATATATTTTTTTTTTTTTGGTGTTCTTAAAAAATATATATATAATGAAATAGTTGTCAGATATAATGTTGTAAGTAACGATTAGACCATTTATATGATATAATTTTCATTTAATAAGTTAGTATACTATTACACTTATATTTTTACGTGTATATTGTTTTTTGTAATGATTAGACTAATTATGTGATGGTAGGTTGATCCCGGAGCAAATTGCATGAATGGGCACTGAGAGTAAAATCCACATTTTGCTCCACAGAGGGGGAGCACATCACATGGACTAACCTGGATGGAATACACCCACTCACTTGAAAGGAATAATCAGAAGAATTCAGAAGCAAAATTATTCAATACCACTTGTGTGACCTCATGGCCTTCAATAATACTGGGTCCCTTTGCATCTTTTTTTTTTTTTTTTTTTTTTTTACCATGATTTGGGCATGTCTGGAGTTTCACCTTTACCGATCTGAATTAACCGTTACAAAGCTCATTTTGTGGGGACGGGTCTCCTAACATTGTTTTTTCCATATTTAGGGGAGTCAAACTCCCGATCTGATTAAGGATGAAAGTGTTCATCCCATTTACGCAAACAAATGTTGGTTCCCTTTGTGTCCATGTTAGAATAATTTGTGTGCAAAGACAATCCCCAATTGCTCAAAGAAAAAAATATATCGCAGTTCATGGATTGGTCCATACTATTAGATGCACTATAGTGTAGCATGGCGATGGTTTGGTGACTCACTTTCTTGTCTTAATGCATCCATTAGAAGCTTAAAGGTTCACAAACCTCACGATAAGATATTTAAATTTTTAGTGGATACTTATCCGAAACCCATCAATAATGTTTCTTTATTCTCCAGCTGAGATCACATGATAGTTTGGGAGAGGGGGTCCTCTGTTTGTCATTCTGATCCCTACTTATATTCTTGCTTATTCTTCAAATCATCAGCAAGTGAATGACACTCACATGCCCTAATTTGGGAGCCTCTCTGGTTTGTACAATTTGCACGTACCTTTTGTTGGTCATATGACATGAGAAAATCTAGTGGGTGTGTACCTTTTTTAGCCATCTACGATCCACTTTATCTTCCCTGAGCATTTGATCTAGGAAAATGGGTCTTTAAGTCCATGCTCAATAGAACACGGCCTGCCAAGTCTCTCTCTTCCCCCATACAAAACTTGCCAAACTTTTAGACAAGTCTTTTAAAGATATTTTTCTTGGGGAAGTGGTAAGAGTTTTTTTAGGGAGGTCACATGGGTATGCTGAGTTTTGGGAAGGTGTTGCTGGACTGTCTCTGTGTTTCCTCTTGCTCAAATGCTTGTCTCTGCGCCAACACTTTGGAAACCCAAGATGGTTTTGAGACAAGATCATTGATTGCAAATGAAGGTGGTGGTCAGCAAGTTAGATTGAAGGATGTTGTTGAAGATAAACAGACCTTAGCCTTTCAACTGAGGCCAAAGGTCAGTTCCATTTGTTTCTGAAATTTCTGCTCATTCTTTATTTTATTATGCATCCCCTCTCTCTCTCTCTTTTACACGCACACTCAGACACACACATTTTTTAAGTAGTTTTGGGTCTCTCCTCTTCCACCCAAACAAGCAACTTACCTTCAGATTCCAAATGTCAGGAACTGGATACTGTCACTGCACCTAATCCGTGCTTAAAACAATGTCAAGATTTGTCAACTAAGCACATTGGTCTAGTCTTGTAAACAGTACATCTTTTAAACTCGGAAATATCTTAAGAAGTTCACATGGAACTTCCATATATCGTGTACTAAAAATTGATGTTGTATAAACAGGAAAAGGCGATTGTGGTGTAATTTTTTTTTCAAAACCGAATGTTAAAAATTTTAATTAATTAATTTTATCATTTTTAGGTATTTTTTGAAATATCGAAATTTGAACCCAAATCATTTTTTTAGGTATTAAATTTTATGGTTATACCTTTCCGAAGCAATAAAACTTTAATTTCCATGCCTGACAAACAAATTGAGGAAACTTGATAATGTGGTTGTCCAGTTAACATCAATTCGCTTCTTTCTTTCTTCGTCTGTTCCTGAAATGATGTAGATGGTGGTGCTGAGGGTGTCCATGCACTGTGGTGGCTGTGCAAGAAAGGTTGAGAAACATATTTCAAAGATGGAAGGTATGTGAAATGATTTCCTTCGTTTTCATTTCACTTCATTTAGGCTGCATTTGGGCTAGGTTTTGAGCAAAATTTGTGGCCAAAATAGCGACATAACCAAGTTGTGATATCCCTCACCGGACAAGGGATTGATCGAATTGAATCATACCGAACCATGATCAATTGTTCAAGATATCATTCACCAATTCACGATTTTGAAATCAGAGTCGAAATCGACTTTTGGTTTCTTATTTTAAATAATTAAAAATTATCACTTCGAGCAACAGTTTTTTTTTTTTTTTATGAGTTATTACTATTGCTGTTATTTTTTGGAAACAAGAATAAAAATTGGTCTTGAATTTTTTTTTTTTATATTATTTTACTAATTTTAACATAAGTGGTTCAATTTTTGGAAACAAAAATTGAGTTCAAACCCTTACTCAATTTTTTTATTTTTAATATTAATTATTTTTCTTTTTTCTTTTTTAATTTGGAATTAGGAAGGGACGGATCTAAAATCGTGACTATATCTACCCCGGACTATTTTCACCCTTTCCAAAAATCTTTCTTTAGAGGCCCCATATGCCGATAGTGCTAAGTTTGATGCCGATGAGTTTTACCACAACTGGAGCAAAAGGGTGCATTTTTATACTTGTGAATTGTGATTCAAGGGCTACATAGTTTCAAGATGTTGGCTCATCTTTAGGGTTATCTTCTTGCCTCTATTGGTGCATGGCACATGATGTCGGAAAAGTTAGATGGGTTACCTAATAGTTATAGTTAGTTTATTACCAATTGCTGTCATGTATTTAATTTAACTAATGACATGAAAGCATAGTACAAATTTTAAAAAATTTTCTTTTGAAACAGGAGTGACTTCCTATCAAATAGACCTTGAAACAAAGATGGTGGTAGTGATCGGAGATATTGTCCCTTCCGAAGTGTTAGAGAGTGTGTCTAAAGTAAAATTTTCAGAGCTTTGGACCTCTCCATGATAATCTGATACAAAGCTGTCCTCATTGCATTGGTTCACGACCATTCACAAAAGAATAGTATTAATTATCCAGAAAATAAAGGTCTATATATTACTTTTTTTATATATATATCGAAAAAATTCGAAATGTCAATTGTATTACCCTGTGCATGTAGAGGAGTGCTCTTGATATTGTTCTTAGATATGGTTTGTACAACAATTTTAGGATATCCATCATAAAGACAAAAGAATGTACATATGAAATAAATAAAGGCCGGCATATGATAGTATGGAAAGCAACACAAGTTGTTCTCTTTGTTCCCCCTCTCTTGCCCATGATTTCTCTCTCTCACTCTCGTGATTACTTGACAAAGTCGAACTTAATATAGTCTACAGTAAGTGGCATTAATTTATATTATATGCTTTTATGTTTTTGTGAGACGCAGGTTTATCTAAAATTTACAACATCTATGACTTACTTTATTTCAATAGAATAGATATTTTACTCTCCACTCCGGGCCTCCCCAACAATCATAAACAAGATAATGACAGAGCTATGAGTCGGGTTCATCAATGTAAAGTAATGCAGATCCATATCCACATTCATGTGGCTTCTAAAGAAGAAGAAGTAGAAGAAGATTGGGCTTGGGCCTGGTTATAAATTTAGGGTTTTGAGATAAAAATTGGACTCGCCTTAGATTAAAACGGTTGAAGTCATATAATTTATCCAAACTAAATTCAACAAATAGTCGATTCAATGTTATATAATGTTAAATTCTTTAATCAAAATCTTAGATTTAAGTCTTAAAAATAAAAAAGATTACGGTAGAAAGATAGTTCTCGAAATGAATCACTGTAAGTTTCGAACCGAATTAATTGAAATATGATTATGAATACTTATAATGTATATAAAAAAAAAAAACTAAGAAACGATAAAAATCAAATTAAGATGAAAAATAGGTAAAGACAAAACTTAAATATCAATCATTGATTTAATTTAAGATTTGTGGGTATGTCCTATCCCTTACCCTTACCGTTTTATCGTTTTGTGAGGTACTCTATTTAATTTTTTGTTTATTTTTTATTATTTTATTTTCTTTTAGTTTGATTTATATATATTAAAAAATTGATGGAAAAATAAAATTAACAAACTAAAAGAAAGTGAGAAAAATTAAAAAACACATTGATAAAGTGATAGTTTTAAAAATTATATCATAACTTATGAAATTAAAAGAATGGTAAGTGTGTTTTTCCCTAAAGAAGAAATATAGCAGTTAAGAAGTACTACAATAATACATAAAATCTAAAACCTGTACAACAAAAGGTGGGAATATTCTAAAACGACACCGTTTTAGTGCCTTGACGATGTCAAAATTCTCCTCTCGACGCCTCATCAACGGCAAAGCAAGCAACAAAGACATTCCCCTTAAAGAAGCGAAAGAAGGCAAGGCCAAAAAAAAAAAATTAAATATATAAATGACAGAAATGGCGAAACCTCTCTCTCTGTTCCTTTTCTCTCTCCTAGTTTTTTCTCTCCTCTCCCTCTCCTCATCCGAAAACCCTAAACTTTCATCAGCCCACGAAGAGCTCAAGAGCAAAGGCTTCCCAATTGGACTCCTTCCCTCCAATGTCTTGACCTATTCTTTCAACCGCACCTCCGGCGACTTCTCCCTCTATCTCAGCGATACTTGCAAGCTCACTCTCCCGCCGGACAACTACTTGGCTACGTATTCGAAGACGATTAAGGGAAATATTATAGAAGGGAAGATTGCGGAGCTGGACGGAATTAGGGTTAGGGCTTTTTTCAAGTGGTGGTCGATTACCGGGATTAAATCCAGTGGCCAGGATTTGGTTTTTGAGGTTGGAATGGTTACGGCGAAGTATCCATCGAAGAATTTCGAAGAGGCGCCGGCGTGCGAGGGGAGGAGGGCTTCTTCTTGAAGGTTTGATTTCGTCGATTTTGACAATTTATTTATTTATTTTTTTTAATGTTTGTCTCAATGATCTTTTTTTGTTATTTTATTTTATGTTCTTCAAAACCATGTGTCCGAGTCCTATGTTTCTTTTCTTTTGTTTGTTTTTGACTGTTTGGTGGATTGGAGTATTAGTATATTATAAGTTTTTGTTGTTAAGGAAAGGTTGACAGTGAACCTAATATTTTTTGGTTGCATGAGATTTTAAATTTGGGATTACTAGAGGCGGAGGATTTGTACCACACTAGCCGTCCCCTTGGGGACACAGTGAACCTAATATTGAACCCTCAAAAGGGTGTTAGGGTCTGATGACAATATAGGTTTTTTTTTTTTTTTTTGAGGTTTTGACTTTGACTCTGATGGAGGATTTGGAAATGAAAATTTCTGAAAAAGTCGCTAAATTTGGCGTAAATAAATCAAGAACCATTGCCACATTCCCCCCCCCAAAAAAAAAGGTGTACATATAATTAGGTTATGGTGGTGTTTTTAGTGATAGCCGGTGAGTTGACAGCATCCTTTTTTTAAAAAAAAAAAAAAGTTCAAATTGAATAGGGCCAAATGAGGATGACACGTAGTTTGTTATTTATGTCATGTACATAACGGTATACATGTTTAAAGAGTAAGCTTTTCTTATAACCTAGCCCAAGTGTTCATAAAAATACTTCATTACTAGGAGGTTGAGTTTGAGTACGATTGGATGTAGCTCCTTCTGGGGAAGGGTACTAGTCCGTTTGGCATCTCCGGGATTGTGCTGGCGTGCTCACCCTAGGGGGAGTAGTTATAGCTCTAAATAAGCATTCCACAACTCGAAGGTCCTTATAGTGACGCCTGGCCTGGGGTGTTCGGAAGCTGGTCTTGGTTGCCATTTCTCAACCCCCCCCCCCCCAAAAAAAAGAGCTTGTCTGCTATTGCGGCCTAGAGGACGACCATTCAAGAGGATCTCCTTCAAAAATTATCAATTAATGAAGCCTTGTCTGTTTAATATTACTCTAGAAATGTGCAGGATTTCTGCAATATATTTTACTCATGTTGTACAACTTCTTGGGTGGGTGGTACTTATTGTTTAAATCAACTGCCTCATCATCCATGTGACTTTGTGGTCATCATTATCTCTTATACAACCTCATACTTCATTATATCTTTAAATTACTTTTGAGGAATGTGCTTGTCAAATGTAAAGCTAGAGGCTCCGGCATTAAGGTCGGGATGGTGGTGAGGCATGAGTTGGGTGTTTTCTGAAGAGTTTGCTTCTAGGTTCCAATAGAAGATATCTTCCATAATCATTCTGAAATCCTCACTGGACACATTGTGCAATGAAAAGTCATTAAGATCTTAGCTTCTAGTTTATGGTGCTAGATTAGAAATATGCTATGATCATATAGATTTCTCATTGGAGAAAGCAAAGCAAAATAACTTTTGGCGGACAAAGAAATCTTGGTGAAACAATAACAATAACAAACTGAGCCTTAATCCGAATAATTTAGGATTAGCCATTTGAGAGACAAATATGAAGATAATTAAAAAGAAAATAAATGAATAAATACAAAGATAAATGAATAAAAATTTAAAAAATTTAAAAAATTTAAAAAAATAAATCAAAATAAATAAACAAATAAATCAATACTCAAAATCAAAAAAAAAAATATATATATATATATATATATATATAAATATATCTAAAATGTTATAGTTTAACTTGTGCGGATTCTTCTACGCCATCCATTCCTATCCAATGTCGTCTTCTGGTCTAAACTCTTAATTATCATGTTTTTATGAATAATTTGCATCCAAGTTTTTAGCGAACAAAGAAATCTAGGTGAAAGAACTTATTAAATGGAGACAGCTGCAAAGCTGGCATCTTTGAATAGTGATCTAGGAATATATGACTGGTTTTGCAGCGGTAATTTAAGTTGTTCACATGGTCTACTCCTATAGATGTTCACGAGTGATGGTGTGATGTGCTAAAAACTTATATGCCTTGCCAAAGTTGCGCCGCTAGTTAAAAAATCAACAATAGAATGTGTTTTCATGCACGTATCTATCAAAATAATGCCTCATATTTGGAAAAAGACTGCATGTGGACCTGAATTGGTGGATCACTTGCTTCTTCATTGCGCATGTAGTTGATTCTTGGGGAGAAGTTTTCTCTCTTTCCACTTATGTTGGATGAATTCACGCTTTGTACATAATGAGTGGCTGGAGTTGTTAGGATGCTCCCTGTACCTATGTTTTGGCTGGTTTGGGGGATAAAGAATAGAAGAATTTTTGAGAGTGTGGAAAATGTTTTCTTGGTTTTTGTGGATAATTATATAAAGTGCTTGTGTTTTGGTCAACCACGAAATCCTTTGAATCTTTTGGAGATATCTTAGATTCTGTCGCTGTAGACTGCTGCGCATAACTTTTTTCTTTATCTTTCATTTATCTTTTTGTAGATCCAAATAAAAAAGGATGTGTTCTCAAACCTGCAGAGTTGGAATGATGGGTATAATAGTGAGAATGATGTGAAGATCAATCACTGAGCATCCTCATATGACTTTGGATTTTCTTTTTCTTTGGCATAAGCTAATATAAAGAAAATTACGTTATTGATATTGGAGCATTTGAACATATCAAACTTGGTCTTGAATGTGTATATATACCATACCTGGTACTTGTATGCCAAAGCAATGTAGCAAGGCTTTGAGCTAACTTGCCTCATTTTAGTTTAAAAAGTTTGTAAGTAGTCTCTTTTTGTTTAAGGGGATTAATAAGTAGACATCCTTAAGGAGAGGATTGCCCCTTGGAATCAAAATTTGGCAACACTTCAAATTTGACATGCGGAACCATTTCAAATTGAATATTATAAACCACTTATATGCCCATTAAGAAAAAAATGAAAAATACACCCCCCACCCCACCCAAAAAAAAATGTTTATGTCAATTCTAGTTTCATTTGATGCTTTATCATTATGATTCTAGGGATAACTGAGCAATGCCAATTTACTATATAAGATCCAAAGTCTTATGAGTTGATTTCCCATAGCAGACCCATAATCTAGGAGTATTTTTAGTACACTTTGTGTAAGCTATAAGACGTGATGGTTCATGGTTCTTTTGTGGTTGCCCCCAGTCGTGATAAGCACTGCCTAGTCCTGGAGATTTGTTCATGTTGCTTGTAGCATGTGTTTCAAATGCTTGGGAGTAAGCTTGTTCCTTACTTATTTGGATTATGGCTGAGAATTTTTTTTTTCTCCCTTTGCAGAACATTCTGTAGCTGCAACTTTGGACAATATTATGGCAATGCTTGCGCAGAAGTAATGTTAGGAAGTATCGGTTAATGAAGTTCATGTTTATCAGCATATGTTATCATAATTGTCAGTCTAATCCCATGCCATCTCTTATTGTACATAAAGGACGTAAGTCTACACGACCTTTGTTACTTGTAGTCTTGTTGGTGGATTAGATGTATCAGTTCTCTCGTATTCTCTTATTTGTGAGTATGTTAATTTCATTTAGATACTTGAATGTGCCAATTACTTATGGCAAACTCTGTAAAATCTCATTCTAGGGACCTGGGATCAGTTTTAGTCTTCAGCAAGTGTAAGGTTCACAAAAGCATGGTTTAAAGATGAACCCGGCATCAAGCAATTCTTGTTCTCTATCTTTTGTATTGGGATAATGTTAAATCCTTTTATTGCCATGCAAGGCACGCCCTCCCTTTATTCTGATACGTACAGTGGACCTTTGAGTCTCCTTAAATCCCAAACCAACCAACCAACCCCTAATTACCATTGCCCTCTCCCAATTTGTTACCTCCTCCCACTTCCACCGGATAGCCATGCCTCTGGAGCAAACTGTGACTGGCGAAGCAGCAGGAGAGACCCAAAAGCAGGTCGATCGGGGAATACGAGAGATGGTCTCTGCATTGACTCATCACATTGCAGATCTACAAAAACCTGGTTCAAGCCACCAGGAGAATGAAGATGAGAATGGGGTGAGGATCATCACACTTGCTGGAAGCAACATCGGCGCCAGCATGCGTGGTGAATTGGATGAAAAAGCTGGTCCTCACAGGGTGTCCCTTGGTGAGCCTGATGCGCTTGGGGCCTATGTCAATAGTAATTTCCAAGCCGTCAACAACTCAATCATGCTTGGTGGGAGCTATAGCTCCAATGATCCTGGTGTGCACATGGACATCACTGATCTTGTTGAACAAGGAGGGATCAAACCAGAGAAGCCTGGGAGGAAGGGAAAGAAAAAGGAGAAAGAAAATGCACAAAGCGACCAATTTACTGAGCACACGGATTAGCCATTCCTGTGATGCTCGAGAAAAAAGATCCGAAGAAACAAAGAGAAGAGGAGAGAGAGCAAATTGGGATAATGCCATGCGGTATGCACTTGGTTGTGCTCATGACAACCGTCTGCTTTTCATCTGTGTGCTTCCCAAATTACTACACCTTTTTTGTATCCCTCGTCATCTCCATTTCAAATCTTTACAATCCTTCAATCAAGCACTTTGGAAGAAAATAAATGTGATTTTTATGTGTTTTTCTCTTTTGCCTCACTAGTTGTTTTTATTACTCAAATGGAACGAAAACCATGTTTCAAATATTAAAAAAAGATCTAATTGAAGGAAAAAGGATTCCTACAAGTACCCTAATAAGTTTAGCATTTGAGCGCAGGCTTAATTGAGTTGAGTTCATACTAAAAGTCGGGAGGATAGTTGCATCTCAAGCCTAAATCAAGTTGTTTTATGAGGGAGGGAAATTGCAAAAATCATTAAGTCATTGTCTTGTAATCTTTGTTTCTCATATTTCCAGCTTCCATGCAATATACTCTCTCTCTCCCCCCTGGGTGTTACTATATAAGCTACATCCCTCGTGAAATATCACGTTTTGAATATACTTCTTCTTTTTGAATGCAAGTAAAATAGTGGAATATAGAGTAGCAAATGAGAGACATCTATTGGCAGTTAAACTCTCACGAGTTATAATCAAGTTAGAAGGACATTATACCGCTACCGATCAAGAAAGAAGATAAAAAAAAAAAAGAAAAAAAAGAAGGCGGCAGTGGCTGATAAGTCTAGCTCTGAGGACATTGCGGATCGCTACTGACCCTGATGACATGCAATTGTGGCTCTTCAACCTTGGTCTGTTCCTCTCCTTGGCCTAGCAAAGTCATGCAATTCTGTGTGTCTTTGTTCTTCCCCCACAAGAGAATGTACAGTCCAATAATTACAGCAATTGATCCCATTAGGCTGCTCGTCGTAAATAAAAAGATGTCAAGCTTATACAGTAAAAAGCATCTGATCTTCATGCCGATCTCGTAATCCAATTGCATGAATATTATAATTGCACTGAAAATTAAATAAATAAGTATATATATATATATATATATATATATATATATATATATATATTATCAATTTCTCGAAACATATATGAGTTTGTATCACCGATCGAGGGAGTTATGGTACCTCATTCTAGATGACTCGATTTTCAGAGAGTTATGGAATGGGGCGAAATGAAAATTGTCCAATAATGAATGGGTAGAGGAAGTTTACCTTCCAAAATGCAGTTGTTCATGCATGACAGGAATCTCAAACATGGCTGCCATGATTTGGATGAGAGGACTGAATGCTGCTGTGAAGACAGGACCCTTTTTCTTCACACACCATGACATTCCCACATAGCACAGGCCTGATCCTAGTATCCCCTGTATATAATCATTAGGCCAAACATTAAAACCTTAGTTAAGATATAATCAAGCGAAAATCATCATCATCTTAGTTACTTACTGAATATACTACTGTTAGTATCTCTACTTTTCCTCTAAGAATCCACAAAGAGAGATTGCGATCCATGGACAAACTCAACATGGCAGACTGGATGGCACCAAAGAAGGACATGATGGCCGTGCTAGTGTATTGGCATGGATATCTCCTACCGATGTTTGATTGAAGAAGAAACCAAGATGACCAGAAAAAAGTGCCTGCAACCAAAGCGATGGAACCAATAGTCCATCTCTCAGTCCTCTTAGCTGCACTCAACTCCAATGTGTGGCTTGAACTTGCAGTTGTGACTTGTGAAGTTGAGCTATTGAACAAAGGGGTTCCTTTGTAAAGAGTCAATAACATGGCACCAGAGACACACACCAGTGTGCCTAGCACTTTGGCTCTTCCACTGTCGCTCTTGATGTTCACAGTCTCCAACCTACAAGTTAATCACATCTCTTTGTTGAGAGGGACAAGTTTGATTGATCACCCTGTGAACTTTTATTTTGTTCATTTTTACTCGCAAATTCTGCATGGATTATACTAACCAGACGTTCTGTCGCGCATAATGAAGAATTAAAGGGAACTTAGGGTAAGAGTTTGGACATCAAAACGAAAAAAATAAACATTCAAGAGATAAATCTCATTTTGGCTCACGATTTGAGGCCAAAACGGCAAGTAAACCATGTTTTGAATGTGGATACCTGAAAGGCACTGCCATTACAAATGTAAATACAGGCACAAGGTTGATAAAGGCACATGAAAAAGTAGCCGACGTGTGTTCCATTCCAAGAAGGAAGCTGTACTGTGTCAGAGATGCCCTGAAAGAAAAATTATCTCTTAGATATGCTACTAGGATATTAAGGACTTATTTGTAGACTCTATAACCACGCCAACCACATGGAATCATTAGGGCGAAATTTGTCTCTATGACTTACCCGAATAATGCGCTAAAGAAGAGGTGACACAAGATGCTACTTGTGAGTTTTGGTCTGCTATTCCTGCAGTAACACATGGAATATACAGTAAGCAAAATTAGTTGTACTTGGAGAATTTTTTATATTCAATTAGCATGTGGAATGTATTACATATATTCAGTTTTATTTGTAACATATTATTTTGAAAATATAATTAGTTTTTAGTCGGAATTGAATAATTTTGTTATTATGAACGCAATTACACTTCAATCCTCGAGAAGAAACTAAAGTGTTGATCATGCTTAGCCATTACTACAATTAAGGCTAGAAGGGTTTTCTACCTTTCTAATAAGTAGGCTATGGGAGCCCAGAAGGTAGCGGAAATAGCCAACCGGTATGTGATGATGACCAAGTGGTTCATGCCCCCATCAAGGACCATCTTAAGGAGGATATTCACTATGGCCAAAGCAAAATCAATAGTGATCATAGCAGCAATAGGCTTGCATGTATCGGAGCTCTTCATTTCTGTCATTTCACTAAGTAGTCCCTCCTTGAAAGGCGCTCTTTATAGACAGCCACCTCTAGCCGCAGTACGCCAATAAACTAAGAGATCTAAGGGTCTATATAGAGAAAAAAATGGAACCTTGCAGAATATAGGCAGTGGGCACGAAGCAAAAGCTTAAATTCTTCAAAAAAGAAAAACACATCAATACTTCTTTAAGCAACCTAACTTTAGGATTAGTTTAACAATTTTTTGACTCATTGTTCCAACATTTGGTGATTATTGGGAATCAATTTGCTAAGGCTGACATATGAGAAAAGAAATCAAAGGAGCACCCCCCCCCCCAAAAAAAGAAGAAGAAAAAAAAGCATGATCTCTCTCACAAGCATTTTATTCACACATAGCCTTCGCACAAACCTACATTTTAGGGCATGGGTATTCCCTCCGTAGCCACACCAATTGTTGGCTTGTAATTGAACAATGTTCTTCATGTGGGGTTTTCTTTTACTACTAAACATATTACTGTATTTGGCTATTAGGCATCTTATTTTTTTTCTCTATTCATTGAGTGGAGTGCGTATGACTTGCAGATCCTTGTCTTTTCTTCTCAGATTTAGCATCTAATACTCTAGAAAATTATAATAACAATAACAGAGGATGAGAGCAGCTAGCATCCCATTGTTTTCTATATGTGGGAAGCAAGAACAATGTGTCTAATCTTTAAAAAGTAGTGTAAAATATGTCCATAATGACATCAAACACTTTTTATGCAGGAAGAAATATGTAAATTTTCAACCTTTTTAAGATGATTTATATTTTTTATTAGATTAACCGATATGAAAAATTTATAATACGTCATCTCTAAGATACTATATTTAATATTTGAATTACTTTCAACGATTGCCCATCTTGGAAGATAGAAATTTACTACCAATGCTTTATTTTGTTGAGTAACACTCTAATAATATAACTTCGTACTCTAAAAAGGGTAGTTGAAGTATTTTGTAACGATAAAGTATTATATTTAAATAAAAATATATTTTATATTGAGTGATAGAGCGGTGCATATAAACATAGAGAGAGTTAAATATGTTAATACACAAAATAAATTCCACTATCTATTTGCATTAACATTATAATAAATCAATAATTTATAACTTAAAGATTTGATCAATTATAAATATAATTATAATTGATCGCAATATAAACGAGAGATTTTATAACAAAATATATTTACTAAAGAAATCAAAACCATTATCCGATTTCTATCCACTTAAGAAAAATGATCATAAAGTGATTTTCTCTCTCTCTCTCTCTTTTTTTTTTTAAATATTCCAACTCAATATACCTTGCCTATTTAAAGTTGAAAAAGAAACAATATTCTAGTCTGCAAAAATTTTAAAATATGATTGTTGGGCCTATGGTTGAACCTCAGGTTTTTGGATCACATCATCAAACATGATGCTAGAAAGCTGTTCATGCTTTTTAAAAGTTCTTCAGGTGGCACGAATATGGCACCATATCACTTCTCAGAGGTATTCCTCCACGTTAGTCCATGACCCTAGTCGTATAGAATTAAGAGGAGCCGACCCAATGATACGAAGCATTCATATCCCTTATGGGTGCCACAACTTCAAGCCTCGGCAATTCCTTTTGTAGGAAAAAGAAAAACTCTGGAGGTATGTTAATTCGACATTTTTTTCTTGATAAATAGAAAAGAAAGAGGATAATAATAATTGAGTTATAACTCATTGATTCTCTCTTCAAAATATAATAATTCGATTATCTTTTCAACCATAAACTTTGAGGTGGCCTCAAGACCGCGTTTCTTTCTCCCTCTTCTGCACTAGTGTGTTGTTGCCATTGAATTTACCTTTGGAGAAGAGACTTAGCTTAGCTCCCATATTACATTATCTTATCATATCTATATATTTCCATAATAAATGAAAAAAAAATTATATGTTGAACTAATTTTTAATTTGATATAGCGTTTTACCAGATGTTAGAACCAGATGAAAGTCATGACCATAAGGAAAAAATGATTTTGCCTTAATTCGGGGAAGAACTCGAGTCTAGCTTAGCTATTGAAATTGAGCACACAAGATATATGAAATGGAGTTTATGGGTACAAAGATCTAGTCTCTTCCAATACTACTACATAAGCTCTCCCCATCATCATGCAATGTAGTACCTCTCTTAGGCTTAATCCTATTTGCAATGTCAAAATTTCATCTTTTTTTTGTATAAATTTATTTAAATCCCTGGATATTTAATCATTCTAAAGGTCATTCAAACAAGGTCAATTTCCTCTCCTTTTGGGTTTTTTTCTTTCTCTCACCTTTTTTTCCCCCAAGGATAAATAAATCCCACGATTGCTAGTTTAGAAAATTTATTGATATTGGACATGTTTAGAAAATTTTAAATTGCCTTTATTTATTTTATTCTAATTGTAATATTTTTTAATTAAAATGAATTTTTTTTTAGAAAAATATAAGTTTTATAATCAAAATCAAAATTTTCTCTACAAGGAAGGTTAAATAACTTTTTTTCCTTCCAAGAATTAAATTTCAGCTATGCTAATGGAAATCTATGGGTAGATTAAAAGACTTGCCATGAGTTATACCGTCTGATCTTTGATCATATAATCGCTAAATAAATTAAAATTATTATTAAAATTTGAATTTTTCCCATTAAAAAAAAAAATCTATTAGATATACTAATTCACAAATTATATATGCTTGTGCTCCATTTTTCATCATGTAAGTTAAGTATTCTTTACCTAAAGATCCTAACAATGCAGAATAATAACTCTTTTATATAAATCTAAACCTGCATAACACCTGTGTTCGCCAATTCAATTAGTAAAAATTCTTAAAATAGTACTAATAATTCTAAGGATTGAACTTCACTTGCATTAATATCGGATATATTTAGAAAATTTCAACATATATATTTTTTTATTTTGTCTTGTTCTAACTATAATATTTGTTCTGAATATTTATATAAATAATAAAATTTTACAAATAGAAATTAAATTCATATATGAAAGGGAGTATTAATAAGTGTACTGATCCGACCTCAACTTTTCCAACACATGCCCATTGAGAGATTTATGTGCAAAGCTCCTCTCTCGTCTCATCGGTTGAAAAAAGATTTGAAAGAATCAATATCTCAATAGGTCCCACAGTATTTAAGCTGAGTTAGTCAGATAAAATCTGAATATCGATCGATAAAAAATACTTAGAATTTTAGATGAGTTGAAATTTATCTAATATTTTGATAGTACTATAAAATGATTATGTTCAAAAAAATTAGTAATTATAAGTTAAATTAAATATTTTATAATAAGATATTTTATTTTGAGTTAGCAGTATTCAATTACATAATTTATTTTGTTTTTCGTGCATTCTGTTATTAATAAATAAGTTTTAATAAATACCAAATCAAATTTTAGAGAAGGGTACATAACCGATGAACATATCAGTGAGCTTTGGATTATAAACTTACCCTGGGAACAATTATTGCTCAAATAGCATATTTCAATCACGACAATAATCTAAACTTTAACCCTGATAATTAAAATCAGATTAATTATTTAAGAGATAAATATAAAAAATATTATAAAAAAACAAAAACAAAAAAAAAATTAATTTAATATATTCGAACTCTATCATATCATTCATTTTTATACAAAACCAAATCGCCTATTTCACGTTATAAAAAAAAAAAGAAACCTCAAGGGTATTACTTCTTTCATTTTATTTCGTTGCGTATAAAATGTGACGTATGCTTGTGACATGTGAAGCACAAGAATCACATTTATTTATTTATTTATTTATTTATTTATTTATTTATTTATTTCCACATTGACTAATTCTATTCCACATTTTTTTTGCGCCCAAAGCAAAGGGGCGTACGACTGGTGTTGGTTTACCAAGGAATTCCATGGTAGCATTTTGTTTAAACAGATCGTCTTGAGAAGAAATGATCGGACGGTCCAAATTGAACCGTTTTTTTGGTGCATGTTATACACGTGTATCTGATTCATTCGTCGTGATTGAACGTTCACATTGAGCAAAGGAGTAAGTCCATGAAATATTAAGTTGCCAAAAATAGCTCCGGGCGTCGTTCATATTTCCCATAATTTCACGCTCTATGCGTGTGGCACGCAGCAGTAAAGCAGACAATCACGACAGATCAACGGACATCAAATTTAATAAATTAAAATACCATATCCTTTAAATAAATTTTAAACTTAAAATTTGAAAATAACAAATAAGTATATCAAAAGATCTCTTCCTAATCGAATCTAACGACACTCAAATTAATTTAATCAAATTATAATTTTAAATAATTATATTAATTTAAAAAAAATATAAGAAAAAGAGAAAACAGACATAATCAACCTGAGTTTTTAATATTCATGTGAATATTAATTTTTTTATAATTTTTAATTGTTATTTCAATAATCATCATTTCTCAAAAAAACAAAATATGAAGGTTATACAGTAATTCAATGATGACCATTTTATAAATATTAGGTATTAAAAATATTAGGTATTAATAAGGAATGGTACTAAATCTCCCATCAAAATGACATAATTTTAGGTGTAGATGTTTGGGAAGCTTAATTTGCTCGATTAGGTTTTTATACTTTTTAATTAACAGTTTTTCAGAACCCTTGAGATGATGTTTTAACCTAATGTGGGTCCTTTCAACTTTTACACTAATTGTTGCTTGCATTGGACTCAACCTAAATTCTTTTTTTTTTTTTTTTCCCTTAATTTTATAGATGGGACTGACCTTTGGATAGGGACAACATTGGTAGAGGCAGCCCCTGCGCGTTGCGCCTATCATGGATGATGGAAACATATGAGGTAGGCCAGTTGGCACTCAGCTTAAGCACATGTTCATGTTACCATAATTTAGTCAAATGAATGTCAAATCACGAGCATGACAACATTAGTTTTGGATGTTTCTATGCTTTCTCTCTCGAAACAAAATGATATGATGAGTTCGAAGGGCTAAAATTGACATTTCCAATGACAATTTACTTATTTAATTTGCAAAATAACCTTAACATTCTTTGCACCTTCGGATTCCCACATAATGGAAGTCATGAAAATAAAGAGAAAATTAAAATTAACATGATTTGAAAATTCCATACAAAACCTTAATTTACTCGTTACTTGGTTTCCAAATTTGACTAAATTTTTTATTATGCGTTGAAAAACATATGTTTTTTTTTTTTTTTTTTATAGATGTGTTGAGTTATTCAACTAATCGAGTTCAAATATTGTAAAATTTATTTAAGTATTGACACTTTTAATATCTATTTTTTATTCTCAATATTCAAAATTAAAATTTTAATTAAGAGAATTTAACATTTGATCATTACACCTATCGAATATTAATTTACTCATTACTTGGTTTCCAAATTTGACTAAATTTTTTATTATGCGTTGAAAAACATATGTTTTTTTTTTGTATAGATGTGTTGAGTTATTCAATTAATCGAGTTCAAATACTGTAAAATTCATTTAAGTATTGACACTCTCAACATCTATTTTTTATTCTTAATATTCAAAATTAAAATCTTAATAAGAGAGTTTAATATTTGATCATTACACCTATCAAATATTAATACATTTTTTTTATTTACTCTACTATGATTAAGGATAACAGAGTTATATTAAGTCAAAATAAATTTGGTAATCAACTTTTTTAGACAGCATTACTTTATCATTTAAATTTTAAATAAAAAAACAGCAAATTCAGGAAACATTTGTAAAAATTACTTTTATTTTACATTGTCAAATTCAAAAAAATAATATCTGACAATTGCAACAATAACCTTTTTTTTTTTTTTTTTTACATATAGCAAGGAAAAAAAAGATGATTTTCAATAAAACTAAATTATAATTTCAACCAAAACTATTATTATTTCAATAATTTTTTTCGTTTGAAATTAAAAATTCACTTTAAGAACAGCTCTTTGCTTGTGAACACAAATATATAATTTTAACGCTTGATTATTAAATAATCGACATAAAAGAAATACCTTTACAATGATCCAAAATTAATAAAAAGAAAAAACTATGATTTAAAATAAGAAAAAATACTAAAAAATCTTAAAATACTTTTAGAGTGCATGATTAATATAGGCAATAAAATGACAAAATCAATTCACACCAAACACACAAGATAGGGGATCCAATACCACGTGAAAGCAGTCTCCAATAAAATTTTAAACGCATACAATGAATAATCGGTTTGTAGCCAAATAAGAATTAAAATTAAAAAAAAAAAAAGAAAATCTCAATACAATGAAGGTAAAGGCTCATATCAAGCACAACAACAATAGAGACAAACTTCCATCTCCAACCAACGTGAATTTAAATTAATTAAAATTTTCGTTTCAAATTTTAAAAATAAAAAAATAAACGTCGAGAGATTAATTTTAAATTAAATTTTATAATAATTTGAACTGAATTAATTGAATTTTTGAATATTGATAGTTAAGTAAAAAAAAAAATATTATGCCCGAAGTGTTTTTATTTTTAATTAATTTATTATTAGGTCTATGAAAATCACACAATTTGGGTAACCCTAGTTACGAGTCACATGGTGATTAAATTTTGCTTGCTTGCGCGGCTCATTCAATTCAAGAACAAACCCTAAATCACGCGCCGGTGGAAGGTGCGCGTGAAAGTAAGATTAGCTTTGGAGCTGGAAAACGTGAAGAAGGAAAACTCGGACAAGCTCCACATCCGGTCATCCACTCCATACACACGGCCTATACGGAAACGCACGCTATCTCCTGCCTCCCCGAAAGCCCAAAACCAAACGCAAACTAACTACGGAGAACTTTCCTTTCTTTCCAAAATTTCTCCTTAAAAATCAAAACCGCCAAGCTTTCTCTATCTCTTTCTCCAAACCCTAATTTCTCTCCCCCTCTCCTCCCCTGTTTTGCATTTGACCGATCACGGGTTTGTCTTATTTCTCGCTTTCTTTCTTCTCTATTTTATTCAAATTAATAGATCGTCTGCTTTCTCTATACGTTCTGATATAATCTCAGATCTGTCTATTGTTTTACGACCTCTTTGAATTTTCTCGAGTTTTGTTTTTTTTCTGCTTGAAATGCCCATGTTTGGTCCTTTTCTTAATCGTTCGTGTGTGGGATAATTGTTTTGACAGTAATTTCCTGAGTTCTTTTCACTTGTTTGATTGAATTTATGATCTACATTGTAAAACATGCAACATTTTCAATTGTTTTGCTCAAGTATTTGTATGAATGACAATAAATTTAATTTTTTTTGTGGGTTTGAACATTTAGGTTGTCCGTTGGTATGAACGTGCTCTCTGCGTTGATGATTGCTATTGCTTTGATTCCAGGGGAGGGTGTTTGGGTTTCTATTTAATTTCTGAAGAATGGGTTTGTTGTGGAAGACCAATTTGGGCAGCAGGTATAAGTCATTTTCCTTTAAATTTTGAATGCTTGTGTCAATAATCATGACTTTATGCTGCTTGGTTCTTTCCAAAGTAGACCTTTTTCCAGTATTTTAATGTGTGATTATAAATAGTGCTGACATTTTGATGCTGGTTCATTTTTCATAGGGAAGGTTGATGTCATATTTCAATTGACCTAAAAACCCATGGATTTAGAAGATAAGTTCTTGGCGAGAGGTATGTTACTTTTGTTTCCTTCAACTAATGTGTTTCTTTTAAATCCAGTTGAATCTTGAATTTGGACCTTTAATGTGAGTTTTTAGTGTCACTTTTTGGCTTGATCTTCATGACTTGGTGGAAGAGTTTAGGGCAATTAAATCTCAACAATTAAGGCTAGAATAGGGTGATTGTGGTTGGTAGAATAGTAATACATAGGTTTAAAGAAAACCCTAGAATAAAAATTCTTAATTGATAGGAAAAAAAAATGTAATTCTAAACCGACTGCTATTATCCTATTTATACTAGTTAGCACTAATTCTATTTCTAGGTTAGAACTTTTTGATTAGTTAAATAGAATTAAAAAAAAAAAACCAGCTTCCCAAACAAAAAACCTAAATAAAGAAGAAGAACTAGTAAAAAACAAAAAATAGAAACTCTCTAATTTCTTGGATGCAGCTACATCATTCTCACAGGTTAGAAAAAGGACTTGGTGCTAACAAGTAAGCATTGACTATTCCTCATATATGGTTGGATCCACTCATTTCAACTCTTCTTCAGAAATCCATTTGCTTTCATTTGCTGGTTTACCTCTACCCACTTTACCAAGAATAGTTGATACAGGTTGCCTTTTCTAGATCGAGCTTCCTTCACATCTAACACTTCCTCGATAACATCAGCCTTTGCAACTCGTGGCTTGCGAATTTGAGCTTCAAAATTTTTATCTCTCAAATACCCATTTATTCTGCTGGTTGTAGAACTCTTAGTTGCCGATTGCTTTGCCTCTTCCTTAAGAGGATACAAAGTCCAACTCTTGTTATCCTTGTTGAATGAGGACATATTAGTTTTTGTCTTATGATTCATATCATGATCAAACAACCAAGGTCTTCCAAAAAAAAAAAATTATGCATAACATCCATTGATACAACATCACAACCTTCTTGTATGGAAAATACAATGCCTCTATTCTTCTTCTTCATCTTCAATTCTTTTCGTCATTGCCCTTCGTACTCGCCTTGAATTGGATGACCATCAATTTCCTCTTATCTCCTCATCATATTCATCAAAAACTTGATTTGACTCACCCCGTAAACCTAGCTAACTCCATCACTCCACCATTAAATCAAGAGTATGTAGTAACTGTTCTTCCAATTCACCTCTTGCCGCTCAATTTGCAAGTCCATCTTCATGAGAAGGGTTCACGTTCTTGACTTCCTCTTTGGTCTGAAGGTCTTGAGTGTCAAGTTGTTTGAGGTTGCCTTCTGGGTTCTCTATTTGGATTTGGGCTTCTACAGGTTCATGATGCTGCAAGGCTTGTATAATCCATGCAAAATCCTTAATCATTCTTTCGTAACTCGGCCATCTATGTTTGTTGGGGCTGACTGCCTCTACCTTGTCCAACCATAGTTCAGAAACAAGGGGAAATTTTTCTGCAAAAAGAAAAACGTTCAGAAAAAAAGTTTCTGGATTCTGAAAAAAATTCTGAATTGGAGGGAAAAAAAAAATAGTGTTAGGCTTTGATACCACTTGACATAGCGGAAGAGTTTAGGGCAATTAGATCTCAATAATTGTGGTTAGATAGGCCTTAGCTAGGTAATCTTTTGTTTTCTAAAGTCTTCAACAGGTCAGATGGGGGAAAGGAACTCTGGATCTAGTCATTTATATGGGCTTGAGGAGGGTGGATGCTTCAAAAGGAGTTCTTCTAGCTTAAAGGCTGGATGCCTTGATCAGATTTTGTCTTTCTAATATTTCTCTGTATCCTTTTCCCGTCTTTTAAGATTTTGACTGGCAAATATTCTAGAAACAGCTAATGAGATTTTTTCATGGTCCAGCTGTTATTCAGAGAGGAATGACCACTTGGTTAGCTTGGAAACCAAAATCTAGGGTGTTCGTAATTTTGATATAGTCCAAAAGAATTGCTCAGGTTATGCAGATCTGTTCCGTTCTGTTAGGGTATGCGATGTCTGGCTAGTGGGTCGTCACAAGATGGTTCAGGATGGCTGTGGAGGAACATCTGTTGAACTCAGGCCAGAGGAAATCTGCAGACAATCTGGAAGATTGTCGGCTAGGTCAGAATCTGCAAGCAATCCATACTCACGGAGAAGGTGATCAAGCAGATTCTTGGGCATGCCCTGGTAATCCTCCCTTGGGTACCTGGGATAGTGGAGGGGCATTTGAAAGAAGTTAATACTCCCCTTCTTGTTCTTCATCTCTCAGTGTTTTTGCTCATACATGCCGTTGGGGGTAGCCTTCATAGTGTCATGGAAGAAAAGGCATTAAGACATCACAAGAATAGGGTGGTGTACCTTCTCAGGTAAAATTGGACTTGAAAGTTAGGTTTGGTGACGAAGACAGGATTGTGGAGCAAAAATAGGCTGAAAGATTCAAATTTGGTTGTCCTTGTGGGGGTGCTGGCACAACAAATGGTAGTGGAAGAATCCTTTTAGAAGCGCATAAGTTGCAGCACAAAATGATTAAAAGTAAATATGATCTTCATAAGAGTGATCAAATTAGACCTCAGTCCACTCATAACCTAATCATTTTTTTAATCTTCATGTCGGCGATAAGGTGGGGGGAATTAATAAATGCATTTGTTTTGTGATTGGTGATTTAGGGTTACTCTAGTTGTGTCTTTTCCGGTTTACATCTTTTAAAAATTCACATTGCACCTATCTCCAACTTTTAACATGATGCTGATTAATGGAATTTGTCATTTGTTTGGCCTCTTAATGATAGAGAGATTAATCGGTTAACTTCTTTGATCATGTTGCTTAATACTACATTTTTTCTGAATAATTTTTATATGAGAATTCTGATAATCCAAGTATTTCTCTCGTAAATATAGCATTATTCATATGTTATGGCTAAGAAAGTTAAGATTTTATTCATGATACATTCAGCCTTTTTTTTTATCATCCTAGTGTTCTGGCCACTTCTCATGGCTAAAGAATGAGTGCCATTAGCAGCTGTCTATCCTAGTCTTTATTAAATGTAATAAGATTGTCTAAATGTTTTATGGGTTGCAAAGGCATTATATATTCATTTCTTACTATATTTTCAAAAGTTTCTGTTTTGAGCTATTTAGGAGGGCCTAAGAATCCTAATAGAGAGGGAGTGGGTGTGAGCAGTGGGCAATATCTTAAACGTATGAATGAAAGGTCAGAAGTGGAGCGTGGTATGATCCAGCGAAACTTTAATTGCGGTCAATTTTCTTCGGAAACTTTTAAGATAGGTTTTAATGTACCCCATAAGTGGACAGTGTTAAGGTTCTACATCTGGCCTCTCACCTTGATCTTTCATGAGAAATCCAAATCTTGCCTCCAAAGTGTACTCGACTCCCTTGCTTCCTCATTTTTCTCTTTTCAGACAGTGCTCCCAAAATTTGTGGCAATAACTACCATTTCCAGTGAACTGTTTTGGGTTTTCCATATTTCTGCCTTCCGATAATAATTTTTTACCATTTTTCTCTCCGCAACTGAAATTTTCACTAAAATATCATATTTTGTCTCTAAATAGTCCTCTCCTCTTCTCTCTCTTGTTTCTTTTTTCTGTCTAGTCTTTTTTTCCAGATAGAAGAAAGAAAAAGGCACCGGTCAGATGTGTTATATGTGATCTTTGAAGTGGCGGAATTCTAAACCCATCCACTTATGGAGATGATTGACTTATATTTCAAAAGCTCCAGGAATAGCTTATTGCAAAAAATAATAATAAAAAAATAAAAAATAAAATCAAATAAAATTTTATGGGGCTATTTAATTGTAGGCCTAAAGTTCAAAGAGGTTATTTGTGGTTTTGCCCTTTAATTTTTAAAGCTTTCCTTTTGCTTCTTATTGTCTTCTGAAATTTTGTGGCACTGAATTAATCATTTTTCCCCCTATTCTGTCATTGTCTTGTCTCTTGTGTTTTCTTTTATTGTTTTATATCTTATTTATATTGGTTAATTGGATAACTTAAATTATACTTCTTGAGTCAACTTGCTTGCTTACCATTAATTATTTTTGTGCATAGTATCTGGTGTTCTAAGTCATTCCTCCAGCGTCCAAAGTACCCCAGAGAAAAATGGACATCCAGATGAAGCTTCAAGAAGTCCAGAACTTCTACAGGAATTTATTAAATCTGGTCTGAAGAAGGAACTTCTTCAGAATTGCTTTGAAAAGGAAAAGAAACAATCTGCCAAGGGGAATGGCAAAGCAGTCAAGAACCATGAATCGAGGAAAGGTTTCACAAATCCCAAGAATCAGCCTTATTCTAGGAAGCAACAAAGGAAAGGGGAAAATCCTAGTCGACTTCTGATGCCTACAGAGCATTCTACAGAATTTGGATGTTCAAATTCTTGGGTCTGTAAAAATTCAGCATGTAAAGCCAACCTGTCCAAGGAGGACACTTTTTGCAAGAGGTGTTCTTGCTGCATCTGCCACCAATTTGATGAAAACAAGGACCCAAGCCTCTGGTTAGTCTGCTGGTCTGAATCTGATGATGGTGATTTCTGTGGATTGTCGTGCCACATTGAGTGTGCTCTCCAACGTCGGAAGGTTGGTGTCGTTGATCTTGGTCAATTGATGCAGCTAGATGGAAGCTACTGTTGTGCTTCTTGTGGTAAAGTTTCTGGAATATTAGGGTGAGTTTTCCTAGTGAACTTCTATTAATATGGCTAAACTGCTGTGGTAAGATGTTTTGCTTGTAGTTGTATGGAAGTGCTATGACGAATATTGGCATATTGCTTCTAGCTGCAGCATACATCAACTCAGTCAGGGATATATGAGATCAAAAATTAAAGCTCTTTTACTAACACACATCATATACAACAACAACAACAAAAAACTGAGACTTAATCCCAATTTTTGGGTCGGCCATTTGAGAGACAAATTTGAAAAAGATAGAGAAAAGAAAAATGAAATTAAAAAATATATATATATAATAAAAAGAAAATAAAATAAATAAATAAATCAATAGATAAATATCTAAAATATATTAGTTTAATTTGTGTGGATTCTTTTATGCCATCCATTCTTATCTAAGATCATTTTCTCTTCTAAACCCTTAACTTTCATGTCTTTACAGATAACTTGTATCCAAGTTTTCAGCGGTCTACCTTTATATTTTACTATCTCCTATATTTAAGTTCTCGGTTTTCCGAACTGATGTATCTTTAGGTCTTCTTTGCACATGCTCGAAACACCTCAGACGACGCTGTTGCATCTTATCTACAATTGAACTAACTCCCAAATTGTTATAAATCTCTTAATTTTTAATTCTATCTCTTCTGGTTTTTCTACACATTCATCTAAATATCATCATTTCTGCTATAATCATCTTTAGTTCTTGTTGTTATTTAATAGCTTAACATTCAGTACCATACAATAGTATAAGTCTAACCACGGTTACTAGCACACATAATATCCGTGATTATATTTTTTTGACCAAACAATATATATATATATATACATTTTTTTGCCAAGTGTGAGGAAAGCTCTAAAGTTTTCAAATGCAACACCTAATGCAGTTTTAATCTCTGCAAATGATGCTTATGGAATTCTATATGTAACCTCGGAAATCCCTTATCTAATTTAGGATGGCAACAGGTGACAGCAGAAGATGACCATTTGCCCCTTTTCATAAGGTACTAGCATTATTATGCATGTGTGGAATGCCAAAAGAAAAGAAAAATTTTATTTATAAACAAAAAAGAAACAAAAGATGGTTTTTGAAAAGATTATTTTAAGAGAAAAATATTGGAAAATGGAATTGTGTCTGGCCAATGGGAAGTTATTGGGTAGTCTTGTCTTAATATGTAATGTCAATTTTATCCTTTGAAAAATACTATTTTTAATAATTAAGCCACTAACTTCAAAGGGTATTTATGTCCAGGGAACTTGTGATAAATTTCAAACACCAAAAATTGGGTATGCAATATTAATAGAAGAGATCATGAGGTTTATAAATGATTTTTGTCCTCTTCATTTGATTGGTTTGACTTAATATTTGTTGTAGATGTTGGAAGAAGCAGCTGGTTATAGCAAGGGATGCCCGTCGAATTGATGTCTTATGTCATAGGATATATTTGAGTCATCGGCTACTTGATGGGACTTCCAGGTTCAAAGAACTAGTTAAGATTGTAAAAGATGCAAAGGCCAAACTTGAGACAGAGGTGGGGCCATTGGATGGGTTTTCAGCTAAGATGGCACGGGGCATTGTTAGCAGGCTCCCTGTTGCAATTGATGTGCAGAAACTCTGCTCAATTGCAATTGATAAAGCAGATGAATTGCTAGGGGCTGTTTCTAATGCCAGTTCTGATTGTAGAGGTTAGAGCTCATTACAGCCCATACTTCACCCTCTTTATGCACAGAATTTTCTTATGTTCAGTATATTAAGAATTGGTTTCTTTTGGCAGAGGGTTGTCTTCCTGCTGCTTGCAGGTTCCTATTTGAAGAAGTGACATCTACTTCTGTTGTAATTGTTTTGTTAGAAACATCCAGTGCAATATCCGCAAATGTTGTTGGGTACAAGCTCTGGTATTGCAAAAGTAGAGAGGAGGTACACTCAAAAGAGCCTGCTTGTGTCTTTCCTAGAGCTCAGAGAAGGGTCTTGATATCAAACCTACAGCCTTGTACAGAATACATATTTCGGATCATTTCCTATACAGAGGTTGGTGACTTGGGTCATTCTGAGGCAAAGTGTTTCACAAAAAGTGTGGAGATAATCCACAAGACCCCGAACCCAGTGGTCAATGTGAACAATAAAACAGAGAATGCTCTTGTTGACGGAGGTTCTGATGCCAAGAAGGAAGACAAGACACTAAAGGTGGCATCTTCTTCAGGGTTTAAAATTCAGGACCTCGGAAAGATTCTACGCCTAGCTTGGGCACAAGAAAAGGGCTGTTTTGATGGGTTCTGCCATGTAGATGTTCGAAAGTGTTGCAGTGAAAGCAAAGTTAATAAACCCGAAACATTGGGAGAGAAACAGTTTCCTCTTGTTTCACGAGAGCTTGACTTGAATGTTGTTTCAGTGCCTGACTTAAATGAAGAACTAACCCCTCCATTTGAGTCCTCCAGGGACGAAGACATCGGATGTAATTTGGGTCTGCCTGTTGAGGCAGATGATGATGCTATTTCTCATGGCATTGAAAAGAATGATGGAAATGGTGATTCCCTGGCTTGGACTCGGGAGTCCACTGAAGAAGTGCCTGCCACTGATTCCATTGCAAATAAAGGCAGGAAAAGGGCGGCAAGCACTAGTGAGGAAACACATGACTGTGATAGCACCTTAATAAATGGGTCGCCTCTCCAAGTCTCAAGTGGTTCAGGTCGCTTGGATGAGAACTTTGAGTATTGTGTCAAAATCATACGATGGCTTGAACGAGAGGGCCATATAAATAAAGAATTCAGGTTGAAGTTGTTAACATGGTTTAGCTTGAGATCCACAGTGCAAGAACGTAGGGTAGTCAACACTTTCATCCAAACACTGATTGATGACCCAAGTAGCTTGGCAGGACAATTATTTGACACATTTTCAGAAATCATATCGAGCAAGAGGTCACACAACGGTTTCTGTGGTAAGCTATGGCATTAACTTAAAGGGGTTATTCTTCAAGATTGCACAATTGGTTCATAATTCTGATTTCCGACTTAGCTATTCCTACTGATTGCTGCCTCCCTTCTTGTACATGCATTTTTTCCCTTCATCACCCTTGGAACTGATTCATTTATATTGAAAATCATCCGGGCAATTGCTTTGGGCTACCGTGTCAGAGAAGGCTCTGATTATATCTTGGCAGATGTAGTCAGCGAAGGCATAAGCTTTTAACTTAGAAGGCATTCATCTTTTCCTCTTGGAAAACTGTTCTAAATGTATACATTTATACGTTGCCTTGCATTATTTTAGTAGGTCAGACGAATTGATCATTCTTTCAATGTCATTGCATTTTTTCGGCATCTCCTTATTCTTCATACATATCGATTCAGTTATGGGGAATAGTCACCTAATACGAGACGTTAGCTGTTGGCGATGTCAAAAATGTTTTCACTCCCTCTCTTGTACTACTGATGCTGGATTTATGTATCTTTTGGGGGGATACCTGGATCCGTTCTGCTTATTGTTCTCAAGAGACAAGCTTGTGGAGCGCATGGTCCTATGGACAAAAATGTCATGAGCAGATTTTGCCTTATTTATTTGCTTCGCTTGTTTTTTTGTTTCAACCATAATGCTTTACAAACGTAATGAGAAACCGCCTACCTCTGCCACAGCCAACAATTTATAAATCAAACCTAGTATATAAGAACGTTTGAGTGAACAAAGGTTTATTTATTTATTTATTTATTTATTTATTTATTTATTATTATTATTATTATAGACTTGAAAACTTTCTCGGTACAATTACGAAAGTTTGAACCTAAGCATTTAGCCAAGGTTTGCACATCGAAATTGTGGAAACTATACAAACACTTGGATATAGCCTCAGTCTGCTGTGTGTATGCCTTTCTCTGTCCTCTCTCTCTCTCTCTCTCTCTCTCTCTCTCTCTCTCTCTCTTATTTGCTCCATTTTTTTTGGGGGGGGGGTGGGGAAAGGCCAATCCAATCTACCACCTCTAGTATTCGGTCACATTATTTCAAAAATCCAGTTGTCATAAAAGCTTTTGTAGAGCAATCATAGGTGGTTCGTTGTTTTTTTTTTTTCTTCGTGGGAGGAAGATTTACAGCTCATTCTTTAATTCTTTAATTCTTTAATTGGATCCTATTTTATCTTATTTTATTTATAATAGTTTTTAATTAAAGTATTTTTTATAAAAAAATATAAAATTTATTAAGTAAAAATTAAAATTTTCAGGAGAAAAAGAGGAATGATTTTCTGTCGTATTCACAATCATGTAGAGTAGAGTGAATTTTTAACTGGATTAAAAGTGCATTTTCTTATTAGTCGTCTCTTTTAGGAGGTTGTTTGTCTATTAGGCATTATTTGAGGTGAATTTATGGGTTGGGTGCTGAAAAGTTAAAAAAGAAAAAAGGGTTTTCATTTCGAATACCGATCGTTTTCACAGCACAATTAATTTAATTTTTTTTACTGAATCTTTCGATAATTGACAGATCTTTCTTTGCTTTGGATTGTGACCATTCAGCTGTTGCAGTGGTTAAAGAACATGAGGCTCACAAGCGCTCTCGCACTTCCGCTCCTGTTTCTCTCTCTCTCTCTCTAAAAAATGCAAGTTCTTCAAGCTCCAACTTCACCTTATCTCTCTTTTCAAAACTCAAAAGGTAACTACGAATGTACTTGTGTCTGTCTAAAAAGACTTTTCAGGTTCTGGTAACCTTTGGGTTTTCAGGTTCTGGTAACCTTTGTGTTTTTTGTTCTATGTATCAGGTTTCAACCGACTTTTGCTGTCTCAAATACCCGAAAGGGTTTCATTAAGACGTCGTTGTGGGTCAAACTTGTGGTCCATTTCAGCTAAAGCTGCTTCTTCTGTTCAAGGTTTAATTTTCAATTTCCTAATATTAATTATAGTTTCACTATAATGAATTTTGATACTATTTTTTGCATGTTCTTACAGTATGCTAATTTTCGGTATTTGAATTTGATCGAATTGAGACTTTGATCCCCGAAATCAGTTCAATTCGTAAGGGTGTAGTTTCGTTACTTTTTTTTCCCTGGTTAAAGGGTTAGAGGGGACAAGTGAAATGTGTGGTCTGGGAGTTCATGAGGGCCCAAGGGTTGAATGAGCCTCTACTGCTTATTGGGCGAATGAATCACCTTGGCCCCATCGAAGCTTCATACAGTTTTAATGCCCTTTTTTGAATTTTTTTAGAAGGTAAAAGCTTTGAAGATTTGAAATAAAGGAGTAATGCAACGTCAACTGTCAAATGGACCAAATTGTAAGTCCTAAATGACAATCCATTCAAACCGGAGTAATCTTGAATCAGTCAAAATATCTTTCCAATCAAGCAAAAAAAAAAAAAAAAAGACATGCTTTAGCATTAGTCTTTCTTATATTTGGAAAGAGCCTATGTGGAATTTCTTTTCTCAGAATGTAATCTACTCATAGACCTTTTATACTTCTGCAGTGAATTCAAACATATACATTTGTACAAATAATATGATCTTCTCTTGGCATGAGCCAGTTATCTAATCTACAAAATTTGATGATAAAAAATGGGGAACACTTTAATAATGAGCATGAATATCCAAATTAAAAAATAAAATAAAACAAAATCCTAACTATCTAGGTTGGGATTTGCAATGAAATACTACAAGCATCGTGACTTCAAAAAATTTAGTTTTCCCAAATTGTGATTATCTTTCTTGTGGCGGAAAAATTATTTAGTGTCTGCACCAGGGAAAACATTATGCTGTTGTATTTCCTTGAATGCTGGATTCATAATAGATTTGCTTATGATGCCATTGTGATGTGTGTGCTTCAATACAGCTGGTGCTTCCCGAGTTGCAAGTGGAACAACCGAGGGTGATGTATTGAAAGCCTTGTCTCAAATTATTGATCCCGACTTTGGCACAGACATAGTTTCTTGCGGATTTGTGAAGGATTTGAATATTGATGAAACTGCGGGCGAGGTCATTTAGAACATGGATGTGAATCTTTCCCTAGCTTACATGTATAGATTATGTCCTTACAAAAGGCATCCAACTTTGTTCTCAGGTTTCGTTTCGGTTAGAGCTTACGACACCAGCATGTCCGATCAAGGACATGGTAAATGAAACACAATTACCATTGTTTGATCAGAACTGATGTATGTTTCAAATCGAGTTTTGTTTTCTTCCCATGAAATCCACTGACGATTAGCATGTAAAAGGGTTTCTATTACATGTGCTTTTCAACATTATTCTCTTCCTTATATTTTTATGGTGCATAAATACTGTTTGTTGACCTGAATTGATGTATAAAAAAATGTGATATACTTGTTCTCTTGGCAGTTTGAGCAGCAGGCAAATCAGGTTGTTGCATCTCTTCCCTGGGTTAAAAATGTCAAGGTTGTTATGTCAGCTCAACCAGCTAGGCCAATTTATGCAGATCAACTTCCAGCAGGGTTGCAGACAATTTCAAATATCATAGCTGTTTCAAGCTGCAAGGCAAGAGCTCCAAAATTTGCATCATCCCAATTCTTTGTATTGCATATATGTTTGTCGCATGTCTGAGTTTTCAGTTATGGTAAACTTTCATTCATTGATTCACTCATTGTTAAGAGGAGGTGCGTATTTCTATCTCACACTAATCCTGGAAATTCACAAAGAATAAATGTGATCCAAAAATTATCTTTTTTTTTTCTTTAATTCTATGTATGTCAAGAGAATCTTTTTTCTTAAATGAGCTCGAGAAGCTCATGCATTAGTATAACACCTCCCAGTTACAGTGCGATGATCCAGTGTTTCTGAATAAGTTCTTATGTTCCCAGTGAGAGAGTTTATTGTCTCGTTTTCCCCTCTCAACTTGGGACACATTCACGTGTAATCTAAAAAGAAAACTAAAAAATATCTTGAGACAACTGAGAAGAATATTATGGAATATTTCTGTATAAATGAGCTTCTGAATTCCATCATGAGGTAGCAATTCAAAATTTCCAAAGTAGGCAGATGTTTCAATTGTCATATATGAAGATGTTAGTCATAGAGGTTACAACTTTGGCTAATAGATAACTATTTCTAAGGGATTCTAGAATGACATTTGCAATAACATTGATGGAAAGAAAACCAACAATTGTGTGGATAAATGATTGAAAACTTTATTATTTCGGGCTTTTATGATCACCCTAGAGAACAGCAGCGGATGACCTCTACAGACATTTATTAATCATTTTATATATTGTGTTTCTTGTTAGACATAGACTTCTGTTCTTTCCTCCCTGCTCTTCACTTCCTGTAATTTACGTCTTTTAATTTATATTGTGCAGGGAGGTGTGGGAAAATCAACTGTGGCAGTAAATCTTGCATACACTTTGGCTGGTATGGGTGCTAGAGTTGGTATTTTTGATGCTGATGTTTATGGTCCCAGTTTGCCAACCATGGTCTCCCCTGAAAGCCGGCTTCTCGAAATGGTATATCCTGATCCTTATTTTCGGTGCTGTGATTAGTGAAATCCCTTAACAATAATATTCTAAAAGCTTCTTCCAGAATCCAGAGAATAGAAGCATAATCCCCACGGAATACTTGGGAGTCAAGTTGGTATCTTTTGGATTTGCTGGTCAAGGGCGTGCGATAATGCGAGGACCAATGGTTTCCGGAGTCATCAATCAACTATTGACTACAAGTGAGTGGTAAGGTGTGCCTTCTTATCAGATCTAAGATTCCAAATATAGAGTGTCATTTTACACCTCTTAATATTTAGTTCTTGCATGCCTAGTATAGAATTTTTAGCAGTTGTGAGGTTTTATTATCTCTTATCCTGTGGGTTTACTTTATAGGGGAGAGCTGGATTACCTTGTAATTGACATGCCCCCAGGAACTGGTGATATTCAGCTTACATTGTGCCAGGTTAGCAAGCACCCCTGTAATCTGATTGGACTTTGAAACTTCTTGTTTATCTAAGCCTTTCGAGAGGAAACTGTGATGCGTTTCTGTTCAAACTTTAACTTACTAACTATTGCATATTAATCTTGTGAAGCACTTTATGAACGGCACATTGCTAGCATACAGACACAATCCTAAAAGCAGATTTTTGTTCTCCCTCATTTTTGTGCTTTCAATTTATTGAGTTGCATCAGTTCAAACTTTCAGGTAGTCCCCTTAACTGCTGCTGTTATTGTTACGACCCCTCAGAAGCTAGCATTCATAGATGTTGCAAAAGGAGTTCGCATGTTTTCAAAGCTTAAGGTTTGCATTCCTAGAACTTCCTCATTTAAATTGTTTATCAATATCCTACATAGATTATATTACTTTACCTTATCATCTAAAAACAGAATTTAATTGCTGTCATTTTCATTTTTGTTGAGTCTATTTGGACTTGCAGGTACCATGTGTTGCTGTTGTTGAGAATATGTGCCACTTTGATGCTGATGGAAAGCGGTATTATCCTTTTGGTAGAGGTTCAGGTTCTCAGGCAGGCATCTGATCCATACACTTTTGATGTTTGAGATAACTTTCAGAAAAAAGCATTTTGATTCAGTTAGTTATTAGTATCTTGCAAGAGGACCTATTTTCTAATAATTAAAACCAAAATCATGCAGGTTGTTCAGCAGTTTGGAATTCCCCACCTGTTTGATCTCCCTATAAGACCAACTGTATGTGTTTACTGCGAGTCTTTTACTATTTCCGGGCAATTTATTAATGGTGTATGCCAAATGTAATCCAGACAGAACTCTACACTCATGAATAGTTGTTTTCAGCTTGCTCATATTCTTGAATTCTGGTGAATTTTTTACAGAATTTGTGCATTTCAGATACTAACGTGTCTATATACTCATTCATATTTCAAAATTTCACATGCAATAAATTCAGTTAAACACGCTTCTCATTAGAGTGCCTTTGAGCTTGTTTTGTGGCCAGCATTCACCGTTTTTCTTTTATTGAATATGCTGTAGATTCTTTATGCTCGACTTCCAAGCTATACACCACTTGCCTTGAGCTTTGATCATTGACACAGTTCTTGTCTTTTGTGCTAAATTTTCTGAGGATCGTATCTGAGTCTATTTGCTTGTGGAATTTTCCCAATAAACATCATTTCAGGTTCAAATTGAAGAACTTTTAGTGCAATGCAGGCAGAATTAATTTTGATATAATGACTACTAATTTTTTGTGATAGATCTCTGCCTCTGGAGATAGTGGAGTGCCTGAAGTGGTTGCTGTGCCTCAAGGTGAAGTGGCAAAGACATTCCAGGAGCTTGGAGTTTGTGTGGTGCGGCAGTGTGCAAAGATTCGGCAGCAAGGTACGTATATCATTACTGCTCTGACAACATCTGCGAAAATTTTGTAGTTACTGCTCCCATTGAGCGAGTATTAGTAATATTGGAAGTGCCATAAGAAATGAATACATGTGCAAACATGGTACTTATAGTTTTGTTTGCATGTAAGTGGTGAAAGTGTTTAATGTCCCTGCAAATTTACGAATAACATAAATATGAGAGTCAGTGGCAGTACCAGGCATGAAAATCAAACGGTTCATTGGGTTGATATTGACACCATATATCACACTGGACCGTCAACACTGTTCATATAGTTTTCTATTACTTGACGGATTCCCTTATTTTGTATTTCTTCTTCTCTTCAGTGTCAACGGCTGTCACCTATGATAAATCTGTCAAGGCAATTAGAGTTAAAGTACCGGATTCAGAGGAAGAGTTTCTTTTGCACCCTGCAACTGTAAGACGCAATGATCGCTCTGCCCATAGTGTGGTATGTCGAGCCCAGTTTCCTTCGTATTGAATGTTTTTAGCATGAGATAGTTTATTCTATGCCTTAAAGGACATATGAACAACCCATTGCGTTTAAAAGTTTAATTGTGATTTGTTTGGTTAATTACAATTTGAATTTGGAATCAGCCAAACAAGGAAAATACCTTTGCTATTGGAACTATACCAAATTATTATTACTGAGCTTGGATGGTGTGTCTCCATTCTTGACTTTTTTCACTAACAATGGATTATGAGGGACACCAACATTAACAATGCAGCATATGTGTACGACTTGATGTCAAATTAGAAGTGTTTGAATTGGAAGTGTCTTATACTTTCTCGCTCCTAAACCTTTTCAGTATGGTTATTTATCATTATGTTTTGGGTAAAGGAGGGTGGGGTGTGTTCTTTACTGAGAGTTCTTGTGGCTCCTTCAACCTATATGTGAGTTTCTTTCTTATTCACTGTGATTGTTGACCATCTAAACAGTCTTTTGCCTAACACTCCTTGATAGATGCTGTTTTTGCTTTCAAAAGTGTATTGATTTTTAATAATTTTCTGCAAGCTAATCTGTTTATTGGACATGGGATAAAAGTTTCATAACAAATTTTGAAAGTCTTTATGTTGATCCAGAACATGTGGAAGTTCCATGGGAAGCAATGATGATCGACCATCACTTGAGAGTTTTATGCCACTCTTAAAACTAGATAGCTCTGAACCAAAAAGGGGGGGCTTTTTGTATGATTTCTGGAAATTTATAATTTTCTTCCTCTTGCTAACTACTATTGCCCTTCTGTCATGGAGAAAATTGTTCATTGAAAAGAACAAAAGTAAAACAGAAAGCCCTTTTCCTTGTCAATTGAAAACATTAAAAATACCACCTAAAACTTTATGTTTTCCATATGTATTATCTTGTTAGATACTCATGTATATTATAAGTTTCCCGTGAATGGAACTTCACCTAGATTCCTGATGTGTTATCCAAAGCCCTCAATTGTTTTCCATGAAAACCCAAGAAGAATAACTAAGGAGATTGGACTGGGACAACCCAGCTGCTGTCATAGCTGTGATGGAAGTCAAAACTATGTTTGGTATGGATTTTAATGGAGTAGTTCATTGCTAGGATAGATAGGCTAAAATGAATTCAATAATGTCAATTATTACAAGGCGACAAGAGTACACTTTTTGGAAAATAAAAGGTCTGTTGACAAGTCCTCTATGAATTTAAATTAGTAGCTATCATAAACTTGGAATCTTGCAACTTGGTCTTTTATAGCATTAGTTGGAATAATTTTTCCAAGTCCAGCATCATTTTTTTCTTGCTTGAAATAGGATGAATGGACCGGGGAGCAGAAATTGCAATATGCTGATGTGCCGGAAGACATTGAACCTGAAGAAATTCGACCTCTGGGAAACTATGCCGTGTCAATTACGTGGCCCGATGGATTTAACCAAGTATGTTGACACAATTTTTTTCTTATTGGAAATTATATAAACATAAGTTACACATCAAATGAGAATCATTCTTAAATATTATAGTTAGATGCCAGTGTTTTCACATGGACTCTAATATTCAAGGAGCGATGCAGACTTCATGTTTAAAATATTTCTTTCACCATCAATATGCTATGCCTTTGTTTATGAACAAAAAGTGCATCTTTGGCTTTTAGATCCCATCTTTGTATTGAGAAACATGCATGTTTTACTTACTGCTAAGGTTACCATTTTAAACAATCGCTTGGTGATAGGCAATGGTGATGCTAATTTCATATGTTTGAATTCTGCTTGAATTAGCTGTAGTGTCTCATGTATGTGTACAAAGTACACACACATGAAAGCATGTGCACATGCAGATGCATACACACTCACATGGACACACATACACGCGTGCATGCACACACAGTGTGTGTGCGCACATGCATACTCCATGCTGCCTAGGTTAGGAAGGTGGGAAAACATTAGAATCACAAGTTGGAAAGTGCTAATGATATTGAGCCCTTGTGTCTCGCTATTTCTTTGTTATTCTGCAGATTGCACCCTATGATCAGCTACAGATGATGGAGCGGTTAGTTGATGTTCCACGACCAAATCCATCCAAGGTAAAGCTATTATAATGTCTTTGTTTATTCAAAGTCACTTTAGGCAGAAGCCAGACAGTGAAGTTTAAAACTCGATGGATTAGCATCAGGCAGAACAAAGCTTGCATTTTTATATGTAACTAGCATATTAAAGAAGCCACATCATGCCGATTTTAATACTAAATCTCTTTGTCATTCTCTGCTTTTGGTGTAAGGCATGACAGCTTCAAGTGGGGAGTTAGATGCTGGAATACAGAAATATTTACTATTTCTTAAGGGAAGAGATTAGAGCTGGACCATGTGACAAGCATGATTTCCTTATTTTTTCTTTTTCAGCCTCTCTATATAAGTTTGACCATATTATTATGTCCTTTGCAATTCAAATATATTTTTTAAATTTGTAAAATATATTATTAACACAAAAAATATATCATTTTCATTGCATATACCTATCTTGTGTTGGTTGTTTCCAGTTCAATCTAGATGGTTACATTGCCTCTTAAAATCCTTTGTTTGCTCAGTGTCCTTGATTTGATTTGATTTTGATTCATAATATATTATAACAGTCAATTTAACTTGGTTACTTGCAAATCCATGAAATGATCATGAATAGCATAAGGTTGGAAGGACCAAGTTTTCGGTGTTCAAATAATGAGATGGAAAGCCATACCCTAGCTCTTGTTAATTTGGTGGAGAATGCTTCAAATTGCTTCCAAAAATGTTTTTCCTCATTTTCTTATCTTGGCATATTAAGAGAGAGAGAGAGAGAGAGAGAGAGAAGAAGCATCTAATGCCATTCCCAAAGCAATGTTAGGATTTTTTTTTTTGTTACACTGAAATTTAAACCCGGAATTATCGGATTGAGAAAGGAGAATTGTGATCACTAAACTGTCCCTTTGAAGACACGATATGCAAGTAACGATATGAAGCAACCAAATAGAAGTGGTCATGGTGCCATTGGTTGTAAACATCAGCCTTCAATTCTTGGGAGGTAGCAACCGGCCTTTTAATGCCGTAGCAGAAATTCTCCCATTCAAACAAAGACAGAGACAAAGGGCCAACCCCTTCAACTCTTGCCAGGTGTTCAGCTTTTTTTAATGTTCCAAACCAATTGGGTTTGTCCTACGACCTCTTCTCCAAAAACATCATTTTTCTCGTCATGGTATTTGGTACTCCTACTCCCGTCTTGGATACTCTTTTTTGTCTTATTAGGTTTTTGTGAGAACTAATATTTTTTATGCGATAAAAGTGATTATTTTCATATATCATTTAATGAAAATCTCGTTTCTCGCTCAATATTCTTAAACCACACATCCCTATCAATATTTAGTCCCCCACAAAGTCTCAACAAGCTTGGTTCAAGGCACCAAATTTGAAGTCCAAAATTTTATTTGGTTCTCTCTCTCTCTCTCTCTCTCTCTCTAAAATGCGTGTCTAGTGGGTGTCTTGTTGTAATTTGTCGCAAAATAAATGTGAGGCTAGTATGTGAATGAGTTCACGCCTAAGATAAGGACTTGGGGTGTATTAAATGTTCAATATTTTTAAGACCCTACTAAATATAAAAAGTGGGGTTTCTTCAATCAACCTCCCCAACCCCCCCAAAAGGTCATTTTTAACTTCCCAGGTGGCTGGTGCTAGAAGCTTGTGCGGGTCCTCCTTTTCAACCACCAGCACATTCAAAAGCCTCCAACCACATTCAAAAGCCTCCAAACTTGAACATATAAATCTTCCTTTTTTAAAATAAAAAAAGATGAAAGATTGTCCAATGAAATGACTCCCTTTTTTACCCAAATTATCATCACAAAACTGTACATAAGATTTAAAATCAGCTTCTTTTAGTATTAATTGAAAGATACAATTTTATACAATTGGCATTAGTAATATTAGATTGATATAGAGAGGTCAGCACTTATAATTGTATTTGTAAAATTTTCTTAAGCTGAAAAGTGGAAAAAAAAAAAAAAAAAAAAACCCTACAAATTTCGTTCAAAATTCAGTCCAAAAATACTACTTTTTTCCCCCATAACATCACTATTAGAGATAAAATATAAATCGAGGGCAAAGTATGACATATATATAAATTTTTTATTTTAGAAGGATGAATTATAATTTGTAGAGAGATAAATAATATTTGGGATTATAATTTATAAATTATATATTTGTTCATTCTTTTAGAAATTTCAGGAATAGATGCTTCATTCCCCCCTTGGTTCGCCCTTGGTCACTTTGATCCTGAAAAAATATGCAGGACTTCTATAATGCCAACATGTGTGTATATAAATATATTAATATACATACATATATATATATATTATTAGTTTTAAATTACACGTGTGTTATACATATATAACAATTAAAGGAATAAATATAGAGAAGTTTGTATAAGAAAGAAATGGGTAATCTCAAAATGCATAAATTCAAATAAATAAGAAAGAGATAGAATAAAAAGAAAAGATGAATTTAAAAATTCAATGAAATATATGAATAATATAGAAATGGATTTGAGTCCCCAAAGGGATAGCCTAGTTATCATAATCCCCTTCTCCCAACTTGATAATTTCATATTTGAATATCTGTGTAATCAAAAATATAGAAATGGATTTGGTTAGAGCCGTGGTATTATTAAAAATGTTGGAATCATGCAAATAATATTTTGCAGATAATTTTTGGTCCAAGGTAGAAACCATAGGATTTGCTTATGGTCGATGCTTTCGTATATGCCTTTTCACCGACAACATTTTGAAAAAAATGGCACTTATGTCCAAAAAATCCAAATTATGATAAGGACCCTTCAATGTCCTATAAGGAAGAAAGAAAGAGATAATAAATAATTAATTGGCAGGAGAATTTCTAAATTAATAGTGTCACCAATTTTAAACCCGTCAATAATGGACTTGGATTCAATCTAATTAAGAGCATCCGCTGATAAAAAACCAACGTATGAATTTTTGTGATATAAAAGCACATCTCCTTCCTTTGATTTGTGATTAAAACTACAATACAAGGGTTACCCTTAATAGCATAGATTTAAATTCAGAGTATCATATTGAATTAAAATATATAAATATATATATACAATAAAATATTATTGACAAAAATGTACAGCTTTTTAACTAGTTGGAGAAAAAAAAATTATGAAGGCAAAACGACGCACCTATCAAATGGCACTATATCAAAAATTTAATACATCATAATCTTTCATGAAAGGGTGGACTCTAAACTACACACTATGACTATGTCTATTACGAAGGACTATCGATTTCATGAATATTTAGTTTTCTTTTTTTTTTTTTTCAATTGGGTTAAATATTGGGATTAACATATTTGTTGCTCCCTATCATTATTTTGCAAATTTTGTTCATCTCTGTCCCAATTTCTTCTTCTTAATAATATGAAATTCCCATAAAATATGAATTGTCTGACCCCAAAAGGAGCGAAAAATTGCATTGAGAAGTTGTGAGGAGAATAGTGTGTCCCACACTCCCAGCACGACAAAATGTACTTTATGAGTAGTAACATGTTCTGCAGGGGATTTGTTTGGCCAAAGGACTTGGTGTCACATGGCATTATACATATGATATAAGAAGCAGCCTAACTTGTGAGTCCCGTTCATGGGTTCATGATCTTTACATTTTTTTTTTTTATTTTTTTTTTTTTGGTGAGAATTCATGATCTTTACATTACACACACATTTCCCACAGCCCAGAGAGGCAGATTCGAGTTGATCTTGAAATTTTATCTTTTTGACTATATAAAAATTTTGAAGAATATTTCAGCTATGAAAAAAGTTTTAAGTAATTTTTGTTTTCTTTTTCGCACGATTGCATCGATAATTATATTTTACAAGAAAAATAATAATAATATTTAAGTAAACTGGGATACGTTTCTAGGACCTCTATTTATACATATGCATAATTGCAGTCAAAACAGGCCATTGACTTTTTTTTTTGGGGGGGGGGGTATTATGGTATTCAAAAAGTCATGTTTGATTTCATTCCTCATAATGGATGACTTTCTTAGCCAATTTGAACAACGTACCGTGCCTATTCTTCTCCTCAATTATTATTTATTTATTTATTATTATTATTCTATTTACCCAAAGTTTCATTTGGACCAATCAAATATAAAAGATATACATTGGCTTGGCATAATTGGGATATTTCCCGAGTCATTCCAAAACATGTCAATCACAAGTTAAAAGTATCACGATACGATACGTATGAATCATGGTTTTCCCTTACCATCCAAATTAAGTAAATTGGTTCAAAACATGTTTGATTCTGCGATCTTCATCCACGCAAGAAGTTCCATCTTTGATCATTAGATTGGAAGTATGAAAAGTTTAATTTGTCATACTAAAAGAAATTGCTAGAACATAAACTGTTGATCTCAGTTATAGAAATCACAGACCACCAATACACCCAATTCGATGAATTATAATGGCTTTTCAACTTTATAATTTTTATCCAAACTCAATCTCATAGAAATTTCAAACGTGTAGTGCCAACTAAGAAGATAGACTTTCAGTCCCTTTCAATAAATATTCATAAAATATATGGATACATCCATGTATATCAATTCATCCGTATTTTTAATATCAAATCTGATTGGTTGGTTCGATCAAAAATTATTCCGATTTGATTTTTATTATTAAAATATATGAAATCGATGAATTATTCAAATGGATCTAAATAAAAAGAGAAAATATCTACGACTCTTTCCATTTTATCCCCTTTTTAACCGTTTGATCTTTCGATGGATCGACCGAATTATTGTATTAAAAAAATTGGGGGGCGGAGTTCAGGTTGCAGCTTAAAATGGCAGTATTAGAAGAATGGAAAACAAAATCGAAAAGGTATGCCAATTTGGCAATTTGGGGGGCCTCTAAAGAGCCGTAGAGAGCATGATAATTGATAAGTAAAAGATAAGATTAAAAATAAAATAAGTTATATCACTAAAAACTAAAGAGTGGGTCGCTAATGCCCCGACTTTTGACAATGCGTTTAGCTGACTAGACCCATTAGGGACCATTGTCATAAAAGTGCATGAATTTTCATTTCAAATATATAAAATATTATTCTTTGCAGTCATTTAGAATTGTAAGTATACAAAGGTTTTCTTGCTTAGTAAGGTAACGCGGCCAACACTAAGACATTTTTTTAGGCCAAACAATTTTAGAAAATAATATTTTCCTATCATATGATGTCACGAAGCATAAATCAAGTTTTTTAAAAAATAAAATATTTCAGTTATGAAATTTGAGTATAATTTTTTTATGGTGCGCAAACTTAATTAGACGCTGCATGCTTGATTAGTGTTTAGAAAAGAAGAAATTGTAGGTTAAATAATTTTATTTTTTTATCAAAATTTTATTTATTATTTTCAAAATTATATTATTATATTTTAATGAATAAATATTAAAAAAAAAAAGAGAGAGAAAATGGATTAGGAGGCTTTTTTATGGGTTTTAGAAGATTTATTCACACTCGCATGAAAGCATATGAAATTAACGATTGATTGGATTAATAAGATATGAAATTAAAATTTTTAAATCAAAATTTTTTAAATACGACATTATAAATATCGAATTAAATTAATTAAATTATAATTTTAAATATATATAATAAATTAAAAAAACACACGGAAGGGTGAAGGGTGAAGGCGACCGCAAAATGGATTCGTTTGACAGGCAACCTTGGGAATGGCAAGAGATGAGCGTGATTTGAGAATCTGCTTTCGGCGTATTTACTTTTTCAAAACCTGTCTTTTATTGCTCCCAATCTCAATAATAAGTGGAACCAGCTCTCAATCGTTTTCCCCTTCAATTAACCTAAGAGTCTCTACTTTCACCTATGATGCCCTATTCCAATGGTGCTCTCTCTCTCTCTCTCTCTCTCTCTCTCTCTCTCTCTCTCTCTCTCTCTCTCTCTCTCTCTCTCTCTCTCTCTGTATATATATATATTATATATATATATAGATGAACTATTGTATTTCGAGAAGACACTAATAATACTTTGCTCACAAGTGCTACTTAATAGTTCATATATATATATATAATAATATTTTAAGTTAACCAATAAAACTCCTCTCTCTCTCTCTCTCTCTGTATATATATTATATATATATATATATATAGATGAACTATTGTATTTCGAGAAGACACTAATAATACTTTGCTCACAAGTGCTACTTAATAGTTCATATATATATATATATAATAATATTTTAAGTTAGCCAATAAAACTCCTCTCTCTCTCTCTCTCTCTCTCTCTCTCTCTCTCTCTCTCTCTCTCTCTCTCTCTCTCTCTCTCTCTCTCTCTCTCTCTCTCTCTCTCTCTCTCTCTCCCCCCGTGTGAATCCAAATGAGACAGAGGGTGGCAGTGGCACTCGAATTGAGGTCTTGCGAGTGATCCTTTCTACGTATTTTTCAAATGATATTCCACAAAGTTTTATTTAATTCTCTTTCTAGTGTAGAGCGAGAGAGAGAGAGAGAGAGAGAGAGAGAGAGAGAGAGAGAGAGAGAGAGAGGGAGGAAGAATGAATGTGACATGTCGAAAAGAAAATCTTTTGGTGAAGATTGAACGTGGGTGGGACCCAAAGCCTTTTAATGCGGAAAAGGTCGGGCTTGGACCCATCCTGTGAGTCACAGATCATCGCTAACCGACAAAAGGGTCCTTTTGTGTCCGAAGCAACTGCCTCCTTCACCTGTTTTTGTGGTTGTCCTCTCCGCTCCTACTTTATTGCTCTGCCCCACCTCATCAATTCAGACTCTCTCTCTCTCTCTCTCTCTCTCTCACGTTTTTTTATCCTCCCAATACTAGCGAATGGAGTCAATTTTTTACTAGCAATGCCCGGTGCATGCTTTATGAAATTACAACTTTCCAATAAAGGGTGGTGTATTCAATTGGTGTGTATTATATAAAAATATAATCATTTTACTAATGAGTTATATATTATTACAATCACTTTGATTCTAAATTTTATAAAATACATATTAAATGTTCCGATTAATTAAATTGTTATATAAAAGATTTAATCAAATCAAAAAAATTAAACAGGATCGATTCTAAATATTAAAATTAAAATTCATTTTATTATTATTAAAATTGAATGAAATTTATAAATATTATTGTTTTAAAAAATAATATTTTATTCTTCAAATTACCACAGGTAGGAGAAAGAGGGTGAATGTTTGAAAAACAAGAATCTACCTTTTAGCATTAAGATCTGGGCCCTCCAAGCGGTTCTCAAAATGTCAACCTCGTTGAATGATTACTCAAATCCAACGGCCCAAATTTAATTTTACCTTTTTCTCCTAGAATATCAAAAAATAATGATTTTTTGTTTTTTTTTTTTTTTTGGGTTGCTTTGATCCTCTTCGCCAGGATGATGCCGTGATTGACTCAATATTGCTTTTATGATCCAAAAAAGTAGGACCTGCCTCTAGCCTAGAGGTTGTCTTGGGCATCCGGCTACCATTAGATTGGTTCCAATGGTCAACCTCAAAACCAGAATCTACCTTTATACTCATGCAATACGTGTACTTTACTATGTGTTTGCTTGCGAGTAGATGTCTGCATTTATAAATAAAGTTAGAAATTTATATAACTAATAAAATATTACATATGTTTAAAATAATTTTTAATAAAATTAAAAAAAAAATTTAATTATATACATAATAATAATTTTGAACGGCAACTGCCCTGGTCTCCTTTCCTTGGCCCTGTGTGCATGTTATTGCAGAAGACATGAACATGGAGCAATAATCAGTGATCTCTACTCCTTTCTCTTTCTTCAAGAATATCTATACTCTCCTTTGGTGAAAAAAAGGTAAAAAAAAAATAGTATTTCAGATGCATAATTCATATATAAAAATGTATTCTTATTCCTTTATTATAACAAAGATGTCATAAAAAATTGCCTCAAAGATGGTTGAGATATAAAACATACCCTTTATTCTATATATAAAGATAAATACAGCAGTATACTAATTAAGAAGAATATTCTTTAATTTCTTTTTAGTTAACAAACCAAGTGAATAGATATGGCAGTGTGTGTTGAAAACCCATGAGACATAAAATGAAGGGCCACCAGTAATTTTCTTATTTATTTATTTATTGGTTCGCCCGTTTAGAGAGCAAACAGGACTCCATTTATTAAAATATTTCTTTTGGTCCATTTCAAAGGTGGAATTATGATGTAACTCAATAAACATTAAATAATTAATTAAATAAAAAAAAAACCATTTTTAAAACATTGAGCAGATGTGCTTATCTGCAATCGAGGCAGTCATTGGGGCTTATATAATAGAAGCGAAACCACAGCAAATAATACTCCAACATAGTTTCTCTCTCTCTCTTCCTCTCCTCTCCCCATTCCTCTCAACAGTAATAATACATAAAAATAAGACCTCTTTCCTTTTTCTTGAAAACCACACATGGTTAAGCTAGGAAAGACTCTCTCAACAACCATGAATGCTAGAATTGTGGGCTCAGGCAATGAAGTCATAGTTCTAGCTCATGGTTATGGAGGAGATCAATCTGTCTGGGACAATATCCTCCCTTTTTTGGCTCTCCGCTACCGCGTTCTTGTCTTTGACTGGATTTTCTCTGGCGCTATAAGTGATCAAACCTTGTTTGATCATGTCAAGTACTCTTCCTATGATGCTTTTGCTAGTGACTTGATTTCTCTCATGGAGGAGATGAACTTGACTTCTTGTGTTTTTGTCGGTCACTCCATGTCTGGTATGATCGGATGCATTGCTTCCATTAAAAGGCCTGAGCTCTTTAGGAGGCTCGTGCTTGTTGGATCTTCTCCGAGGTAAAACCTGCAAACTTCTCATGTTCTTCTTCTTCCTAATTGATATTAATTTATTTTCTCAAAAGTAATATAAATTAACTAGCTATTCGTTAGGGCTGAAACAGTTTTGATGATTACGGGCTGCAAAAACACCCCCTTTTTTTATCGGAAAGACCGTTTTTGATATTTCTCGGGAGAATAACTTGTAATTTTTTTTTATATCTCTCTCTTTAGGTTATTTAAGGATCTTTTACTTTTCTTTTCTCTCTATAGTTTTTTTAAAGCAGTTGTCCTTTTGGTTGATTATGGGAGCAAAAATAAGATAAGATCAAAAAGATTATGGGAGCAGTTGTTCTTTTGTTCTTTTACAAGGAACACCCTTCGATGCTTTGAATGCTTTGAATGCTTTGAAGTTCTGTTGTTTTTCTAGTCCTTTAATTTTTTCAAAAAGAAAAAAAAAAAATGTTCACCATCTTTGATGGTGAATCAAGATTAGACTAATGGATGTAAAATTTTTCGACATTTTTAGTTATTAATCACAAACATATGAGATAAGATCAAAAAAGCCATATCAAGGACATAACAACACTGCATTAAGACAGACGATGGGTCGGAAAAGTCAAACATTTGTCCAATATTAGTGCATGAAAACAGTAAAGAAGAATCCTCTGATATATTTTGCATGTGTACTTTGTCAAAGAACAAAGATTTTTTGCTTGTGAAAAGCCTACAGAATCAAAAAGATTAAAATCGGTGGTTGGGGCGGGGGGAGTTAAATGAAAGAATCAGCAAGAACCCACTTAAAATTCTGAAAAATCTGGACCGACCGCCAATTGATTTTCAATGTTGAATGGAATTTTTTTGGGGTCAACCCTGTTGGATCTAGACAAAAATAGAACTGAAATGACATCTTTTTGACATATGGGCTTATTATTTGGGGTTGTTTGTGATATAACCATGTGATCACAATAGTTAGTTATAATTGTTCATCTATCTGAACTTGTAGACAGGAGTTTCCTACATTCAATGCTAGGGTCATTATTAAGAACTACCATAGATCGTCCAAGGTTTTTTTTTTCAAATTGTACTGCCGGGGACAAATGGTTTTGTAGAAAAGCTCACTTGTTGCTAAAATATGTAGGTACATAAATAAGGATGACTACATCGGAGGATTTGAGGACTCAGACATTGACCAAATCCTTCTAAACATAGAAACCAACTACCAAAATTGGGCATCAGCCTTTGCATCTCTTGTAGTTGATCAAAATGATCCTCATTCGGTCCACAAATTTGCAAAATGCTTGGCAAGCATGAAGCCTGAGGTTGCACTCTCTGTGGCCAAAACGGTCTTTCTCAGTGATCAAAGGGACATTCTCGACAGGGTCACCACTCCATGCACCATAATTCATACCCCCAGTGACATTGTCGTTCCAAACTCTGTTCCTATCTACATGCAGCAAAAGATCAAGGCCAAATCAACGGTGGAAATCATAGACACTAATGGGCATTTCCCGCAGCTCACCGCACACAATCAATTCTTAGAAGTTCTTGGTAGAGCCTTGGATCATTGATCAAGGTTTAGTTCTTTCTTTGGGAGACTGCAAGTGATTTCACATTTGGCATATTTGGTTGTTTATGTGGATCAAATAAAACTAGTTGGTGTTTGTGCGGGTGTGTGCGTCTGATGGGGGTGTTAGATGTTGGCGTGGAAAATCCAAGTTGGCCTTTGTACAAATTATATGCTGCAGTCTCCTTTTGCTTGCAGAGAATGGACTAATTTTCTATTTATATATATATATATATATATTATTATATTGAAATCCGCACCCAATGTTTGTATTAGAATGTTGGGCTTAAATAATTGAAGCTTTCGGCTATGAAAAGCGGGGGAGGAAATCATTGGATGAATATTTAGTCTGCACTACAGGAAAAGATACTGTCACCAATGCATTATATACACACAAATATGTGTGTGTGTGTGTGTGTGTGTGTTTGTTGATATGAAAACCATAGCTAATTCCTTAGTATGGTGTACAAGGAAACAACAACATTCTCTATGTCTTAACTATAATCTATAAGATACGGCTCAAATATGTAGTGAGTAACCAGTTCTTCATATCATGGAGGGAAGTCTATGCTTTCTATGGCCAAAGGAATTCTACTTTTTTATAGCCAAAATAATTTTGATTTGTAAGTATGAGAAAGCAGTTTGATTGATATTCTTTTTTCCTCTTTTATATAATCATTCTACCAAATCTCAAAACATCACTTTAGAACCTAAGCAATTAGGGCCCCTTTGATCCTTAAAGAGCAACAAATGCCCTTAAAGGACATTGATGAATGATACACACCACGTCGGGCCTCCTTCCCACCCTCTTTTTGAGAAGGAAAAAGAAGAAAGGAATCAGAATAGTAGTCTCTGTCTAATAGCTTGATTTATGAGCTAGAATTTCGTGGGCAGTGCATAAATCGAATACTTAGAAAATTATCTCTATGTTTATATATACAAAAGAAGGTACTAACATTTATTTAAAAATTTAAATTATTAATAGTAGGCTAATACTTCCTTTTTCTTTCACTTATTTAAGACAACAATATTTATATACAAAAATTCAATAAATTTATTTTCCATCGACGTAGTTTAGAATTGCTTTCTACGATGCTTTGTACTCTCGAAATGAACCCACATTTGTACTAATTTGATGGTTAATGTATCCTGTATTTTTTTATGAAAATTTTGAATTCTTTAATAATCATTGTATGAAAAAATTGTTTTATCTCTAATTATATAGTTTTAAATTTACAATCAATCAACAAAAAATGTGCAAAATTAAAATCTCCATCAATTCCGTTACACGAGTATTTTTGGGACATTCGTGGCTTGTCATGAGTCATGATTGCAAGGATAATAAATCACAATTGGACTACAAAAAACCATTAATAAGGAAAAAAAAAAGGTAAATAAATAAACATAAAGCAAAAAGTGGTCCAAACCCATGTTGTGGAATAAGCCCATTTCCAATTCGGTGGGGGGTTTGTACTTCATATTTTTTTGTTTAACCTTTGTTTGACCATCGCCTACTATTTAGAGTTTCATCCCGACTAATCTGGATCGATTATTATAAGATTCAATCGGGGGTAGGTCTCTCAACATTATTTTTTCTGTACCCAGGAAGAGTCGAACTCCCAATCTGATTAACAGACGAAGATGTCCACATACATACATCAACAAGTGTTGGTATTTGGACCTCATTTTCAAACCTTTGCAAGTTTGCTACATTGCGAAGGTATCCCAAGTAATATCGCCTTAAGATGACGAAGTTCACTGTGTTGGGAGAGTAACTCGGTTAAATAAATCACTATAAATTTTAAATCGAATTAATCGAAATATAAATCTGAATATCAGTTAGTGTAATACCAAAAAAAAGATGATGAAGGGCTTCCTTTGGCCCAAATTCTCTTGGGCCTCCAACGTTTCACAGAGACAACATCGTTTTTGTTTTTTATTTTTGTTTTAGTCCCTTGGTCACTCTCTAGTATTTGAGATTTTACTCTAATTAATTTGGATCGATTCGCTGCTAGGCTAACTCTTAGGGGAATCTCCCAATATGATTTTTTTTGTTCTCATGACAAATCAAACCCAAAAATAGTTAAAGGTTTTCAGTGTTCTTCCCACTGAACCAATCGAATGTTGATAATATCGTTTTTGTTAGCTAATTGTTAAGAATTATGATTGTGGTTTTTTTTTTCATGTAAACGGATTTTTTATCATTATTCAATATTAAGATTTTATCTTATTAATTCGGTTTAAATATTATAAGATCCATTAAGAAGTTAACTCTCTTAAATTTTATTCCGATGACTTATTATTATTATAACAACACGTGTCTCTTGTGAACAGAAGGAGGGTAGTCGGATAGAGGCAGCTGTCCCTTTTTTTTTAAAAAAAATTATATATATAACTTTAAAAATTATAAATCTGAATTATTAAAATTACAAATTTTCCCTTTAAAATTATAATCTAATGCATATCATTCCTTGCTCTCTTATCCATTGTTGGTTCCCCTCTTATGTTTTGTGTATCTGGTTTGCATCGTCAAGTTAAAATGATCAACTTAAACATTCCTTCCTTGCGATCCACAGTGAGCATGGGCAGAATCACGTGATATCCACAGCATGAGTCGGTGAACCATCAAGTGAGCAACATTCTTAAAATGCGTGAGGAGAGCAGAAAGGCCATCCAAAACGACAACAAAAGGCTCCGAAGAAATTGATTTATAAAAGGATTTTAAACTTTAATTTGGAAATTTTCAAAAATAATTAAATAAATCCCAAATAGTTGATAAATGAGATATTGAGTTGTGACATTTGACGTAACTTTCGAGCTTTAAAAGAGAATTGACTAACAATTCGTCTTTGTACGTTTCTGCCTATTTTTCTTTTAAAGGAAAATTCATATAGAATGGTGCTCGAAGACTTACTGTATGCACATACAAATAATGTTATTTTTTTTCATATTAAAATGGAAAAAAGCTTAAATAATGATTCTTCAAATAATCAAGAAAAGGGAAAACAACAATTATGAGGTGATTTCCTGTGAAGATCAGCTCACCACAACACAAACCCGTTGGAAGAAACCTAGTTCTCTACGTAATTTTGACTAAATTGCAAGGGCAAAATTAGAAACACAAATCTCGCATCTCTCTCTCTCTCTCTCTCTCTCGTGTGTCAGTCACGCTCTCGTTGCTCACTCACAGAAATGAGAGTTCTGCTTGGAGCATCTCAGCTTCTTATACACAAATCCTCTCCACTCCTTTCTCACACTATCAACTCTTTCTCTCTCTCTAAAACTTTCAAGCCCTTCCCCTTTCATTCTTATCGATCATTTGCAGTCATGGCAAGCGCAGACGAGTTCGTGAGGGGCAATGTTCACCCAAATGGTCTCGCTGTCATCACTCTCGATCGTCCCAAAGCCCTCAATGCCATGAATATAGGTTCTCTTCTGCTTCTCGTTTCTCTCCTTCTCTTTCAAGAGCTGCTATATGCTTGTCGACTTAGTTTTGAAGATTTAGGGTTTTTGATCAAATTTGGGGATTTTGATGCGGGATACGAGGTGCTATGCCTTGGAATATAGGTTCAATCTTTTGTAACTTCGAAGTGTTCGGGACTTCAATTTTGTTGCATAACTCGATTCAAGTTTTAATTCTAGGAAATTGAATTCTTGCTTTCTTTTCTGCGGAACCGTTTTCTTACATTAGCTGTTATACTGCGAATGAGTCAATTGTCTATTCTTAAAGGTATATTAGTGTTTGGGTTTTATTAGGGTTTTGATCAAAGAGCGTTGCTATTTGGATCCACAAAGTCAATGACGCAATTTGATGTGATACAGTTTGATTGGTCACTGAAAAGTGCGTGATAGAGTTATTTGATTTTATTGCCCTAATGAAATCATGTCTATCATTTGATTTTATTGCACTAATGAAACCATGGTATGATTTTGTCATTTGTCATTGATTTTTTTGGGTCCATATAGCATCACACTTTGATTCAAATTTGTGGATTTTAATATGGAATATGAGGTGCCATACAATGGGATCAAGTTTCAGATGCAGTGCAGGTTTTGAAAGTTTGATTTTGATGCGGTGTGTACTTAAAATTCAAAAAGATTTTACTTCAGTCTCGCCGAGTTTCTTTTTTTTTTTTTTTATCCTTTGAACAACTAAATGGATGAGTTTCTTGTGGGACATTCAAATTGTTTTTGATTTTTCTGCAGATATGGACATAAGATACAAGACATTTCTTGATGAGTGGGAAAAGGACCCACATGTGAAATGCGTCCTTGTTGAGAGCAGCTCGGCTCGGTCGTTCTCAGCAGGTAATGGCACAAATGTTGTCAAGTCTTTTTGTTTACAACAACAACAATCTGAGTCTTGATCCCAAATTTTGGCATCTAATATGTCAAATCTTGACAGAACCGTGCAAAGCTTATTATGAGTTTCTTTTCTGGTTGTAGGGTTTTAGCTTCTTCATTTATTTGTTGCTCTTTTAGGGATATCTTTTTATTCTATAGTGTTAGGTAAGGTTTTGAGCATTACCATTTATGGCCAATGCAGGGATGGATATTAAAGGGGTTGTCGCTGAAATTCAAAAGGACAAAACCACACCTCTTGTTCAGAAGGTTTCTAAATAAAGCATGTTTTGAGAAACTGCGTCTCATATGGCTCCAAGCTGGATAATTGTTGCCTGTGAATGTTATGTTATCTAGAAAAGCTCATAATTTGACTAGTTTCTTTAGTTATATTTTTCTTTTGTGCTACTGTGGTTCCCCGTTATTATTCATGGACTTGTTCAACACTCATCTTGTCAATAAACCAAGTCTTAGTTTATCTGCAGGTGGTGATGTGAGGCAGATCACTCTCAGAAACCAATTACCAGATGTGATTGAGGTCTTCTTTTATTCTTGAATTAGAGATCAACTGTTTGAGCTTCACTCTTAAGATTGAGCTAAAAACAATAGTATCTGTGTGTCTAATGATCAAGCATCAGCTTTACCATGACCAGTGGCAGTAATTCCATCCACTTGCTTAATCATAGGAGGTCTAAACCATATTCCACACTCTCCCAAGTTCTAAAGAGCATTGGTATTATGAGAGAACTCTTGTCATAATTATGATGAGACCGCTAGATGGCGCTCGACCATAAATTAATGAGAATGCTATAACTGATTCTCTATTAAACATCAGTTTGTTTTTGGAAACAGAGATATTTTCCATGCAACGCACGGGCAGTTGGTTGAGTGGATAGGTCACTAGGCCTCTTAACCAAGGTCACAAGTTCAACTCGCGACTTGGGCATAGAGTAACTACATTGGGGAGACCCCTATCCTCTGAAGGGAGACCTCAGACGGGTCTGTTCGGATTAGTCGGAGCAAAGTCTTGGACACTGGGTGGTCGGGAAGTGTCCCATTGACCAAAAAAAGAGATATTTTCCATGCAACATACCATTTGTCAAAAATTGATGGTTTATAAAGTGTCATGTAGCAATCTAATCATAGTTATGATGAGGTTTCTACCATAAACTTTCTTCTTACCCCCCTATTTTTGGGTCCGTTGTTTCCTGTTCTAAGATCAAAGGAAAATTTAATAATCCAGAGTGCATATGAAATCAATAGTTGGTTAATTTTGATACCACTTCTATAAATGTGTTAACTGACATGGTCATGTACACTAGTGTGTGTTCAGACACATTCATAAACACAACATCCAGCTTGTTTGCTGAAATTTTTGTCAAATGGATGGTGTTACATGCATCAACCAGTTCCCTGCACTCTTAAGATTCAGTTTCTGAATTTCTGCTGGATGCTGGGTTGCATGTGCTGTTTACCCTAATGGCATGTGTTATACATGCTTCACCTTTGTTGATGTTCATATAGTTTCAACATCTTTCATCTTTCTCAGTAGAGTATTTTTGTTTTGCTGGGAAACTGACAATTGATCAGTGAAGGCTGTCAACAACATTTTGGTTTTAATATTTTAATAGTCTATACTCATTTTGTTGATTTAAGTGGATACAGCAACGCGTTTTCTTGTTGTCCACAGGTATTTACTGCAGAATATTCTTTGATATGCAAAATTTCTGAGTATACCAAGCCCTACATTTGCTTTATGGATGGCATAACAATGGGATTTGGAATTGGTCTCTCGGGTCATGGAAGATACCGTATTGTTACAGAGGTATTTATCTTTCCTAGTTAAACTGTCAAAATTTCAACATTTACCCTGTTACTAATTTTAATCATCTTCAGAGGACTGTTCTTGCCATGCCAGAAAATGGAATTGGCTTGTTTCCGGATGTTGGGTTTGCTTATTTAGCTGCACAGAGCCCAGGAGAAGGGTCTGTTGGTATGGGATTTCTGATTCAAGAGTTTGCCCTTTTTCCATGATCCAGCACACTTAATAGCAATGGATTCATATTTTGTGGCCTATTTTGAGCATGCATTCCGTCACAAAGTTATTATAATCAGGCTGACAATGGTTCAAAAAAGTCAGATAAAGAATAGCTAGAACTTACTCTATGTATTGCTTATAGAGTATTAATTACATGGCAACAGCTTTGAGTGTTTTCCCATTTTTTTCTGACTGATTTTCTTTTCATTCTATGTTGAGTACATTCCAGTTTTGTGTACAGTTTACAAATGTTGGCTTCTCTGCAGGTACTTACCTTGCAATGACTGGAAAAAGAATTTCTACCCCTGCTGATGCTCTATATGTTGGTCTTGGGACGCACTTCGTGCCATCTGGAAACTTGGGTTCACTGAAGGAGGCACTTTTGTCTACATCCTTGTATAGTTCGATCAGCTTTCTATTTCACTCCATGATTTTTTATGGTCTTAAGATGCACATTCATGTATTCTCATTGTGATCAATCAACCTGAGACAATCCCAACTATGTGTTTATTTGGACATACCAGTTCTGAAGATCCGCATGAAGATGTCAAGAAACAACTGGCAAAGTACAGCAGTGAGCCTGAGGTGGAACCTGAATTGAAGTTACACTTGCCACAGATTGCTACATGCTTTGGGACAAATAAGTCGGTTGATAAGACAATAGAAGAGCTAAAAAAGCATCAGCAGAGCAGTGATGCTAAAGGTAAGCTAATTGATGCTTCTATCCTTTGGATTGCTTGCCAATTTCAATTTGAAGAGGATGCGTGCATAATATTGATTCTCTTGAATTCTTGGCCTTCTCATTGGGTGTTCCACTCCTCTGGTTCACTGTGTTGTATTTTCTTTCAATTTTGTCGCGGGCAGTGGCAGAATGGGCTTGTGATAGCCTTTTGGGGCTAGGCAAAGGTGCTCCTTTCTCCCTATGCTTGACACAGAAACATTTTTCTATAGTTGCATCTGCCCATGGGAAGAATGATAATGAGTTTTGCAGGGTGAGTTCTGGATTCTTTTTGTGGTTCTTTATTTTGGTTTTCCTCTCAAATAGCTTAGCGTTGCAAGTTGCAAAACTTCATGTTAAAATGTCTGCCTGTTCTTTCCTTCCCAGTTAAGTGAAGTGATGAAAACTGAGTATCGCATTGCTTTAAGATCTTCACTTAGAGATGACTTTGCTGAAGGTGTTCGGGCAGTCTTGGTGGACAAGGATCAGGTTTGTATCATCCTGGAAGCATTTTCCTGTTATTCTAGCATTGAGAATTTATTACTTATGTTTAAAAAAGGAGAGATGTCTGGCTCTATCTGAACATAATATTGTTTGTTTTTAGTTCAATTTAAAAATTTTATCCTTTTGAGAACAAGACCTATACAAAAAGTATTGGGATGAAATTAAGGAGTTACATTTTTACTGGTGGCATGATACTATGTAGTCTTCTATGTCTTGGGATATTTGCTTGACGTTTGCAGGTAGTGTCGCCCTGTAGCTCAAAGATAGAACGGCTACCTGGTTTCAGTCTATGGTTTGACTACCTGCTTTTTGAATAGAACATATACAGGTTGTAGGCCATTTCATTTTCTATAGGGATTTGTTCCTGCTGCAGTGGAAAAAAAAAGGCCTGAAAGCAAATTTTGAGTACAGTGACGGAAATGGGTTTGACTACCTGCTTTTTGAATAGAACATACACAGCTCGTAGGCCATTTCACTTTCTATAGGGATTTGTTCCTCCGGGAACCTACCAGTTGGAATTGTTCCAATGTTCATTTTAAAATATTTCTATAGGGATTGGCTGTGCATATTTTGATATTCATCTCTGCCTTTTGTTTTTCACAGAAGCCCAAGTGGAAGCCTGCCAGTGTAGAGGAAGTTGATCCAAGGGAAGTGGAAGCTGTATTTGAGCCACTGGCACCTGGAATTGAAGAATTGAAGGTCTGAGTTTTGGATGGTAGATACCAAAGTTCCCTCATCTTCGGATGCTCAATTAAGAACATAAAACGGGAATGGATCTTGCATGCATTGTGCATCTAGAAGCTTCGAATCCAAAATATTGGGAATTAGTGTATGGTTCATTATATAACTTGGTGGTGTCGATGCTGATCTCTCTGTAGTTTGGGAGTGTTTCTTATCAAAATAAGGCGGATTGGGAATTAGTCTTGTTTATTTGCTCGGTTACTGCTAATTTTGCTTGGACCATTTTAGGAGAGAGTGTCTGATCCATCTTGCATGGTTAAATCTAGTGATCCCTCACTTAGTGAGCGTGAAACTGTTTACAAAATTTTCACAGGATTTTAAGTATTTGCAAATCCAGAGTACTGCTTTTCAATCTGTAAAGGAGAAAAAGAGACAACATAAACTCACACCATTAACACTGTATAGTCTTAACACGAACCCTACCATTCAAGAGACTAGAATTGAAGATTGACAGAGAAGTGAAAATATCTCAAGGTGGATCCAAGGATCTAGAAAAGAGCAACAGCCTAATAAATCAGCGCGGTATGGATAAAAGAAAATTTTCCATGGTAAAATTTTGCACAAGTGTTTGTTTATAGAGGATACTAATGAAAAAATAGTTGCTTTTTGGGGAAAAAAATCAATGGAAGCGGTACTGATGCTCGTCTTGTAATTATTATTATTTTTCACTCTTTTAATCTCTCTTTTCAACTGGCCGCCTGGAAATTGTTTACAACAGCACAACAGATCAATGAGGTCCCAGCAATTGCAAAGCAAAGAAGAGACATTGCCTGCAACATGAGAAGAAAAATCATATTAACGAGTAAAGCAGCCTAGATAATGATAAAAAAATTTTTAACATTGCTTTCAACCTACGCTTGGAAATCGGAACAAATCTAATTTCAGCTATTTGGCAATCATTAACATATCAATGGCTTGTTTGTAGATTTCCTTTTGAAAGATAACAAATTACAGAGATGGATGCATTGAGGTGCATAAAGGGATGAGACGAGAGATAAAAAATATAAGTCAACAACTTACGATTAAGAGCAATCTCCGCTCTTCAAGCTCTTCAATAAGTCCAGGTATCCTAGATCCTCGGGATTGATGTACCTGCAGTTGGTTTCTGTCATGGTTTCCAAGTCTCAAGCTTTTTATGTAAATATAAATGCACTCCCATTTTTTAGGGGGGGTCATAAACAGTTGAATAGTCATTGAAGAAACAAAAAAACTGAAATTAAGACCATTAGCTGAATCATTAAAGAAATTGGAACAACTATACACCACACCAGTTCAGCAGCAAATGACTCTCTCTCTTGCAAATTTTTGAATGGTTATAGAACAATTATTTTATTCCTGCTCCAGATGAAACAGGTTCGTGCTGGACGGCAAGTTCAAATTCCAGATCTTGGCATCAAATCACAAAGGTCTAATAATTGTGAATGAAGGTAAATTTTCTTTAGGTTAAAATATTGTAAGAAAATAGGTTTATTCTGAGCAATTTTCTATATATATATATATATATATATATATATTTTTTTTGGTAACAAGTTGCCCTTAAACCTCACACCAGCTCTAAGTATGAGTTTCAGAATGGTCAATCAGGGGATTGACAGCAAATGAGTAATATGAATTGAATATGTATTCTCTACAAAAAGTAAAGAAAGAGCCGGAAAAGGCAGTATGAAAAATCATACCCATGTCGGAATAGGAAATCAATGATAACAAGTGAGCAGTTTGGCTTGAAAAAGTGGGTTCTTTTTATGATATTGGCAACATCGGATACTGGTAACAGCTTGAAGTCCTCTACCTCACCATCTGTCAAATTGCGACTTTAATATTTCAAACAATATTGAAAATAATCTTTAGTAGAGGAAGAACTGACGCTTCAGTTTTTTACCTTCATTGTTAGGAACAAAACCTTCAGGGAGTTTTAAATCGTAGCAAAATAAAACATCTCTCTTGAATCTGTGACCCTCTATATCCATATAGGAGACAGCACCAACTGATATTGCGCTGCAAGACAAAGCAGAATAGACTCACTTAATGTTGAAGATGGGCACAGCGATCACATAAAGCATCATGAGGACAGGAACTATTGGCAGTCAAGCAAGTAACCTGCCACATCGAAGTTAACTTCAACAGCTCAATCCATACATAAGTATATCATACATACATGGCATTTCTGAGAGATAGTTTATGGGAAACTTACTTGCTAGAGATGGATTGAGGTATTCCTGCTTCTTCTTCACATTCCTTCAGAAGATTCTCCCCACATGCAATACCATGGGGCTACAATTGCCAATTTTGTACAATAAGCAAAAGATTGGCCTTACTGATGATTAGTAACATAATATTTCCCTGCTTCAAGATTTCCATTCACATTATTTTCGAAATTTTCTAAGTTTTGGTTCATGTTGTTACTTGTTGATTATGATAATTCACAAGGCCTTCACAAAGTGCAACCAAGACAACCTATATGCTAATATATAGAGCAATTCAAAGGGAAATTTGACACTTCTCCACACACAGCTTAGTTGTTTAATAAAGTATCAACATAGTGAACTATAATAAAATAAGAGGGTTGAGAACAGACCAGTCCTCCAGCAACAAGATGGTCAAGCATCCCTGGATATGTGGGTTTCACTTTACTTCTAATTCCTATCCACAAGTACTTCTCCCCGTCTTTATCAACATAGCCATTCATGTGGACTCCGTAACTCTATAAGCAAGAAACACTTGATAAGAGGGGAACATAAGATACGCACAGATGCAGTGTCTGACCATAAGCAAATTGCAATATTTCTTAACTTTTTTCTATCAATCACCAACTCATAAGAATTCACAAAAATCAATTAAGCATGCAGATAATAAGATTTCTCTGTCTTTTAGCACAAGAAGAAGCACAAACTCATGGTTCAATCCTGATATCCTCAACAATATCCCAAACATCATCTTCACCTGATCAAGAAATGACTTCACCTATCATGTGAACTTTGACAAGTAAGATAAAACTTTCATTGCTCCATCCTATGTTGCACGGACATTTCTAGAGATAAGCATGTCCATGTTGGACACATCAGACCAAATGCAATACCACACATTGTGTAACATAAAACGGGTAAATTGTCATTGTGTGCATGTTGCATAGTGTCCAGTGTCCGGTGTTTGTATCAGTGCTTCATAGATTACATTAGAAAAAAATTGATAACCTTTATTCCGAAGTAAGGAGCTGCTGCACGTTCCAATGAGAAGTATATCGGCCTCCCATAGGATGATGTCACTGGGTACAGCTGATCCAAATTGATGCATCCCAGACTTAGTATACAAGACGTAATGTTGAAAAATAAGACTTAATTTTGAAGAATTCATTTAAAAGAGGAAACATAGGAATAGATAACAGTGATTGAAAGAATACCTCATTTCGAATTCCTGGGATCATTGTTCCTAAACATTTGATAACATCACCAACTGCTTCTGTTCGATCATCAGGAGACCTTAGTGATGGATGTAGACTGACATGGCCACCAAAATGGCTTCCATTGGAGTTTCCTTGCGGGAAAACAAAAATATCCTGAAACCTCCTCAAATGTTCAGCAAAACTGCAAAAATCATCCCATGTATACTAATAAGATCAAGACTTAACTGCAAGTCAAACATCGTAAGCTCTCTCTCTCTATCTCTCGCCCCGGGTGGCGCGTGGGAAAAATTCTGAAGAATTAATCAAATAATTGGAACAGCAAGTGGGTAGTTTAACAAGTCTATCTTACCCATTATGTATATGACCCACAATTTGTTCCTCAATCGCAAAAGGAATGAACTCGGTTTGCATTTCCTGCAAAACAAAAACCCTAATTAGAAGAGAGAAAAAAAAACTAGAGAGAGAGAGAGAGAGATAGCGAGAGACTTACTAGTCCGCGATTACAAGTCTTGACTTTTTCGAAATAACCAGTGAGATCAGAGGAGTCATTTGGGACATAATCAGATTGTGAAATTCGAACGACATCGTCCCAAGTGAAACTGATTTCTGACGATTTTACAGAAGAAGAAGAAGAAGAGTAAGAACGTAAGTCAACCCTTAGTCGCTTCGGGAAAGAATGATGGGATAGACTGTTAAAGGCGGAGAAGAATGAAGTTCGGCCTTTTAGAGAGGGAACACAGTTGGCTGCCATGAGGGAGAGAGAGACAGAGACAGGGACACAGAGAGGGAGAGGGAGAGGAGCAAGCGCGACGAGTGCCGGGAGTTCGAAGGGAATTTCATTTTGTGTCTTTTGTTTTTCCCAAACAATGGAAACTGCGGGGGTATTTATCAAAATATTATTATTTTTAATTAAAATTATTTAAATATTCGTTATTTTTTATTTTTCAAATTATTAATTTCGTACTATGAAATTATTTTTTAATTTAAAAAAAAAAATTTGAGGATTTCGTAGTCACAGAATTCACACTCACGAAGTGCGAAACTCCACAGCAAACAGGGGGCGAACATGCCAAAGCTCCCATGGAGAAACATTTCTTCTTCCTTCCTCCCTCCCTCCGCCACGGCCTTTCTCCGTGACGAAACCCTAACCTTCCTTTCTCCTTCTATTGTTGCTTCCTTCATCCCCGTCGCCGCTGCCCTCCCTCCGCCGCCCTCCCTCCGCCACTACTTCCTTCCTCCATTCGCTACTACTTCCTTCCTTCCTCTGCCGCTGCTACCCTTCTCTACTACCGCCCTTCTCCGTTGCCCTTCCTTCGTCCCTCCTCTTCTCCAACAAGCGCACTCTGGGAGTGCGTATTTGGTTTTGCACTCCGTGAGTGCAAAATTGATTTTACACTCAGAGTGCAAAACTCTCAATTAAAAAAAATTTTAAAAATGTATTTTTAAAGTATGAAATCAATAATTTGGGAAAATAAAAATAATAATACTAAAATAATTTTAATTAAAAAAATAATATTTTGGTAAATACCCCAAAAATTATGGATGATGGAAAACGATGTCTTGTACAGCGATTTCACTAAAATTGTTGGCATAGAAAACGGCGTCGTTTTGTTTTGACATCAAAACTCATCGAAGGTCCGGATTCTTTTGAAAAAAAAAAAAATATATAACCGTTGGTTATTGGAAACTGCAGAATTTGTGAGAGAGAGAGACAGATGGAAGTTCGAATTCAAGAAACGGTCATAATTGTTCTTTTTTGGAAGCCGTTAGATTCTTTTGAAAAAATATAGCGGTTAGAGTTCTCTTATCTCACTTCCATTAAAAACTAGGAAACGGCAAAATTTAAGAGAGGGAGAGAGAGAGAGAGAGAGAGAGTTGTGGAGAATTTGAAGTGACTTCAAGAAAGATTCATAATTGTTCATATAGCCGTTAGAGTTCTCTTATCTCACTTCCTTTAAAAACTTGGAAACTGCAAAATTTGAGTGAGAGAGAGATGAAATAGGGAAGGAGAGGGAGAGAGAGAGTGGTAGAGAATTTGAAGTTCGACTTCAAGAAAGGTTCATAATTGTTTTTCGTACTGGAAGCAAATGTACATTCTCTTTCTCTCTCGTTGAACTCCTTCAAGAATCGCTCGTCTGTTCCTTTGACTAACATCATAATTTTCTGCAACATTTTGAGAATCTTCAATATATTCAAAAATTTTCAATTTTTCAGAATTCTATGCATATGGGTCAAAGAAATTTTCAACTTCTCTTTTTGGGGGTAATAGCAGGTATTTTACATTCTGTTCTTCATCAATTATGATCCTTTGAATAAAATTTATATCCCAAGAATGGGTTGGCATCCTAGATTTATTTTACAGAACCTTTTCTTGGTTAGCTATTACTGGTTTGAATTGGAAAAATGGGCTTGAATGAATAATCTAGTTAGGGTTCCATTGAAATGCTTGAAAATCGGTTCTTTGGAAATTTGTTGATCCAAATGGTCTGAAGGTTTGTGTTGATCAGGAAAAGGGACTCTTGTTTGTTCAAAGTTGTGTTATAGACATGTATGGGTTTTGAGGAGAAGATGTTTGATCAAATATTTGAGGGAAATATTATCATTGAATTCAATGATTGTGGGTTATGTTCAAATATGTTTAATGAGGATGTAATCTGAATCTGAGGAGTAAGGGAGTTGAATTAAGTCAAAGTAGTTTTTATCAGCACGCTTAAGAGTTGAGTTTCGTTTAGAAAGTATTGAGATTCATCCAACATACCTAGATTAGAAAGAATGGAATTCAAGTTGTATATGGTTAAGCATATAATATGCATTTAAGAGAATTTCAAATTCTAGAAAAGAATAAGCCTCATTGAATCGAAATTTCAACCTGTTTTAGGACCTTGTAGGGGTAGCTAAAGCTTCATCCTAGAAGATTTCTTATACATCTCATTGAATGGACATTTCAACCTTATCTTATCAACTGCTTATCGTTTGAGAATCTTCAATGCTTCAGACATTTTTTGTGATTTGGCCATTTTGTTAACTATGATGAGTTAAAGATAAAAAAGAATTGGCAATTAAAGATAGCGAGAGGTGGGGAGAAAGAACCCTTCTGTTTAGAAGCTTAGGTAGTTGTGTGATGCTAAAAGGTAAAGTTGTTGGGTGAGATGAAAGGATGATGAATAAGAGTGAAGTTGCTTAGTCATACAAATAAAGATGGAGTGAAATTGTGTAGCATAAGAAAGCAATATATTTTAGTTATGTTAGTGTTTTCTCAAGCATACCAAGTAGATGCATTATTTGTTGTTACATTATCCCATCAATATAAGAAAATACCACTGTACATGTAAAGGCTTTAAAAGAATGGTTTGGTTAAGTTGTGATATATTGCCATTGTCTCTATCCAACCTTTGTTGAAAGGTTTATTTTCTAATGTCATTGTTATGTTCAATATATCTTATGCTGATATTTCAGAATTGAGGTTTGATATGTTATGTTAGAATTGGAATGATTTTTGTAAAATATAGATTTACATAAAGCAAGGAACATTATTTTTACTATGATAAAAATTTTGAAAATATTTGTATGCTTATGGCTTGAATAGTAAATTAAATTGTATTGTGCAAGATATTCATTTAGGGCACAAAAATTAAGCAAAAATTTTATAAGTTTTGGATGTAAATAAAGCATAGAACATCAATTCAACTATGATAAAAATTTTGAAAATATTTGTGAACCACAATTGTAAATTTCGCTCCCGACTTTCCCTGTTTGCCCCGTTCAGGGGCAGGAGAAGCATTCAAGGTAGTAGTCTAAATATCTTCTTTCATGAATCAAAGGAGGGAGACCTTGGATTAAAGCGCATTCCGGGAGTGAAAGGTCATAGGGCTCATAGACATTCTATATTTCCGATCTTTCCTTTATGGGTAATAAAGGGATTGTAGATCTCTCTTTTCAAACAAAGTTGGCAAAGTGAGAACGCTGGTTCTGCAATAATGTTAAATTTTATTAGTTTATATTAAGACCATTATTTCTTTCATAAAAACCATAACAAAATTCATGTTAACTCCTTAAAATTTTTACACTATAATTATAATGTTAAATTTTGCTAAATAGAAGTTATTTTCAATTTTGAAAGATAAAAAAATATGCTCCTTAATATTTTCTTAATATCATTGATTTATTTTGTCCTCCAAATAATGTGCCATATATCGCTCTAAATTTCTTCGGTTAATACTTTTATTTTTGTTAATAACCCAATGTTTTTACTTTGAGTCATTTCGTGCGTCCATATTTTTAAATTATTTAATTTCTATATTCGTAAATACACCATATTATCTGTAATTTTATTGGTCTCGTTTCCAAATTATGTTAAGGGGCATGTATTTGCTTATAGAGAGCATTTTAATGCCAATTGATGTCAAAAAAGGTACATATATTATGGTTCAATGAAAACTTCTAACATCAATAACATTTACTATCTGGAATATAAATATTTATTTATACAAGCTTTTTATGTTCACATGTTCTGTAACTCGAAGAATCCTTAGACGCACTTTGTATGTGATACTAACATGCTTCTAATTTTCAGACATATATCTAGCACTCATGAATGGTAATAATTTTTTTTTTGTGTGTCAAATATGAAAGAATAGGTTTAAATCCTGCGGTGGCTATGTGTCTCTGATATAAAAGATTATTAATATAATATAAGTTTAATTAATTTATAAACAAATTATTTTTATTTTCAAAATTTTATGATTTTTTATAAGAAATTTAAAATTTTTATTTTAAAAATAAAATAAAATAAAACAAATGACTTATGGGACTTTATGGTAAACGCGCGGGGTTTTATAGTGAAATTTAAAAAGGTGTTAAAAACAATGCTTATAAAATATGATAGAGGTTTTCTTTTTATATAATATTAATAAAAATATTTTTTTGATATTTTATTTCAAATATTATTTAACATAGTTGTACAAGAATTAAGAAGGTGACTAGACGATCATAATTTAAAAAAAATAGTATTAATTGATTAAATTTTTTTATCAATTTTATTTTATTGTAATTGAATATTTAATGAAAATAATAAGAAATAAAATTAAAGTTAAAAAATAATTAATATTTTTATAACTTTTTAAAATGATTCTTTGAAACAGAATTTTTTTTTTTTTTTTTTTTTTTTAAGTGACGCTTAAATGTCGAACAAAGGGAGGTTATATTGCTGCTATTCATGATAATATAACTCATATAAATATAAATATATATATATATATATATAGAGATATATAATTTGTGCAATGTGAGTAGAGTCATCAAGTACAGACAGACTCCATTGTTTTCAGGAAAGTCATCAAGCATACGTTAATTCACCTTTTCTGGAACTCTTTCGGTTCATTGTTTCTCTCTCTCCTCATGGATTCATGCCTCAGCCTCAAATTTCTCTGCCCTCGTACCAAATTCCTCTCCCGATGGTGTCTTGTTTGTCGTCCCAAATCGTCAAACCAGTCACCATTTCCTACTCGGACCTCAAAGTCAGTTCATTCGATTCTTGGATTTCGTTTGTATGTTCTGTGGTTGATGTTTGACTTCCATTACTTAGTTTACTTAGTGGCTGCTACTCTGTTTGTTTGCGCATGTTTTCTTTGCGAAATTTTTGTGTTATTAGGACTATAATGCTGATTTGTCGATGAAGATTGAGGAAGGGTTTGGTCCCAATGGATCGGGGATTCTGTCAATTTCCAAGGTAAAAGTCCCTTTTTTTCTATGATCTTGGTTTCTTGGTACAGATTTGTTTTAGTTACTGTGATTTCTTTATTAAATATAGATCATCAGGTTCAAAAATAATTCCATTCTTAGCTGCCTCTTTTGATGAATTCGATGTTTTCCATAACATTATACTTCTTTCTTTTTCTTCCTCATTAATTTTTGTGATACACTTTTGTTTTATCATGTTTGTTTCTGTAACTAAGCATTGACATTGTGGTGCCTGGAAAATGAATAGCTTGATGTAATGAACACCATGCAGTCCCCACCTATGAAGCACGGACATGGACACTCGACACAGGCCACTAACAACAAAATTATGAAATTTTTTATATTATTATGTCACAAGATGTTTCGTGTTGTGTCTAATTACTAAGTCCAACACAGACATGCAATGCGTACATGGTCATTGCATGAAGTATTGGTGCTACACAGGTCTTTCTACTGATAAAGCTAACAGAGTAGAGTAAAGTTTTCAAATGATCTCTCCTGCAATCTTGGCCTTGCATGTGCTTCCTCCATTGTAATGACATAGTTTAAGAATATTGTGGCAATGTCTTTGCTTGAATGTCATTTACGTGATATCACTGTTGATTCCCTCGTGATTGCTCTCTTTTATTTTTGTTCCTTATTTAAATTAGGTACCCGGAGTTTCTTCATTACATTGAAGTCTTTTACAGCAGTCACTGAAGCATGTGCAACAATTTTTTTTTTTTTTTTTTTTGCCTTTCCTTCGAGTGCTTAAATGCCTAATGCTAAGAAGAATATATGCTGGTAATATTTTATCTCATTGCTGAAGATTGATTTATTTGTACTCTTAGATTTGCCAATCTACCTGATGAGTTCAAGAAGGAACTGGAAGATCCTGATAGCAGGTAATTTTTGTTACACAAATGGAATCTATTCTTGATCTTGGTTTCATGAAACAAAACTGGGCAGTGAAGATTCCAGCTGTGAAGGCCCCTAATGCCACTTGCTGGCACATTTTGCTCATGTGCTGAATTAGTCCTTTTTTCCTTAACTTTATGATGATCAGAACTCTCCTTTCCTTATTTTTTGGGGGAGAGGGGCCATTTGAAATTGAAATCTCATACTGAATTGTGGGACCCTGTAACGTTGTGATAATTGTCCTTGCCTTTACTTGTTTCCATGCCATCAGTCTTGGTCATCTTGGTCATAGAATGTCCATTCGAATGTCATAGAATGTCCCATCAGTCTTGCCAGAGGAAATGGGCTACTTTAATCATTTTTCAATCTTCACTGGTTGGAGTCATGGAAAACAGAAGCTTGAGTCCGGAAAACCTGGTATTTTTCTTTTGTAAATTGTTATATGAGGATTTCTAATCAATTTGACAATCAAGAATCGTGTTTCCCTTGAAAACTCTTCAGCACAAAAAGGTTTCATTTTGATCTCTTTCTCTTATATTAAATGGTTTGGTGGCTGCATGTTCAAAATTTGATGATGCAGTTCGATTGTGCTTAGAAAACTGTAAAATGTCGGATGGCTTCTATTGTGAGTAAGCAGAAGATCCTCTTTAGTTCACCAAAATACTGACTCCTTTTCAAAACCTGAATGTTTTTACTCAAACAGAGTTTTATTACTGTTCATTATTGGTTGGGATCTAGAGGAGTTATAGATGTTATGCTAATTTAGTCATACCTGATAATCTTCTTCATTTAAATTGACCAAATTCTTTAGGATTGGTTTGGAAAAAGCATAGATACCCTTTGTTTCATGTATTATTGTTAGAGAAAGTATTGGAAATAAATAACTTGTTTTTAAATCTCAACTTCATTAACCCAGTCATTTTTTTTTTGTTTCTTATTTTGCAGATGTATTGAGGCATCTTTCAATGCAAATATGGTAATAGACATGGCACCAAACGAGGTCTCCCTTATTAAATGGTAACAGCATTAGGAAAATTTAAGATTAGTCTTCTTGTTTCTATAGTATCTCAGGTGAGGATTGCTATCAAATTGCCAAACGTGTAGTACCTTGTTTAACTTTCCCAATTAAACAAGAGATGTTGCCTCAATTACAAGAAGTTTGATTTAGCTTTCTTAAATTGAATAAGTTATAAGTCATTGTTGTTGGTTTCTTCATGTGCTTTCATTTTGGACTTAGCTAAATTGTTGTGAAGCAGGTAACATCTGACTAAAATAGTTAATGCTAAAACTGTGTTAACAAGAGATGTTGCCTCAATTACAAGAAGTTTGATTTAGCTTTCTTAAATTGAATAAGTTATAAGTCATTGTTGTTGGTTTCTCCATGTGCTTTCATTTTGGACTTGGGTAAATTGTTGTGAAGCAGGTAACATCTGACTAAAATAGTTAATGCTAAAACTGTGTTGACTAGTAAAGGACCAAGCTAATTACTGAGTCTCCTTCCTCTGAAGGTCCTGGGGAGGGTAACAGATATTACTCCGGTACAAGGACGGGCTTTTTCCCATCATTTGCACACATGACACTTTTTACAAATGTCTAATGGTTATGAAGTTTCCTCCTCAAAAATAGGTTTCAACTGTTGCTAATTTTCATAGAACCATGCTGGAAATTTTTTGGAAGAAAGGAAATATATTGTTCTCATTATGCTTATTTTCGTAGAAATTTTGTAAAATTCTTTAAGTTTGACCAAAAAAGAATTGATAGACTCCCATTGCAGTCCTCAAAACACATCAAGCATAACATGTTGTTCTGCAAAATGTCCTGGTCACTCTGCATAGTGGTCTCTGTTAAACTTGGGCCTTATTATTTGAGTATTCTCTGACCTGATAAAGCGAAAAGCGAAAAGACAGTATTAAGGATGTCTTGTGTTGTAGGTATCCATCATATTGTGGATCAAATATATGGCCTGATAAAGCTTTGCCAGAATTTGAAGCGGGTATGCTCACCCTTAATTTCAGTATTGTATTGCTCTGAAAATTCTCGTGTCCTTTTGCATGACATGTGACAATACACTGTCATCTAGATTTCATTGTTGAATTTGTAGTCAGTTATCCATGTTGCTCTCTCATTCTAGTTGGACTTGATGAAATGAGAAGTAATGATAAAAGTATGAATTCTTGATGTTTCAATAATTAGCTTGTGTAACAATAATTAATCTTGCTTGCAGCTTTCAAAGCTCTTGGGAAGCTGATTCTTGATGTTGGGCTGATGCTTGCATATCATTGCGATATATATGGTAAAGTGAACACTGAAATGAGCTTTTCTTGGGGCCTGAAATTTATATTATTTAGATATGCAAATAATTGATACTTCTCTCCAGTCAGTTTGCCACAAGACTAGGCAGATTTTATTTAAGTCATCTGCTACAGTAGTCATGATTTGCATCACTCAGGTTTTTCATCCTAGGTTACATAGACTCCCTTCTCTTAATATGGTCCTAGGACTAATTATAAAAGAGTCCGAAATATGTGGAATATCAGATAGAGTTAAAGGATTAGGACCTCCAGCTAAAATACCATTTGAAATAACTAATCACTCTAAAAACTTAAACTGATAAAAAGGGTGTTTAATTAATCAGTTTATTAGATATAGTTTATATCTTAACAACCACCAACTATATACATTTCAATATGACAAGATATGGCCATCGGCATGGGTCTCAGCCACTTAATATGAATTTGTGTGTCTGGTACTTGGACCCATATTTTTGCCATTACATAAGCACCCTATAGATTTTTTTTTTTAATCAATAACCATCACTCTATTACTTTCCTGCTTTGCAGTACTTACGCTGCTAATCTTTTGTTACCATTAAGATGTCTGGTTTAGTAATCCTTGTGCTGTATTTGATGTGCTCTTCAATTGTCAAAAAACAGTATCCAAAGGGATGGAAATGCAAAAGGATGATGGACTTGAGCAAAAACTTTTTCACTCTTGGTGCCATAAGGGTTGTCTGCTTTATGTTTTGTAGTTTAATAGTCCTAACATTTCCAAAAATGTTGTAACACCAATTGAGAAGAGTTTCGCAATGACAAAGGGTCAGAGATCTAAAACAAAATACAACGACAAAAGAAATCAACAGAGACAAGAACAAGATACCATTCACTCAACTCCATAAACTGAATATTCAGTAATCATCATGGTGTAACCATCTATTATTGCACTGACCTAAATATTTTAGAATTTATAGATTTTTATCTCTCTAAAGTTCCATATTGAAGTACGACAATTGTTTTTAACATTTCATCTGACATTGTTATCGTTGATGGAATCATCTCTTTAGAACTTGTTTATGCAATTTTCTTTCAAAACCATTGAATATTCATATTGTTTGGAGCTCTTGGTTATTAATGTTTCAGAATTCCCAATAGCGACCACTTGACACACAAAATCATTCATATCTGCAGTCACTGTGCCAATACTGTGTCATCTTGGTCTGGATGGCATACCGACTACAGTTGCTTAACAGGTGACTTACTGAACATGTTCATACCTTAATGCATTAAATATTGAGATTATACCCTCTGGAGCTGCAGCCATTATTTTACTCTCCTGACCTCTCCTTGAACTTGTCATGCAGGTCTAACCTGTGGGATGTATACAAGAGGTACTGCAGAAGTACCCTGCTGTGATAATGCTGCTGGTCTCTATGTAAAAACATGAAGTGATCAAATAGTCAAAGTATGGTTATCCATTGTTAAAGTTTCAGGAATTCAAGGTCCAGAGATATTATTTGATTAATGAAGCATGACCAAAAAGGTGGATTTTGTGGCTTCTGAGTTATTTTGAGTAGTGTGTATCATTTTCTGTTCTTGGACTTTTGTTTTCAGCTTCATAACCTTTTCAAAATCGTATGAAACTTTTAGATGGGCATTTCTTGTGGTATTTTTTAATATTGCTAAAATTAAGGATGATAGGCAACAAGAGGAAAGATGTCTTTCAGTGGTTATAGAGCAGCACACTTTGTAAAAATCCTATATGTAGATAATTTGGGTGATCACTGCAAATCCATGACGTTGGACGCTTCTTTTCTGTTAATTTTGCATTATTAGTGCCAATATCCTACATCTTGCTTTACTTGACTTCTTAATGTAACAGATTGTTTATGAGGAGGATGAAATAGCATACCTAATCGGGGAATCTGCTGAAACATTGTCAGGGGGGTATCTTTCGGCAACTCCACATTGTGTCCCCACATTGTGTCCGGGTACTTTTTACTGTACTGCTTTTCATTAAGTCTTCAAGGCAATCTTGTTTAGCTACATTTTCTAACACGTAATTTTTGTGTTGAAATCTGGAATTAGTTTCCCGGTAATACAGTTGTTTGTATGCCATACAGGGACTTGTTTGACAGAGGTACTGCTTTTTAAAGGTCCTTGTATTTCTTTCCATCTGAATTCTCCAAAAAAATGTGCATGATCTTAACTCTTTAAACTATTTTCTATTAAAAGCCCCTAATCATAGTTGGTAAACCCTAGCACTTACCAAAAATCCAAAAATAATTATTTCAAATAGACTATGGTGCATGCCAATACAAGAAAAGGTGATCACCAGCCTTATTGGTACAAGGGTGCATTTCCCTAAAACAGGGGAACTTCCCTTGTTTGGCCTGCTTGAATCATTGTCATTGATCTTATTTAGAGCTTTGGTCCGCCTCTCCATCCTAGTGTTTTTGTGAGGGAGAATCTTTAATTTCTAAGTCCAATCATTGAGGGAAAATTAGATTATTGTAGGATGAGTTACCGGAGAAAATTATTGTGTCTATGAACAACAATCTAATATTGTGTAGGACTTGAAAAAAGTCTAGATTTCCAGGAGTTTGGGCAAGGATTTAAAGGTATGTGGTCTCATTCATCAACAATAATGTTTTACCATAGGAATAGATATGAAGAAGCTACAGTGCACAACTGAAATGTCAAATTAATATTTTCAATATGCTCTTCTTATCCTTTATTTTTTTATATTTTCAATTAATTTTGTGGCACTCCATTGGATACATTGGTAGCTTCATATACAGTTTAGTCTTTGCTTTTGAATATCAACTCTTCTTTGATGCAATGGTGAGGGACTAGGAAAATAAGGATGTGGAAACACATGATGGATCGATAGGTGTCATATCCAATTCATTCAAACATCAGTAACTGGTGCAGAGCATCTGGCAATGATAGGAGAAAGATGACTGATGCAGCAAGCAAAATTCATGGCAATCAAGAACAATAAAAGGGTAAATTATGAAAATTTCCTGTAGTTTTGCCCATTTTTTTACTTGCTGCCCTATGGTTCAAAGTAGTAGGACCAACTACCGTGTGATTTTCTCCGTTTGCATTTCATCACCCATTCAAGGCCTTAACAAAAAATTTCCTTGCCGATGGCTGTAAAGCTCAGAGAAGTTGTGATGCTGCTATTATTGCTCAAATCAATATGAGAATCACTCTAATTTCGGTCCAACTGATTAATTAATGAATAAGCTTTTCATGATTTAGGGTTTTATGTTGGGGGTTTTTAAACCAGAAAATTGGTTCAATTAATCAAAGCAGGGTTGGATTTGGGGTTAGAAGAGCAGTTATGAGTATTTCCGTCAGGTTTTTGGACAAAGGGTGGCAAAATGCCTATGTAGAAATCCACAAGGATGTTAGTTGCAACTTTCTGAACCACAGGCTGGCATGAAAGCAGGCCAAACTACAGGGAAGGCTTTTTGTTAGGGAAGTAACTGTAAGGAGCATAAAACTGTTAGAAGGTGTTAGAGGGTAACAAATTGTGGTTAAGAGAATCTTGAGTAGTTGGAATGGGAATTAGACAGGAAGGGAGATGAGAAGGGACATGGAGAAGTAAGGAATAGTTTCTGAATTGTGTGGGCAGTCTGCTCTTAGAGAGAGACTGATTCTTTTCTTTTCTTATCTTTTTTTTTTCTACTGTTGTAATGCTCTTTTCGAGCCATTAATAGAAGGAAGTTACTGATCTTCCAAACTTTTCTAGTTCACTCCTTTTACTTCTAACACTTTTGTACTTTGCCAAAAGTAAAATCATGCTCCATGTACCCAATTGAATAGTCAATCTTCAGATTTATATTATCTTAAAACTCTATGCAGCCCCAAATCTTATCTTATTTGTTGCACTAGAGAATTGATGCTGCAGAGAAGTTTTGATTAAGGTATTTCAGTTTCCTCATTATGGCAAATATATGTGCATAGATGCAAAGCACCACTCCCAGTAACAAATTGTTTCCTTGTGATTTGACGGCTATGTGGAACTATGGCCGTGGTTGGAACAGCATTGAACCAGCATTGATTGGTCCAAATCAACTAACCTTTTTTTTTTTGCTTCGTGCTCGACCATTTTATCTGTCAGGCACCCAATGGGAAGAAGGCTTTTGGTGTTGGCCGCTCAACTTTTGCATTATTCATACAACCGGACTGGTATATAAACTAATTTCATTAGTCATATTATTTTCTTCAGTATAATGATTCTTTTGAATGGATTGACATTTAACCGTTATAGCAGTGGCTTCTTTAGCTTACCTGTCCAATAGTGTCCATTCACGAACCATTGTTGTAACAGAATCACCTGACTTATTGGCATCAGTAATTCTGTAGACGACCCAATCTTAACCGTTGTGAAATTCTCAGGCCATTCTTGTAGAATAACATGAGATAAAAAAATTGCTGTTATGCATGGGTGAAGAGGCTGTTGTCTGTGCTGATGCTTGATTTAGAATTTCATCCCTCAATTACATATTAATTGCAAATTAGTATGTGTTTTGTAGAAAAATTATTAGAAACAACCGAAAGTCTGTTCTTGAAAGACTTCAGAACACACAAGGTGGCCAATGCAGGCATTTTTCGTTTCCCTAAGGAAAGCAAACTTCTATTGCAATTAATTACCCCCTTCAAAACTTAAATGAAAAAAAGCCCAATTAACCTCATAAGTGAAGTGACTTAGGATTCAGTCCACTTAAAGTTTACGTGTTGCATGTGACTTTGTATCTTTCTCTTTCCCTTCCTCTTCTTTGTGGTAAGAAAGAACTCTTCTAGAAAGAGAGGAAATAAGAGAGAGAAAAGGGAATTTGAAGAGTAAATATGAAATTGTTGTTAAAAAAACAGTTTAGAAGAGTCACATTGGTGAAAGATCATCATCGAATGGCATTGAAGCCTAGTGCTAAAACTGTTCACCACAAAATGTTGGTGATAATTAGAAATTTCATGAACTTTTGCCTAAAAGAGAAGAAAGGGCAAGAAAGTGGATCATATACACAATTTTGAAGTTAGATGAAAATTCATCGTAACAATCAAGGGAATGAGCAGATATGGGACCTTAATTTTGTGTATTTAGGGGGGAACATTAAAAATTATTCTAAAAGTTTTGGGGAATAATTGACTGCAATAAAATTTAGGGGAAAATTTGAAAATAAGTCTAAAGTTCGGGGTTCATTTGTAGTTTTGGCCCCCATAAGGAATCTCCTAACATAGTTGGTATTACGAATAAAAATATATTTTTTTCCCCTAATTGTTGAGTTAACCTTCTGAAAATATCTGATAACCCTTTTTGTATCATAGTTCATATTAATGTTGTTTGAGCCTCTGAAGAGAACTAATTGAAGACCTGATAACATCTGTGTTGTTTTGTGCTTCATATACCCGAAATAGGTTTCCAAAGGAAGAAAATATAGAGGAATTTCGTGACTTATTTAATCTAAGATAACTTTCTTCACTAATGATCTTTCTGCATGACCCACAATTTTTCATATATTTGAGTCAGTATATTGATTTAGTTTTATATTCAAGTTGGATTTTGTATAATATTATTGATCGTGACTTTTGGTTTCCTTACATGCATCACAGGGATCAAATACTTGACATTCCTCAAAATTCACGGATAGGTCAAAAGGTACATTAGGTCTAACGCTAACAATCCTCTACCTGGATTCACTACATCAATGACAAAACACAGAGACCTTGTGTTACTAAAATATAGCATTTCTAACAAGGTTTATATATAAGCATTGTCATGCCTTTTTTACCCTTTTGTCAATTAAGAGATAATGTGAAACTTCGAGTTGTCAATTATATACTTTATGGAAATGGAAAACCAATTCGGGGAATTTTTGACACAAGTATTCAATTAGTTCGGACTTGTTTAGTATTGACTTGGGATCAAGACAAAAAAAGTTCTTCTATCGGGGAGGCCCATGCTTCTTTTGTTGAAGTAACGACAAATTGGCTAATTAGAGATTTCCTAAGAATTTATTTAGCGAAATCCCCCATTTCGTATACCGGAAAAAGGAATGATCCATCAGGTTCAGGATTGATCTTTGATAATGAATCAGATCACATCAATCCGTTTTATTCCATTTATTCTAAGGCAAGGATTCCAAAATCACTTAAACAAAATCAAGGAACTATTCGTATATTATTGAATAGAAATAAGGAATGCCAATCTTTGATAATTTTGTCATCATCCAATTGTTCTCGAATGGGTCTATTCAACAATGTAAAATATTACAATGGGATAAAAGAATCAATTAAATCAATTAAAAAGGATCCCCTAATTCCAATTAGGAATTTTTTTGGTCCTTTAGGAACAGCCCTTAAAATTGTGAATTTTTATTCGTTTTACCATTTAAATTTAATAACTCATAATCAGATCTTGGTAATTAAATATAAGCATTGTCATGCCTTTTTTACCCTTTTCTCTTGCATGTGTCCACATAAGTAATTTACTATAGAATAAAGGATTAGTTTAATTTTCAAAAAAAAAATGACTCAAATCTTCTCTTTTTTCTTGCTAGTGTTGGCTATTGCGACCCATTTTTGATTGATAATCTCCTGATCCACTAAAGTTGCAATTACCAAAATATTCTATCTCTGGAGCTGTGGCCCATGGGCTTTTGTGGAATTTCCAGGGCTCAAAACATGAAGTAGCTTAGCTGAAATTAGATGACTAGGTTTTAGTTAGAGCATCTCGATGCATGTTTGTTGATATAAACTCTGTTTGTGATCGTTCATTTGTAGTTGAACTCTTCTAGTAGAACTTTAACTTTTGGGGAATAATTCACTGAGGAGCTCCTGGACAAGTACACTGCATCTTTATAAAAGTTTTTGCGTTTTAATTTTTTCTTTTTCATTACTTGAAAGAAAAAAAAATGTCATTTATTTTTTCAAATAATTTTACCCCACCAAAGACAAAATCTCACATTAATGGCAGTTGAAGTGAAGCGAGGAGCCAGACATTGAACCTTGATATCAGTGATTGTGAATCTCATAAGTTCTAAATTAGGGCAAGTGAAGCAGGTAACATGAGCATTGCAATGATCTATCATCCTTGGATGTCGGTTTTTTTTTTTTTTTCCTTTTTTCATAAGACATGATTTGTGAATTATTATATTGTATAATATTTATCGTTATTTTAGAAAGAGAAAGGAATAGAAGAAATCAAGGGTGTGTTTAGTTGTGATTGTGAAAAATAAGGATGTTTTTCAGATAATATTTTTTAAGAAAATAAAACTTTATTCAAATATCTCATTTTTTAATTTTAGAAAATAAAAATTGAAAAAATATGATTGTTGCGTGCCTCTTTCGGCCTTTCGAAACAAAGGGAGGATACTTTTTGGGGTTTTACCTGTATACGCTGGCCGAACTTTCAATAGAATGGACTCTGATCCCACCAAAAAAAAAAAATGAGAATGGACTCTGTATGGTTCCACTTGGGCTTTTACGCGTATTTGGACCAACCTAGTCTAAGATCACTTTTTGAAATGGGCAACAAAGAGAACAAAACTCCTTTGAATTAAGTGATTGGATATTTTATTTATTTAATCAAAAGTCTCGATTTCGAGATCTAGAAATAACAAAAAAATATTTGAGAGAGTCAATCCCTAAAATGAATCTTATAATACTCGAATTTGATTAATAAGATAAATTCTGGATATTAATAGTGAAAATTAAAAAAAAAAACAAAAGAGAAAAGAAAAACTATCGTCCAAACCTGTCCAATTTTGAACCAAAACATTTTTTTTTTTGTACATATTGGGACTTAAATCCGAGTCTATTAGATAGGAAAGAGAGGAAGGTGCTAGAGCCAAAGTTCTTCGGTGTTATGAACCAAGATGTTAACCCGCCAAATTAAGGTTTCATCAATAGCCAAGGCTATCATTTCAAATACTTCCGAAACAACGTAGTCTTGGAAAACATAAATTTAATTTGAGGATTCTTCTTTGAAATGAAAGATTCAATAGCAAAATAATTGACATAATTTTAGGTAACGAAATCCTATTAATTATTAAAATGCGCATTAATTTTAAAATTAAATAATTCATAATAAAGTTACTTTTTAAAATGTAACAGGAAAAATACTAATTATTTTTTTCCCTCTTTTTGTTCGGTAAAAACATATTAATTTAAAAAAAAATTAATAAAAAAATATATTAATAAAATTATATTACATAAATATTATCGTCATTTTTTGGAGCCATTCTTAAAATCATTTCGGATTGGGTTAGGGTCACTGTCTATAGTTCAAAATCATTTCGAATTGGGCAACACGGCCATGGAGCACGAAGTCCTTGGAAACCACCGGAAAACGCCCAAAACCATTGCTTACAAGTGAAGCATTCTTGGAATCTCTTTATTGAAACAATTCATTACAGGAAACAATTTTTTATTTTCTTTCCAGAAAACATTTCTTAATATACTAAACTCATGAAATGAATTCAACGTTGTCGACAGCATCATCGTCGCACAATTTTATTTGTCGTTTTCGATTTGCAAACAATTTTCGCCGGAGGATGTCTTGTTTGTCTTCCCAAATCGTCAAGCCAGTCACCATTTCCTACTCGGACCTCAAAGTAAATTTTGTTATTGTTTTTTCATTTCATCTTGCATGTTATGTGTTTGATGTTTCGTGTTACTTTAACTAACTTCAGTGGATACTACAATGTACGTTTGTTGTGTGTTTTAGGACAAGAATGCTGATTTGTCGATGAAGATTGAACATGGGTTTGGTCCCAACGGGTTGGGAATTCTTTCAATTTCAGATGTAAGAATATTGTTTGTTTGTAAGACTGTGGTTGCAATTGAGTTTCATCTGCATTTTTTTTTTTTATTTACTCCTTCAAATTGTCGCTGGTTCTGCACTTCACTTAAAGCTATTTATCTTGTTAAGGATATGTTTTTGGGTTTGAACGCTTCGACTTTGACGGGTCTAGGACCCATAATCTTTGGAAAGAAATTCTAGCACTGCATCAAGGATATAGCCTTTTTTTGGGGTGTGGGGGTGGGGGTGGGGGTGGGGGGAGAGGTGGAAGAGCCCCCTTTGGGCCCACCTCGAGTCCAGCCCTGTGGCACAGCTCTAAGCAGAGCGATTGGGGTTTGTCATGAAGTCATGATTGTGGTAAGAAACATCCTAATTTTGAGTTTAAGTTTAATGGGTATTGTAAGAATCATTATGGAGGACTAAATGATCAATCATGTCTCAATTTGGTTAAGACAATACTTCCCATTCTTTGATCAGAATGACAATGAGCAGAATATGCCATCATTGCATGAGGCAAGGCCCATGATGGTGTCATACCAAATGTTTACACACAAAGTTGATAGATTTTGCACCAGCCAATGGATGAAAAAGAAGTCAAGACTGCTTTTGGAACAACGGCAAATTGTACTCTTAAGTGTTAAACTATGATTCCATCATCATGTTTGGAAATGCTTTACGTTCGGGATGGAATTTCTTAAGGAGGTCTTCCCAATGGGACTTATTGTTCTCTCTCTCCCCTTTTTTCTTTTTTTGGGGTTACAAAGAGTTATGGGACTTTAAGGGTCTGATATTAAAATCAAGGATAGGAGTGGAGATACTTGGACAGTGATGGATGGAGTGCTCTTGTTTAAGTTTCTAGCGATGGTCATTATATGTGACAACTGACACTCGGATTATGTCATTAATCTCTATATAAATAGGGTCCATTGTGAGGTACAATATAACTCATTGCAGCAGAGTCTTATAAATGACAACCCATGCTCAAGTTCAGGTCTTCCATTCTCAGTCTGGCTCTATGGTTTTCCACAGTTTCTTCTTTTTCCGCTTGACTAATTTTTGTGACATGCCTATGTCATGTCCTCTTTTCTAGCTATGCATTGGCTATTTCAAAATGTACCTTCAGTGGCACTTGTTTTTAAATAAAAAATCAGTAGTTCTTTTGACAGTAAAAAACAACCATGTGGTCCCCTATCACTGGTGGTACTCAGAAGTTTATATACTCGTACGAATCTCTGTCACATTGGCGTAAGGTCTATAACTTTCTTGAAATTTGTGTGGATTGTTAATGTTAGTAACAACATTCATTGCATTTTGTCATGATTGCTATTGTCTCTGCCTCATATACAGTGACATACTGAATGTCACCGCAATATCTTTTCTTGACTGCCCCTTATGTAATTACTACTACTAATCTCTTTATGATTCAAAATTCATTTATTTTTGACCTTTATCTTATATTAGGTTCCTGGATATTCTTCATTACGTCAAAATCTTTTACAACTTTCACCCAGGTAAATGTTTGAAGTTGATTTGTTATTGTAACTATGAGCCCACGTATATGCACTAAAAGGAGAGGATATGCACAGATATTGCTCTATTCTTTTGCTGAAAATTTATTTACTTGTCCTCTTAGATTAGCCAATCTACCTGATGAAGTCAAGAAGGAGCTAGAAGACCCTGATAGCTGGTAAGATGTGTTGTGCTTTATATAAGTTGTTTATTTGAAATCTTGCTGTTCAAGTTGTCCATACAATATAATTGGACTAGGCACCGAAGATTCCAGCTGAAAAAGCTGTGACATCTTGCTCATCTGCTGGATTCTTCTTTTACCTCAAATTATACAAATGGCTTGCTTGACTATCATACATAAGCTTGAGTCCATCAAGTAAACACAAAATTGAAATGGAAGATACCCTTTCCATTTCTTTTCATTTGAAGGTAAAGGGGAGAAGACACCCTTTCAATTGCAAGAGGAAGATAAAAAATGGAAACACGGAATTGATATCGCATTCCTGAAATATAGGACTTTGCAACATCTATTATAGCTTTGAGATCATTGAAATATAGGACTTTGCAACTTCTATTGTGGCATTGAGATCATTGTCTTGGATTTTACCTATTGCTTTCTTTAAAGAGATACCAATTAGTTTCTCTTGAGGATGTTAGGCATGACACTATCCAGATGGAAAACCGCTTCCGGAGCTTGCTTAGTTCCCACGTTGTCTCATGAGGTAAACAAGTAGAGGAATGTGTTTTCCAGAATGTCAAAGTTTGTCATCTTGTTCTGATTTTATCTGCGTGAGTGGGCTGGCTTCAGCAATGTAGGAGGAATGCAGTAGCATGGAAGGCAGTGAACTGCTTTTGAGAACAGCCATCAGCACCTGTTCCTCGTGCTCATGCCGCGCATCCTTCTCTTTCCTCTGGCTCTCCATAGGCATACCATCAGCATCTCCAACTTCTCCGCCCTCCATTTCCTGCTACTGCACTACCCCATTGCCTGCACTAATTCCGAACACATCGCTCTCTTCATCTTCAATGTGGCACTCCAAAGGGCCAATCAACTCATTGTATTCCCCCATCCCTAGAGTTTGGGGAAATTATCCCAAAAAATGGGTTTATTTTTTGCTCTAGTGCAGAGGTTGGTGAAGCTTTTTATTTTGCTTATATTTTGTTCTAGCGTAGAGGGAGAGATATAGAGGAATTTGAGGAGCTTGAGAGGCCTCTTTTCTAGTTTTTGACTACATTAATGTAGCTAATTTTGTAGTTGTTAATTGACGGAGTTTACTGTTGCGAAGGGTGCATTATCTTGGTTCTTTATTTTTCCTCTCTGAAAGATATCTGCGGTGAATCTATTCATATTCCATCTGCTTGTTTTTTTTCTCCTCTTTTCTTTTCTTTATTTGGGAAACCAAACAGGCCCTAATATTTTGGATTAGTTTCTTTTGGTCATCTTGGTAGCAAAAGGGACTGTTCTAACCAATTTTTTGTATAATTTACAATCACTTGTAGGTACAACTTTGGTTGGAGTCATGGGAAAGAAAATCTTGAATCTGGAAAACCAGGTAAAATTCTTTCCTAAATAAATAGTTGAGAACTTTTAATCAATCTTACAACTTTGCTTGAAACTTCTTAATGCAGAAACAATTTTGAGAACTTTGTCTCTCAAATGGCCGACGCCAAATATCGGGATTAAAGCGTAGTTTGTTTTTGTTGTTGTCGTTTCAATTTTGATGGTGTTGTTAAATTTTCAAAATTTTGTGGTGTTTCACTGGTGCGTAAAAGAGAGTGATATGCGTTTTATGTGGGTGTGTGGAAAATCCTCTCTACCTCGCCAAAATTCTAATTTTTTTCTATTTAAAAGCTGAATGGGTTTATCATGTCTGTAATTGTACTCTACTCCAGCTTAGCAAGATGGAAATAGAACTATGTTTACTACTGATGTTATTGGCAAGATACTTGCAGATGAAAATGACATATAAATGAAAACCATTTTAGGTTTGGGATATCTATTTGTAAATCAATTAGTGACAGAGCGTATAATTTCTAAACCTTGTGTGTGTATATGCTCAGATCCGGAATCTTGAGGTGCACCCAAAGCATTGTTATAAATGATAAAGCTCTAATTAAGTGTGAATGAAGTAGTTCTCTTAACATCCAAACTGTCTACTGAGTAAAGGAGAGGTCTGACAGAAAGTGTATTAAAATTATTCCAACGCCCCAGGGAAGATCTGAGACCCCCTTAAGCTGGAAAATTGTATGGAGCCCCCTAAAATAATTTTATGAAAAGGCTAAAATGGCATAGTTGCACTGTAATTGCTGATGTCATCACATGAAATGAGCAGGTAAAATATGTGAGAACACACAACATAACATATTGATAATGAAATGTGCTCATCCCTTTCTGGGGGGGGGGGGACTGCAGGTATCTATGTTGAGATATTAGTCAATTTAAAATCCACTTAGTGAAGAAAAGCTGGACCACTTTCATGATATCATTTTTCAGTTTGGGTATTGAATCTCCTATATACTTGATGTAAAAGTTTTACTGTCAAAGACTGATAGGTTTTATTAAGCAAGTAGATGACTTGAGTAGTACTGTTTAATAAGAGATTGGGTTATGAAAATAATAAGCTAATTTGCTCATATCTGATATTCTTCTTTCATTGAATTGACCATACTCTATTTTTGAATATCATAGGCATCCTTCACATCTTGTTCTCTATTGTTCTCCATTCTCAACTTCATTAGCTCAATCATTTTCTTTCCTTGTCTTTTTTGCAGATTTGTTGAAAGGCTCCTTCTATGCCAATCCAGTATTAGACAAACCAACCACTGAGGCCTCTCTCATTGAACGGTAAAAGTAGTGAGAAAATATAAGGTCACTTGTTCTGTTTTTAGAGAAACTTAGATGATTCCCAGATAAATCTTAGAAATATCCAAGGATAGGATTGCTATCAATTTTTGCTGAAAATACTTCCTAGTCAAACAAGATATGACATAGCTTTGTTACATTGAATGAGTTATCAGTTATTGTTATTAGCTATCCGAAGATATCTTGAGTTCAGGATATGGTAAATACTAGTAGATTAATGGTTCATGCTTAAAAATGTGTTTGCTACACATATACCGTGCTGGTACATCTGTCTGCTGCCTCTAGAGGTTGGTGGGGGGTGTATGGTCTAACCCCTGTATAAGGGGAGATTTTTTTTATTGATTTGAACAAATAATGCCCTTAGAAATGTCTAATGATATATATATGATAGATATAATTGTCATAATAAAAGGGTCTCTGCAAATTTTCATAGATTTCATACTTGATTCTTTCAAGGTAACGAAGAAAAGGAAAACAGTGTTCAAATTATGCTTATTTCCATAGTCCTGATTAATATGCTTTTCATGTAAAGATGAATATAATACAGCTGTAGTGATCCTTGGATGGTATCAATGATAACATATTGTTGTGCAAAAGTTTGTTTCCTTTTTGTATTGTAATCTTTCTTTGAACATCCGGTGGCACTCAAGCCTAATACTCAGTCTTTCATGTTAAATCTTGTGCTTATGGTTCTGAGACAAAAAAATAAATAAATAAAAAGACAAGATTAACTAACCATATTAAGCTTCTCTTGTAGGTATCCATCATATTGTGGATCAAATATATGGCCTGCTAAAGCTTTGCCAGAACTTGAACTGGGTATGCTCATTCTTAATTTTATTATAATGTCGAGTAGAATTTCTTGTGTGTGTGTGTTCCACCTTTTCATTTAAAGAATCTTCTGCTGTGTTTTTGCATGAGGTGTTACCAGTAAATAATCTTTTTGAGTAAATCATAGGATTTTCTGTTCTTCTCCACATGCCCAAGAAGCCATGACTGAATTAGTTGGCCTGAAAAATTTAAGTACTCTATTCTAGTTCTTGCATAACAGAATTAGGCCTTTCTGTTATGACTAGTTGTCTACATAAAATGTTCAATCTACTGACATGCATGATGCCATTTTTATCTTTTGAACTTTTTTGGGTACATATGTTCATTTTCTCCTTTTAGCCTCCTAAAGTTATACTCTACACTAGCTTCTGGGATCCTCTTTGCGTGACCTGAGTTTTAACTGGTCTCAATTGCAGTATTACTTGTTTGGTAGGTACTTATTATTCTTTAATAGATGGCATAGAGAGCATCATTCTTGCATTTTTTTAAGAAATTTTGGGAACCTCTCATCTGTTTTCTTAGGACGTTAAAACATGTCTTGTATTTTTGACAAAAGTTTTTCTATATTTTTGAGTTCACTTGTCTTTATATCACATTTTCAAAGATGCAATGATAATGAATTTGGATGCTAACCTTTCAGGCATAGTAATAATCAACTTTATAGTGAGGGATATCTTCATTCTAATTGATTTTTGGTTTGATAATTAGAAATGATAAAAGTACGAGTTCTTAATATTTAATCAGTAGTGTGCAATTTGCATGCAGCATTTAAAGCTCTTGGGAAGCTTATTCTGGATGTTGGATTGATGCTGGCACATCATTGTGATCTATATGGTAATGTAAACACATGAATGAGCCTTCATTTCCTTTGTCCCATGTTACACGGACTGCTCTTGCCTAGTGGTGTATGTATAAACATGATGAGACATGGGCATGGCTATGGGTCTCAAACACTTATCCTAAAAGTCCTCCTTATTTGGAGTATCACTTCAGGAATCACGCCTGCATGGATAAACTTCATGCCATGACAAATGCATTGGCTGGGAAACCAAAGTTTTCTATGGCATCCTTTTCATTGTGTTGGTGCTGTCAATCTTTTGTTTACCATTAATTGTGGTTTACTGATATTCTTGTTGTACTTGATGTGCCCTTCCATTGTCAATAAGCTGTATCGAAAGGGATGGAAATGCAGAAGGATGATGGGCTTGAACAGATACTCTTCCACTCTCGATGTCATAAGGGTCGGCTCCTTTATTACTTTCCACCCCAGCAGAGGTGATCATTCTGCTTTATAGTCTCTAATTAATTATTGTTCTGTAGTTTAAGAGTTCTTAAGTTTTCGTAATGTCATTCTTCTTCTGCTTCGCTGATAACATGGCCTAAACATGAAGTATGCATCTATGCTTAGGTTTTGATGTGACTGTGTCTTCCTTCAGTTTTGTGCTTTGTTTGATATATTTTGTAATTGTGACAATCTGATGCCAGTGATCTTCCTTTTGCTATATTATGTAATGTATCAGCTCTCTTGCAATGACTCAAAATATACAAGTACTTATAGATTTTTTCTCTAAAGTTCTACTGGGCTTTCAGCTAAGTGCAACAACCATTTCGATTTATTATACTTTATTACTATTGATGCAATTGTCTCCCTAGTCATTTATGCTATAATCTTTTGAAAGTGATGCATGTTCTTATCGGTTGAGTCCTTGATATCACTGTTTGCGACCTTCCAATGGTGACCAGTTGATATACAAAACAATTTTTAAATTGCAGTGACTGTACTGATAGTGGTGACTCCATGTCATCTTGGTGTGGATGGCATACTGACCATGGGTCATTAACAGGTGAGTTACTGACTTTATCAGCAGGTTCTTATATGTTTTTTTTCTTAATATAGCTTGATGGTATATCACTAATTTGATATAACCATGGGACCTTCACAGCTGCAGATATTTTTTGGCCTTCATGACCTTTTCTTGAACTTCTTGTATAGGTCTTACCTGCGCAATGTTTACCAGAGATGCCAAAGAAATAACCTGCCCTGATAATGCTGCTGGCCTGTATATAAAAACACGCACCGGCCAGATAGTCAAGGTAGGGTTTTCATTATTAAATTTTCATTAATACCAGGTCCAATGGCATTGTGGATTGCTGTTTTCAGCCATTAGTTTTAGATTTTCAAAACTTTGAGAGACTTTTAGATGGGAATTGGTACCTTGATACTGTAGACGTGGCTTTAATAGTTAGGCAGAGCATGCTTACTCAGCATTCTATTTGTGCATCATCTGAGTGATGACTACTTGAGAGTACATAAATCAATGAGATTGGACTCTTCTTTTCTGTAAGTTTTGCTTTATAATTATTGTTATACTATTTCATGCTCATCTGACTTTTCTTAATGCAATAGGTTGCTTTTGGGAAGGATGAAATAGCATACCAAATAGGGGAAACTACTGAAATCTTGTCGGGAGGGTACCTATGTGCAACACCCCATTGTGTCCGGGTAATATCTTCTTTGGAGCAATCTTTCCTTGCAAATGTCATCAATGTGGCTGCATTTAATTGTTTAATCTTTAGTACGCAATCTGAAGTAAGTTAGTTTCTCAGTATATGTTCTGACCTCAACCTTGATTGTTACTGGAGTCCTTTTCCCTTAGACAAATCTGATAAGGGAGCTTGGTTTGTTTTAGGGGGGATTATGTGGGTTGCCAATGCTGCTTGTTCATTTTTAAAATGTGCAATTCCCTCCCCCCCCCCAAAAAAAAAAAGAGAAAATGATCTTATTCATCCTCCTTGCATAAATCGTTGCTGTCAATCCTACTAAGAACTTTGGTTCACAATTGTTCCTTTTCGTGGAAATCTTGACCTTCCAGATGGAATTCTTGACAGGAAATAGGATTATTATGTTGTGGGATTAATACGTGAGGATACAAGAAAGACCATTGTATTTGTAACTTCGATCCAAGATCCAATATTATGAATAGAAGCAATAGGGGACAATAGGATAGCTGAATGCCTAACAAAAGAAAATAATCGTTTTGATATAGCAGTAGGCATGGTTGCAAATTCAAAATCATGAATAACATGGCCCCATTTAGAGAATGTTTGCATTGCCACAGTGGCAGTTCCACGGAATTGTGGACTTCAGAGGAATTCTACTGATCTTATGATTCCACGCCATGCTGATTGACCCAAATATCCTGATCTGCCTTTTCCTCTGCATTCATGTATTAGCTGTTATTAGGCACTCATCTATCTCATCTCTCAGGCACCAAAACGGGAGGTGGCTTTTGGTGTTGACCGCTCAACTTTTGCATTATTTCTACAACCAGACTGGTATGTATGTTAGGTTTTACTGGTACGATTTTGTTATTTGCCTTGGATGGTTCTCTGAAGTAGTAGTAATCAGTTGCTTCTTTATCTTGCTTGTTTGAAAGCCATTCATGAGGCGTAGTTGTATCACAACCATTGGGCTCATCAGCTACAGTTATTTTGTAGATCCTCACATGTTAATTATATATTTTATTGGCAACAGTTTCTTCCATCGTAGCCATTCTTTTGGGTCTAATTCTTGGTTGCAGCCTCTTTTTTTTGGGGGGTGAGGGAGGGGGAGAGAGGGGGAGTAGCTATCAACCATATTGCACATCCTGAATTCCACATATTCAGTAGGCTGCTTAAAGCACCAGATGACAATTTTCTAATAATATCATGAGCATGACATTCTCCAGCCATTTGGAAGGCCATTCTTGCCTTGAGTTGGAAATTGTGATATAACAATTGCTCTTACGCTTGAGTGAAGAGGCAGATTTCTGTACTAATGCTTGCGAATTTAGAATTTGCACACTCAGTTCAGCATCTGGGATCATTCATGAAATAACAAGTGTCTTGTCTGCTGGAGAAAATTTTATTTGGAACAAATAAGGGTCCTTTAGTTTTAGAATCTCCTGGGGTTCAAATATTGACCAACTGCCTTCTAGACCTCCTCTTATTTGATCCTCTTAAGGAATATTTATTGTACAGATATTGCTGGAAATTACTATATTTGAATCATGTTTGTCTCAGATAGGACATGATGACACAATACTATGTAATTTGTAATTTATAACAGGGTAAAATGTTTATAATTTTGTTTTAACCACTGTCTTAGCGTCATATTGTGTCTTCTAGTCTATGCATTTCCCCAATAACCTATTTAGTTGTGTGTTACACTTCTATACAAGAAAGGCATGCCAGATATCTAAAGCTTCCCTGATGATCTTCTGCATGACTCTTCCAATTTTTAATTAGGTTCTTGGTTTCAGTGATGTTAATTAGTTCATGCAACTTAGATATTGTATAATTTCATTCGATTTTCTGACATTTGGTTTCATTAAATGCAATACAGGGATCAAAAGCTTAACTTTCCTCCTAATGTGCGGCTTCATCAAGAGGTACATTGGTCAATTCCAACAGCCCAGCACCAAGATACACAGCAAAGATAACATCACACATATACCTTGACTTATTAAATTCAAAATTGCTAAAAAAAATCTTTAATAATACATCATCATTGTCACTCTTGCTCAGGAAAGTTGCAATTTGGGTAATAATCATGCAATATTCTCAAGAAAAATTTTACGTAATTTCAAACATATGAAAAATAAAATTTTTTCCTTAAAAAAGTGATGTGGGGAATATTTTTTGATAAACAACATAAACAAAGTGTGATGGTTGGATTCTTTATTAGTTTTCTGTGCCGACTTCTGCCGTCCTTTTGGTTATCACATTTTCCAATTTGTGAAAATAGAGCACCTTGATAATATTTGTATATAATTTTTTGTGTTCTTGCCATTGCAGCTGATACCTTCAAATGGAAGTTTGACCTTTGGAGAGTACAGTGAGAAGCTGTTGAACAAGTATTATCACCTGAAAAATTGAGGGCTTAGCTTAAGTAGCTGTCTGTATATGGTAGTATTCTTAATAATTGTCCCTCCAGAAATCAGCTGGAGGAGTGCTAACATGTCATATAAATATGTTAGCCGACATGTTATATAGGTTTTGATTGGTGGGTTGGACATTGTATTCTGTCTTTATAAATAATGCACAATGGAATAAGCTTCTTAATCAGACTGCTGTACTGCATGTAAAATAATGCAGTAAGCAGCACATTTTAATGACATACATAATGCTTTTCAAAATTCGACTCCCTACAGCTTTGTCTATTCTATGAAGATACGTAGGATTTGTTTTCCGCATTTTAATGATCGGTTTGTCAAATGTGACACAATGCCGAATCATTGGTTTCCAATAAAATAGAATGTTATTTATTTAAATTAAAAATAATAATAAATGTAGAATTTTGTTTCTGTGACCGAGTGGTATATGGTGGAATTATAATTATTGCGTGGCTTGCATAATTTGAGAGATATGTTTATCTATTATATTGATTTGTCACAATTATTTTAAAAATTAAAAATAGTCGAGAAAATCATAGAAAAAATCATCACATAATTTATAGGTAATTTTACCGTAACAAAGTTATTATTTTATAATAAAAAGACAATGATTAGTTATTTAAAATAAAAATTGAAAAATATAGACATATTAGTATAATTTTTGAACTTATCTTAGTACTCCTAATTTGTGGATAAATGTATCAGAAATAAAGTTATTATTAGCATCACGTAATAAAACAAAGTTATAATTCTATAATTAAAATATAGTGATAAATTTTCTTATTTAAAATATGAAAAGACAAAAATGATGATGATGAGGTGGCAAAATGGAAAGTTGGGATTCCAGAAGGCGGACGTCGGCGAAAGGGTGGGCGGAGAAAGGACAAAATGACACGTCGGCGTGGCTCAAATGCATAACACGGCTCTTCTGCGTAAAAGGGAGTGCGCTTTTCCCACACGTCTCTTCCTTTGACCTTATCCAGATGTTCTTTGTACCGACGAAAATACCCTTTAAAATTAGTTTAGCAGCATTGACAAAAAAATGTTAAATCTTTTTATAAATTCGTTCTAATTTTGCTGACCCTACATTACATGGAACTAAATAAAAAAAAAAACATGAATTTTATTTGTAATAAAATTTATATTTGGAACTAAAAATTAAAACATCGAATTCAATTGGATTTTTATACTTGGAATGATAAAAATAAAATATAGATTTTATTTTAAATATTAGTTTTTATTTAATTAATTTTAAGTTTCTCTCTTTAAGATTAATTAGGATAAGATAAACATTTAAAAGTAAAATTGGGTTGCCATAAAATTAGCAGAGTTCATTCGTAAATTATATCTTTTTTTCCTAATTAAAAATGTATAATTAAAATTAGCAAAGTTCATTTCTAATTAAAATTAGTAGATCTTATAAAATGTTATTTTTAACTTGAATCCAAATAAATAATAAAGCTAGAAAAATAATGAAAACGAAAGATATCATATTAGATGGTGTTAAGAATTTTAAAAAATATGTATGTATTATCGAACGGTTTTCATTTTTTTTTTTAAAAAAAGGTTGGGGAGGGGCGTTTTGGTCATATTGGAAGAGAGTAGGTTTCACTGCAACGTGATGTACTTGTCGATTGAGGGACCACCTTGTCTCAAGTGAAGTCAAATGAAGCCTATTTTTAGCCACCGCCCAAAGAGCCATCATCGCTTCTCCAACGAAGACGAAGATAGGGAAAGAGCTTTTCCAAATTTCTCACTCTAGCCATGCCCATGGCCATTTGTCACTCCTCCCAACGGAAAAGCACTTTGAGGAGAAAGTGTTTGGCTATGGTGAAGCAGCAGAAGACAAGGTTTTACATACTGGGGCGATGTGTGTCCATGCTCTTGTGTTGGCACGATCATTCTCTTTCTGATTAAGCTCCTCCTTCTTCAGTGGGCGATTTTGGGTTCTTCGAGGGCCATCGCAGATCAAATGGATTGATCGGATGGAGGGATATGATCGACTATTCCCCTTCACAATTGGGTGAACTTGAGTTTAGTCGGGATTTTGGAAGGCCTTTTGCTGCACTTCAACATGACAATGACAGTAGGAAGAAAGAAGAGGACATGCAAGCTGAAAAGTGCTTTTTGGAGATGGGTATGCTTTGAAGGTTTCTTATTTCTACACTTGAGGCTGTCCTGCCACAAGAACCAAATAATTTAAAGTTGGGCATATGAATTTTGTATACAACAGCATGTTTGATTATATAAGATATCGTTGATTTTCACAATTCATGCGATAGAAGATTTATTCTAAATTAGTTTTCTTTGTATGCACCTCCTTCAATGGACGTGGACCTCTGACCATTGTTAGCATGGCAGTCGAGAAATGTGACCATTGATTAGGAAAAAATGAAAATAAGAGAAAACAAGATGAGTTGAATTTGCCTTTACTCTACTTTTGACGTTTTTCAGGGTTGAAATTAATGCCATTCTTAATGTCTTTTTCAGTAAGAAGGTTTTTCCATTTCTTTTGCACTGGCGATATAAAATTACCGTAAAGCCACTAAGTGGGAAAAGAGAAAACAAAATTAAAAATAACCAGAACCGATCTATGAATTCAAATGGAAGTGGGGTTAAGTTTACTTAAATAGGACTGAGGTTCGATTTCTGTTGGAAGTATCGAACCTTTACATATATAGAATATTTCCCGTTGAGAGATCCATCATTTAAAAAGGAATCACTGTAACAATCAGTTCGGATTAATCGAGTAGAAATCTTGAATAGCAGACGGTATCTAAGACATGGTAAAAAAAAAAAAAGAACAGTTGGATTAATCGACTAGAAATCTTGAATAGGTCATGGTAAAAAAAAAAAAAAGAAGTTTCGCTGTTGTGCCTAGATATACCATAATTCAATCCACTATTTGGTTTGTTTGGAAATTTTAATTTCTCTCATTTCTTTTATTTTATTTGTAATACAAAAAATTAAATTAATAATTAATTAATTGTGAAAATATTTTACAAGTAAAAATTAAAATTTTGCTGTTAACAAATTAAATGATAATAATTTTCACTTAATCATATTTTTTTTTTTAGTAATATATGAATAGGTATCCGAATTCATATTTCAATCTGATTTGGAATTTGAAATAATTTATTTAAGGAGGCTATCCTCTCAATATAGTCTGTTTCAAGTCCAAATCATGACTTAAATTTGAAATCTTGATTAAAAAATTTAATATCATATCATATTTTATTAAACTAATTCACCGTAGTTCACTTGATCACATTTTAATTCATCTTTCCTAAGCATGCCCTGTTATCGTGTCTGCACACGCGTCAAATGACCAGTAATGCTGTAATACTAAAACATAGTTTTTGTGCAGCAAACCTTGATTTGAAATAATGTAACAATCTTAAATTTAGAAAATCAGATAATATGTGAGGAGTTGTTGGAAAATTCCTTTTTTATTTTTATTTTTATTAGCTTATTTCTATTTTTTCTTATTTTATTTTTAGTATTTTTAAATTAAAATAAAAATTTAATAAAGATACAAGAATTACAACTAGAAGTTATATTTCTTAATAAAAGAGATTTGATGTCCATTTGACTAAATTTAATTCCAGAGTTTATACGTCAAAATGTTTTGATAAAATAAGATAAAAAAGCTTATAAAAAATTCAATGAATTTTTAAATTGTTGCGTTTTGTGATATTGAATTTTGATAAACTATTTTTAGTGTTGAAATGACTAAAAATAGGAAAGGACCATTAATATCATATAAATAGTTATTTATGGACATGAAAATGATAAATATGAGATAATCAAATATTAATAAAAATAATTTTGTAAGTATATATGTTGTTTACTCGAGTAGTATTCATTTATTTAATTTTTTTTTATTTTTGAAAAAAAAAAAACAATTGCTTAAGGAAACGCAGCGTTGGGAGGCGCTCGACACGTTGGAAATTGATGGCTAAATTCGAACTCCAAGTTCTCGTCCTTATGCTCCAAAACCCTAAATCTGGCTTTTTTTGAATCAACTAATTGCAGTATACAGGTTTGCAATTTGGCTTTCATGCATTCCCTATTTAGTTTCTGTTCAATTATCATTGATTTGCAGTTACACTGTTGGGTTTCTTACTAGGTTTTTGTCTACTTGTGTTAACTATATGTTCTGATGAGCCTTAACTTGGAGTATTTTTGTTTTTTCCTTGAATAACTGACTGCGATTGCTTATGATACATGCAGAACTTGCGTAATTTGAAGGATTTGAGGTGTGAAATTTCCAAGTTTGGATGCAATGTTGGTCGAAAGTAAGTTCGATTTGACTCTGAAATTGTGGGCACTACAAATTCCTCGCGAACTCTGCAAGGTTGTCAGTCGGATTCTAAATGGGTGAGTTCTAAACCCATGTTGAGTGTATCTCACCGAGAATCGATTACTCTGTTGTACTGTATTTTCTCTGTGTACCTTTTGGGTCTTAATAGCTGACTCTGCGTGAAATCATTGTAACAAAGGACATAAACATGCATGTGTGCACATTAGCCAACAACTTGTTATGTTCATAGATGAGGTTGAGGTTGAAAAACAGGAAAAACATAATGTACTTTTAGCAATGCTAGTCATTAAGTTTAAGTTCTTACTCCAAAGGGAGTTTACTTAAACTGAGTACTAGCTTATCGGGGAGTTTCATTTTAGTAGAAAACTCTGGAAGGGTACACTAGGAGGAAATGTTGGTCAGCAGGGAAGGCATGGTTCAGTAGTTGCCGTGTTTAAGATTACTTTTGATATATATATATATATATATATTTATTTATTTATTTATTTCTTTTCTTTTCTTTACGGAGGTGGGGCAGCAGGGGATACTACTGTCTAATTCAATTCTTAAATTGAAGGTCCTGATATTTACATTTTGTTAGCCAGATTGCAATAGTTCTCTGGTTCTTTTGCATCCTATAAACTTTCACTGGCTTATAATCATGTATTCATGTGGCACTTATCAATGAGGCCTGATCTATTGGGAGAAGAGTCATAATGCTCCAGGCATGTTTGTTTGCTAGCAGACTTTATTTCCATTTCAAGAACAAATAGAGATGTTCTCTGTTTTTTCGCAGGTATTTGCTTGATAAGCCTCGTATCAAACCTATTACAGAAGACCCTTCATGTGATAAGAATCGTTATTTGATACTGTCTGAGAGGGTGCAGGATCCTGGTAGGAGATTTTAACATTCACAATATTGGTGTTTTGACAAAACAAAAGTAATGTTCTCTGCCCGGTTTAGGATTTGTCCAATTAGTGAAAATTGCATCACTTTATTCTTTAAAGCTTCCAAGTTATGTAAATGTCAAACAATGGCAAGGCACGAAAAACAAAAGACAGAAGAAAAGAACACTTGATGACATACTTAGCTGCTAACTGGGCACTCATCTTTTTCCTTGTTTTGAGCAGAGTTATCTGAAATTCCCAGTGAAAAACTTCATGAGCTTCAAGGAATATGTAAAGTTCAAGTTGTTCCCTATTCATTGACACTTGGATATTCCTATTGGAGCACAGGTTTGTGTTGTACTTGTTCTCACATCATATTTTGCTTCTCTTCTATCTTGGTTCCGTGCTTTCATTGATGTAGTTGCTTTAAAGGTTTAAGAGAAGAGAATGGCTTTGCTATGATATTTCATGTAGTTACATTAAATGCCTTCTTATATCCCTATCTTTTATATCAAACGATGTAAAAATTTTCTTGTATGTCATTAGACCAAATAGATTCATTTCTGGGCATATGAACAAAGCAGAAGCAAAAGGGTAAAGACCGGATGATATTGACCACTGGCCTCTTGGCCGAGTGGTAAAAGGGGGCTCATCCCTCACTTATGGTGAGCATTCGATCCCCTGCTATCCTCCTCCCTTCTTGTGACATTGCCTCCTGGTGGAACAAGAAAAAAAAAAGGATCGGATGATATGGAAGGATATGTATGCCATCTATATCAGTCATTTGATTATCATAAATTTAATCTAGTTACAAAGCTAAAAGGTGGCTGTGACTTAAGTATCCCGAGAGCCAAGTTAAACTCATGCATAACAGGCAGAATATTTTTTAATGTGAGAGACTTTATTCTTTTGTTTCCCTTTTGAATATCCATCGTAAAAATTTATACTGATTATATCTGTAACCTATATGGGAATGCCATTTAGCATTTCTTACCATATGTGATTGATTATATAGAATTTGTTTTCTGTAACTTCAGTTATTTGCAGTTGTCTTATGAAGCTTTGAATTGTTAGGTGAAAAGGTTTGGAATATTAGCTACATTTAATTAATCCAAATTTTTTCATGGCTTTTTTCGTCATTAATTCTACAATTTTATTGGTACTTCTTTGATTATAGAACATGTCTTGAAGCAGATCCTGCCTCCTGGAGTTGAGGTTCCTTCATCTTTTGAAACAATAGTTAAGTATTTTATTTATATTATTACTTCTTATTTCCACTTTATCAATTTTGAATTTTTGGTGGTACAAGTATTTTTCTTCCTCTGTCAATGATGGCTCCTCATAATAATGCAGGTCATATTGCCCATCTGAACATCACAAGTGAACTGCTTCCCTTTAAGGATGTCATTGCGAAGGTTATTTATGATGTATGTCCATTGTTCCTTTATGCATTTTCTTGCTTCTAAACTTTACTGTGTGTGAATCATTCAATAGTGGTATCTGACAGTTTTGAAAAGCTAAATTAAGGTATATTACAATATTGTGCAAATTGTTGCGCTTGCAAAACGGTTCTCTGGTTCCCTCTGATGGCACCATTCGTTGCTATAGTCTATCCCTGGCCACATCTCAGTTTATATTATGTGGATGCCCTTTATTTGTGGTTTTCTTCTAAATTTTTAGAAAGTGATTTTAATGGGTGTATTCTCATTTAGGTTATATAAGGTCTGGTATAAGTTCTTTGCATGCCTTTGTCTCGGTAATATTCATACTGAACATTGGTATAAGCTTTTGCTGCAAATGTTATCATGGCCTTACTGAACCTGCCACTTTCCATTTTAGTAACTTTGACTCATCCTACCCAACCTCTTTCAGCACTTGCATATTGCTCGTTTAGCAAGGTTTCAGCATTATGGTTAATTGTTTCTTAGATAACATTTCTAGAAATGACCCTGTCTGACATGACGTGTTTCTTGTTGACTTTAAATTGTAACGTCTTTTATAAGTTTGTCGTGTGTGTCCATGTTGTGTTGTGTGCCCTGCATCCATGTCCTTGCTAGATGGTTATGATCTAATGCTGCATCTCTTGCAAAGTTTCCATGACCTATTTGCACTGTTCAGTGCCTATCTCATGCTATAATTTATGAGCTTTTGATTTTCCTTATATTTGATCCATATGCACTTGACTATAATCATTTTGCTTCTGAACTTTCACCTATGACATCTGCCCTTGTTATTATTTTTTGTGGCAGAAAAATTATCCAAGGATTAAAACTATTGTTAACAAGGTTGGGATGATTTCTAATGAGTTCCGTGTTCCCAAATTTGAAGTTTTAGCTGGAGAAAATGATATGGTGACAGAAGTAAAGCAATATGGGGCAAGCTTTAGGCTTGATTACAGTTTGGTCTACTGGAACTCCAGACTGGAACACGAGCACATGAGACTGGTTTCTCAATTCCAGCCAGGGGAGGTCATTTGTGACATGTTTGCTGGTGTTGGGCCTTTTGCTATTCCAGCAGCTCAGAAGGGTTGTGTTATTTATGCAAATGATCTGAATCCAGAGAGTATTCATTATTTAAAGATCAATGCCCAAATCAATAAGATTGATGACTGCATCCGTGCATATAATATGGATGCAAGGAAGTTCATTTCTGAGATGATAGAAGAGCCTAATGGTGGAATTACTCCAGAGAGTAATATTCTGATTTGTAGAACTACTGAGGAATGTGAATCACAAGCAGCTGCAGAAACCAGATCTGAAAGCGAAAAGTTTCCAGGTAGGAATATATCTCAAATTATTAGTATTTGTTGTCAGTCTGTAATTCCATTACTTGAACCTTTTTGTAGTTGAGCAGAAAGAAGACCCCTATAACATTGCAACTGAATCAATGTCACTGGAAAGCTGTTGTACAAATGCAGATGTGACTGTAGCTACTTGCAAAAGACATTCAGAGCTTCATCCAGGAGGTATTATGAATATGACAGAGCATCTATTGGTAACCAATTGTTTGTTCTTGATGAAGATTCTTTTGACTTGTTTGGGAATATTTTTAGTTTAGCCTGTTGTATGCAGATTTTATTGTGGAAAAATGAAAAAGAAAGAAAAAGATCAGATTCATTTTTATTCATTTAGTTTTTTCAAGTACTTATCCTATTTAAACTGTCCTTTTTTTTTCTTCCTCTTTCAACTGCAGAAAATGGAAGTGCTGACAGTGCTGGTTGTAGGAAAAAAACCACAAACAAGAGGATGAGAGGCTCTGAGTTAGATAACATCAAGACATGGGAGCATGTTGATCACGTGATAATGAATCTACCTGCTTCGGCTCTGGAATTTCTGGGTGAATGCTCAATTATGTTCATTTCTCTCCATGATTTATTTCATTTTCCTTCTTATCTGAACACTCCTAAAACATACATACTCCTTTAATTTGGTATTTGTATCCTTCACATCTCTCTCTCTCTCTCCCCCTGATAAAAGAACAATAAAGGGCTCAGTGCTACCCCCTCCCAAACCCCCCCCCCCAAAAAAAAAAAACACCCTTTGCACAAGAAGTTTCTATATAGTGCTCCATCTTTTAGCGTCTCTCTGTTGTTGCCATTCAGAATAAGTTTGTTGTATTTCTGTTTACAAGTCTTTTTGTGTCTCTTACGTTGTGGTCCATCTCTATGCTTAATTGTTTTTCATCCTGGGGTTGAGTCATGCTGCTATCATATTTTATTCCGTTTTATACAACCCTTTCCAGCTTGTTATTCGTATTATCACTATGACTAACTTGTCATATATAAATGCATTATATGAAGTATGGTTTTTTAACCAATCCATTTTGATGCATTTAATCTTGCTTGGTATCTTCCCATATGGATCAGTTTAAGTGTAGTCTGATGAACAGCTTGAAATTGTCCATCAGATGCTTTCAGAGGCCTCATTCAGAGGAAAAATTGGAAAGGATCTCTCCCTTGGATTCATTGCTACTGCTTCATGCGCTCAAATGAAACAGAAGAAACAATACTGGTGGTACGTTCACCCCGTTTGAGACTGTTAACTGTTATTTACTGCTTGAAATCTTAGACTCTATGCCTGGATATGATAAGAGGATGACCTTTATTCAGGTTAATTGGGGAGCAGGACAAAATTTGCTAATATAGTGTTAGCTATGCATCTATGTTGGGACAAGACACAGATGAAATCTTTTTTGTTGGTTTCAATACAGTATGTTTACACATTATATTATTTTATTTTGTTCGCTTAGTTGCTTCTCCAACCGTATCGCAGAAGGCAGAGTCTTTATTAAATGCTGTGATAAGAGATCCACGATTTCATAGGGTTAGGGATGTTGCTCCAAACAAGGTATTGAAGATGGTGTAGTTATTTTAATCTCTTTCCCCTCTGTCCTCTCTCTCTCCCTCTCTCCCTCCCTCTCTCTCCCTCCTTATTTATTCATAGAACTTGCAGTCTCTTCTTTGTTGCTTCACTTCTCTGATAGATGCCTATATACAACCTGGTTACTAACTTGTTCTCTTTTGCAGGCAATGTATTGTTTAAGCTTTAGGCTGCCAGATGAAACATGCATCAGTGGAGAGGTTGTCAGGTAGGTCTACCTAACAGCAACCAGAAGTTCTTATAAATCGACAAAGCTATTCCTCTTCTCTGTTTTGGTGGTGTTGCCACAGGTTTTGAGAGTTATGTTGCTAGGCAAAAGGTTCTCGCCTGACCAACTGAAGCTGCATCGTGTAGTGAATTCACAATTTAAGATTCTGATTGATTTATTGATTTATTTATTTATTTTCCTTCTCATCCCATTGCCGATTCTTTAACATGAAGCAGTATCTTGTAATGATTATTTACAAGGCTAGTGAATAGGCAAAATTGACTTGTTGCAACCTGTTAGCACTTTTATTTAATTTTTTATATAAAAATTATTTTATTTTATTTTATTTTGGTGGTGTTACACGCTTCTGATTGACTTGTTACAATAATTATTATTTTTAAAAATTAATTTTTATTCATAAGATTTTATTTTTCATAAAAAATTAATTAAAAATAAAATAAAAATAACTGGATACGAATCGGTGCCTTTCCAATACCAATTTTGCCTATTCAATGTGGGTTGTCTGAGCATGTCACTTACATATTCCGACTATTGAATTATATCTTTTGGTTCAAATGATTGTCAAACTCTGTGTCTATAAAAAATTGCTAGGAGATTTAATTTAATTGCTAGGCAATTTAGGCAATTATAAAAAAATTGTCTATTATATATTCCGACTATTATCTGAGCTGATTAATAACAAATTAATAATGCCAATACGGAAAGTGCTAGGAGATTTAACCAAGGGTTAATCAGACATCTTCTAAGTGGAAGTGGAACGCCTGCTGGGAAAGGTGAGATCATCGTATACCTATTTTTAGTCTCTTTGATCAGAATGCCAAAAGCATTGAGCCAGGCGGGTTGAGAGACGCTGGGAGATTTTTGAGGTTGATGGGAAGCCTAAGTATGAAATGGACTTGATGGGCATAGAAGAGAACAAAGGACTAATTGCAGCAGAGGCGGTTCGACATATGCCTTAACAATGGAGAACTTTGGATCCACGTCTTGATGACTACCCAGGCATGTCTGATCGTATTAATTATGCTTGTAGTTTGTCTGATTGCACCGCTTTGGGATATGGGTGTTCTTGCAATCAGAAGAGTTGGGACTGTGACTTTTCGGGTTCGACTGTGGTGCCTGATGTTGATCCATCCGAAGGAAATTTCCTGTTCCCTGTTATGATTGCTTATAATTCGGCAAATGCCCCTGCGACGTGAAGGTTTAGGAAATATAGTGACACTTTTTATTGAGATGTTTGATCAGGTTTTTTATTGTGCATTAGATCAGCTTCAAGAATGTATAAATTTCAGCTAAGACTTTTAGGTTGTATTATAAGATAGACTAGCCCTTTCTTTTCTTTGGAAAATGTCTCCCATTTGTCGCTGATGTTTCTTCTTTTCATTCATGTTGAAATTAAAGTACATTGTTTTTCTGTTGTTTTCGGTTTTACAAATCTACGTTGAAACTGGCCCTCCAAGTTCCTGTTGTATATGCAGATGTGAAGGTGTGAAGCTTTAGACCATGCCAAACCTCTAGAGTCTGCATCCTAAGGCTGACGTTAAATCTCTCTTCACTTGGTAATTGCATTCTAGGATGTCCTTAGTCTAGAAGGATTAGTATTAAAGTAGCAAATCATCTAGCCAAGTTTGCTTTTTATTTGATGGGAGTTATGTCTTTAACCACCAGATCACAAATCTCCCTCCCTGCTTAATGGGATGGAAGGGACTAGATTTATTTATTTATTTATTTATTTTCCTTTGGGGTTTGGAGGGACTAGGACCTTTTATTGTGCAGAAAAGTTCCTTTCGAGAGGGTTAATGATTTAAACCTAGAGGTATTAATTATTTGATTAATTAAAATTTTCTTTATTCTATCATATATAAACAAAAATGTTAACAAGTATATAAAAAAATATAATTTGACAATATTTGAAATAGTTTATTGAGTTTTTTTATTTATTAATCACATGAAAAGAGTTATCTTATTGTATAATTTTAATTTTACAAATCTCTTATTAAATTAAAAATAAAAAAAAGTGTTGCTTTATCATATCTTGCTATTATTCATGCTACTTGACCTTTTAACTTAAAGCATGTAAGAGATTTTGCTCAAAAAGGTTCATGTTGCTGTGGAGATAAGCTTTTAACATTGCACCAAAGCAAAAGCTCCCCTCTCTCTCTCTCACGATATCCATAATAGATATTCATATTATATTAGGTTTTGGACAACCATAGGTTATCACAAAGCTGGACGAGATGATGGTGCTGATGGTTTAAGTTTTGTAACATGTCTTATGTGTGGTTCCAGAGACATATCATCAAATACTAACATTTTTCCTCTAACAAAGTTTAAAGGGAATATGGAGAAAAAGAAACCCCCCCCCCCCCCATTACCTTTCGATCGCGGCAATAGTCACATAGCAATTTCCCAATTTAGCTGCAAATCACACCATCTACTTGCCGCCTTCATCCTGATCAGCCCTCTCCCATCCGCTGACCTTATCCATCCACGTTCGATTTATATCAGCCAAGTGCAGGTGGCTACTTCCATGAAATAAGGACCTCTTCTCTGCCTATTTTCCTGTTGCTTGTCTTGGGCTTCAAAAACTCCTTCCACCTGAGGTCATATTGCCGATGCCACTTATGCAAACTCCCCATCTTCATTCGCAAACACCTGGAGATTTTGGTGCTTCCGGGTGCTCCATGATGCTAGCAAAAGATGAAAGGCCAAGAAACCCATTTTAGAATTTGACCGTGTTCACGTCTAAATTCCTCCATACCCAATCTTCCGACATATATATAAAGAACCAGGAGCTGATCCTTGCGGCCAAAATCCATGATTATCCAGCTCTCATTCGCAGAACTAGCAAACTCAGGATGATCATGGTCAATCCAGTCTAACGAGAACTTAAGGGCCTAAACAATCTGGTTCTTGCTGGAGTCCCATGAACGACCAAAAAAAAAAAAAAATTCGACCACCACAAGAACATGCATGACTGGCTTCATTCAATGTGTTTCAAAGCTTGGGTTGGGTTGGGCCACGTATGGATCTCTTATTCAAGCCCGGCCCATTATCACCCAATAGACCATTCTTTCTTAAAAGTGACGAGTTCTGAACTCGGGTCAACAATGACCCACCCGTCTGCACCCAGATCACAAAATTCACGTCGCGGGGAGGGGGAGAGAGAGAGAGAGAGAGAGAGAGAGAGAGAGGTCCCCAAAGTCCGTCGGTTGTCTTGCTAGTCTTCAGGAGAGTTTTATTAATGTGATTTTCTGAAATTTGCTAGCAGATCTACGTGCTTCTTCTCTCTCTCTCTCTCTCTCTCTCTCTCTCTCTCTCTCTCTCTCTCTCTCTCTCTCCCTCTCTCCCTCTCTCACGTCAGATCAAATCAATTTGTAAGCAAAATTCACTCTCTCAATTCTCCAATTTAGGGTTTCCAGATCTGCGCACATCCTTTACTCAACAATTTTCTGATTCAATTGATTCTGTAGAATTCTCCTAGGGTTTTTGTATTTTCTTCTGCTGCGAAATGCCGGTGAAAGCAGCACAATCGTCGTATCGAGATCGGACGCAGGAGTTTCTCAGTGTTGCAGAGAAATTAAAGACGTCGTTCTCGTCGGCTTCTTCGTCGCAAAATGGACCGAGTAGTAGTGGCAGTAGTGGGAGTAGATTGGGTAGTGCCGAGAGATCGCGATCTGCTGCCTCCATTCATTCCGAGTTCAATAAGAGAGCTTCCAAGATTGGGTATGGAATTCACCAGACTTCGCAGAAGTTGGCCAAGCTTGCACAATGTGAGTTATTAGTTTGTCCATGTTTGCAATTGACTTTTCTTCGGATTTCTTTTATCTCAATTGGCGCCTGTTCTATTGGTTTGCTGATGAGAATTTAGATTAATTGAGATTTTTCATTATGGCATAATTCGGGTTCTTGGTTATTATAATTCATTACGGCATAGGAGCATTATTTTTGTCTTGGAACAAGTTATTCAATGCATTAAAAAGACTGGATGGGAAAATAGAGATGAACTCCCCTTTCTCTCACTAGGCTTGAGTTGAGGAGTATTCGGTTAAAGAGTCCATGTAGGTGACTCCATATAGTTAAGACTTGAAGCTTCATTAAATATTGGTTAAAGGCAGGCAAGAGGTTAAGTTTGAGAAAGATTGCTGAGCTATGAAGAGTTCTGAGGAACTTTATACTATGACACAAAGGTGCTATTCGGATATATGGATGCCATTGGGTCATGAAGCGAAGAAGAGATGCTGAGGCATGAGCCATGGTCTGCCTAAGTCTGTTTTCAGTTATTTGGTGCAGAATTTTGGGACGAATTACTTATATTGTAGAGATTTATACCCCACCTCCACTTTTCCAAGTAATGCTGTGATCTTTGGTGGTTTCCATTTTTGAGCATGGAACTTCTTCATAGAGTTAAAGTTCTGCTTATCATCATGGTTTGAGATTGTGTTTAGTGATGGTTTCTAATGGAACTCTTCGATGGTTTCCTCTGCCCATCCCCACCCCTATTGGGGCCCAGGGCATGGGTCCTGATAAGGAGTGACAGATCACTTGAAAATGAAATTAACCAACAAGTAACGAATTTTTGAAATGAAGCCACCAAAAATTTTCCTTTTTCTCCTCTTAAGATCGATTCTGGTGATGGTGCTTCAAATGGGACATAATCTTAGGGTAGATATAAGACATGGAGAGACATTGCCATTGAAGGAGGCGGAGTAGAGATAGGCAATGAAACTTGAAACTCTAATGTCTTTGTTCAATAGGTGGATTCCGTGGGTAATCTGACACAGAAAGAGGAGGCAATTAGACTAATTTCTTTTCCAATACTTTTGCTGAGCAATGAAATCCATAAGTTTGGCATATCAATGCCTAATTGGAGTGGGGTGGGGGTGGAACAATGGTATTTTTCAAGCATGTTCTGAACCCAACTTGGGTTTAAATATTTCAGAACCCGACCACAAACTTTACATGGACCATACCCTTCCCATTAGGGGCAGGTTCGTCTGGTTCATGTTGTGATCGCCATCCCTGATTGTACTTTATAATCCATAACTTTTTGCAACTTTTTTATTCCTCTTCTTTTTGTTGATTTTCTTTGGTTGGATTTGGCTCTGATGGAAGAGGATTATGGTTACAAGGTTTTTGGTAAAACACCTTTGCCACTTAAATCCAAGATTGCATCTTGTTCTATAATGTTTGGAATAAAAATAAGTATCTAGTAGGGATTGAATTTGCAGTTCAAATGATTCTCATGGCCTTGGCCTTAATGGAATCATCATAAACAATGTGTGATTGAATTGGTCATCATGTTAGGAATGGAAAGAAGAGGTATGCTGAAAATGCTTGGTAGCTCAAGAGCTTCCTTTCATTAATGGCTCGGGATGAGCATTACAGCAGAAAAGAAGAAGAGAATTCAGTCTCTCTCTAAGAGCAGACTGCCCACACTTAACAAAAGCCAATCATCTCTCTCTATATCCCTTCCGTTTCCCTTCATGCCCTATTTATAGCCTAAATTCCTTCCTAACCACTCGAGATTCCCTCAACAGCAGATCTAACATCCTCTAACAGTTTTATGCTCCTTGCCTTCTGCGTTGGTAAACTTTCAGCCCACTTGGGTTGGCTACATGTCTTGCTGCAGCCATTTCATCACCCATCTGGACTGAAGATGCCACATCTTCGTCCAGTTGGCCACTTGCAGTTACTTCCCTAACAGGGCGGGTTCGTCTGGTTCATGTCGTGATTGCCATCCCTGATTGTACTTTATAATCCATAACTTTTTGCAACTTTTTTATTCCTTCTCTTTTTGCTGATTTTCTTTGGTTGGAATTGGCTCTGATGGAAGAGGATTATGGTTACAAGGTTTTTGGTAAAACACCTTTGCCATTTAAATCCAAGAATGCATCTTGTTCTATAATGTTTGGAATAAAAATAAGTATCTAGTTGGATTGAATTTGCAGTTCAAATGATTCTCATGGCCTTGGCCTTAATGGAATCGTCATAAACAATGTGTGATTGAATTGGTCATCATGTTTGGAGTGAGAGATAAAAGGATGACATATGGATGTAATGGACTGTAAGATCTCCAAAATGCTAATTCTGCTACTTGGCAACCATAATGGCCCTTTCATGCTATATTGGTCCACAACAAGAATAATTACGGTTGTTAGTGATATGTAATGGCTTGGCGCTGTTAATCCGTATTACCACCTTAATCAGATGGTTCAAACCCATGGTTACTTACACCTATGACGTGTTTTAATGTAAATGTGTCATTATTTTAAAATATTATGCTCCAAATGTAGCTCATTAGAACATCGTGGTAATTCTCAAGTGTCAATATCTGGCCGCTGTTGCCTGCTTCAAAATTTTACTAGATAAATTACATTTTCAACCTTGAAGTTTGAAGCTAGGTCTAAGTTCTAATTCAAATGAGGGGTGCATCTAAACCCTTAAATTGAAAAGAGGGGGATGGGTGCTTTTGCATCGGTGTCTGATACAAACCTTGAAATTTGAATTGTTACTTAAATACAATATGAAGATTCTACTAGAAACTTTTTGGAGTATAAGGCTTGAATTGTTGCCAACCTAGAACATTGGCAGTTTCTTTGTAATTTTTTTCAATACAGGGTTCAATTGCCATCTATCCCTAAAATTCGGGTCCAGGTTAATATTTTTAAATTTACTTTGGCGTGAACTCCAACTTTGATCATGGACATAAGTCTCTTCTGCCAATTCCACTATGATCTAGGGGTGGCTACAATATAATGCTTTCAGTTGACTAGCATTTCTCAATTTTTTTTTTTTTTTTTCCAGTTGCATCCATATTGCCAGACCCCACTTAGTGGGATAAAAGCACAATTCTTGTTGTTGTATAAAGAAAACAATCATATACGTGATCATGCTATATAAAATAGAGTACAATGGTATAGAATGATTCATATAGCTGACCCCACTTAGTGGGATAAAGGTTTGGTTGTTGTTGTTGTTGTTGTTGTTGTATCTGGTTTCGCCTTACATAGCATGGATTGTAAACTGGGTGAGTTGGGATTTCAAGGCTATTTCTTAAACATTTAGAAGTGGTTTGAGTGACAGCCACTTTGTATGACATAACAATCTTTACTTGATAAACCATACGACCTCTTCTATATCTTGAAAATTGGAGTCAGACAATTTTGTGCTTATTTATTTCTTTATTTATTTGATAGCAAAAGGAATTATATTCTATCAAAAGGACATCTTTGTTTCTTGAGGATTTTTTACAAACAAGTACTTGGAAATAAAGGTAGGAACATATTCAGAAGCCAACTATTTGTGTGTGTGTGTGTTGGGAGGGTAATTTAAACATTTTGAATGGTATAAATGAAAGAACCTGGAAGTATTATGGGTAAAACAAGGACTTTCTCTATAAAAGGTTTTGCTTCCCTACTCCATACCCCTTAGAGTCATCCCTGAATAAAGTTTATAATATTCAGAGATCAAGGCATGTACTTGTGCATTTGCACAAAGCATTTGATATCGTGTGGAGCAAAGTTTCCTTCAGGTCCCCTCTCCCCAAAAAAAAAAAAAAAAAGAACTTACAAAGTACTGTGCAAGCCTTTAAGTGTTAGATGCTGACGCTCTTTCTAGGAAATGATATTTCCCTTATCAATTATCATGCTCATACTGATTTCTTTGATTTTGTTGGAGCATAACCATACAATTTGGATTTAACTCATGACTGCTGGTCTTAACTACAACTAACTCTAGGGGTTGATGTTCTGATCTCTTCAATATCATCGAGGCACCAAAATTTATTTATTTGATTTGATGAACAAAAAGTTGTATTAAGGGCTTCAAGGGGAAGCCACTCAAAAGCACAAAGCACCAAAATTTATGTCAAATCAACTTCATCCTAGCATGTATGTTTCTTGTTGATGGGGATGGATTGAAGAGAAAGATCATATAACATATCACCAAAAACTTGTACATATTTTTTTACAATCCTTAATAGTGTAAAAGTTTCACCCACAAGGTTGATAGGACTTTTGATTTTGATCATTTGTGACCGTGTCTCCTTGTTTGGACCAGAGATATTGACTTTTTCATTCTTATCCTCAACAGTGGCAAAGCGGACGTCTGTTTTTGATGATCCAACAGTCGAGATACAAGAACTGACAGCTGTCATTAAACAGGATATTACTGCACTTAACTCAGCTGTAGTAGACCTACAGCTCCTCTGTAATTCCCAAAATGATAGCGGTAATGTTTCAAGTGACACCACTAGCCATTCAACAACAGTTGTGGATAATCTGAAGAATCGCTTGATGAGCACCACAAAGGAGTTCAAAGAAGTTCTCACAATGCGTACAGAGGTACCTTGAATGTTATTTGATCACATAAACTTGCTGCAAATGAGTCTTAGTTTTATGCTTAGTCTTTGTAATGAGACTGCCTCATTATTTCCACATCATAACAGAATTTGAAGGTTCATGAGAATAGAAGGCAGTTGTTCTCATCAACTGCTTCACAAGATGCTGCAAATCCTTTTGTCCGTCAACGACCTTTGGCTGCCAGATCATCTGCAAGTGCATCACCAGCCCCACCTCCTCCATGGGTCAATAGGTCTGGATCTTCTCCACCGTTGTTTCAAAAGTAAAGTATCAGTATTTCCCTTTTCTGAAAGATCTTTCTACCTAGAGCTCTTGTTTTTTCTGGTCACTTTTTTGTTGGAATGGCTAAGGTCCCACATTTTGGAAATTTAGGAATTTCTCACTGTCGATGTACTGGTTTCTTTCATCATTAGCTGGGCTCTGTTTGATAAACTAGTGCCTTTCCTTGATAATGTTGGTTCTGAACAGAGAACACACTAAACTAACTCATGATGAATGTCATTGTAGCTGTGCGGGAGAATGCTCAATCTACGAGTGTTTCAATTCACAGGATAGCTGATGGATACATTTTAGGCACTTCAGAATGGCCTTGATGCATATTATATGTTGCACAACTACCAATAAATGTTGCTGAAAGACATACTGTTTATCCTTACTCAGGAAGCAGGCTGATGGGGAGTCTCAGCCACTTCTGCAGCAGCAAAATCAACAACAGCAACAGCAGCTGGTTCCACTGCAAGACAGTTACATGCAGAGCAGAGCTGAAGCTCTCCAGAATGTGGAATCAACCATTCATGAGCTGAGCAACATCTTCACACAATTGGCTACCATGGTGTCACAGCAAGGAGAGATTGCAATAAGGTGAGGATGATGTTCATATTCTATCTTCAACACATGGTGTTCAGTTTGGTTGCCACATTTTGAAATTATGTTGGCATCGTTTGCAGACAACTGGGACTACTAATGAACCTGGTTGTTGGAAAGCAATTTTTGACTCGGCTTGCTGCTCGAGTTATCTCATTCATTTAGCTAATTGAACTAAGCACCAAGCACGAACACAACTTGTGGGCTTGTTTATTAAACTAGAGTTTGAATATATAGTTCGGCTTCATTTACATGGGTTGATTCACTGATCTACTTGGCATTAATTTCGTGCTCATGTGTGTTGCAGGATTGATGAAAATATGGATGATACATTGTCAAACGTTGAAGGGGCGCAGGCACAGCTGGTCCGATACCTTAACAGTATCTCCTCCAACAGGTGGCTGATGATCAAAATATTCTTTGTATTGATTGTATTTCTCATGATTTTCCTATTTTTTGTTGCATGATTACTGTACCATTCTACTCCTCCAGGCATTTTCAATATTTCTTTTTTTGGGTCCCGTTTTGGAGGTCAATATGTGCCAACATATATCATCATATTCGTAGTGCAACTTACCATCTTTTGCTACTGTTACAAATGAGTGGTTAAATTATAAATTTATATTATTTTACATTTTGAGTTGCCTTTTTATTTACTTTTGTTTTTACTGTGATTAAATCGCATGATGGATGGTGTTCTCTTCTATCCAGCTTCGAACCGTGACACGTTCAGGATTTGATTTTAAAATTTCTAACGTCTTCTCCTAATCTGTAAAGATTTTTACCAACTTAAAGAAAAATTTTTATTGATTTATACTCCTCTTTTGAACTATAATAATAATAAAAAAAAAAAAAGTGAATAATGCTCGATTCCGAGTTAAATTATGAGCTGTACTCACTCAAAATTAGGCGTATACAAATTCGGGACTTACAATTATGACAAATTTTCTTTTCTTTAATTACAGCGTCTTGTCATCAAAAAGGTAAAGATTATTGAAAATAAAATAACAAAAAAAAAATCAATTTAAGAAAAAGAGAGACGAATTTTAGAAGATGTGCTTCGATGACGTGTCACAGTATAATTGGTCCTAAAATGCTGAGCTTTTTCCCTTATCCTGTAACAGCTGGTGTCCGTCAATCATGCACACAATTCAAAACTTCAAAACAGCCAATAGACCGCCCATCCAAATTTCAAAATGTCCTATAACGGCCACTTTTACTCCGCGTCTCTATTCTCTCCCCAGATCTGACCTACAAATCTTCATCAAAAACCCATACAGCAGAACAAGAAGAAGAAAGAAGAAGAAACCAAAATGGCGTCACTCACACCAGGCATACTCCTAAAACTCCTCCAAACAATGAACTCCAACACTCGCGTTGTCAGCGAGCACAGATCAGCTCTCTTGCAGATCATCGGCATCGTCCCTGCTTTAGCCGGCTCCTCCCATCTCTGGCCTAACCACGGCTTCTACGTCCAGCTCTCTGACTCTCTCAACTCCACCTATGTCTCTCTCTCCGACCGCGACACCGATCTCATCCTCACCAATCGTCTTCAGCTTGGTCAATTCGTCTATGTCGACAAGTTCGATTTTGATTCTCCTGTTCCTAGGGTTTCAGGACTCCGTCCAATCGCAGGCCGCCACCCATTTGTTGGAAGTCCTGAACCTCTCATCGCTCGAATTTCACCTTCCAAAAGGGAATTTGTGATCCAACCCGTTTCGGATTTGGACGAGTCAATTGACCCCATTGTTGCTTGCTTGTCTAATAAGAAGTCCGAGGAAGGGAAAAATGACCAGAAGAGCGAAAAGGGTAGGCCTAGACAAGTTTTGGGTACGAAAGATAATAATGTTTCTGTTGGGGATTTGGAGGAAACTAAGGTCTTAGACAGGCCACAGAGGTTTTCATCTCCTGTAGTTGCAAAACAGCAGAGATCTATGTCAGCTGGGGGGAAAAATGCAGGGGTTGTGGAGAGAGACCCATCTCCGGCAACAAAGGTGAAGAGATCGGCCTCACCGGTGCCATCAAAATGTGTGGTACCGAGCTTGGTGACAGCGAAGGAAGAGAATAGGAGGATAGCAAAAGAGCCTGCAATTATAGTGCCATCAAGGTACAGACAGCCGTCTCCAAATGGGAGGAAGCAACCTTCACCGAATCCTAGGCGGGCTTCGCTTTCTCCTGGGAGGAGGCGGTCTGGAGGAATTAAGCTTTCTCCCGCTGTTGGAGGTGGAGATTCTGTGAGCAAAAAGAAAATGGCGAGTATTGTTGCAGGGATTTCGAAGGTTTCTGAAGCCCTTGTTGGGTCTGGAAAGGGGGGCAGAAAAAGTTGGGTGGATGATCAACAAGGTAATGCTCCGCCCTCTGTGGAGCATAAGGAGAAAGGGATTTCGAAGAATAAACCAGATGTGCAAGCTATTTTGCGGACTCAGGTGATCCGCTTGTTCTTTTGTATTTGTGCATTGAAGTGTTCAGGTGCTTCTAATTTTGTGGCGCGAGCATGGAACTTCTAAAATAGTAAATATGGTGTTTTAAGAGTTTAGATGCCTTTAATGGATTGGATGTTAGTATGTTTCTAGTTACTCCCCCTGATGACTTGTTTTGCTTTGTTATTTAACCCGTATGGATTCTAGGATTACATGCATAGCTCTATTTGATTTTCACCTCCAATCTAGTAGAGTTTATTTTTTTAAGGCTGGCCATGCTTTCTGCATTGCTTTTTGGGTGGGGGGGGGGGGTAATGTTCCATGGAACAACTTTTTATGATCTCAGAAACTAGCTGATTACCATTAGAAATTCTCAATGACCACTATGAGGCATCTATCTGCCATCAAGAACTTACTGGGTTTAGCTTCTTTTTTACGAGTTTTGTTCCGAATCTACCTCAAAAAAAAAAAAAAAAATTTAAAACAATGCACTTGCGAAAATAATTCCAAATCTAACACTCACATGTCGAGTTTTGAAAACTCGATATGATACTGTTCAATGAATAGTGTCACTATACATGTCGAGTCTTGAAGACTCGACATGAGACTGGTGTGAACAGTACATGTCGAGTTTTGAAAACTTATATGTGGATGTTAGATTTAGAAATAGTTTTACAACGATATTGTTTTAAAATTTTTTTAAAAAAACAAAGCTACTTCTGTACAAAGCTCTCTTTTTTGCTTTCTTCATTGTAGTTTATGCTTAACATTACTGTCGTGTTTGTACCCTAGCAGAAGCAGCCATTGCAATATTTGCTCTAACATTGAACATGTCCAGGAAGCTATATCAAGGCGTCTAAGTGATGTAGGTGGTCAGCAACAAAGCCAGGATAATTCTTCATCCATTGAGAATGTGAAACCTGACGCTGTTGAAGGTTGTTTGGTGTCTGAGAAGCCATCCTTTGCTTCTTTGGGAATCACGGTTCATGATAAGAAATGGACAGATGGTAGCGTTCCTTTGGATCCACTGTCTACAGACCTTGCAAGGCTTGGAAAGGTATGGTATGGAGTGACCTGCTTCTAGAATAGCAGTTCTTTTGACTAGTCATACTTAATCAAAGCTTTGATGCTAACTGCATTAAAATACTCTGCTTCCCCCTATATTCTGTTAATTATGTACTAGTCCTTTTGTTGTTTTGATGGTTGAAGTCTACATATAGAGTATTGACCAATTGTAGGAAGCAACGCAAAGAAGAATCATTGCATCAACAGCAGCAGCTGAGGCTTTGGAAGAGGCTGTTGCTATTGAATCTGTTGTGAGGAATTTGAGGTAAAAGTCCTTTGCCTATCCAGTAAAATATATGAAATGGCGATATCTTGCCCAGCACTTGGTTCTCCAAAAACTCGTTCCATGGCTGGAGATGTTAATCTAACATCTTAATATCCTGTTTATAGGAGAACCTGTTTCAACAGTGTGAGGAGTTTGTTGTGGCTATTGAATTAATTCTTGTACATGATTTGATGTTTTAACCTAGTGCAGATTTGTTTGGTGATAATTGGATAACCTTTTTTACATTGATTCCTTCTTTACAGCATGTTTTCGGATCTCTGCTCTACTTCAAAGGCTGGCAATCCTATACCCTCTATCGATCGGTTCTTGTCTATATATGAAGATGTCATTCAATCAACTACAATTGCCAATTCAGTTGCCGGCAGGTACAGTCCTGACAAGCTAAAAAATAATGATGGTATCCAGATGGAGTCAACAAAATCTGTTTCACTTTGGGTTGAAGCTGCTTTGGCTACTGATCTGAGGATTGTTTCTCTTTTAACTAACCAGAACAATGACTCTCTCTCAGTCAAGCCAAAAATTTCATCCAGGCGAAAATCATTGACAGCAACTGCAAAGAATCATTCTAAAGCTCTCTCATCCCCTCAATCTGATCCTGCTCCTGGGAAATGGACTAGGGGTAATGGAATCAAAGAGACCGTAGAACTTGTGAAGAATTTGCAATCAGAGATGCAAATGTGGTTTTTAGGCTTTGTTGAGGAGTCCTTGGATGTTGGTTTCCAAGCTTTGAGGGAATGTAAGATTGATGAGTCACCTCTAGAATGTCTTTCAATTGCGGCTATACTATCAAGGTTGAAGCGGGTTAATGATTGGTTGGATCTCATTGCTTCTGATAAAAATACTTTGCTTATGGAGAAGATTGAGTGCTTGAAGCGAAAAATTTATGGCTTTGTTATCCAGGATGTCGGAACCAATCTTGACACTTCATCTCCTATATCATTATCTTGATGTTCATGTATGCATCTCTTAGTCACACTGGAAACAAAAGATGTTTCCTGCAGCAGTTTCTGGTTTTGATTTTCAGTGAGAAATGATGAATGCTTGATTCTTGTGTATTAAATTGAAACATAAAGTCACCTCCCACGTGTTAATATTTGAAGTACAGAAGGCGTGAGGGATTTTGTTTTCTTTTCAAAGCAGTGAGCTGGTGAGTACTGAACGCAGAATCTTTTCTTTTCACCTATGGTTTTGTTCATGTCGCTCTATATGATTCGATCTTTGTACACTTCATATTGAAACATTTTGTTTTTCTGACTTACACTCTTTAGGAGTCTACAGTCCATCATTTGCATGGAGATCAAGTTAGAGTCTCAGCTAGAGTGCACCAGCATAGCATAGAGAGAGAATTAAAATTATCATACCATTTAGCTAGAGATAACTATATATATAGGAGATAGAACTGCAATCAAAAGCGAATCGAGTCAAATCGGAGGATCTTCAAGTTTTGCTTACTTTTCAAACGGGTCTAATTAAGTCAACTTATGAGAAATTCTATTTATACTTAATTTTTTTAACTAATTGAATGAATCAAATTGAGTTTTGAATAAAACCGAGTCTATAAACCAATTAATAAAAATTATGGTCAATGTTTCTATTTAACTTGTTTTATTTTTTTTATAACCGATCGATATTTAAAATCATACTCCAATTAATTTTATTCAAGTATTGTCGGACCTAATTTAGGGAAAGTCTCCTAATTTAGTATTTTTCATTCCTAAATTTTAAATTTGATTAAAAAATTTAATACTTTTATCTATTAGACCGACTATCTATTAGTATTTATTATATTAATCGCACATCTTTTATTTATATTCAAGAAAAAATATAAAATTATCTAATCAAATTTTATTCGATATGAAATTATTCCGTTCATCTTTTATTAGCTATATACTCCTTTCTCTTAACTTTTAAAGATGGTAAAATTGCTTAATTCAATATTGAAATAAGTATATTAAAATTAGAAAATTTGATACAACAAAATTAGAGTTTGATTACATTGGACAATTTATCTTATTTTTTTTCCCTTTTTTAAGGATTTTTGTTTTGCAACATGGGTTAGATAGATGATGAGCTATCTTAAATGGAAAAAGGGTTTTCTTTTATTTATTTTTGCTAATTTTATAGAACTTTAGTAAAAGATAAAGGAAGAGGGAGAGAGCCAGCTCTTTGGTAAGCGTGGTAACATGGTGAGTGAGGACTCAAAAGACAGACCCAAGCATTAGAATGCCCAAAGATTTGTTTGATAAATAATTTGTTGTCAGAGGATTTGATGAAGGCTAAAAGCCTATTTACTCAGAAATGGAAATCCAAGATGACAGAAATTTGCTTTTGTTTTCTGTAGGTTGAGCTCAAGTAAGAGACAGGAAAAGGAACAAAGAAAGGAAGGGAGAGAAGGAGAAAGAAAGAACACACACACATATATATTCTCTAATATTTTGATTATTTTATAAGAAATGAGTGGACAGTATTCAAAGTTGAGGAGAGGGCATCATGAACTTTGTCATTTACTCGATGAATTGAGTTTGACTAACTTTAATCGCGATCGAAATTTGATTTCTGTTAAAAATATCAAATCTTTACATGTATAAAACATTTTTCATTAAAAGATTTACTCTAAAAAAGGAATTACTGTATCGATCAATCTGAATTAGTCAGTAAGAAATCTTAAATATCGAAAAGTATCCAACACATCATATGAAAAAAAATTGATAATTGTATTTTTTTTTCCTTTTTTTTCATAAATTTGAATTTCGATTACCAGTATCAGAAACCATCGGCAAGTTTATAAACTATGGCCCACTTGGATTCCTGGGGTGCAATTGTTGTTGCTCGGACAATTTATCACGGAATCAATTGCTAAGCTGGAAGATTGGAAATCCGTACAATCTCTTTCCTACTTTGAATGGCTGAAATGAAGGCATGTTTCCTTCTGGATTTCTCTAATTGAATATGTATTATGAGAATAAAAAATGGACATGAAGTTTCAACTTTAGGATTGCAGTCAGCATTTGGGCCCTCTAAGCCCCACAAGTTTGACGGGTAGAAATGATTCATAGGGTTTTTGTGGAGTGAAAATAGGAAGAAATGATTCATGATTTCACCCAAATTCACCGTATCTTCATTACATCAGTGCTGAAAATGAATACTTAAATCCCTGTAAGCCATTATTACTCCATAAAAACAGTGCATTCATAATTCACAAACATGAATAAGTATAGTTGATCGGTTCGTAGTGAGAAAGGGATTAAATTTTTTAATTAAAATTTAATTTTTAAATTTTAGAAACGAAAAAAATTATATTAAAAGAATCTCTCTTAAATAAAATCTGACAGATCTTGAATTGAATTAATAAAAATATAATTTTAAATACTGCTTTCCACTGTATTCAAATTTTGAATGTATTTTCCTTTTTTAAAAATAATCTTCTTTTGCCTAGAAATTTCAATTAGATCTCACAAATTCCTTCCCCTTTCTTTAAACGATGAAAGCAATTAGTTTCTATAATTGTAGTAAAATATATACCAGAAAGAGTGAGAGTATACCAAAAGGAAGTGATATCATAAAAAGAAGCAGACTGTATTATTATTATTTTTTTGGCACGATTATTCATTGCATAATAATCTTAATCTAACCATACAAACTCTATTCATATTTTTGCAAACATGTAGAATATGCATTTAAAAAGCTTTCACATTAAATTAGAATTCATTTTATTTTTTCATTAAAAGCTTACTAATTAAGAAGCTCAAAATACAAATAAAATATAATTGGAAAGTTTGTCGAATCAAACTTTTTCATCAAAAGTTGTGTGGATTTAGTAGTAGAATATTAAATTTTCTTAATTAAAATCTTGAGTTCGGATATTGAGAATGAAAAATAAGTATCGAGAGAGTGTCTTCAAATTGAGCTGTACAATACTCAAATCGAATTAATCCAGTAACTCAATTAACGGTATAAAAAAAAAAATCAAATTTTCTCCTTTGCCTAGAAAAAGCTAGCCTAGCTAACTCTTGAACTATGCCTTTCTTCTTCACACGAAGGCAATAATAAGAAAAGTATTCAACAAAATTTTTGAATTTGAAAAAGGTATTACTTGAAAAAGAATAGTCTAAAGTGCCTTTCCAGCCACAATTTGAAGACCCAAACTATCAAGAAATTCAAATAAAGATCTCATGCATTTTGAATCCCCACAAGCATATCAAGGGCTTTTGTGGAACCCCAACAGCTAACACATTTTTGTTCCCTTGTTACCATTTCAAAACCCCGTTCATTTTTTTTGTTATATTAGGATTTAAATCTAAAATTATCAAATTAAAAAAAAATTATGATCACTGAACTATTCCTTTGAAAACAAAACCTCCGTCCATTTGATCTACTACACCATCAACATTTAATTTAAAGAGGGCTATTGTTGAAGAAGCTCATTTAGAAGGATCAACCACATTGGCATATAGAAAATCCCTACGCATTTCAGCAGCCCTCTAACCTACTCGCACTTGCTCCCCACAAAATTGACAATTCCTTGGAAACCAAAGAAGCCACACAATCATCACTTGCATTTCAGGGTCCCCCACTCTTCCATTCGTGAGTACTTCTTGTAACCATCCCTGAAAGGGCATCCCTTCACTAGGTAATAGGCACTCAAGCAGCCACCAAAAGTTTAGTTCTTTCGCATGATGCTAAAGTTAAAACTTAACCCATTTTATAAAGCACAACCTTTTTCCCAAAAAAAAAAAAAATAATATATGTAATATGAAAATTGTATATTGTCTTCAAAATATAAAAGAAAAAGGAAATGGATGGATGATGCTCAGAATAATAGACCCATTTTACATGACCCAAAATGGGAATGACCTCACCCCATCTTCTCTGCATGTCTTCCAAGTGTCCTCTATATTGTCCTCTCCTGTTCAATTATCCATCCGTATTTTGGGACCCCACCCCCTAATTGACCTTAACGATCAAGATCTATCCCCATCGGACGGTTCTCTCTCTCTCTCTCTCTCTCTCTCTCTCTCGATTACACGCACCATCTTCATGGGCTCGGAAAACTTCCAGATTTGCGAAAAATACGCTCAAGGACCACAAACGCAACGTTTTGATTGTTGTGTGTGAGTGAGAGAGAGAGAGAGAAGGGTTTCAGCGGTTAAGGGTATAAAAGCAACGCATTCGTGTCTCACCAGCTACGTTATCTTATAGGCTCTGGGATCCACTCCCCTCCTCTCCTTGCCTCTCTACTTAAGTGATTCTAACGCTGCAGCCCTTCTGTCTAAGCAAACACTAATTCGATCTAGTCATTTCTTTGATCATTTCCAATTGATCTAAGCAAATCTGTATATTGTTCGTTTTCATCTGACTAACAAATTCAATTCGATTTTTGCGGGGAAAACCTAATTTTGTCAATTATGCGTTATCTAGGGTTTATAAATTTGTTGTAGGAAGTCTAAATTTGAACGAATAACGTGAAGAATTTCGAAGTGAAATTTGAACGAATTGTGTATTACTGATTTTGAGAAAGAGAGAGAATGGTTGGAGGCGGAGGAAGGAAAGATGATTCGCTGGTGATTAACAGTACCAACGTGTTTGCGGCTTTGGGAACCTTGAGGAAGAAGAAGAAGTCCGATAAGGAATCGTCAAGTTCGGCATCGAAGAAAGGGTCGTCGAAGAAGCAAGAGAAGGAACCTGAGTCGCAGGTTTTTTGGGCTCCGACGCCTCTTAATACAAAATCGTGGGCTGATGTTGACGATGACGACGACGACGATTACTATGCCACCACTGCTCCGCCGCCGTCCGTTTGGGGTGCTTCGGCTGCTCCGGCGGAAGGCAAGGCCAAGGAGAGCTCCACCCTGATAGAGGTTTGATTGTCTATTCTTCATCATTTCTCTTTCCCTGAATTTTGATTTTATTTGACTGGTTGATTGTTGAATTGTAGTTTGAGTTTTTAATTTGCGGGTGTGTATGTTTATTTGATGTGGTTTAATTTTGAGTATAAAAATCGGAATTGTATTGGGATTTGTAGATACTGCTTGTTGGTTGGGATTGAATGTGTTCTTCGGTAATAAGGTAGGTTAGTTTCTAGGGTTGCTAGAAGGCTAGATAATTACTATTGGTCTACATTTGATAGTGTTTTAGGTACACTGTTCTTGTCCAATTTCCGTTTGGTTGATTGCTTGATGTGGTAGTCGTAGATGTAGGTTTCGTGCTGTGTTTTGGACACTTAAGGGGTATCTTAACTCACAAGCACAAGGTTTGCAAATGACTTCCAGCTCCACGCGAGAACGGGGGGCTCTTCTCTTTGGACAAGGTCCAAGGTACAAACGTTGGAAATTTTATTGGGGGTTCACCCACGGTTTGTGACCTATTTTGCATGCTTGAGGGGGTTATCCGTGCAAGCTGAAGTGTAATAGCTACAGGTTCCCACTATTATCAAACACGGACACACATTATCTCACTTTCCAGATGTGGTGAATGAAAAATAGCACAATGAGTTGATTATTCTATTATCGGTAAGTAATGATATTCTCTTTTATTATGTCAACTTGAAAATTGGAATGCAAATGATTATATTTAGTTCAACAACTTTGGTCTCTATCTAAATATGGTATCTGAACACCCAAGGTTAGTTATGAGTTACCGTTATGAAATTTCCTTGTCTGTGCTAGTGTGAATGAGTGTATTTTCAATAAAAACGAGGGATATCTTCTTTACATGGCCATTTTGGAACTTATGAGTAGAGGTTCTGATTTATGATAAGCTTTTACTACCATTGTCATATAAAATCACAAGTTTTTATTGCAATCACCATTCCTTTCATGTGGAAGTTCACGATTATTCAGATACAAATATGTTACTTGCCACCATATCATAGCTTTGTCATAACTTAATTTTAAGAAGTTTCCAGAATTGTTCCCTTTCTTTATAGTTCTTCTTTTGTTTACTATTAGTATTAGGCCTTTACCTGGTCCATCTCCATTTGTGCCATGTACTTATTATCTTGTTTAAATGAATGCCCTCCTTTACATTGAATCCATAACATGATCCTGTGTTATGATCATGACAGAAACGAGTATCGAAGGTTCTGCTTAGTATTCAGGATTTGACCTGCAATGTTTGGTGCTAGATATGATAACTTAGCTGATTGGATCCTCAAATCCTCTCTAACTTTTAGAATAATGTCATGTGAGACACCGAAGTGATAAAATTTCTTATTATTCAAATAAATAATATAAAAAATATAATTCAATGGAAAAAATTTTAAACTTTGGAAAACAGGTGGGAGGGAACACTGGAAGGCAAAAGGGGGAAAATAGTATAGTGATCATAATTTAGTATATCGATCATAATTTTTCACCTTTGTCTTTTGGTGTTCACCATGGGAGCTAAAAAAATTTATTATGAAACCAAATTTATGTAATTGGGATTGACAAATACAACACAGCGGTGCCCCTTGATTTTCATCTCCAATCCGTTTTCCTATTCTATATCTACCAAAGTTAACTAAGCATATATGCGACTAGGGAAAATTGATGAACTTGATGAAGTGCAGTTTTACAGATTCATAATTCAATAGGATCTTGCTCTGACCTTTGCAAAGCAATAAATCTTCCATTATTTCATTTAAATTCATGCTTTTTTAGGATGCTGATTGTTCCATTTATGCAACAGATTGGCCAAAGTCAATAGAGAAAGTGTGATCAATTGCTCTTCCATACTGGTTTTTAGTGGGTAGGGTTCAGAGGTAGATAAAAGAAGAAGAAAAACAAGGATACTTCAAAATTGAACCCCTATCCGTGCTTGCGTGTGTAGGATATTTTTATTCTTACATTGGACATTTTTCAGACACTTCTTAGATGATTTCAAAGCACTTAAGAAACACTCCTCCCAAAAAGGCTTCTTGTAATTATTTTATTATTAATATTTTGAAAAATTAAAATGCTTGTATTATTTAACATAGTTATTAGAGCCTCTCATTTAAAAGTGGATCATTAATAGTCGTCGTTGAAGTATAAGTAGCCCATGTGCTGGACAAAAATTATTAACGGTGTTAAAGGTTATGTACTTATATACATTAAAATAATACTAAATAGTGTCATGTTGTAGCCGTGCTTGTTCATATGTGTGTTCTGTCGCTATGTATGTCATGTTGCTTGTGTCCCATGTCAGTTTTCATGCTTCCTTAGACTGAGAGGATATTGAGAGAGAGGGTGCTGGAATAGGAATTTGGGCTCACTAATTTCATTAGTTATAAATTTGAACTGGGATGACCGAGGAGGACTTTGTCCACCAAAATCCCATTTGATGATCTGCATTTAGTTTGCCTGCTAAAATAAGATTCTATGGCCCAATTGGATTACATAATCCTGTAATTAAGATCCATTGGCTGCAGCAAATATGGGATCAAACTTAGTTTAGCCTAATCTAATGCTCGAGTTGCCTCAAGAAATCAGCGATAAAATATCTGTTGTCTAAGATAAAGAATTTCATCTCTTATTTTTATGAGTCTGATCTTTAGATTGAAAAGTTTGTTCTCGACAGTCTGCGTGCCAAACCGGTTCTCAAAATCTTAGTTGGTGATTGTGTTTTTGATGTGAGATTACATGCAGTATGAGTGACCCAAAAAGGTTCTTATATTTCATGACCATCTTCTTGATCGGTTTTGTTAGATTAAGTGAAAGTACTGTTTTATCCTCTCGATGATTAAATCTATATCAGATAGCAAAAAGTTATATCAATTGCATTAGATAAGCTCCTGTCTGTTCAGCATGTAGACATTGATCACTTTGGTTTTGGTTACAAAATATGCACCAGTCACATGTTGATTGCATGGTGCACTAATATATTTGCTCAAACGTTAATGTGACCGCCATTTGTTGGTTTTGGCAAGTCAGATATTGTGCTTGATGGCATATTCAAAGAAATGGTGGTAAATTTGTGCTGAGCATGCTAACTTAAAAAATGTGTTTGCTCATGCTGAACATTTGATCTCTTGATTTCTAATTTGCAAACCTGTGTAGAAGTGACAAACTGGGATGGGAAATCTCACAGGCCAGAAGAAGTGAATGACAATGGAAGGGAATCCACATGGCCTTTTTCTCCAAATATTCTTTAGCAAATTTTATAATTTATGATGGTTTTACATTAAGCAAAATCTTCATACCTTGATGCAGTATTAAGGTGGTAATTCAATTATTTAGGCAGGATAATTCTGAGATAGCTCAGAATATACAGAATGTCCATCTTGAGATATTGCCATTGGATGTACAAAATTTGGTAGTTATTCATTTGTTGGATTGAAGAAGATTGATTTTCGTGCTAGTTCACAGAAGCTCATACATGTGCATCGTTCTGTGTTTAATTGGTATCTTATCCTATCTTGTTATTTGTTTATATCTATAGGAATGTTTTTATAATGATTCCTGATGGGTCAATGAAAAAATTCATATGTAAATGGATATCTTTTGATTGGAGTTGAATAGGAAGTGCATTTATGAACTAGTTACATTGTATTTTATAGACTATAACTGCGCACACGAGCACATATGGGAGTGTAGTCATAACCAACAACTACTAACTACGGTAGACAGATATAAGCCTTAGGAGTCATAAATGAGTTTGTAACAATAGAAACATGTTCATGCCCATGTCATTCAAATAATTTAATTGATAATCGATGATAGTTGGAACAATTGTTCATCTGGTTTAGGCTCCCTCAACCCATTTTTATCAAGATTACATGGCCCATCTAGGTCCATTAACTCCAATTTTTTAGTTAAGGTTAGTTATTAAACTCTTGTCCTTTTGGAGTATTAGCATCTGCACACATGGACGTCTGTGCAAAATATATCAAAGAAATGAGATCAAAGTTAAAAAGAAATGTGAGAAAAATAAAGAAAAACTGGAAGTTGGGATTGGTTTGTTACTTAATGAGAGTTATTTGAGTGGCTAGAACCACTGGAAAAACTGTTTAAGTTTAAATTGAAATTGTATTTATTTCCCACAATTTTCATTTACAATATTTTATTTAAAACTTCTTTGGAACAATACGTTCTAAATGTAAAATTTTGTGATGTGTTTCGAACACTAAATGGTGTGTTCTCTTGATTAATAGTAGAGATTAGCATTCGTTCTACTCCAAAACTGTAGCCTCATCTTGGATGATATTCAGAGCTTTGTGGAACAACTTGGTCTGTATGCGATGCACTTATTAGATGCATCACTGCCTTTTTAGCTGCTTCTTATAATTTAGATGGCAGGTACATTCCAAAGTTATATTTGATTACATCTTTAAAATAGATATAAGCATCATGAAATGCAAAAGTGACCAGGGTAAGGATGTCCTGCAGCACGCATAAATATGCACCAGAGATTGTTGCTTCAGCTTAATTTAATTTACTAGTGTTGTCTTTGGTCACAGGAAAGTGAAAGTGAGGAAGAAGGCATTGATGAAGTTGATGATGATGATGTTGATGAAGAACAAGAACAGGAGCATGAACCTGACTTACCAGAGGAACAAGAACCGGTCAGTAAGAAGCCTGCTGAAGCTCCTTTGCCTCCCAAGGACACTGAAAGGCAACTTTCAAAGAAGGAATTGAAGAAAAAGGGGCTTGAAGAGCTTGATGCTGTTCTTGCTGAGTTAGGATTGAACACCAACAGTGGTCAAGATGAATCTCGTGGTAATTTGATTTTCATGTCTGGTCATGTTGCATATTCTCTTGCAGTGGGTGGATTTAGATTGGCTTATATGGGGGTGAATTTCTCTATGGAACCTGTACTCACAAGCATTTGATTTTTAGTCTGCTTATTCTTAGAGCACCCCTTCTTGCTCTTCCAGGTTCCATGTTGGAGAAAAAGGCGGAGAATGGAGAGGCTGAGAAGAAGGAGAGCACTGCTGGTGAGAGTAAAAGCTCAAAGAAGAAGAAAAAGAAGGATAAATCAGCTAAGGAGGCTAAAGACCCTCAGGACCAGCCTGATGTCCAGGATGTTGGAAATGGAACCATGGAGACTGCTGAGACTGAGAAGGGAGAAGATGTCTCATCTGTTGACGTGAAGGGGAGGCTCAAGAAAATGTCATCCATCAAGAAGAAAAAGTCAAGTAAAGAGATGGATGCTGCTGCCAAAGCTGCTGCTAGTGAGGCTGCTGCAAGGAGTGCAAGGCTTGCAGCCGCAAAGAAAAAAGAGAAGACCCATTATAACCAGCAGCCTGTGCGGTAAGAGACATTCCCCAACACCCTTCCATTTTCTTGGACCTCATCATGTAATCCTCTTGTTCATTTGTTGAATGCAAAAATAAACATTTGGATTTGGTTTTATGAGATGTATTCAACAGGATAGTTATTGTTTTGTTTTCAGAGGAACTAATGTTTCAGTGAGTTAATGTTTTCCTCCTTGCAAAGTTGGACAATTTTGGTGATGTAGGACCTTTCATTTATGTATACATCTTACTTTCAATGTATTGATGATGCTGATTTCTTGTCTACCTCTTCCTTTCTTGCAATATCAACTGGTTCTTCTCACCTACATAACAATTTTAGAATTTGTGAAAGTCAAGATGTTGGTCTCTCCTTTCAATATCAAGGGACAAAGCATGCGGCCCTTGCTATTGGGGGGTTCGGGCTTCATCAAGTGGAAACATTGTTTTGAACAAACTCCATGTCAAAATGAAGCAGCCTTTGTGCCGAGACCGACTCTTGATTAAGATTGATGTCCAGGGTATCGGAATATATTATCCTTCGGGGTTTGGACTCTGTGCTGGGGCCTGATGTTAAGAGTAACCAATGCTTAGGTTAAATGGTTAGGTGACTTACCTGTTTAATGAGTGGGTAAGCCTCCTCCATGCCTTTGATGACTATAGAGTATAGGCCTCTCCTGTTTGCCTTTTGTATAATTTTGTTGGCAAGTGCATTATTGTAGCTGAATCACAAGATCCTTACCAAGATCTATTGAAGTTATTGTTGTAAATTGATGTTATTTTGCTCCCACGGGCAATGGGGTTACAGTTAATTGGCTGCGGCGCACATGGCCAATGAACAACTGACCAAGCCTTTGGAACATAATGATTGACTGTTTGACTAGAGGTTGTCAGCAAACCTATGAAGTTAGACTCATTTTCCTTTGCCATCGAGTATGTGTTCGTACTTCTGTTTGTCCCTCCATTTCTGTTTCTTTGGGCCAAGGACATGGTGTTCGTTTGCAGGCTTTTCACTCTAAGCCTCTATTTTTGCCCCTTTTTTAATAAGTTGCAACATCCTTCACACTCTTGTCATGGGATTCCATTCAAGATAATGCGAATGTGTGATAACAAACTGTGACAGAATTTGTGTTGCGGATCATGAGCAGTGTCTCTGTCAACTGTTTCAAACCTGAATTCTCTGGGAGAAAAGAAAGCCATTTTGTTGGTTGGCGCTCACTTTGCATGTCTGAACTGTGAAAGAAATAGGTCCATTGACTTTCTAGTTTTGGAATCTTTGTGTGCTTGAGAAATCTACGATCTTGTCACATACATATGTCCCACCAGAAGAAACTCCCCTTGAATCTTTCTCATGGCTTCGGGGGTTCAGGAGCTACATTTCCTTCAGAAGGACATTGAGACCTTCATTGATCATCTCCATCCTGTCTTGCCGGCAGCACCAATCCCTGTCAAACATGGAGACACCCTTTACCTCTCAAACCTTGATGATGTGATCGGTACTCGTGTTTTCACACCAACTGTATACTTCTATCGCTCAGGGAGTCCAGATTCAAAAGCAAAACCAATTTGTGGACTACTTCGCAAAGCTCTTGCAAGTGTTTTGGTATCTTATTATCCCTTCTCTGGTAGATTGAGAGAAACCAAGAATGGGAAATTGGAGGTATATTTTGGACCAAAACAAGGTGCTCTCATGGTCGAGGCACACACGGAAGTGTCCCTAGCTGACTTAGGAGACATCACAACACCAAACCCTGCGTGGTTGCCCTTGATATATAGGTTCCCTAATGAGGATCCATACAAGGTCATTGACATGCCACTAGTAATAGCTCAAGTAACTCAATTTGCTTGTGGTGGCTTTAGTCTAGGGCTGAGGCTATGCCATTGCATTTGTGATGGCCTTGGTGCCATGCAATTCTTGAGTGCTTGGGCAACGATGGCGAGAACAGGCCCTTTGGTGACCAACCCTAAGCCAATTTGGGATCGGGAAATTTTCCGGCCACACAACCCACCAATTGTTAAGCATCCTCATCTTGAGTACACAAAGATTGATGACGGCTCTAGCTTAACCAGGAGCTTATGGGAAGTAAAGCCTGTTCAAAAATGTTATCGGATAAGCCCAAAATTTCAAGCTAAGATTAAATCCCTAGCTCAGTCTAATGATAAAGTTGCTTGCTCTACATTTGATGCTATGGCAGCTCATGTTTGGAGGTCTTGGGTAAAAGCACTTGATGTAAGGCCTCTTGACTATGAACTTAGACTTACATTTTCTATCAATGCTCGGCCAAAACTCAAGAACCCTCCAATGAAAGACGGGTTTTATGGCAATGTAATATGTTTAGCATGCGTGACAAGCACTGTGTCAGATCTCATGAATGGTGAGCTCGTAGACACAGCCCAATTGGTCCATGCGGCACGGCTGAGCGTAGATGAGGAGTACTTGAGATCAATGGTGGATTATGTTGAAGTGAACAGGCCCCAGAGGCTAGAATTTGGAGGAAAGTTAACCATAACACAATGGACAAGATTTTCTATGTATGAATCTGCTGATTTTGGTTGGGGAAGACCTGTTTATGCTGGTCCAATTGATATTACACCAACCCCACAAGTGTGCTTATTTCTACCCGAAGGAGGAACTGCCTCAACTGGGGCGATGGTGTTGTGCATTTGCTTGCCTGAGTCTGCTGTGGATAGATTTAAAGAGTTACTGAGTTTGATGGATTCAATAGATCTCGAAGAAAAATGTGAGGAGGTTCTAGCTTAGGTGCTTTCTTGAAGCTAAAGTATTATAAAATGGTACATGCTTATGGTGATAAATTTGTTTTGAACTCGAGTTAAATAAATTCTATTGTTCATTTAAATATTTTTTGAGAGATAGATAAAATACGATCAGTTTTAAAAAATCATAAAAATACATACATGCACAATAGTTCGAATGGATTTCATATAAAACACTTAAAATAAGAATTTTTTATAACTCGAATATCTTTACAAAGACAGTATAATCAACTTTGAGTCATCATATATATTTTATATTGAACTATGGACCAGAAAGGAAAACAAAGAAAGAAACAAAAAGAAAAAAGATTGAATGTTCACCAAATAGTACTTTTAGACTTTAGTAAATACCCTACAACTTTGAAATCAAAGCCGAAATGACTTGGTGGATTGCCATTTACCTATAATTCATAGACTAATGTCCACAGAAAAAGATTGCCCTTTTTCCAATTTTGTTCTAATCGAAAGTTTCCCATTTCTATTTTCCTAAATTGCCTTCAATCATTCAATACATTCCTTGATAATGCCACTTCAATTTGTTTGGTCCATTCGTTCACTTCCATTCAATTTTAATCTCATATCTTTCAATTTTAAATCGATGACGTGGTACAAGTACAAGCAGTAAAAAATTATGTATAACTCAATTTATTTGACTAAATAAAAAATTAAGCTAAATAATTTTTACATCATTTATAAGTAATTCAATAGATTAGATATGCAAACATATTCTTAAAATGAAAAAAAAAAAAAGAAAAAAGAAAATTGAGTGTGATAACGGAGTCACCACCACCTGCCCTCGCCCGGACAATTTTTTTAGCCAAATGGAACTGTCTGATTTGACAGGGTTGTCACGAATGAATTGATCTCTCTCTGTGCCTCTACTCGTCTGTCTCTCCTCACTCGATCACCGCCATTGCCCTCCTCTCTCCCCTCTCTTCCTATCTCTCCTCTCTGCTGATCACCTTTTCTTTATCAGTTGTCTGCGCAGTAATAACCCCAGAAAAGGAAACCCTAAGAAAAGAAGAAAAAAGATTAGGGTTCAAAATATTCGATCTCTTTTTGTCTCTTTCCCCATCTTTTACGCGTATATTCGATTCTTTCATTACTTGAATTGCTTTGCTAGTTTCTTCTAATGAAGAATTTTCGTCAAATTAGGGTTTCGGAGAAAATTGAATGATCGTTCTTTGCTCTCGCCAAATTGTTTGGGAATTTGTGAAGCTGAGATCGTGAAGAAAACGAAGCGCTGGGGGCGAATCAGTCACATCAAAGCCCGGGGTCGGCACAATCGGGCTTAGGGTTTTGGTTTTTTCGCCCTAATGCGCCTAGAACACACACTCTTCATTATCTTCCACAAATGGATTTCGTAAACCGTCACCCATCAAACACCGATCATCGCAATTCCGATTCTTCGTCCTCTGCTCCATCTTCTTCGACTTCTTCGGCTGCGCTCGAAGAACCCGAGTATTTGGCACGTTATTCAGTTATTAAACATTCATGGAGAGGACGGTACAAGAGAATTCTGTGCATTTCCAATGTGGCTATCATCACATTGGATCCTTCCACACTGTCGGTGACGAATTCGTATGATGTGAATAGTGATTACGAAGGGGCTGCACCGATTCTTGGGCGCGATGAGAATTCACAGGAGTTCAGTATCAGCGTTAGGACTGATGGGCGTGGGAAATATAAGGCCATCAAGTTTTCGTCCAAGTATAGAGCGAGTATATTGACTGAGCTGCACAGAATAAGATGGAGTCGGATGGTTTCTGTTGCGGAATTCCCTGTTCTTCATCTTCGTCGGAGGACTTCCGAGTGGGTTCCCTTTGTAAGTGATTATTTGTTTGGTTTTGTTTTTGTTTGATCAGTGCAGGTTGGAAGTTGATAGTTAGAAGCTAAAATTTAATGGGTAAATTTAATGGGTTGTTTGTAGTTTTTGCTTTTAGTATAGAATCTAATTTAGACTGCCCTTTTAAAAATGATGTTATGGTAGTTTGTGGGTGTAGGAAAATGAGGTAGAAGCTGGACTTAGGGTTTACTCAGCTTTGTAAGTTATTCTTTTTGTATTATTGATGCTGGTTGAAAAATGACAGTAAAGCAATTTGTCTTGCAAAGCTTGTACTGTGGCCACTGTTAGGTTCCGGGTTAAGTCTGGTTTTGTACATGATTCATTTAGTTCTTTTCATAGGAATGCATGTTGAAAATTGATAATTAGGTTGGTAGTAATTTCTATTATAATATAGAGTGGTGCAGAATGCACGTTTTGATGATGTTATTGTATCTTCTGAGATCAGAAAGTGTTAACAGAAGCTAATTTTGTCCAAGTGATCTGTCTTGCAGGCTTGCACAAGCTAATATTAGATTTTAAGGTTAAGAGATTTAGCCCTCAAACTTTGATAGAATTCCACTGTAGCCTTGAGCTTGAATTCGGTTCATCTATCATTTCTGCGTCTTAAGAAGTGGACACATACATGGTAAAAATGCTGCGATGGACATTGATGCAGTATATCTCAGCTTTCTCATCCTCTCTCTTCGTGATCTCTTTGCTCCACTTTCCTGAGAAAAAAAAAAAAAAAAAAGAAAACTCTAACTACTGGTTTAATAGGTTTTGATGGCCGCATCAGTGCTTAGATATGCCACATCAATGTTCATAGTGGCATGAATGTTGAGGAGTGCAAATTACAGCCTGTCTAGGCAATGGACTAATAAGTTTTGGTGACTAAATGAGCAATTCAGCATTATCAAGTGCTCAAGCTCTACATTGTGAAAGATGCTTGATTGTCACTTATAGAAGTTTGGGGATTGATTGAACCAAATTATAGCTTAGGTGTCAGCATGGATTTTTGATGAAAGTTTATTGGCTATTCCTTGACTTATGATAGATTTTGATATCAAAGTCCATGGATTTCCCAGATCTCATTGACAGAAGAATTGTGTCATTAGTACTGTACAAATTAGTATGAGAAACCACCCGATTGGTGGTTTTTCCACTTTTTCCCTTTTCATCCAGGAGCATGTATGGATCTCCAGCTGCCTGTCCAAAACAAGAGGGAAATAAGGACCCCTGGGTTAGTACATCTTTCTCAAGCTTCGAGAAATGAGCTGAAGTCTGTGGATGTGCATGGAAAGCTGTAGTAATGGGTGTTTTATATAGTTCCATGGGCTAGTACGGTGAGGACATTACATTTACAGGAGAAAAGAGGGGGGAGAAATGCCCAGGCATGTGATCTCATTATAAGTATATTGGCACTACAAATATTGTAAGAGGAGTTCAACTGCTACCACTGACATTAGAAGCTGTTAATATCTGATAGAAATTGAATAGTTGAAATCTTGGTAGCGCAATAACTTAAGGTGTGAGGTGCCCAATTTTCAAGGTTGTGAAGCTAGTGGATCTTTTTCTCTTGGTGGCCTATTCATGATGTTGAAGTAATTGTCTTATTTTAGTCTTAATGGGAAAAAAAGTAATTTATGTGAATGGCTTGCAAAGAGTTGGATAGAAGTAGGTTTGAAATTCCATGAAGTAAATTGAAAGATTGGAATCATAATGTTGGTGATCTTTATCCAAGGAAAAAATCATGGGCTTTCAGATAATCAGATGGCTAGGAGAGGAAGTGTTAGAGATGAGCATTATGAAGGAGGATGTTGGTTTGAGCAAAACACCAATTGCTTAAATGGGTGAACAAAATCTTTTCGTAGTTTTGTTGGCAGGAGGAGGTGGAAGAATTTTATTTATGGAGTTACAACATAAGGGAGGAGAAACTTGTATGGATCCTAGTGGTATTGCATATGTGGTGGTCCAGTTTTTTTAGGGAAAAATAATTTATTCAAAGACAAAGAACTTAATATAATTTCTACAAAGCTCAGCAAGTGTTTCTTGCATCCCTAAGAAACCATCCCATTTCATCCCCTCCAGACATCCAAAGTATGGTAGAGGGAGCGAGCTATTGACTCTTCTTCTTGCTGTATCTTTCTCCTTGTTGTATATATCCTTACACTGTTCCAAGCCTGATGCATTCTGGATAAAGCTTGAAGTCACCCAATGGAGACACAAAATTCAGAGGATCTTGCCCCATGAAGCACAGATCCAGCTGCAATGACAAGAAGATGATGTATGGACCAACACTCTGGTTTGCATAAAGTACATCTATTTACAAAAACAATCTTTCCTTTGAGGATTAGCTTGGGCAACAATCCTTTGCCAAACAGTTTCTCATGCGGAACTTTTGGGAGAGTAGAGGGATACAGATAGGCTTCCCTTCTCCCCTATTGATCAAGCTAATTAGATTGTGAGACCCCTTAATCTCAAAGGTGTGATGAGGTGACTGGTTTTTCAAGGATTTTTATTATGAGATGATATTTTTAGATCTATAGTCGACGGCATGTGGCGTCCAATTATTGTTTTGAAAGTAATTCGATTGGGAAGGTCTTCGTTGATATAAGAGACGAGAATGGTGTATGAGTGAATCGATATTGTCCTTTGGCTTGATGGGTTCACTACGGTCCATTTATATGTAGTTTTATGTTTTGCAATTGGATTTGCTAAAGGTCTTAATGAGTTCTTTTGCTAATTTCAGTATAAGTAAACTACAAAGTTAACTTTGTGTTGTCCTTGACAAGGCAAGTTTCCTTAATATCAAAGATTAGAGACCTATGAGTTCACAGGACTAGTGTGCATTTCTTTTTTAAGGGGGGATGTGACCTAGGGGGAAGAGTATTTGAGAAATAGGAGTAACTGATTTGCACCTGATTGCTGATAGCCCATTTAATATTGTTTTGGATTTTTCCAGCTAGTAGTTGGTTTCCGTTGGTAGAGCATTTGAAAAGTGAATGATTCCCCAACAAGGAAATAAAAAGAAAACGTGGTTCGGTGAAAATGTGTGGAATGCCAAGGTTGATATGCGAGTAAATTATGCTAGTATGTGAAAACTCATCTGTCAACTTAATTGGGCAACTCTTCTTCTATCAGTTAAAAGTAGGAAAAATTTAGTTTTGTGAGGATGTCTTGATGAGGAAGACTTTCCCCTTAGTTGCTTTTTCTTCACCTCTGTCAATTGACATCTTTTATTTGGAAAACAGAGGTTCTTTCCAAGGACAAGGCTCTCCTCTTGTCCACAATGCTTAATAAAAATAATAAATATGATTTGCTGCAAAAGAAGTAACCTTTCAAACTTCTTTCTACAAATTTTTGTTGTTATGTGCTATAAGTCTATTGAATGTAGAGATTGCTTGTTATTACATTATCACATAGCATGGTATATGCTTTTTCATCATTTCTAATGACTAGTGGGTATGTCCAACTAGTGTGACTGATCTAGTTATGACTTAGAGACTGAATGTAAAAAGGATGTTTGCTTGTAGTGGAAAAGCACTTGGCACTTCTTGGGAGTGTTCAGATGGAAAAAAAAGGTGAGAAATTCTTACTAAGAAAACAGTCTGTTGGCATATCTCTGTTATGAGATAAGGCTGTTTTCTACTCACCTCTTTGGGCTCGTGCGTGGAGCCTTGAAAAACAATTGCTTGGTGGATCTGAAGATAAATTGGAAAGCAGCCCTGTTATAATTTTTAGAAAGACGGTTTCTTATCCTCCTCCTGTTATATTCTTCCTTAACATAATATTTTCTCTTCCCATATAAAAATCGTTATTTATTATTATGAAGGCCTTAGATTGGCTCTTTGTTATTGTTTCCTTTCTTCAATATGTAGATGATGCTGTCCTCCTTCACATGAGACGGAGGTTTCTATTATCATAATTGGTATCCATTAGATCTTTGAGAGAGTTTATGGGCTTAAGAATCTGAATTCTAAAAGTGCTATTTTGGTTTTTAATGTTCGAGGAGATGATTGGGATAATCTTCTCTTCCTTGTTGGATGCAAGAGTCAGAATTGGCCAATATTCCCTGAGGCATCCTTTTTGGTGGAAATCCAACATTTGTTTCCTTTTTGAATACCTTGATTACTGAGGTTTCAATGTGGTAAGGAACCCCCTCCCCCCTCCAAAAAAAAAGGAAAAAAAAGCTGGTAGCATTGATCTATTCATGCTTGTCTTTCTAGTATTTTGATTTTGTCCGATCTCTTTAGATGAAGTTTGTACTGATGTGCTAAAAGAATTGAGTAGTTGTGCAATAATCTTTTTTCACTTCAGGAGTCTGCTTAGTATTGTTGGGTCATTTCTCGAGTTTAAAGATGGTTAGTGGGCCTAAATTCTAAGGGGCTTGGATATTGGCCCTTGTTAGGAATAGGCTGCTGAACCTCCTTTACTCTCGCCTAGGGGTGTTATGAGACTCAGGTAGTGTCACAGGTACCCGTGACACTACCTGGTCAAAGCTCGACTCGAGCTCGAGCTTGGGTAGTTTGGCATCGAGCTTGAGATCGAGCCCAATTGTGTCGAGCTCGAAGGCTCGTCGAGCTAGAAGGCTCATCGAGCTAGAAGGCTCGTTGAGCTATCCGAGATCGATTAATTATATTTTTTTAAAATAATTTTTATATATGAAATTATTTTTATTGGTTTACTTTGTTGAATATATTACTTGAGATCAATTAATTAAGAGAGAATGTAATTTAACCAATCTCGTGACACTACCTGATGACACTTCGAGCCAAGCTCAAGCCTCAGATATGCAAGCTTGACAAGCTTGAGCTCGAGCTAACCTAACCAACACATGAGCCGAGCTCGGGTATTGACACTACCCCACTCTCAAGTGTCATAACACCCCTACTTTTGCATGAGGTTGTTAAAATCCTTAAGTGCCTATTTTCTCTTGAAATCATATTGGTAGAATCCCAATTTTGATCACCTTGCCCATGGGACATAGAAAGCTCTTTTGTTGCAGGAATATTTATGTACTTCGTTCTTTTCTCTGTGAAATTGAATTCCTTTCTTCACTGATCTATTTGATATCTTATTCCCCTTATGTATATCCTTCTTTAGTTTAGTGATATTTTTCTTTCAGAGAAAAAAATTAAAAAGTATAGAAGTTCCTGAATGGTGTCTATCTTTATGAATCTATCTTGCTTTAATGTGGTTGATTCTGTTATCAAAGCTGAATTGGCCCAATGTTACTCAAGATTCCAAAAGCTTGTTTTTGTCTTGCTTAGTGTATCTGCTTTTATGCAATTTGATTCTTTGATGATCTTTTATGCTCTTAAAGGCACATCTATTAATGCTTTGCTTTCTTTTTTCTCATAAAAAGGGAGGGATTTTTCGTGTTATTTATTCTCAACACTGCAATTCTCCCTTGGAGCTAATGTTCTTATTAAAATTTTCCTTCACAATAATTGGTTATTCTTTGACTTATACAGAAACTGAAAATTACTTCTGTGGGAGTCGAACTTATTGAAATGAAATCTGGTGACCTTCGTTGGTGCTTGGATTTTAGAGACATGGGCTCCCCTGCCATTATCCTGCTTTCTGATGCTTATGGAAAGAAAGTTGAAAATGGTGGTTTTATTCTTTGCCCTTTATATGGTAGAAAATCTAAAGCCTTTCAAGCCGCCTCAGGGACTTCAGTGACTGCTATAGTATCAAATTTGGTAAGGCTAGCACCTCTATTTATTTATGTCAGAACAGTTTTCCTTTGTTTATAGCTGTCTTTTTTTTTTTTTTTTTGGGCTTTCAAGGCATCAACCTTTCTAGAAAAACAATAAATGAAAAATATATGTGTATATATATAGTTGATGAAAATCAACTAATAAAATTGTACTTTTGAATATTCTAGCATAATGCAGTTATACTGATTGGGTTACAGTATGTGATTAATTTCACCATCTTAAGAATCTTGCAGTCTGTAACGACCTGTTTTTGGACTTATCTTGCAGGTCAAAACAGCGAAGTCTATGGTTGGTGTGTCCCTATCTGTGGACAGTTCTCAGTCCTTAACTGCCGCAGAATACATTAAAAGAAGAGGTAGGTTACTGCAAACAATGTCTATGGCCAGAAAAGTTGTTCTTTCACACACATGCCCTCAATCGGTTTTTTCAATACCATTTCTTGTTTCGATTTTATGTCTTGGTTTTTCTTTTGTTATAACAAATTTGCAATGCAGCCAAAGAGGCAGTTGGTGCAGAAGAAACTCCTTGTGGGGGCTGGCTTGTGACAAGGTTGCGAACTGCTGCCCATGGTACTTTAAATATTCAAGGATTAAGTTTGGGAATTGGACCAAGGGGAGGACTTGGGGAACGAGGGGATTCTGTCTCCCGCCAATTAATTCTTACAAAGGCTTCACTTGTTGAAAGGCGGCCAGAGAACTACGAGGTACAATGGTGATTCATTGTTTAAAAGTGCAATATCTGTAGTATCAGTATTTCTATAGTTTTGTACATTTGTGCTTGCTTTCCGTTAATGGCAGTAGTTGTGGACATTAGTTTAGCAGAATGGTTTGTTAGAGAATTTGGTGCTTATTTATTCTGCTTAAATCTTTATTCCCTGGTCAATGATGAATGCATTCTTATCAGAGGTGAATGATCTACCATGTAGACTGATGAAACAAAATACAAATAAATCCTTTCAGGAATGGTTTAAGCTAAAACTTCACATAATCCTTCAGAGTCTTTGTTAATATATGTGTTCTGCACTTCAATTAGACATGTCTTTTGAGTGAGGTGGAATCTGATGCCTCTGTCTTTTTTCTGTTTTATGATCAATTGTTGAATAGGGTAATTTTGTGTGTCATTCTAATTAATCTACGTGAGCACCTAAGATTTTGTTTTTAGGTACAACTTGTGGTTGCAGTTGCAATGGCTTATGGAATAAAGATTAATGTGGTAGAATTAACTGATATTGGCAGAAGTTTTTGTTGTGAAAAAATTATTGATCTATAGCAGCCACCACAGCACCATATTGGACCAATTATTGCCAATATTCTAAAATAATGGCTGATTATACTACTATTGGTGAACCACTAAATTGGCATGTGTTGGTCATTGCACGTGATATTATTGATGTGCCAAATTTGGGGATGTTGATGTAGCGAATATTTAAATGCTAGATGCTGAAATTAGGTCATAAAGTTGAACTGAAGTTTATTATCTTATATTACATTCACTATTGTGTCATTAATCAATTTGTCTTCCATTGCTTCATGTTTCCAGTATCTTGTGTGCATGAAGATGGAAGTTCTAACAAACAAAACAGTGCGATAGATTTCATGGAGCTTTGAATTGTCTTGTTCGGCAGAGAATTTATGCTTTCAATAACTTATTTTCCCCATCTTTCTGTACCTGTAATTACAGATATCTTAGTTTCTAGGTTGTGGATCATGATTCTTCAGTAACTTAGAAAACTGCTCCGAAAGTAAATTCTCCTTTTACATTAAGTAATCTTGTCCGATCTTCTTCTAGATGTATTGCCATTGGTAGCTGCTTTGCCGCTGAAATGAATGCACTTTGCATCACACCATAACATGTTTATTGTTAAAGTCAATTCAAGTTCTGAAATTGTGTTGTGCGTATCTGCAGGCAGTAATTGTTCGTCCTTTATCTGCAGTATGCGCTCTTGTCCGATTTTCTGAGGAGCCGCAGATGTTTGCCATTGAGTTTAATGATGGATGCCCCATTCATGTAAGTGACTTTCATTTGGTTCATTATTTTTATTTGCTTTTGTCTGAGTAATGTGCATGGTTAGTGTCTTATTTCAGGTTTATGCGAGTACTTCTCGTGATAGCTTACTTGCAGCAGTTCGTGACGTCTTACAAACAGAAGTAGGTAGATGCGGTCTCTTTTATTTGTATTCTTTATATTGCTAGGTTCTGTTATGAATAATCCTCAGTTTCATGGAGCTTTAGAGATGCCATTATTTAAGTAGATGGTTACTGTTATTGCTTTATGTGTGGTATTGTGACATTTAATATCTATATGATGCAGCTTCAATGTCCTATACCTGTATTACCCAGGCTAACAATGCCTGGTCACCGAATTGACCCACCGTGTGGTAGGGTTCATTTACTGGCTCAATATCCTACTGGGCAACATCGACATACTGCTGATGTGGATAATGCAAATATGCATTTGAAACACCTATTTACAGCTGCCAAAGATGTTGCTGCGGAAGGGGGCTCTGTCCCTGGATCGAAAGTCAAACTTTGGCGCAGAACAAGGGAATTCAATGCCTGTGTACCCTATAGTGGAGTGCCTCCTAATATTGAGGTATCTGAAGTGATTTTGTTCGCTTTGATTACCATGCTTCCATCTACTCCAAATTATCCTCCAGAAGACCCTCCACTGCCACCACCTTCGCCAAAAGGAGCTGCAACAGTGATTGGATTTCTTTCTTGTTTACGTAGATTGTTGGCTTCTAGGAGTGCAGCTTCACATTTGATGTCTTTTCCAGCTGCAGTTGGAAGGATAATGGGTTTGTTAAGGAATGGTTCAGAAGCCGTAGCAGCTGAAGCTGCTGGCGTTGTTGCAGTGCTTATCGGTGGTGGTCCTGGTGATACGAATATAGTAACAGATACCAAAGGAGAGAGGCATGCCATCATCATGCACACAAAGTCGGTATTGTTTGCCAATCAGAATTATGTAATTATTCTGGTTAACAGATTGAAGCCTATGTCTGTATCACCTTTACTCTCAATGTCGATTGTGGAAGGTCTTGAGGCTATGATATGTGAACCACATGGAGAAACTACTCAGTATACAGTTTTTGTTGAATTATTACGCCAAGTAGCTGGTCTACGACGACGCTTATTTGCTTTGTTCGGGCATCCTGCTGAAAGTGTGAGAGAGACGGTTGCTGTTATTATGCGTACAATTGCTGAAGAAGATGCCATTGCTGCTGAGTCAATGCGAGATGCTGCCTTACGAGATGGTGCCTTGTTAAGGCATTTGTTGCATGCGTTTTTCCTTCCTGCTGGTGAGCGGCGAGAAGTTAGCAGACAGCTTGTGGCTCTGTGGGCAGATTCTTATCAACCAGCTCTTGATTTGTTATCTAGGGTTCTTCCTCCTGGTCTTGTTGCATATTTGCACACTCGGTCTGATGGGGTTTTGCCTGATGATATGCAAAACATACAGGAAGGGTCATTGAGTAGAAGACAGAAACGTTTACTTCAGCAGAGAAAGGGTCGTATGGTGAAGGGAGCAACGTTGCAGGATCCTTCCCTGTCTCATGCTAATAATTTTGAAGTGACTGATTCAGCAAGGCAGGCAGGTGCTGGTGCTTATAATTACCCTAAGTTTCCTACAGAGCCGATTTCTGGACAGTCTCCAACTGTTCAAGGTGTAGTTTCTCAAATGGGTGAAAATGTGACCAATGAGGTTTCTTCTGTTTCACAACCTGATGTTTCAGCTAATGTTGCTTCTGTTGATGCTATGCCTAATATGTATGAGACACAGGAACCTTCTGTTTCACATTCAGTCAATTCTGATGCCGGTGTGGTTGGTTTCCAAAACTCGGGACTTCCTGCTCCAGCTCAAGTTGTTGTAGAGGATACGCCTGTGGGATCAGGCAGGCTGCTATGCAACTGGCCTGAATTCTGGCGGGCTTTTAGTCTGGATCACAATCGTGCTGACTTGATTTGGAATGAACGAACTAGGCAGGAGTTGCGAGAAGCTTTGCAAGCTGAGGTTCATAAGCTAGATATTGAGAAAGAACGCACAGAAGATATTGTTCCTGGAGGTGCAACAACAGAGATCATGACTGGCCAAGATAGCGTTCCCAAAATATCTTGGAACTATAGCGAGTTTTTTGTTAGATATGCTAGCCTGTCGAAAGAAGTCTGTGTGGGACAGTATTATCTGCGTTTGCTGCTCGATAGTGGTGGCAGTGGCAGGGCTCAAGATTTTCCATTGCGGGACCCTGTTGCATTCTTTAGAGCTCTATATCACAGGTTTCTTTGTGATGCAGACATAGGCCTTACTGTTGATGGTGCTGTCCCTGATGAATTGGGTGCTTCTGATGATTGGTGTGACATGGGAAGGTTAGATGGTTTTGGAGGAGGTGGAGGCTTTTCAGTAAGAGAGCTTTGTGCAAGGGCTATGGCAATTGTATATGAACAGCACCACAAAACTATAGGCCCTTTTGACGGTACAGCTCACATCACTGTTCTATTAGACAGGACAGATGATAGAGCTTTGAGGCATCGTCTTCTACTTCTCCTAAAGGTATATGAATGTTGTTCCCTGCCTCTCCTACCCTTACCCACCAATGGTTCAATCTTGCTTTGTAGAATGTTGCTTCTAGCTCTGTTGTTGAAGAATCTAGCTAGAGGAGTTATGCAAAGTTTGATAACAAGGAAAGACAAGTTTTGCATCCCTTTAAAGCTTAGTTGGCTATTTTGAAAGGAGGGAAATGAATTATTCCATACTAATGTTAAATAAAGATTTGAATTTCTGTTCATGTTCTTGTTTCTTTTGATACTGACATCATACAGCATACTGCATTTAATGCTTCCTATATCTAGGTTACAAGCTTAGTGCTTAGTGGTCACCACTGGGTCTCTTTTAATTGTGACTTTATTACTTCACACAATTTGCCATGTAACATGAATTCTTTTAAGTCAATTGAGTTTTACCTGGCCAAGTTTGTGAGAATTGGCTATTTCAAAATTTCTACTTATTGTCCTTAGAAACTTTGGTATAAATTATTCGATCATACTGAACTTTTTTCCCTTCTAGCAAGTTTAAGCTAATAGCGTATGTTCATTGCTATCCAGGTCTTGATGAAGGTTTTGTCAAATGTAGAGGCATGTGTCTTGGTTGGAGGATGTGTTTTAGCTGTTGATCTCCTTACAGTTGTTCATGAAGCTTCGGAAAGAACTGCTATCCCCTTGAAGTCAAATCTCATAGCTGCTACTGCATTCATGGAGCCACTTAAAGAATGGATGTTTGTTGACAAGGATGGTGCCCAAGTTGGACCTGTGGAGAAGGATGCAATTAGAAGATTCTGGTCAAAAAAGGCTATTGATTGGACAACGCGGTGCTGGGCTTCTGGAATGCTAGATTGGAAAATATTACGTGATATACGTGAACTTCGGTGGGCTCTAGCCCTCCGGATTCCTGTTCTTACTCCAACTCAGGTATTGCAATGCAACACTTGGAACATGGTAGTAGAGTTATTGATGCTAAATTGCACTTGTTATTATTTCTCTTTGGAATATGGATTAACCTATTCCATCTGGCTACCTGCATATACTCGGGGCCTTGGAGGTGTAATTTCTTAGCATTGTGGTTTTCTTGATGTGAATTGAATTTTTGCTCTGGAAAACTCATTGATGCCTTTTGTGGTACTTGTATGATTTCTGATGGTGGCTTATTTGAAACCATGTGACTTTTATGCTCATATTCTTTCAGTTTATAGCCATGAAGCAAATGGCTCATAGGAAGATTTTTTTTTCTTAATACGTTTTTGGACAACTTTTCCCTGTTCATAAGTATCTTTTTTACAAGTTATAAGAGATTGATTTCATTTTCAGGTGGGGGATGCAGCATTGTCAATATTGCATAGCATGGTATCTGCACATTCAGATTTAGATGATGCTGGAGAGATAGTAACCCCAACTCCTCGAGTTAAACGTATTTTGTCAAGTCCTCGTTGCCTCCCTCATATTGCACAGGTAATCATGTCTGTGCCAATCCTATAAACTATCCAATAAAATGGAGTATGTTTTCGCATGTGCATCTGGATCTGTATATTCAAGCAACAATGAAATATGTTACTGCTAGGGTGTTATGATCTCTCATTAAGACTATGGTTATTTATTTTGTGAATGCTTATTATTAAATTTCTTTATTGCGGAAAAATCCATGTTTTATATCTTCCAACTTGTGCAACTTTTTTGACTGAATGTTGTGGGATAATTTCAAGTTATAATTTTTGTAGACTTCAATTCTTAGTCCTTTTGTTATGCATAAAGGAATGATTTAATCTGACACTTAGTGTCAAATTGGAGATTTAAGAAAATGTATACACAAGCATTGCAACCATACTTTTCAGGACTTCTATACTTTTAGTATATTCCTTTCATTTTCAATTGCCAAGTCAGGATATGAATATTCTATTTTCTAGTGGGTGGCATTCAAAATATGGAATTGCTGATGTCCAGGTATTTGGATCAATATGAACTGTTAATCCTGTCTAAATTGACCCATATTTCTCTGTCAATAGCCATTTTAGTAACAGCATTTATCTGGCTTTTTTCCTCTGCTAAATAATTGTAGGCTATGCTCAGTGGAGAACCAAGTATCGTAGAGCATGCTGCAGCATTACTGAAGGCTGTTGTTACTAGAAACCCTAAGGCGATGATTCGCTTGTACAGCACTGGTGCCTTTTATTTTGCTCTGGCTTATCCTGGATCTAATCTCCTCTCAATAGCTCAACTCTTCTCTGTGACCCACATCCACCAAGCATTTCATGGCGGTGAAGAAGCTGCAGTTTCATCTTCCTTACCTTTGGCCAAACGTAGTGTACTTGGTGGGCTTCTTCCTGAATCCTTGCTTTATGTGTTGGAGCGGAGTGGTGCAGCTGCTTTTGCTGCAGCAATGGTTTCTGATTCTGATACACCAGAAATCATATGGACGCATAAAATGCGAGCTGAGAACTTAATCCGCCAGGTAGTTGGCATTGGAAATTTGTTATTTTGTTGCTTTTGTAATTACCTTTTTTATTATCTTAATAATTGTAGCTGTTATTACAATATATTTTTGCTAATTGTCATTTCTTTTTTGTTGTTGTTGTTATTGTTGTCGAGAGTTTGTGAGGCATTTTGTTTTCTATAGTTCTTGTTCTGAAAGATAATGTCAAAAAGGTGACACGGATAGCTCTTCTGCTTCTGTCAGGTTTTGCAACACCTTGGTGACTTCCCTCAAAAGCTGTCACAGCATTGCCATTCGTTGTATGATTATGCTCCTATGCCACCAGTAACATATCCAGAGCTACGGGATGAAATGTGGTGTCACCGCTATTACCTTCGAAATCTATGTGATGAGATACGTTTTCCAAATTGGCCAATTGTGGAGCATGTAGAGTTTCTCCAGTCCTTACTGGTAATGTGGCGTGAAGAATTGACACGAAGACCGATGGATCTTTCTGAAGAAGAAGCTTGCAAAATACTGGAGATTTCCCTGGAAGATGTGTCTTGCGAGAATTCCAACCAGAGGCCTTTTCCTGAGACAGCTGAGGATATTTCTAGCATATCAAAACAGATTGAGAACATTGATGAAGAGAAGCTTAAGCGGCAATACAGAAAACTTGCAATGAAATACCATCCAGATAAAAATCCTGAAGGAAGGGAGAAATTTCTGGCCGTACAAAAAGCTTATGAGCGTCTCCAGGTACTTTGGTTTGAAATCCATTTTTTTATTAAAAAAAAAAAGAAAAAAACTTATGACGAGATATTTATTGAAAAAAGACAGCTAATGGTTAAGTAGAAAGATTCTGCCCTGCATTTGTTGCACGTAATAATTGGAGAGACCATCTTTACTAAATTTGGAAATGGCTATCCCAGTTAGAGCTATATTTGATATTTAGTTCCGAATCAGGTGCTTGTAGTATTGATTGCTCAATGACATGTATGCACCCCTGAAACTGTTCTTCTCTGTGTCAGCTCAGAGATTATCTACTCTTAATGGCCTGATCTTATGCAAGTTGAGTTTTACATTGGAAAAAATAAACACATCAATTAGTTTATATAATTGCTATGCAGCAGCAGAGCTTTCATTTTTCCGTAATGATGGGCCTATTCTGATTCCATGAATTTTTCAGGGGTATCCATAGAAATGATGTATCAGGAATTATCCTACAGAAGAGACACTGACAAAATGTTGCCTTCTCTCAAAGTTAAACCTTTTACTTGGCAGATGGTGGCAAAAAATTTGAACGTCAATATATTTTGGACTAGTTTCTTGAATGTAGGTGTGCGAAAATGATGTGGGAAAAGAGTTTATCTGATTCTATGTTAGCTGGACAGTAGCTTCATTGGTGACATCCATGGGAAGACTGTTATTTGATTGACATGGAGGGAGTACAGTAGGAGAGTGTTTGATGCAGAAGTTAGGCCTTGAACACTTCCATTAAGTGATTGACATATTCTGCTGCCTTTTTTGAATATTTGCATTTTCATACCAATATTTTCTTTTGTTTAATGCATTGTCATCCTGTTGGACTTTTTATAGGCTACCATGCAAGGGTTGCAAGGACCCCAACCTTGGAGGCTGTTGCTTTTGCTAAAGGGACAATGTATCTTGTACAGAAGATATGGGGATGTGCTGGAGCCATTCAAATATGCCGGTTATCCAATGTTGCTTAATGCTGTCACTGTGGACCAGGAGGACAACAATTTTCTTGCTCCCGACAGAGCTCCTCTTCTTGTTGCTGCTTCAGAGCTTGTTTGGCTGACGTAAATGCTCTACTTCCAGAAATCCAAACATCGTGAACTTTATGTTATTAATTTTACAGATTTGTCTCACATCATGATCTTGTGCTTTAGGTGTGCATCTTCTTCACTAAACGGTGAAGAGCTTGTGCGAGATGGTGGGATTCAACTTCTTGCAACTCTTCTTTCCCGTTGTATGGGTGTGGTTCAGCCAACTACCCCTGCTACTGAACCTTCTGCAATAATTGTTACAAATATTATGCGGACCTTTTCTGTCCTAAGTCAGTTTGAGAGTGCTAGATTGGAGATGCTTGAATTTTCTGGGCTAGTTGATGATATAGTGCATTGCACTGAACTTGAGCTTGTTCCTGCTGCTGTGGATTCCGCACTCCAAACCATTGCCAATGTTTCTGTGTCTTCAGAATTGCAGGATGCATTTTTAAAGGCTGGCATATTGTGGTATGTTTATTCCATGTGGAGTTATATTTTGTCATTAAATGCCAATTGTGTCTTCACTTCTCTGCCGGGGACAGAACATTTCCTAGATCTCCGCCTTTGTCCTCCTATAGTTGGGTGGAGAAGACATTGTACACCCTGATATTGTGAATTATGAAATGTGCTGTATTTTGAGCAACAATGCATTATGTTGAGTATGTTAGAATGTTCTTTTCGGTTTTCAATGTTAAATGTGGTTTTATATCAGGTATCTTTTGCCTCTTTTGCTTCAATATGACTCCACTGCTGAGGAATCTGACACAACAGCAGCACATGGTGTTGGTGCCAGTGTTCAAATTGCTAAAAATATGCATGCTATGCAAGCATCCAAGGCACTGTCGAGGTTAAGTGGTTTGTGTACAGATGAGGTTTCAACACCTTATAATCAAATTGCAGCTGATGCTCTCAAAGCATTACTAACTCCCAAACTTGCTAGTATGCTTAAAGATCAAGTACCCAAGGACCTTCTATCTAGATTAAATTCAAATTTGGAATCACCAGAGGTAATTGTCTTCACATTGAATGACCTTTCTGTTTTCTAGTAGCCTCAAATGTCTTGTGGGGAGTATGCTCATTGTTTTTATGGGAAAATACTTTCCCCTTTATGATTTCTATTTCATTAAGAAGTTTTTCTCTATTGGTGTTCAATTGATAGAGGACAATATCACCAATGATCGGTGCTCAGTAGGGTGGATATCATTTCTGGTCTGCACTGACAGTGATCCATTGCATTTAGCTGTGGTTGGTCTATTCCCAATGATAATGATTGAACTTTTCATGAATATCATGAATGAGTACCGTCTTTTGGGTTGATGGGTTGATTTCATCATTAAATTATGCAAACAATATTCCACAAAGGTAAGATGATTTTGATGCCTGAGTTTGAGATAAGGTCTGTGGTTAAAAATCTTCCTTTGTTGGACATCATGTGCTTCACAGTGAGAAATTTGAGTCAATCTGGTTCTGTAAATGGTTGCTTTAAAATGTAATAAATTAGGAGCGTTTGTTGGTAGATTTCAGTGCATGTGCACTGCTAAAATATATATGCTTGTCTGTTTGGCTAGTTCTGTCCTATTGACCATATCTGTCTGGATCTCCCTTGAGCGAATTAATCTGTGAAATGCATAACACATATTTCCTCCTGCTATTCGCCCTCTCTTTCCTTTTCTTCCCTTGTGTGCTGTCAACTTGGGTGCGTCATATAAGAGTTTTTGAGATGGTTCTGACTTCTTGCCTAAAATTTGATGCGTCTGCCTTTAAGTAAATACTTTTCTAGGTGCAGTTGAAAGCCTTTGCATAGTATGCCTAGATATTTGTTCTTAAATATCTATTTTCTGTGCATATGTTGTTCATCTGCTATGTAACCTGCAATTTTGTATTATTGCTTCTCTCTTTGATGTAGATTATTTGGAATTCCTCCACACGTGCTGAATTGCTGAAGTTTGTGGACCAGCAGCGTGCAAGCCAACTTCCTGATGGATCATATGATATAAAAGATACCAATGACTTTGTTTATAAAGCTCTCTCAAAAGAACTCTACATTGGCAACGTATACCTTAGGGTCTATAATGACCAGCCTGACTTTGAAATCAGTGAACCAGAAGCTTTCTGCATTGCTCTTCTTGATTTTATATCATATTTAGTGGATAATCAACCTTCAACAGAGTCCGAGTACATCGTTAATCTCAGTGACTCATCCCATAGGACAGCAGAGGTTGAAAGTGATCCGACTGATGGGTCAGCTGACCAGAACTGTGATTTTTCTTTGGCGGCTTCAAATGGAAATGTAACCAGCAAGGAGGGTGGTGAAGTGCTTAAGAATCTTCAATTTGGATTGACGTCCCTTAAGGTACATCAGTGACAATGCTTCTTAACTTGTTTTTTGTTATCAAGCTCTAATTATTAGTTTTTCTAATTGCAGAACCTGCTGATAAGCAATCCAAATTTGGCGTCTGTTTTTTCAACCAAAGAAAAGCTGTTGCCACTTGTTGGATGCTTTTCGGTGCCTGTTATTTCTGACAGCAACATTCCTCAACTTTGTCTTAGTGTGTTGTCACTATTGACTACTCACGCTCCATGCTTGGAGGCTATGGTTGCAGATATCTCTAGTCTTCTTCTTTTATTTCAAATGCTACATGCTTCACCTAGCTGTCGTGATGGTGCTCTCCATGTCCTCTATGCCTTGGCCAGCACACCAGAACTAGCGTGGGCTGCTGCTAAATATGGTGGGGTGATTTACATTCTTGAACTTCTCTTACCTTCGCAAGGTATGAATATTTTCATTTCAATGTCTAGTTATAGATGTTATGTTCATGTTAGTTGATAATATATTCAACATACAGAAGAGATTCCTCTGCAACAAAGAGCTGCAGCTGCCTCCTTGCTGGGGAAGCTTGTTGGGCAGCCAATGCATGGACCCAGAGTTGCAATAACTTTAGCAAGATTTCTGCCTGATGGCCTAGTATCAGCTATTAGAGATGGGCCAGGTGAAGCTGTTGTATCTGCCTTGGATCAGTCAACAGAAACCCCTGAACTAGTATGGACATCTGCGATGTCTGCTTCTGCATCTGCTTTAATAGCGACAATAGCGTCAGACCTGTATCGGAAACAGATGAAAGGTCGTGTTGTTGATTGGGATGTACCTGAGCAAACTTCCAGTCAAGCAGAGTTAAAGGATGAGCCACAGGTATTTTCCCTCATATGCTGTATCTTGTTGATGAAGCATGCCTACATATCATTAACTAAATTCCCACTGTAACTGTTCATATAGGTTGGGGGAATTTATGTCCGACTGTTCTTGAAGGACCCCAAATTTCCTCTTAGGAATCCAAAGAGATTTTTAGAAGGGTTGTTGGACCAATATGTTTCGTCCATCGCTGCAACACATTATGACACACAAGCTGTTGACCCTGAACTCCCATTGTTATTATCAGCTGCATTAGTGTCATTGTTGCGAGTACACCCTGCACTGGCAGATCACGTGGGATTTCTAGGATATGTACCCAAACTTGTAGCTGCAGCGGCCTATGAAGGTAGACGAGAGACAATGGCCTCAGGGGAGGTGAAAAATGGCAATTATACTGAAGGAGCGCATGTTACTGAGGATGGTTTTTCAGAGTCCAATAGTCAAACTCTACAAGAACGTGTGCGTCTTAGTTGTTTGCGTGTTCTACATCAACTTGCTGCTAGTACAACATGTGCTGAAGCTATGGCAGCAACTAGTGTTGGAACTCCTCAGGTACCAACAATATAATCTTACATGTGGCTTAAGTTGGTTTATTTTAGCATGCTGTTTGGAGTATCAAACTGTTAATTGTACTTCTTGCTGGGTAATGGGTTTAAAATTGTTCTTACTCTATTTCTACTGCAAGTCTAATTTTGAGATTCTTTGTGCAACAATCACTTAATTGGTTGCCTTTGGCCAGAAAAAGAGACCACATTGTCACAAACTGCACATGAACTATAATATCTATATACTCCTATTATACAAGATGAGATCCTTTAGTAAGAGAAATAAACTTAGCACTGGAGTGATGCCTGATACTTTAGTTTGTTGATTATTCATTGAGGTTTGAAGCACCTTATATTGTTAGACATTGGAACAAAAATAAGGACAAAAGCAGTCAATAGGTTTGATGAATTCTTTGCTCATCAGATTGGATATAGATTTGAAATGCGGTGAATGCATAAATTTAGAACCTATTTGGTTCTTGGCATAACTTAAGTCTTTTGTACCTCTAGACTAAGGTTTCTATTAGCTTATGGGTTTAAACATCTCCAAATTTGACATAAGCAGATTGAAGATGCTGGTGTCCTTCCTGGTTTATGAAGTAGGGCCAATACTACCATTTACCAAATTAAGAAGTACTCAGTTTATGGGTATCTTTAATTTGTTAGTATTAATTTGACATGGTTTGAATACCCAATCTTTCACTGTTTAAGTATATATTTATTGGCTTCCAATCTTTAAAGTCCCATTGTTCTGCTAGACTTTGTCCAGTCTCCATGGTTGGATAGGATATTGTACCTATTGTTACTTTTCCTCTTTATATGTGATACTGTAGTACATTCTAGTTTAGCCTCCAATAATAACTGTTTTTCATCATGGATGGTTCCATGTGTTCTGCTAGTTGCTCTTTCAATTTATTAATACCACCTCAGCTCAGATCTGTCATCATTTCTTCTGCATATACTGTGCATTTATGTTACCTTTTGTCCTACCTGGATTTCCACCTGACCGGTTATTTTCGTATCCAGGTGGTTCCACTTTTGATGAAGGCTATTGGATGGCAAGGTGGAAGCATACTGGCTCTTGAGACACTTAAACGTGTTGTGGTTGCTGGAAATAGAGCTAGGGATGCACTTGTCGCACAAGGACTTAAGTAAGTTACATTGAGCAACTAAAGTTAATGCATGTACTTTGGCACTTTGCAGATCAAATCTTTCTGGAGCAATATTATGTTGGTATGTCAAATGTGCCCATAATAACAAAGATACGAAGAATGATAACATATCCATCAGTTCATAGAAATACATTGTTGTGTTTTCATCAATTTTAAATAGTTCTTTTTTTTTTGTTAGAAAGTTTTAAAAATCGTATTCTTGTCCAAGCAGCATGATATTACTATTTTTAGGAACATGGCATTTGTCATGTTCCTTTTATTGGGGTTTGTTATGCATTATGGCCTGACTTCTTGAAATTTTAAATGCAAAGCTTAATGGCATTATGACTGCATCTTTCATTGAGTGGGTTCTATAGTGGAAGCTAAATGATTCAACAATGTCGTGGCACCATGTAGATTTGTCTCTCTTGGCATGAGTTATGGTTCATATTTGTCTAAGTAACTGGTCAAATTTCTTGTAGCCATATCAAAAGTTGACAAAAATTTATACTGATGATTAGATCTTATTGTTGTGTCAAACCTCAATAACATGAAACAAAATAATTCTCAAGTCTAATAGGACAATAGATATGCAGAACTATTATCTTATCTGATCCATTTACCTGCATAAGTCTCATTTTACAAATCATGCTGTGAATGTTATAGGGTTGGTCTTGTTGAAGTGCTTCTTGGTCTTCTTGACTGGAGAGCTGGGGGAAGAAATGGACTTTGCTCTCAGATGAAGTGGAATGAGTCTGAAGCTTCTATTGGCCGGGTGCTTGCAATTGAGGTCAGTGAATATCATTTTTCATTCTAAATGTTGTCACAAAAGTGCAGTTTATGTTAAATTTGAATTGAACTTTTGGTATACTTTCTTAGATATGATTTTGTATACATCAGTTATTATAAATACTTACACTCAAATTTGGACTCACGGATTTGATGCAGATTGGTTTCCTTTTTGTGTCATGTCCATCTTATTGCTATTTCATTAGGCTTTGGCAGTTGGTACATAATGTAATATGAATTCTTAGTTGCTCCACTTATGCCCTTTTGAGGGAAGATGAGAGCTATTATTTTGAAGAAAAAGTACATGACAAGAAGAATCATGGACTAAAGATTAAAATGATACCCTTCCCCCCAAAAAAAAAAATGATCGACAATGCATGGAGGGAGGTTTCTTTCCTAGACCTCAGTCATTTTTTTTCCCCCATCATACTAATTAAAATATAGCAAGATGGTTAAGGAAAGAAGAAATTCACCTCATGGCTCTTGGTGAATGGGATCAAACCATTCTAGGAGACATTCTTCTTTTTCAGAAGCTTCCGTATTCTCTTATTCAGTACAGCTCAGGGGGAAAAGGAGCAAACTTATATAGACTACGGTCTCTCCATATCAAACATTAAGCATTTTTCAACTGCATATACAATTTCATTCCAACTTTTTTATGAAGTTCTTGGTGGATGACGTGTCTAACACTATACTCTTAAATTTATTGATCCAGGTTTTGCATGCATTTGCCAGTGAAGGTGCCCATTGTACTAAAGTGCGTGAAATATTGAATGCTTCAGATGTAAGTCTTGACACTCATTTCTGGCTTCTAACTAGTATCCAGATGTTGCCAAATGAAAATTAACTTTTCAATTGAAAGTTTCTGGTAGATCATCCACTATGATGTTCTATATGATGATTCCTCCTTCAGGGATGACTGGTACTGATCGCAGAACTAGTCTCTAGGACTTCACCTTTGCATATATGGATTTCCTTGAAGGAACTTCACAAATTCTGTAAAGAACTCGAATATATTCTTACTCCTTTTGGTGGTGGAGCAAATTAAGATAAATGAAAATCATATGGTAGTGAATTAAAAATAGTAAAATCATATGGGAGAAAGAAATGGGAAGATGATGTTATATAGATCTTCTTTTATTCCCATCATGAGCAATTGTTGGAAAAGGCGTTAACTTCACACCAACGCCTAGAAATGATCAAGAAAAGCTGTTGTGGACGATGTTAGTTTTGAGAATCCGCCCACTTAGGTTCTAGATTTATTTGTGTTGCATAACAGGTGGGCTTTTATGAATGTTGCCACGTGATTTGAACTTATTATTACTATTTTTCAGCTTTTTGTTGCATCAGTAAAGCAGTTTGCCTGACTTGGACCATTTACAGGTTTGGAGTGCTTACAAAGATCAGAAACATGATCTTTTCCTCCCCTCAAATGCACAATCAGCAGCTGCTGGAGTGGCGGGGCTAATTGAGAGTTCGTCTTCCAGCAGACTGACTTATGCACTTACAGCTCCCCCTCCACAACCTGCTGTAGCAAAAACACCTGCTTCAACCTCTCCTGATTCGATTGGAAGATGAGATCTGTTTCAGTAATGGAACAATGCGGGGAAAGAGAATTATTACTAAGAGGTCGTCAGTGCAATAAAGGAAAAGGACTTCTTAGCTGCGCCTTCTCTCGGGCTTGCAGGGTTTGGGAACAACTTAAAAGGTTGCATTGAAAATTATTGAGGGTAGAGGGGGGCTTTTTTTTTTGCAATTTTCTCTGGGTTTTCCATGTAAAGAGGCCTTTCCTTGTAAATGAGTTTTATTGTTGCTGTATTTGCTATAATGTAAAGGTGATTTTGTGAAAACTTGTATTTTTTCTGATGAAATTGCATAATGAGCTAGATATGATGAGCCGTTTTTTTGTGATCGGATCATTTGAGAGGGCTCAATGGTGGTTGAACAAACCCACAATTAGTGAATCAAAGTGAGCAGGGCGGTGGTGTCCCGGGCCCAACTCGGAGGAGCACTTGGTCACGCGAAATTGGGATTTGGGAACAACTTGAAAGGGTTTCATTGAAAATCTTTTGAGAATGAGGCCTTAAATGTTTTGTAAATGAGTTTGTTGTTGTATTTGCGAGCGAGTAAAGGTGATTTGTTTGTAAACTTTTGTTAATTCACTTCCTAATGTACTATATATTGTATACCATGCTTTTGTGATTTGGTAATTGAAGAGAGCTTAATAGTTGAACAAAACTAGAATTAGTGAAAAAGCGGGTGAGGCGTTGGGCACCATGCCAGGTTCACAATATTGTAGGTCATTGGGCCCAATAGTGCAGTGTCTGAGCCTGTTTGTGCAAAATTGTCGTCAAACCTTAAAAGATGGGCCTTCTTCAAACATTGTGCCTATTGTCCGAACCGTAGGCCCGGGATCTTCTAGGCTTCTCCGAAAAAATCTCAAGCGGGTGCAGCTCCGACTACTAAACAATGTGCCTGTTGTCTTTGCTGAGTGGGCCAATCGGGCATGATATCTATGCTGACCCAGACCCAATCTTTTCTGCAAAAACGTTGGTCTTGGGCACTCTAATCAGGCCCAAAACTGGGCTAAAGGGACTGAGCCTGAGCCACGATGGGTCTAAATTGTCCAAAACGCAGGAATGTTCCATTAAAGATGGGGAACCATGTGCTGGGTACGGACTTCTGCAAAAGATTCCAATCAGTTACCTGGACTCGGGCCCAAGTCGAAATCCACAACAAACTTTGATTAGACTTCAATCCAAGTCGAAATCCACACCCAAGTTCCAAAATAGCCCGATCAGAATAAGAAATATAACAAGAAACGTTGCATAGGCATCATCCAATACTATTGTGGTATAACTCAAACGATACAATGTCATTGATTAGCAACATCAAACCAGCATGCCATCCAAAATCTGAATATTTACAAGCATTTCATCACATTGCAAGCTGAACTTCACTATACTGCGAAGACATCTTTATCCACAGGGAATTTGGCTTTGCCATGCCCTTCTTTCCAAAACCTGTGCTTATCTCAGTATTTTCTCTTTTATCTAAGAGGGCAATACCAACAAATATGCTATTTACTGGAAACGAGATGAGAAATAACTCTACCAAAATCTTTTTGGGAATGATGACCAGACGGAAATAAATTGGGCATACCTTGAAAGATGGAGTTTCATTTCTCAAAGCAAAGTTAACCCAGATATGTAGAAACGCTTAACACATTTCCAAACCTGCATTGAATGTTCACTTCAAAATTGAGAAATTACCAAAAACCGAAATTATTAATGTGGTAGTGTTGGACTTGACGAGGTTCATCTCAGAAGGTAACCCAACGGCCGTGAGATAATTTGTCCAATAAATAGAAGTAGGAGAACATAACAAACATGTATTTAAACAGGCGAAAACGAAAGAAGAGTTAATTCTGGTGTTTCATGACGCACATGCTGCTCCTAGAATTCATGTTTTTGTTCAGCCTTAGCTGTTGGCACTATCAATGAGAGTGATGCCATCTAGTTATGTGGAAATTCATGAACATTGCAATGCAATGACAATAATTTATGCAACCGAAGCACAAATGATGATGGTCCAATAATCTGGATGAATGATAACAAAGCTCAAAATGTGTAACCACATCAATTTGGGTATTTCTGTCTCACAACAATTTCCATTTAATTTTTGCTTTCAATATTCGTGTATCAAGCACAATATATGCGCACCATAAAGAAGGATAATATTTTTTTTAATTCTTTTCACAAAAATAGATGAGGGTAGGAATGTGTTCACAACCTCATTTCCTAACTCTATATATACACACACAAGCAGCCCGTTTTAGGGAAGATTACAAATCACATGAAGCCAGAGATAGTAGAGGCTGCAGAGTAGAGAAATATACCAAAAGAGAGAAATGGCAGGAAACAAAAAGCTTATAATGCTGTACCTATTGGTAGCCACACTAGCTATCACTGCCAGGGGAACAATGGAGCAAGATGAGCAGGATTGTGCAGATCAACTTACAAACCTCGTAGCTTGCATTCCCTTTGTGAGTGGCACTGCAAACAAGCCTACACAGGAGTGCTGCAGAGACACTCAAGAAGTGAGAAGCAGCAAAACCAAGTGCCTGTGCATTCTCATCAAAGAGAGTAGTGACCCCTCTATAGGGCTCCCTATCAACACAACTCTGGCCCTTCAGATGCTGGCTGGTTGCAATATTGATGCTAAAGTCTCCGACTGCCCCTGTAATTCCTTCAATAACACTCTCTAAGCAATGAACCTGCACTAGCCATTTTCCATCGAGAACTTTGCAATAATATATCTTTGAGCTCAAAAGAAATTCCCAAACCCCACCCCCCCCCCCCACTTCAGAATTACTGTTTATGATTTTACATCTCTGAAAAAAAAAAAAAAGAGGAGAATTGACAGATTTATCATAGCATGTTTTTGGGACTTAAAAGTGTTTGTGGTTGATATTGTTTGCAGCCATACTGAATCTTCCACCAGGCTCTCCAGATGCCAAGATATTTGCACAGGCAGATCCCGGTTCTAGTACATCTTCATCAACGGACTCTCCATCAACTTCTGCTGCTACTTCAACTGGATCATCATCCTCATCATCAGCATCAACTACGTCTCCTTCCAACTCAGGTTCTAGTTCAGATTCAATAGCAACATCAAGCAACAATGATGGAGCAAAATTGAAGTCACTTGAGAGCAGAAGCATTCTGTTGATGATGATGTCCTCCTTTGCATGGATGCTCTTATAAGCTGCTAATGAATACCAACAGGCTCAGACATGAGGAGAAGTTTCGAGGTGATAGAAGTAGAAAGTTAGTAGTGGATTAGCCACTGCTTCCTGTCTAGTTTCATAATAACAAGAATAAGAAAGGGTATCTGCCTTTCAAGGATTTTTGCACTTAATTTAATGTAAAGGCTTGATCCAAAATTCGGTTTGGTACCTGCTAAAGTTATGCAGATGCTTCTTCTCACTTTATTGGTTGACTATGAGCAGTGTCCAAAATTTACAATCTCATGACTCTCAAATATAACGGCTGACAGTCTCAGATGCTTCCTTTTTTCTGCTCTTTTCCTGTCGCTTCTCTCTTTTTCACCCTCAATGGGGGTGGGGATCACATTATAAACTTTAAAGGAGATGCAGGTTAGAGGAACTAACTTCAGCTGCACAAAGTTCATTCTAAGGCTCCAAAACACTGAAAAATGCTCAAACAAACACTCTAAAAGGGATGGTATCTTTGTCACCAAAGAAAATTAAACAAAAGAGCATTCGGCAACAGTTCCCTTTTCTTTATTGGGCTCCAAAAATGTCACCTTAGTACACTAACAAAGACCCAGCTGACGTCAACTACATAGATATGGACCAACCAAACCAGAAAGAAAATATAATGAAAGCCTCTCGTGTATGTTAGCAAGAAGGAATCCAACTTTAAAGTGATTTTAAATCTCTACAATTTTAGTAGGACAAACCAAAACAAGAACTTTTATTAATCATGCAAACCTGTTTTTATATACACATTCTACAATTAAATACAGTATATGGCCGGCAAAACACGACCGTGGTCATGCTGTTGGATCAGGTTTTCATTGCCACATGCTCCACCATGCATGACAAACATTTCACATTTAGGTGATAAAGCTTGCAGCAGATGAAAACAAACTGTTTTTCCGACCAACCTCATATTTGCAAAGAGGACAAGTTGCATTGATTTTTAGCCATTTATCCACGCATGCTGTATGAAAGAAATGAGAGCAAGGAAGCTCTCTTAGCTCATCATTATCTTCATATCTTGTCAAGCAAATGCAACAAACCTGCAGCAGAACGTTACATCAATTAAAAAAAATATGCAACACCAATACTAAATAAAAGTGTAATCAGGCTTCCAGGACAGTGAGGAATTTTTGTTGCGAATTTACCACAAAGTTCTGTACACATCATTCTGTTTAGCAGGGAAATGGAATTAAATTATGATACAGGATGACAAAGTTTTTGAGTTATGTAAGAATCTGAAACTTAGTCCACATTAAGTAATCAAGCAACTTACAGAATCCTCTGCTGAGATAGTACGCTCTCGTTCTGTTCCTGCAGCCACAACTCCACCTACAGTAACTTCAGAGTTTGTTTCTCTATTGGCATTCCCAATTTTATTTACTGTGAACTTGAGAGTTGGCAGAGCATCAATGGATTCTGGGGTAGCTCCCCTAACTTGAGAAAAATTTTCATGGATGCCCAGGAATGAGATTATACATGGAAAGCAGCAGCATATCATCGCACACAAGATAAAAGGCATTGCATATGCAATGCAGCTGAAGGTAAGAAATACAATACATAACCTGCAAAAAAAAAGAAAGGAACAGGTGGGTTTCACAACCAGGGGTTTCACAACCGGGGTAGCTAAGACAGAGATGTTTCTACATTGATATGACTCAAACCTGTACATATTTGGTGCATCAGAAGCAGAAAAGTGACCTCCAAAGATCCATACGTTGCCAACTACAAACCACACAGCAAAGAAGCAGTCCACAGCAACTTTCAAATTGTCCACCAGTACACTAAGCCTGCTGACAAAAATTTTGAAATCCAATCATAACACATCTCTTAGATAATACAACTTAGAAGTAGCAAAAATCCCATTACAGGGAGTTGAACGAAAAAACAACTAAAAAAAGGTAAAAGGCTAAGTAGTTTCAACAGGTAACAGGTCAGTATTTACCCTCCAATTACCTTTTGGAAAGAGATTTAGCCATAGTAACATATACTGTGTTGGCTCTTTATTAAATAGTTTGAGTTGATCAACATAGAAAATTTGCAAGCTATCTCATACAGAGATATAATTGGAATTATTACAAAAATACCCTTGACAAGACACCATAAATTTGCAATGCAATAGGTATGGCCCATTATGTAACACTTCCTTATATCTTCTTTTTCTTAATCTTTTAAACATGCTCAGTCTCTAATCTTTCAATTAATTGTATTTGACAAAGTAATCCAGGCCACACCTAAGTTACCATATCAAGTTCCACAACATTATGACTAGTTCAATGACACAAATTACACAACATGACAAAATTTTTTGTTTTCTGCATGGGCCAGACCCTAACAGAAACTGCATAGCAGAGCAGTGGCTGATGAAAGTATAAAGGTGTGAAATCAATTTAATGTTAAATAGCTATAATTGTCCTAAATTATGCTCATCGTTTCAGATGTGAACTGTAGCCGCATAACTTGTTACTAACAATGAACTGAAAACCTAGTTGATGACAGCAGAATTTAGCAACAAACTTTAAAAAGAGGGGTACCATAGCACAATGTGTGGCCCTAATTTCCACACCACAATTTCAAACCTCCAGGACAATTTAAGGTGCATTCAACATTTGCCCATAAGCCAAATGGATACATTATAATCAATAACAGAGTCAATAAACATCTAAAATCCGACCAAAAAAGAGAAAAACCTATTTACATTAAACATGAAGGATAGTCAGCATTGACCAACAAACGATATGCTATTTATTGCTTGAAAAGCATTTTCAACAATAACTTGACATCAAGCGTGCATAAGCAGTGGCACAAGCAGATGTTGCAAAATATACAACAGATGTCTATCAAGTTAGCAGTGTTGCAGAAGAACTGTAATTAGGCCAAGAACAAAATGGGATACGAAAACTACCTATAATTGGAATATGGTATAGTTTCATCATCCCAGGAGGCTGTAGCTGAATTATGATGGGCTACCTCTTCCAGTGGCTGAGTTAGAGAGATCGTTATGTAAGAATTAGATTCAGAATTACCGCTGCTGGCAGGAAACACCTGAGTAGCACCTTGGCGAACATCCTGGTTGCAACGAAGATAGCGCCAATAGAGGACAGGGAGTGTTGCTACCAAACCAGAAGCATAACCAACAATCCAAGCAAATAATGGAGCTTTCGGGTGCTCGTTTCTTGACAAAGACAAGACAACAATCGAAGCAATGATCTGGCTCATTGTGAAAGCTATCTGAATAATAATCCATAATCCAGAATTGAAAAGGCTCCAACGACGAGAGCCGATCCCTTCTCTCCTCACAAATGATGAGTTTGTGGAATCTAACGGGTTAGAAAGGGAAGACTGAACAGGAATGCTACTTGTTGCAGGTCTATTTGCATCATAGTGAACATCTAAACCACCACGAGTGTTATCATCAGATGATTGAGATGATGATGTATCGCCATCCATTGCTATGCTAATTGCATGCTCATGACCTTCATGGCATTCTGACTGCTCAACAAGCAAAGGGTAACTGTCTGTGCCAGAATGTGGTTCCTCAATGGAAGCAGCCATAATAAACCCCTATAATGGACAGACAAGCAAAGAGTAACTGCTCAATGTGGTTCCCAACTTTGCTCTTCTGAACAGCATTACAAACAAAAATGAAAAACTGCAACAGGATAGAACCGCTGCACAAAGTCTATCACGTAAATAGATTCCCACTCCGCTCCTTCCAACAACTGAAGAGAATGGAATGAAGAAAGAATCTACAAAAGAATAATAAATTAATCTCAATACATCAAACAAATCATTGGATAATCACATCAGAATTTGGCATGCATGAACAAATTTGCCACATTCTTTCAGACATCATATCTAAAATCTACAATTGCAACTAGTCCGCATAGTTGTTGTATGCAAGAAGCTACTTTAATAATAATAATAGATAAAATACATTAAAATGATGTAATCAAACCCTAAGGCTATTTAACATCATAGTTGATTAAGATTGCATAACTAATATGGTCCACACTGTAAAACAATGAAATAATTCCATGTTGGAAGAAAAGGAAACACAATTTCTGAGCAATACCTTGATTGCAAGTACAACTGAACCTCAACCAAGACTAAACCAACAATTGAAATCCCTAACGGAAACCCCACCAAAAATTGGCATCATAACCCTAATATCCAAGTCTAAACTGACAAATCAAAGACCTAAGATGGAGTCCAAGAAAAACGCGTTAACATAAGAGCGATCATAAACCCTAAAAATCCAGACAAACATTAGGATTAAGACAATCAAGGCCTAGGCTATGAATATTAGAGTTACATGAGCTAAACAATTTACATGATCCACATTTTAAGAACTGATTCTAAGTTGAAATAAACGGAAAACAATATATTCAAGCAATACCTTGATTACTAAGCGCAACTGAATCCCAACATAAACCTAAACCAACAGTCAAAACCCTAACAACAAAAGTTCAAGAAAATGTAACAAGCGTCAAACGAAATTGTCATCGTAAATCCTATAATTCAAGACAAACAACGATTGAGATTAACCTATTAGGGTTTAGAACAACCATAAAAAAGCAATAAAGAAATCGAAAATATTGTGCAACTAAATCTAAACCAAAAACCAAAATTCTAACCGAAACCCCCAAAAAAGTCAAACCTCGTAAACCCTAAATCGAATTCCAATCGAAACCCTAACAGAGAAGTGCAAAATAATAATAATAAATAAATAAACAAAATGCCCACAGCATCGTCAAACCAAACTTGCAATCAGAAACCCTAAAAGTTCAAGATTACAAAGGTGAGGAAAAAAATTAACAGAGAGAGAATAAAAAATGTATACCCGAGTATAGAAAGTTGAATTTTGAGAGAATGCTTTTCGAAGGAATGCAAGCGTCGGATTTGATTACTCGGAGGAGACGTCTAAGGACAAGGCGGGGGATAGCACTAGACCACTCCAGTAGAGTTTTCCTGATTTTTCATTTCATTATTATTTTCCTCATTTTTTCGGTTGGTTTGATGATTTCACTTCACCTTGGATTTTTCCCTTCTGGCTAAACCTATGACATGTAGGCAAATTAGATGACGTGCCCATATCTCCCCATGCTCTGAGCTCGACTCAGCCGATAGCACTAACAGACGGGGGGCGGTTTACCTTTATTATTTTTATTCCCATTTTTAAATTAATAATACTTTTAATATGTTATTGAAAATTTTAAAACTAATATCAAAATGATATGTTTATATGTTTAATGTTAAGGCAAGCAATTGAAATCAAGAAATAAAAACAAAGGTAACACAATGAAAACAAAATTTATATGATTTGATTAAATAGTCTGTTTACATGATAGAGAAAAAAAAATTCAAAACATAAACTATCTAAGGATTGTACGAGGTTTTCATAGAGTTAAAACATTTTTCTCATTTTTAAACCTTGTACACTATTAAAATAAGTCAAAACATATATTAAACTTTTTTCCAAATTCTAAAAATCATCTGAAATAAAAATTAAAAAAGCAATCCAACGCTTGGCTTAGAAAACTACTCCTAAACAAAATGGGTGATTTTTTTTATTATCGATATTTAAATTATGTTCAATTAATTCGATTTAATATTATATGATCTATTTTAGAAGTTGATGTTTTTAAAATTTAAATTTAAGATTTTTGATTAAAAAAAGTAAAATATTTATACGCTCAATCAAGGTGTGCGGAGACTGCGAATCGTGATGGTACGCGCTACAAGGACGTCTCGCACCAGCTACATTAGGTCAGGCTAACGCTCAACCCAAAACATCCCCTTCATCTCTGGGTATCTGCTTAAATTTAGAACACCAACATAATATTTGCTTTTTTTAATTTTATGAGCAAATATTATATTTGAAATAAGATAAAATAATTCATAAGCATTACTGAATGAAGAGAACAAATGCCTGTTTAATATGATATATAACACTTTAATTATTTTTAAAATGAATTTATCACTCAATTTTATAGAAATCAAGTAGTAAATTGTAAATTTAATCTTAGTTACCGATTACCAAGAGGTAATTTGTAAATGAGTTCATTTACAGCCATACCTGACATTTGTTTTCAAACTTTCACATATTATGGGTTAAAAAGACAGACAGATACATTAAATTATATTGACCCCAAAGTATATAATACATACAATGAAATTGACGTATCGCATTCAGTAGTTAACGAGAGGAGTTCGATCTGAAATGTATCCCAACATTTCTAAAGATTTTGTTATTTTCAATTATCTAATAAATGCCAATTATATAATGTTACCTCTGAACTCTTTCTTAGATGCTGGAAACCCTATTGACTGTGATCGGGCAATGCAAAAACCACTTCCACATGATTCATAGGGCCGTATGATAAAATATTAAATCCTTTAATTAAATCTTAAATTTAAATTTTAAAATTTAAAAATAAAAAAAATACGCTGTGAGAATTATTTTTAAATAAAGTTTTTTTATAAATTCAAATTGGATTACTTAAAATATTATTCCAAATATCCATTTGTTTCCATTGTCAACCACAAACAAGCTAGTTAAAGAGTTTCAGCTCAAATGTTACATTTCCCCTCTCCCCTCATATAATATGCTTGAGTTCAAAGCCGTGTATGTATAAAAATAAAAATAAAAAAAAAAAAAAAAAAAAAACCACTAACAAGCTAGAGGATAAAACGGGGGTTGAGAGGCTTGGAGGCACGAACACTGCTAGGAGAAGTAGTTTGCCTCTTTCCTTAGTAGGTAGAAGGCCGCTGTGACGGCTCTTCTTTTGTGTTCCTTCCTCTGGTTCTGTTTTTGTGTTTCTCTCTGCCTAGTTAAAAAAAAAAAAAAAAAAAAAAAACACCCAAACAAGCCAGGTCCGATAGCTTGAAATGAACCGGAAATCTTAAAGGCCCAATACCCCAACAACATAAGCTACTCATCTTAAAGGCCCAATAGCCCAACAACATAAGCTAATGAATGTCTAGGATGTTTTATTATCATTTTTTTTGGTAAATGAAACACTTCATGATCTTTTGATATCCAAAATTTTATCTGATTAATTGAATCAATTTATTTAAGATCTTCATTCGAAGGATAGGGGTCTCCCTAACGTAGTTGTTTCATACCTAAGTTGTGAATCGAACTCTTAACCTTGGTTAAGGAACCGAGTAAACTATTGACTTGACTAACTGTTCATGGGTGATTGTCTAGGACGTCCCCAATTGTGTGAGGTCCTAAGAAAGAACCCACCAAAAAAAATGAAAAACAAAAAAAAAACCACACACACAAACAATAGTCTCGTCTTGATTGTTTGGCAATTCTAATATCTTTTTTCTTCGTAATATTGGTATAAAAAAAGTGGTTTTTAGTTAGAGACAGCTTAATTAGTCATTAATTGTAATGCAATTATGTATTTATTATATGTCTATCATATTAACATGGCAAAAACTATGCTCTATTTTGAAAAAAGAAAATTAAAACACAAAAAACAACAACCGCGTAAGAAAAGTGATTTTTAGTTAATTGCACCGGTTCAGAGAAAGTGATTTTTAGTTAGAGACACTTTGATTAACCATCAATTGCAATGCAATAATCTATATATTATATGTCTATCGTACTAATATGATAGAAACTCTTCTTTGTTTTGAAAAATAAAAATTAAAAAAAAAAAAAAGAAAAAACAACAACCGCATAAGAAAAGTGATTTTTAATTAATTGCATTTGTCCAGAGAAAGTGGTTTTTAGTTAAAGATAATTTAATTAGTCATTAATTGCAATGCAGTTATATATTTATTATATATTTACCGTACTAGTATGATTGAAACTCTTTTTGTTTTGAAAAAGAAATTAAAAAAATAAAAAAATAACAACAATAACAAAAAGACTTTCTTAGCCCTTTACACACTCCGGTAGGCCTTCTATCCGTCCAAGAGGTCATGATCCTAGGACATTAATATTGACACTTTTTCTTTCCATTAATAAAAAGAAGATAAATCCAACTAAGATACACATATAAATATACAATAATAATTTGTACGATATATAAATATATATACACACGTATGACTACACGCCACGGTGCAAGTAAACCTGAAAATGGGACACTTTGTGTCCCACCCTTACCATTTCCAATGATCAAGCGATTCTCATGTATAATTTATGGGTCTTCTATAATATTTTGATTTGCTACAAGTTTTAGCAATCAAATTGCATGAGAAGAAACCACCACCCAATTTATAAAGCCACTTGAACTATCCCTCTCAATTATATGTTAATATAAGGTCTGCTCTATAACCTTCAAGCAACAGAGATGGTTCTTCATCCATCAGTATAAACCTTAATTCTGGTACAAGTAGAAATTAATTACAAAATCATTTAATACCATTTTAAGAAGCCATTGAAAAGGAAGAAACAAAACTGTATTCTTTACTTTTTTTATATAAAAATGATCATATATGTTTGTATTATTGTGACTTGTGAGTATAAAACATCCACTTGCTTCTACAAACTAATCTCTTGTGGCCTATCAGACTTGGCTTTTTCTGATTAAACATTTGCAGCATGTGAATTGAATACCAGCCAGAAATGCTTTTGTTAAGTAGTATAATATAATCACCAACCAACAAATAAATAGGCATAGGTGGATGGATGGGATATCTTTCTTTTCTTGTTTATGGATGATAGAAACTCCAATCCACCGGAAGTAGTTGAGAAAGCTATTTTGCCAAATCAAATGCGTAACGTTTTGAAATTGACATTTCCATGTAGAGCATTTATATTGAATTGGGTATTAGGTTCATGTGCTTTTCCTAAAATTTGAATCTGTCCCCTACAATTTGCTTACCCTTTTCGTCGTGTTCGTTGTTGCAGTTAGCATATCCAAATTGATGGGAACCCCTCTAGCTAACAATTCGAAATCAGGCTTTTGGCTACTTGGTCATGTTGATCTGCAGGGCAAAAGTTAAAAATCTATAACAATAAGGGCAATAGGACAAATAGATTAAATCATATAACTAATGGTAAATAGGGAACCCTATACAGTAAAGTACTTACTTCCATGCTTTAAACTATTTACAAGAACACGATCTTGCATTTCGAGGGTTTCTTGTTTTTTCACCATGAGATACATATCATAAAGAGAAAGAAAGGATCTAGAGGAATATTAATATTAAGCCTAATTAGTTTCTCTAACCACATGCGTATTGGATTTGGCCTTCTATTACTGCTAACTACATTGCAGTTTAAGCATAACGAAATGCATACAAGACCCAACAAACTTGTACCAAAATCAGGAGCAGATTCTTTTACTTATCTTATTAGACTAAAACTCTGTTAAGCCATATTAAAAAATTTTCTACAGTTTTTTTTTTTTTAATGTACAGAGGCCTTCGTTTGTATCTTTTTGACCAATCTTAGTAATGGAGGAGCACAGATAGAACGTGAAGAAGGAGAGGAGCATTAATGGCAGTCGTAGCTCAACAAACTAAACCTACTCAATAGTAGTCCAAAAACAGAAGGACTAGTATTAGGTCAAAGGAGAGAAGAAAAAGAAAAATGCAATAATATAAAATGAGAAGCAATATGTGAGTTGTCCTCATCCTCACCTCTTATTTAGCAGTGTGTCATATGATTGTCTTTTTAAATATAAATGATACAATATGAATAGAGTTTTTTTGGTATTCTACCTATCTTATAATCTAGAATTTTCTCACAGCAATTTGTGGTTTATTAGTGAAATCTTTTATTGCCAATCTTCTAATACTATTAACAAAAAAATAAACAATGAGAAGATGAAGAGCGACACTTTTTTTTTTCTCAATGTGTCTTTCTGTCTTGGTGTTTGCGTGTGCGCGTCGTAATCAACCTCAAAGGATCCAACTCACAGGCTCCAATATAGGGGCCATACCAGTGTCCATGACGAGAGTATTGCTTGGCTGGGCTGCTGGGCTCTCTCTCTCTCTCTCTCTCTCTCTCTCTCTCTCTCATGTGCACAACAAAAACTTAGTTGCTTTGAGATTAAGAAGTTGGCCACAATTCGGCAAGGATTAATTGTAATTCACAGGACAGGTTTGAAAACTTTCTGAAGTTGAGATTATGGTAGAGAATGACGGGAAGCCCTTGGCACAAATATATATTCTACACAACTTAAACCATAACTGTGGTTGTGAATGTGAGTTTTGAGGCACTAGAATTTTTAAGATAAGAATTCATGGCGGAAGGCACAAACTAGGGTAAGGTACATTAGCATGTCACGGTCAAGGCGTTCATTTTCTAAATCTCATGATTGTGACTGAGAACCGAATACATCCCATCTATCTCAAATTGAATACTCAAGAGTACCTGTGTACGAAAGTACGAGCGAGAGCATCATAATGTGTGAACTTGTGTAATGATAAAAAATTCTTAATATTTTTAAAAAACAGTTTAGTAATCATAATTTCTTTTAATCCGTGATCCGAAATTAAAATTTCAAGTATATATATATATATATATATTTCCTTTTCTTCTACAATATAGAACATTAGATTGGTACAGTATCATGGCCTCAACCCACACCAATCTAGGCGTTATAATTTGCTGCTTCAGTCTCATTGTTAGTCGATTCACTAAGAGAAATGAGAAGGTTCCCATTGATGTCTTGCTTCTGAATTCCCTTCTTGAGTCCTTATCTGCCAAGGTTTATACCTCGCTCGCCCCTAATCCTTCTTCACTCGATGGATTCTTCTTTTTAGGCGGTTGGGAAAACTTCTGGGAAGTTGCCACTAATCAACGATTGAGGATGAGACAACAACCGTATGGTCTTCAGCTTCAATTGCCAACTCATCACACCCCCCCCCCCCAAAAAAAAAAACTAGCTTTCCCTTTCTTCTTCTCCCCTCCTTTGAAAAGGTCTATAAATTCTTTTAATTTTTTAATATTACTCCTTAAATACATCTAGGAAATAATAATAAATAATTTTTAACTCTCATTTTTTTATTTTTTATTAATATCATTTTAATAACACAATATTGACTTAATTTTCTCTATTTTGTTAATACATGCCGGATTAAAAATAAACTATATAAATACGACTCTTTACGTCCATTACGTACGAAATAATATATAATATTTTTCGATGACTCTTTTTTCTCTTCATTTTGTAAGTAATGGTTTCACTTTTCAAAATTCAAATCTTTAATAATATCTAATTATTTGGACATATCTTTTATGTTTCCAATGATATACGCAATTTTTAAATTTTTATCACTTATTTATTATTTTCTTTTCACAAATTTCTCTTTTTTATTTAAAAAGTTTTCAATCAAAGAAAAATAAAAAAGTCTATTTACTAAGTTTTTGGTTTTAATATTTTTAATTATATTTACTATATTTCAATTTATATATATATATGAATGTATATGTTTATAAACCTATTACCGTGATCAGTACTTTCCGATCATCACTTAAAGAAGGCTCCTGCATTTGAATTTGACCGTTCATCTCCTAGAACGACGGCTCCTTATCTTCAACAACCAAAACTTCTGAGGGGTTGGATGCGCGATAACTAGAAAATGACAAGGGCAAACACCAACACATTCTCCAAACAAGGGGGAGTCTCAATTCTGGGCATAGGAATTTCAAATATAGTACAAAATGCCAGGTGACAGAAGCCCCATTTTGCAAGAGAATCCATCTTGGAAGTTATCCTCCAAGGTGATGAGAAATTTTCCAATCTTATTCCCTACACATAAATATGAGATGGGTTTGAAAGATAATATTAGGAATCCAGACACTTTTTCTAATTTAAATAAAGAGATTTCCACCTTTGTATGAATACCCAAAATTTTGTTTTATTATTAAAAAAAATTCTAAAATTTAAATTTTGTCTATCCCAAACCAATTCACCATTTCAACCAAAAATAAGTAATCGAATTGAAATTTAAACTTTAGAAGAGATCTAAGAAGCAAATAGGTCCAAGCCAATGAGCAATAGTTAAACTCGTACCGTTTTCTTCTTGTTATAAAAATTTTGATTTTAAATCTCTTCTATATCCAAAAAAAAAAAGAAGCAAATGGGTCCAAGCCAATGAGCAATAGCTAAACTGGTACCGTCTTTCCTTTTGTTACTAAAATCTCGATTTTAGTCTCTTATGTACCCAGAAAAAAAAAAAAAAAAAAGAAGCAAATGGGTCCAACCAGCTGGGATGTGCAAGGAAATAGACAGTCAAATTCAGAGACGCCAAGAAAATCCAAACAAGTTGACTCTTCTTCCCTCCAGAGATGGACAGAACACCAACATGTTTTCATCCATCAACCTCGTATGCCCCATTCTCAAATACCTCCATAAAGTTGCAGAATATCAATTTGACTTCAATCTGGATCATTTATTCATTTTAAGAAAATAAAAGAAAAGAAGAAAATTGCAGTATTAAGTATGCGTTTGACAGCACATATACAGAGCAAAATACTTTTCTACTCAAACCAAGCCAAACCTCTTTCCGCGAATTTGTTTTATTTAAAAAAAAAATATGCTCCAAAGTTGTCTTTCTCAAATTATTTGTGAAAATAATCTATTTTCTATTTACAAAAATTTCTCTGTCTACTTTTGAATCAAAGAGCTACCTAGCCATAGTCTCTTCAGTAAGAAGTGGGTTTTGCTATTCCATAACTATAAAAGGATTTCTTTTTTAAAAGGAAAATATGGTAGATCCAGATACAAAGAAGAAAAGTAGTAATTTCCTCTTAATCAGCATCAACAAGAGAGAAAAAGATTTATTTCTTTTTTTATTTGTGAAGTTGGTTTGTTTCAATAAAATAACGGGATCTGTATATAGTAAAAATAAATGTCCAGAGAGATTAGCTTTTAAAAGTTCAGTCATTCAAAAATCATTTATAATTAAATAGAATATAAAATAAAAATCATTTATAATTGAATCGAATATAAAACACTGAATACTAATGATTTTTATAAACATAAAATAAAATAAGGGGATCTTATATTATGTAAAACTATTGTCAATACCATATAATACAAAAATAAAACATTGCTGGCATAAAGCATATATATTATTTTTTTAATTGTTAAAATAACTCTAATTTCTAAGAGTTAATATCTTATTATTTATTCAATTATTAACAACTAAAAAGCCAGGTCATTAATAAAAAAATGTATTTGATAGGAGAATTTTATAATATTTTTGGCATAAAATATAGTACACGACTCAAAGTAATATCATAAAAAATCAATTTTAAGATGATCAAACAAATTTGGATGACAAATAAAATTTATGGATATATATTAAAATTTTATATGAATAAATATTACTAAAGTGTAAAATTGAGAGGGAGAGAGAGAGAGAGAGAGAGAGAGAGAGAGAGAGAGAGGGATTAAGTTACCCACCACCGCATCTTTATTCTCCGAGTGTCAAATGTTGGTGCCGCCCAAGTCAGCCCGGAAAAGGTAAAATAAATAAATAAAAAGGTCGGTTACTTGAGCAAGCCGCAAATTATCAACATAAGGGTAAAATCGTCAATAGGGAAAATGGTAGTGTCTAGAAAGTGGAAAATAAGAGAGAGGAGAAGGGGGGGGGGGGGGGGGTGGGGCGCGAGAGGCGACTTAAAATGGGCCCGACGCCAAATCCTCACCACGCATTAACCTCGCAGCCCAACGCTCCCCCGGATCCCCCGCCCCCCTCTCTCTCTCTCTCTCTCTCTCTCTGAAAAAGCAATAAAAAAATAGAGAGAAGGGGGAAAAATAAACTGAAAAACAGGGGAGAGATTTGGAGGACAGATCGCAAATCCTAGAAGTAACGCGCAAAACAAAATTCGTGTCGAGTTTTTGGAAGCGGAGAAAAGTGCATTTGCCACACATATGTTCGTTCTCATTCTCAAATCTGTGAGCTCTCCTTCTCTATTTAATGGTGCCTCTTTCTCGTGGCTTTTTGCTTTGTGGAGGGCTCTCTCTCTCTCTCTAGATTCTGATCTGGGAGAGAGTCTAGAAGGATCCATTCTCTTTTTTGTTCCAGATTTGCGGGAGGAAAAAGTTTTCTCTGTACGTTAAATTTGTGGGAATGTTTTTTTCCCCCTTTGATGTTGTTCCATCAGATCTGGAAGCGTGGTTTTGTTGTACGGACGAAAATGGTTTTGATGAGACAGTTTGTGGGGGTGGGGTTTGTAATTTTGTGATTTTTTTTCCTTCATTTATATATTATAAACAACATATGTATATATATTTGCGTTTTGTGGGGTTTCAAAAAAGTTTGTTTAATTATGGTTTAGATTGAGTTTTTGTTGAAAATTTTAATTTATGTAAATTTATATTACAAAGATCATATTGTTCTAATGGCTTTATTATGAATTTTTTATTAATTTTTTCTTTAAAAGAATTACTTCCATTATTACGAGGATTTAAGCATCAGTGTATTGTTCATGTCTGTTTAATTATCTTTCTTAATATATTTTCTGAAATATTGGATTTTTTGGGTCCTTTTTTATGGACTTCCACCATACCAGGATTTATGGCATCAGATGTTGTTTGCTTGGAATTTTATTTAGTTTTGATTTTTGTTTTTTCTAATATATGTTCAAACCTTTTCCTTTTTTTTTTTTATACGTTGTGCAAAATATTCCTTATTTAGTCTGAGATCTGGCGTGTTAAAACCGCTTAAAAGGAAAAAAAAAAAGTTAAGACTTTTTGATCTTTCTATCTTTGTCTTTTTTCCAAAAGCTTTTAATTTGCTGCCGGCAATTGGAATTGAATTGGTGTCATAATTTGGTATATATTGGCTGGATTCTTAACAGTTTCTGATTTGGTTTTTGTATTGTTTGTGTGTTTTCCAGAATCATCTCATGCTCTGCTAAGCATATTGCTGAGGTTTCCTTGAACCTGCTTCCTCTTAGGAAAACTTGAACTGGGTTTTGTCCAACTTTAATTTTTGTTAACTGATAAACTAGAGAAGTAAAAAGCATTCACCATGGTTGCAATTGGTGCTGCCTCTGCTTTTTTTCCGGCTGCATCGCCTGAAACCAGTGCAAAGACATCCGCCAAGCTAGAAGTTGTTTCAGGGAATTTAGATGCTAGAGGTATTAAGTCAAACCCAAAACCAGCATCCTCTGGTGGCTTGCAGGTTAAGGCAAATGTTCAAGCCCCTCCAAAGATCAATGGCAGCACAGTTGGTTTGACATCAGCAGTTGAAAATTTTAAGAATGATGATGAGGTGACATCACCTCCTCCGAGGACATTCATCAATCAACTGCCCGATTGGAGCATGCTACTTGCAGCCATTACTACCATCTTTTTGGCTGCAGAGAAGCAGTGGATGATGCTTGATTGGAAACCAAGACGACCAGACATGCTTTATGATCCATTTGGCTTGGGGAGAATTGTTCAGGATGGTTTGGTATTTAGGCAAAATTTCTCCATTAGGTCATATGAGATAGGGGCCGATCGAACAGCATCTATAGAAACACTAATGAATCATTTACAGGTATAATAATTCCTCTATTCATGCAAGATGAAAAAATTTGAAGTGTCAGCATTCTTAACCGGTTTGCATGTTTGACCCCTTTCAGGATTCAGCTCTTAACCATGTGAAAAATGTGGGGCTTCTCCGTGATGGCTTTGGGACAACACCGGAGATGGCTAAAAGAAACCTCATATGGGTGGTCGCTAAAATGCAAGTCCTAGTGGATAAATATCCTATGTGGTAAGCCAAGGCATTTCATGCATACTTTCTGTAGCTAAATGTATTTGGAGTTGAGTTTGGTGTAAGAGGAGTCTAAATTTTTTATTACTGCTGTCAAACAAAATCACATGATACTCTGAATTAGAATGTTTGTCTTGGTTTGAATTTGAAACCACATGAGGCTCTTTGTCTCGTATACTTTTTTCGATTCTGTCAAAAGACAGATTTGACTGCGCCACACTACCTCCTTTGTAGTTGCCTGGAAGAGGCAGAAGTATTAAGTGGCAGTGGCACTATGTTACATGAGTTAATAAAAAGTGTATGGCCATTGTAGCAATCGCGAAAACAAGATTATCCTTTTGTTGGATTCTCAATACATTTATTTGTCCACCTGCTAATGTGTGAAATTGACCCGTGTTATATGAACCGCAGTAATCCACTTTTAATGATAGCCAGATTATGAAAAAATTGATATGTAATGGAGGAATCTTATGTTCAGTATATTTTATAGCCCTTATTTTACCTCACTTGTTCTTTCAAATCTTTACTTTGCAACGCTTGTACAAGATATATCATGGACTATGAAGGTTAATATCACTTGGATTCAGATTAATGCTCTTGGATACCATGCATTTTCCAGGGGGGATGCCGTGCAACTAGATACTTGGGTTTGTACTTCCGGGAAGAATGGTATGCGGCGTGATTGGGTTGTTAGTGACTACAAGACAGGTGAAATACTTACAAGGGCCAGCAGGTTGGTAGTATTAGCAAATATTAGGCTTCTCATCACTTTTCTGAGTTCACTTTCATAATACCATAATAACGAAATGATAATATAACAATAATAACAGTTATACAAAATATAGGATTGTATCAAAATGGGAGGTCTCAAATTTGAATCATTCTAGGCCCCTTTCACTTTATTTGAAAATCCTACGTGATTGGATAAATTGCCTAATACATGAGAGGGAGTGTTGAGATAGAAAACAATAATAACACCTCCCTCCACTAGTTTAAGGTTTTGGAAGGGATTGTTATTATACAAAATATAAGACTCTTTTTGCAGCTTAGTTCTCATAACCATAGAATTTTCTCATTAGTTCTCATAACCATAGACTTTTCTCATCCTCAAATAATTCATTATGGAACCATAAATTTTGTAGTTCTGCTCAAACATAAACATTTGAGTTAGTAAAAGTTTTTGGGGGTGATTTCCACCCCCTCCTCGCCACGAATAAGATCTTGACTTGATTGTTTGCAGTGTATGGGTGATGATGAACAAACACACAAGGAGATTATCAAAAATTCCGGATGAGGTCCGTGAGGAAATAATGCCTTATTTTATGACTTGCCATCCTCCGCCAGTTGTGGCTGAGGATGGCAGAAAGCTACCAAAACTTGATGACAACACTGCAGATTATGTGTGCAGGGGATTAAGTGTAAGTTTGGATGTTAAAATATGGCTGACATCATTTTGGTGTCTGCTTATACCGATGCTAATTATTAGCATGCTGATCATGGTTTCACTTAACAATTTGCAGCCCAGATGGAATGATTTAGATGTCAATCAGCATGTGAACAATGTGAAGTACATTGGATGGATCCTCGAGGTCTCTCTCTCTCTCTCTCTCTCTCTCTCTCGTTTACATAAACATGCCTATGTAAGAGATCTGTTTGCATTTACCTATGATTGACCAGTTGTCCATTGAAGTAAGAAAACTACCAAAATATTTTCTGGCTAGAGATTTAGTTCACATTGACCTCCCATGGAGTAGGAAACTGCCAAAAAAAAAAGTGTTTCAACGTATGGCTTCTTTTTGCTGGCTGCTTGGATTTTTGAAGTTTTTCTTTGATCTCCTTTGATCATGATGAAAAAGGAGTATTAGGGTCATCTACAGTTTATCCTGTCTTGGCATCACATGGTTTATGTTCTCTGAATGCACGATGACTCTCCCTTATCTTGAATAATGTATGATCATGGTGGCTGCCAGATTACAACAAAGAAAAATCTTTGTAACAGTTGTATGAGTTCCACGGAAAGGCACAACTAGGCAAATCCTTTTCTTTCTATTCCTGAATCATTAATAATGAAGCTATACGTTCCCTTTAGAGCTGTTTATCGACTGGACATGGGTTGTTTGTAAAATAATCATTATTTTAATATTATGTTCCCTTTAGAGCTATTTGTGGCCCCTTAATTTATCGACTGGACATCATATTTAGTGGTGCAAGCCACATGGGTTGTTTGTAAAATAATGATAATCCCTGGCCTTCATTTGTCCAGAGAACCCTACATTTATAAGCTTGACTGAATATTTTACAAATGATTGAACCTGTATTATCTATCTTGACAATTGTTTATCTTTTTGAGAATCCGGGTCTTCTACTTACACTCTCATTTATTTCCCTTTTTGATCTGGGTCCTGATCACTTCACTAAACAATGCTTTGTCGCTACAGAGTGCTCCTCAGTCAATCCTGGAGAGTCATGAGCTTTTTAGCATTACCTTGGAGTACCGAAGGGAGTGTGGAAAAGACAGCGTGCTGGATTCACTGACTGCTGTCTCTGATAATGGTGCCGTTGGTTTGCTTGATTCCAGCAACATTGAGTGTAAGCACATGCTTCGCCTCGAAGATGGGTCTGAGGTTCTGAGAGCTAGGACCGAGTGGAGGCCAAAATATGCGAACAACTTTGAGAATGTGGGTCATATTCCTGCAGAAAGCGCTTAAATGTTCAACTTTTGTAACCTGCAACCTTTACTAGCAATCATTGAAATTTCACTTTTCGGGGACCTACATTGATCCAAAGACCACAGGAGAAAATCACTAAATCACTCTATAAGTGCAGTGTAATTATGAAATCTAAATGCGGACGAGAAAGTGGTTGCTGGTTTTAAGAAGGGATGGCAGTAGCCTCTTACTGCTACAGTCTTGATGTGCCTTTGCGGTGTAGAATCCTTGATGTGTTCTTGGATTCGTGTCTTTGCCTATGTATGTTCTTTCTTATTTTGCCTTTTTTATTACCTCAGAAAAGTTTATTGAAGGCCTCTGTAATTAGACCCTGGTTGGTGAACACAGATTCTGTTAAACCAACTCTCTCTCTCTCTCTCTCTCTCTCTCTCTACCCGGTCCATGATCTGCCACTGGAACACTATTAGTCGTTTTCATTTTCTGGCTGTTGGCAATCTTTTAATAAACAAGAAAATATTTTGCAGTTAATATGAAAACTAGATCAAAATTCTGATAAATGACTTTCAAAAGAAAATAAAACATGAGTGTGTTTGACATCCATTTTTCATAACAGTGGGTAGTTTTATGAAATTATTTTGTAATTTCCCTTTTTTTTGTTTGGGGGGGGGCGGGTTTGTAGCCACTTCATCAATCACAGAAACACACCCAAAAAAGGAGGACAACATTGGCGATATTGGGATGACATATAACATATGCAAGACTTATATTATATATATTTTTTCAATAATCTATATCAAATTATATTTTTAATAATTTACTTTATATCAAATTTTCTATATATTTTTTACATTTCATTTCCTCAGGCCTTCATTAATTTTTATCTCATAAATTATCCTTATTCTATTCTTTTAGCTGTTTTTATTTTTATATGTTTTATATATTTTTAACATCCAAATCTCAAACCAGTAGAAAATGAACTTTTTCGACAAAAATCTAAAGTTCATTTGCAGGTATTAAAGAACATAACGTGTTGACTTAGATGGAGTGTATACCTTTATCCTTTTATTATGTCAGAAATTTAACTTTGTATGAGTATGAATAAAACGATGTTAGAAGATCTGTTCTCATAAAATGAGTTCTATAATAATCAATTTAGATTAATCAGGATAAAATTTTAGGTATTCGTGATGAAATAAAAAATAAAGAAAAAAAAATTGAAGAACACAATTAGTTAGTTCATAAATGTGACAGGCCCAATTAGGCAATCCAGGTGCCAATGCTGCTTTACAGGTGCATGCACATGAATAGACACTCCGCCCTCCAATCATTATCCATTTAACAAGAAATAACTGCTCCCCGACAAAAAAAAAAAAAAAAAAAAACAACAAAACCTTAATCCTAACGATTAAAATAGGCCATTCAACGAATAAATATGAAAATAATTAAAAAAATAATAAAATAAAAAAATAAAACAATAAAAAATAAAAAAATATATAAAATATGTTGATTTAATTTGCATAGATTTTTATACATCATTTATTTCTCTCCAAAACCATTTTCTCATCTAAACCTTTAAATATCATATTTTTATGAATAATTTACATCTAAATTTTTAACGGTCTATTTTTACATTTTACTATATCTCATATATTTAAGTTATCAATTCTCCTTAATACGTTTTTGAATCTTTTTTTATACATATCCAAACCATTTTAGATGACACTCTCGTATTTTATCTATAATTGAATTAATTTTTAACATGTTACAAATATTTTCATTTTTAACTCTATCTTTTATACTTTTATTACACGTCAAATTATCAAATTTCTCCCTATATGAGCACAGAACTTGGGACGTGACGTTGTTTAGTATACCACGTTAGTACTTGGCGCAACCAATTGAGGCCGCGATATGAGCAAATCTGCTTCTGCTTGGGAGAATGCTATAAAAAAGGATGGCAAATAGTTATAAAATACAATGTAATTATCTATAATTCACTTTTAGGTGGAGATGAGAGTGCAGTGCTAATTTTATCTCGAGTGCGATTTAGAGGGGCTCGGCCGAGACAGCCACCGATGGATGAAAAGCATGAGGCTGGAAACCGCGAGAAAAAACGTAAACCGGCCCATAAGTTTGATTGAGCCATCCTGATCCGGGCAAAAAATCGGATCTAAACCTGTAGATGGCTGCCCGGCTCATCCAAAGAGTCTACTTGAATTTTTTTTGGAATTTGCTCATGTATTTACTCCGTTTGAAGCATGGTTGAGGTTAAAATTCAGTTTGTGCACGATATGGCCGCCCCAAAACAAAAGGCATGCGTCTTTCTGTATGCCAGTTTGGTTTGCCTTTTGAAGCAGCAATCATCAATACCGGCACTCACGCCTTGTTGGTCCAATGGTAAGAGCGTTGAATTTCCTAACCAAGATATCAGGTTTGAGTCTTGAAAATGAAAAAAACAGGTGACGAGAGAGCTCACCCCTTAATAGGATCAACAGTTAGCTCAAACCGAGATCAATAAAATTGGTTATCGGATTTTGGTTGGCCAAGTGAAAAAAAAAATACAGGCTTCCGGAGGATCATATGCAGGTATTGGAGATTCATAAAACAAGAAGTTCATATCTTCAAGCAAAATTGACATTTTTAACACAAAAATCCTTATCAAAGATTTATTGTAGAAAATAAAACAGCTACTCGTGACAAGAGGATTGTGATTGTTGTGCAATCCATACTCATGCGGAGCACAATAATTTAGCAGATAAGCTTTCAGAAAACGTACAAGAAGACAATGGAGGTAAGCAGAGTTGTCAGTAGTATCGATATTACATTCACAGCGTTGTTGTCCAGTATGTCGAGTCCTGAAATCTTCACAACTGTTGGCCCTGGTTTCCCTACAACCTACAAAATAAAGATAATTTCCAACATCAATTTTCAAATTTCCCAACTGATCAATATACAGAAACAATCCCAGTTTTGCAATAATCATATCATCATGGGAGGGAGATCAAAGGGTTCAACTTAAAGGATAGGACAACCGAAAGTAGTTTCATGCAAGTCAGGGAGGGCTAATTCCAAGCTTCCTTTTTCTTTTTCTTTTTTTTTTTTGGGGGGGGGGGGGTATCCATGTGACAGTGCATAAATTGTGCCTGTACAAGTACCTCATGTTCGACATCGTATTGTTGCAGGTCTAAGTGGTAAATATTTGCAATGTGAAACCAACAGAACAGTTCACTGGGATTTTTTTTTTTTTTTTTTTTTTTTGGTTGGGGGATGTGTTGAGAACTGCAAGTGAAAAGACTACCTTATTGCGAACGCTACAGAGTCCACTGAATTGTAATGTTGCACCCAGAAGGGAATCTATGACACTTCCGCCAAGTCCAGCCAATGCTGCTAAGGGGATCACTATTAGCTGCTTCAAGGTGACATCAGATGAACATTTTGTTGTGAAAAAGCCAAAGAGGACAAATGTCAGCCCAATAACACTTCCTCCTCCTGTTGCTGCCACAAGCCCAGCTACTGTCACACCACCATTAGTACCCTTCCGAACTGGCTGGCATCCATATAATACCAAATGAGGATACTAAATCATAAAGCAGTTTATCTCATCTACACTTCAGAAATTGCCATAAAAATCTTATTAGGAAAACCAGCAATCGAAGTGTTTTCCAGAATTAACATAGCAATGTGGGGTTGATGATCTAGGAACTTGCAAGTAATCCTTAACTAGCTTTAGCTTTACTCAAATATTGTATGTAGCGGACACTATATTTAGTTTGATATCCCAGCCTGGGAAACCCCTTTAGATGACAAGGACAATGTTTATTCGCAACCCTGAGGATTTTGCAACAATACCCGGACAAAAGAGAAAACTAGAGACAGTAGAATATTTGCAATTTTGTAAACACAGAAAAGAGCCAGAAGCCAATTCATATCATAGGAATTACTGGAGATTCTGATTTCACGCCAGACAGCATCCAGCGTCCTTGCCATCTAAAGCTCTTTAAAACTTGGGCTCTTCTCGGCTTCAATGGTAAGTGAGAACAGATGAATAGAACTAAGTACACCTCTGCTAGGCTTTTAAAGTCAGGGATAAGAGGACGAGATATTCACCTTGAAGGTTGTGATGAGTCGAGGCTGTGAATCACTGAGGACCCCGAGCTCTGAAGACCAGGTATCTCCGTTGCAACATGAGTAATGGCCAATAATGCCACCAATTAGGGCCGTGATCATAGTTGATCCTTTTGAGTCTAAACACTTGTCCTGCCATCCCATCAATTTCCACAAAATCAAGACCAATATTGTAGCTATCCCACTATTGGACAGAACTTGTTTCCTGAAAGAAGAAAAGAGTGAACATACGGTCAAAAGAGAGAAATATATTTTCAGATTAACTTTGTGCCCCTTCTTATGAAAAAAGAATGTTGAGATATCTTAAACATCAAAATATGGGCACAGAAATCCAGTTATAGAAATATAATCACAAGCATGATGCCGGGCCATATCACCTTTAAGGCCAGGACAAGGTAGTTCAAATCTCATTTTGCCTATATTACCACGACTAGTTCGCTGACCAAATCATCTTTTAAGGGACTAATACAGTCCCCAGGTCTTTTAATCTTAAAGCAACACATTCATCAAATGAGGTCAGAAAAAGCAGACCCCTGGATACAGATTCATCAGGTAAAAGGAGGCTTCCAAATGATTATTCTTAAACTATGAAAATAAAGACAGAATTCGGGTAAAATAGTCCACGGTGCTTTAGGGAGCAGTCGGGTCATTTAATGCTAATCAATTTTGTACCGCAAACGAGCTCAACGCGAACCAGTTCTTAACAAACAGTTGCTCAAGGCGAACCGGTTCTTAACAAACAGTTATCTTAAATCTAATCAACACAAAAATCTGTTCTTTACCACAAAACGAGAGAGAGAGAGAGTGTACCAGTTGCGCTGGCCGCCTTCTTTGAACTCAACATCGACCTTCTTCTTCTTCTCTTCACCGAGTTTAGTGAGCTTAGACGAAGAGAGAAAGAACGCAAGCAACAAAGCTCCATACCTACAGAATCGAAGGGAAAAAAAAAATCATTCGAATAAAAAAATTCAACCGAAAAGGAAGAAGAAGAAGAATCGAACAAAGAAGAGACCTGAAACCAGCAGCAAAGTGAATGGACAGGACTAGGAACCCTAGAATTGCTCCCGAGAAATCAAGTGACTTCTTCTTGAATGCTTTGCCGGCGATCACCAAACCAATCAACACCGCGATCATTGGTCGAATTACATGTCCACTTTCCATCTCTATCCGTCAAACCAGATTCGGAGAGAGAAAATAGGAACCGCTGAAAAAGGTCGAATCAAAATCCAGAAATGGGTGGTGAGTGTAGGCTCTGTAATTCCATGGGGTTGGTTCCGTCCCTACACTTGGGAGGCGGACGCCATGTGTTAGTTGCGGAATAAAACAAAAGGTTGGAAAGTCAAATTCCTCTTCCTTTTTTTTTTTTTTTAAATATATATTGAAGAGGGGAAAAGGTGAGGAAACCATTTTGGATGATAAAAGTATGTAATCTTGAAAACTGATGTTTTGTATTTTGTTTAAATATATTCCATATCACATAAAGAAAAATTTCTAAGAAAAAGATTATAGGTTTTCTTAGTATTAGTAATTTATGAGAATCAGATCTCTAATCACTCGAATTATTGAACATTAATATTCTTAAAATTATAAATGGATTTGAAAGTTTGTTTAATAAAGAAGGAACATTACTCTCAACATTTATGCCCTTGTTTAGAAATCAATTTCTCTCTCGTTTAGATTCCATCAGTCGACTCACATGGATTCGATCACGATCGGTTCCTTTTTTTTTTTTTTTTTTTGGTGGGAATCGGCTCGGCTCTTGTTTTAAATGGTCCGCTTCTCGATTGGAAGTGTATCTAATCGCAGGATATAGGGATGGTAGTTTAGATAAATGTACTACATAATCTAATCAGAGAGAACTCTTACAAAAGCAAACGTCAAAAGCAGTAATCATGCTGGACATCACCCCGGCTGGTGCTCTAGGCTTGCTTGCACAAGATTTGGGGTAGGTATGCTTCGGATTAATAGAAAAGCGTTTAGCACGCAAGAGAAGAAACGTAATTTCACTTGATTCAAAGGAAAAGTATTTTTTTAAATGTTTTCTAATGTTTTTTTTTTGTGGGGGGGGGGGGGGGGGGAAGAAAACCTTTATATATATAAAAAAGAAGGAAAAAAAAAAAAGGATCCAAGCTACCCTGAAGCAATGTGTTAAAAAGCTGATGGCACCATTTTTGCCTTTTAAGAATAATAACAAGGCAATTGTATATTTATTTTGTAAAAATATATCACAATTTTTGGTGATGAGCGACTACAGTACCATGAATGTTAAAACCGCTAAGCTGCAAGCCAACTCCGAGATCCACATCATAATCCACGCTGCAGCCGAAGGAGAACAACCAGGAAACGGAAACAGGCCATAAGAGGGGACTGCATGTGTGGAGCAGCAAATATCTACTAATTTCTGCCATGGACAATCATCAAGAGAAGCATCAGTGTCTATATGGAGCAGCAAATATCTACTAATGGGAAACTGACATGCGCCATCCCAAGGGTCTTTATAATCTAGGGAACCCTATGGAAAGCTCCCATACAGCAGCAGCAAACGTAAAAGGGGCATCACCACCCAACCTCAACATGACATGAGCCTAAACAAGGCTGGGCTGCCATCACACAAGAACCAAGTTAGAAGGTCATATCCTAGGGAATCAGAAGCGAGGCCTTCGCGGGGGGCATGCAAAATATTAAGCATGCGCCGTAACAGTTCCTATTGCAAGAATTGAAGCATAAATGTCTTCTGAGATATTTAGTATCACAGTTTACAACCATATAAATAATGGTTCATTCAAATTATTTTTCATCCTAAACATCATCTGTATACTGGAAAGCATCGATAGAAATAGAGGAAGCTAGGGATACCATTTTATTTGCTCAAGTAGTAAGAGGTTCCAAGCTTGTAATATAACCAATTCTTAGAAGGGCTCACCCGATACACAAAGTGTTCCCTGGCTTAGTATGGGGGTAGGGGAAAGGTGAATGTATATGTACGTAGTCTTCCCCTTACATTTTTTGCAAAGAGACTATTTCCACAATAACCAATTCTTAAAAAATCTATTATATTACCGTCATTGATAAAAAAGAAAAAAAAAATCACACATGTCTTATTATCCCAATTTCCAGAGTGGTCCTCGAATTTAAAGGAGTGAAATAAACAAATGCCATATTAAATGCACTTATAATAGTGTTAAATTATCGGAAATAGAATTCCCCCAAATCTAGTTAAACAGATGGTATTGCTAATTCAAAATGAGGAGTGATATAAAATCAACCATCACTATGATTTCATCCACCAAAACAAGCAGAGAAACAAAAATGACTGCAATAAGGAAAATATGCTTATAAAGGAAAATAAGCCAAATCCATAGCATTAATCCGTTCTATTTTCCATTAAGGGGAAAAATAGGGAGTATCGAGGATAGTTACCGAAAGGAAAAAGGGGAAAAAATGATACTGCATACCTTAGAGAATGTGGAATCAAAGTTTTAGCAACTCAAATCTTCCAACTTGATTTAATACTACCTATAGAATACCAATAAATCACAGATTTAGTGCAGGTAAGATGTAAATCTTATAGAGATCATTAGTAAAGTTTGGATTGATTGATGGCATGATGAGAAATAGGAATTACTGAGTAGGAGTGTTAAAATAAGAACAGGAAAGCTAGATATTATAGAGCATAATGGAAGATCTCACAAGCCAACATATATCACTACAATACAGGACCTTAATCCTCATCTTCCTCCAAATTACACATAAGGTTAAGGAGAGAACTTTCATGGCTTCTAGTCTCATTAGTTCAGATATCACCATTAATTCTCAGTAATTTCAAGATTCAATTCTTAAGAGAACATTAAAACAATATTAAATAAAAAAGGAAGAGGAAAAGATATAAACCTGGAATAATTATGACCCTGCAACAGTTTCATATAATTCATAAGCTCTATATTACTAAGGAATTCTCACAAAGATCAACTGTAGAAACATAACTAAGGACTTGCATTTTAGTGCTACACCACATCAAAATATCATATTAAGTTCAATTGAGTAACTGCCACAATTCCAAGTAAATGCGTCACATTGTGCTAGCTTTTGAAGAGATCTTGAAAACCAGAAGAGCATACCATCTTTCGAGCAGAAAAGAAGATAATCAAGATTGAAAACATACTAGAACATCTACCTTGCAACATATTTGCGTGAAGGTGCTCCAATCTGCAACTTCTCAAAAGGTGGAGGTCCACTGCCTTCACCCTCCTGAGACTGCCTTATTGATGAGTGAGACAACCCTGAATACTTCTGATTCAATTGCCATTCTTCATATAAGGACTTAACCACACCCTCTAACACAGTTACCACTTTTAGGTTTAAACATACTATACCACTACAAACCATGACCTTATTCTCCAAGCAGATCTGCCGGTGGATAAGCACCAATACCCTAAGTACAAGCTGAATGATGCATTTCCACAACACAATTCATCATAAACATTAAAGCCATTTAACGTATAGAATTGCATTTCCGTTAAAGAAGTCATTTTTGACACTCACATAACCAAGGTATCCGGTATACTTCAATTCTAGAAGACTGATGTTATACACACATTCAATATATAAAAGAAATTTATAGCTACTTAAAAAGATAGATGGGATCACTAGCATAGATACCCTGGCCTTATCATAAGTATGCCCATACACTATAGGATTTCCTATTGGAGCCATATTTATGATCCATTAAACAAGACCGTCACAGCAGTGTTATTTTTGAAATTATCAATCAAACATCAGCTAAAATATGATTTAGAAGTCTGCATTATGAAAATGAAAATATTTTTTCCCCCTAATATGCCAGTCTAGAGCTCCCAAGCTTTACACCCCATAATTATAGTTACATACGCATGGCCATGGGTCTCAGTATTATTTTTGAAGTAACTCGCACAACTAAAAAATCAAAAAAGAGATATAAGTTGAGAGCATGGATTATGAGTACACAAAGCTAGCGGTTTGGATCCAGTGAGTGAATGGAAGAAGAGTTCAAATTTGCAGTATAAACAGAGCACATAATGCTAAACTTAGAAAATATTCATTATTTTAATGAGTTAACATTCACAACAGCACCCAGTTCAGCGTCCACGGAAGTGTAATTTTGGCAGCAAGAACCATCAAGTCAAAAGAAACTGCGTTAAGGAATAAAAAAGAGCCAAACTTGAAGATCACCTTAGTACCAGGAAAAATGTCATCAGAAAGTGATGGAATGTAGGAGTACTCAATAGCAATGACATCAGAATATCCATCAGTCGGTCCCAATTCACAATAACAAACAAAACCCAGAACACATAAACAACTCTCCAGAGAGAAGAGAAGAGAAGAAAAGAGAAGATAGATAAAACCTAATCATGATTAATCAAAACTAAAACACAGGAGAGCTACAATAGAAGAGAGAGAGAACCTGAAGGACTTTGGAACCCAGAAGATGAGAAGATTTGCGGATGAGAGAAGGATCAGGCAAGGATTTAGCGCCGATAGATAGTAAGCCTTTGTTGGCGAGGTCGGATTCAATTGAATTGATGAGAGAAGAGGAAGAATTAGAGTTAGGGTTAGAACGATGGTCATGTAAAGCAGAGTTGATTTGAATCAGAGCTTTAACTTGTTCGGTGTCTTTGAATGACCATCCTCTTTTCTTTAGGGTTTCTAATAACGCTTCTGATGATGACAATGAAAAAGATAATGAAGAACCCCTCGATTTTCAACTTCCCTCCCCCCATCTCTCTCTCTCGATAGAAATTCGAATTCGTTGCTCAACAGGTCGACGGGTGAAATGAAAAGAAAAGGGGCCCAGTTGGGTTTGTTTGTATCGGGCTTCCGGGCTGGCCATCCATTGTGTTATTTTCATTTTTCCCCTTACCGACGTCTGAAATCATATCTTCATTAACATGATCTGAAACTTATAATAATTTCTTTTAAAAACTACTCTCATAATATAATTTACTTCGTATCTAAGTTATAAGTTAAATTCATAATTTTGATTAAAAAATATCTAAATCGTGTATTAAATATATGATTTTTATTAAAAAATTTAATATCAACTCAGCGAAGATGCGGCTGGGTTTGATCCTTAGTGTTTGGTGGGTGAGTCATTTTGACCCAACCCTCAAGCCCAAACATTGCTTAGTTTACCCATCCTAAAATCTTGCTTACAAATAATAACTTTAATAAGAGCTTAAAATAATATTTTGGACCTTTTTCTTAATCATAATGTAAAAAATAAAATAATTTTTATTTTAAATTTTAGTCAATAAAAATAGTTTTTTTTATAAGTTATATTAGTGTTACTTCGAATACTTATTATTTTCAAAATAAAAAATGTTCAACATTATGAGCATTTATTAATAATTAAGCAACATGTGAGTAGAATTTGAGTCCCGCCTAAACCGGTCTTGTATTACGAATAAGTTCGTGCTAATTTTTAAATTCAAACCTGTTTTTTATTTGTTTATATGTTTTATTAGATAAATACAATTATGTAACACAAAAAAAAAAACAATTGTTTTCAACTTTTTTAATATTAAATCGCTCTTTACTAGATTCATTATTTCTATTTTTAATTATTCCTTTTTAATACCATATAGTCTCAAACATAAACCGGTCGTAGGTATATGCGCGGCCAGAGTTTCTTCGATGAGTTTAAGATCGACAAGTCCTTTACCTTTTTTATTATTATTTTTTATTTATTTTTTCCTTTCATACTTATTCAGCTAGATTTGTGCCCAATGAATTAATGGACATTGATCCTCTCGTTTCATAATTTTCAAAATAAAGTATTGCCATTATTTGTGCATCTAATTATAATTATATAGAGAATCAAATGGACCGCAATTGCAGAGATTTAATCTGAAATTTTCCTCATCCTTTATTTCTCTGCAAATTTATAGTATTAATATGTGAGAAATAGAGGTTGGATGAGCCCAACAATTCTAATTTATTCAATTATTTTATAAAAAAATATTTTTCCATTGTAAAACTGTACATCCGAGTGAATCTCTCTTTATTGATGAATTTTGTTTTTTTTTTTTTTTAATTTATCATAGACAATGATTGTTTGAAAAATTATTATTCCGTTATATAACTCTACACACATATATCTTCTATTAATAAATAAATAAATCTCTTAAAATTTTCCAAATTTGTTACATTCTGGCAAGGTTGGGATTTATATTTCTTATGCTATCTGACAAAAGTTTAATAGTAAAATTATAAGCACTTAACGACCGTCTAATGTTCAACTTATTCGACTTGACACTTGTTGACGTACGAGTAGAGTATTTTTATCTTACGTCTGAAATTCAACTCTTCCGGATATAAAAAAATAATGTCGAGAAACTTATCCCAATCGAATTTTAAAACACTTGATCCATATTAATCGAAATGAAATTACAGACGCGAACGAAGATTGATTCCCGTTAAATTATGTATATATTTTTTATTACGATGAGATTTGATTTGAGAAGGGGCCGGACGACGAAGAGGCTCTGCGATGGGCGGCGTTGGAGAGATTGCTCACTCATGTGCGTGCTCGTAGAGGCAATTTTAAGAATCTGGTTGGAGAATCCAAGGAGATTGATGCGAGTGAGCTTGGTTTGCAAGAACAGAAGCTTGTTTTGGATCGCCTTGTCAGTTCTGTTGATGAGGATGCCGAGCACTTCTTCGATCGGATGCGCAAACGATTCGACGCGTAATTTTGTCCTCTCTCTTCAGTTGATTTCTTTCTTTCTTTCTAAGTGGAGAGAGAGAGAGAGAGGAATTTTTAGTGCGACTATTTCTAATTTATTCTCTTTGGTAATTTTTTCATTTCTAACAATTTGATTTGTGCTTTTCCATAGGCAACTATATTCGAGAGAGAGAGAGAGTGTGAACGCAGTTCTATGATTATCTCAAACGTTTGTTAGTATAGAGTGTTTAATTGGATTTTATATGAGCTTTGGGATTAATGTGGAAGTGGAGTGAGAGAGAGAGAGAGAGAGTTCAGGTTTTAAGGTCTTTGTGTATAACAACGAAACCAGTTTCGTGATTCACTGAAGCATCTGAGGTGCATTTCATTTTCTATCTGTTAAGGGTTTAAGTGGAATTACAGGGTGGATTTGGAGTTTCCAAAGATAGAAGTTCGATTTCAGAACTTGAAGGTTGAAACATTTATTCATGTTGGAACCAGAGCTTTGCCAACTATACCAAACTTCATTATCAATATGACTGAGGTTTGTTGCTCTTTTTCGACTTTTCACAATTTGGATAGCCATTAGTGTTACCATTTGGTACATGACAGCTACAATCGACTTTTTGTGTTGTGAAGGCTTTCTTAAGACAATTGCATCTGTACCGGGGCAGGAGAAGGAAATTGTGTATTTTAGATGATGTCGGTGGGATAATCAGACTGTCAAGGTAGCATTTGAATTTTGAAAACTAAATTCTTTTGTTCCGTAGGTAAGGGGTTGATGATAGTATGATGTATATATATGATGTTTTGGTCCTTGTAGATTGACACTGCTTTTGGGACCTCCAAGCTCTGGGAAGACCACACTGCTTTTGGCTCTTACTGGTCGCCTTGATGCTGCTTTGAAGGTACTGATTATACTAGTTAATGATAATGCTTAGGAAAATGCATTTTGTCATGAGAATTCCATGACTATCCAGTTGAAGTCTCTTACCTAAGTCCTAATTCATGAAAATTGTCATGAGGCACTTTCCATGATGAGTTGTGCTTCTTATATGTCACTGTATTTATGCTGTTGATAAAGACAGGCCAAGGATCATATTAATGCTGTAAGATAGCAAGTTCTTGCTAGGATGATGCATCTAGTTCACATATGGAAATAGATGTGGTAAATTCAGTTCTGACCCTTAAAATCTTCTGGGGATTCTGATGGGATAACATAATGTATGGAAACCAATAAATTCAAGTGCTAAGTGATTGAGGGGTATAGATATGTGATTTACTTTCATAAACTGTTTTTCAATTGCTTATCACCTATTGATTTCTTTGAAGATGTCAGGGAGAATTACTTATAACGGGCATGACCTGAACAAGTTTGTTCCTCAAAGGACATCTGCTTATGTCAGTCAGCAAGACTGGCATATTCCTGAGATGACTGTAGGGGAAACTCTTGAGTTCTCAGGACAATGTCAGGGTGTTGGTTTTAAATATGGTAGGCTTTGGGAACATATTCAGTGGCTGCATCTATGTGTTTGTTTCTATTAAACTGTTAGTTTGATGTTAAATTGTGGAGAACTGCAACAGATATGCTTTTGGAACTGTCCAGGAGAGAAAAAATTGCCGGTATTAAACCTGATGAAGATCTTGATTTGTTCATGAAGGTAGAAGCAAACACTGGTACTATGTCCCTGCTTTGATGTTGTATTGATCACAGAGTTGATACCAACTTAATTATGTCCCAATGTCTTTGTTTAGGCATTAGCTTTGGGGGGACAGGGGACAAGCCTCATAGTTGAATATATTTTGAAGGTATTCTCTGTATCTATCTGTGCAAAAGAAATTGAGATTCGTACAACAGACGTCTTGCATGTATGGTGTACATGAGTTTTCTGGGACAAAACCCAACAAATTCGCTGATAAGTTTGAAATGGAGAATTCCCATTTTGTTCTGGATTTTACAGAATTGGCTTTATCTCCCTCAAAAGTATTGACCTCTGTTCTAAATTATGTTGCACAGAATCGTCTAAAAACGGCATCCACTTTTTAACTTGCAATAGTGTAAAATCTTCTACAACTTTAATGTTTCGCCACATCCATGTGGCGAAATTGTGTGAAATTGAGACAAAAACATCCCGATGTTCTGTAGGGTAGTGACTGAGGCTCAATCTTTAGATAACTATCAACAAGAAAATTTTGAGCTTCTATGCCATTGGATTTCTTGAAATTCTAACATTTATCTTACAAAGATTTTAGGGTTGGACATTTGTGCTAACACAATGGTGGGGAATGAAATAATCAAGGGGATCTCTGGGGGTCAAAAGAAGCGGCTTACTACAGGTAAATCAGCCTTTCTGAACTTTGGGGGCTGTTTAGAAGGTTGTATTTATTTGAACATTAGCTTTCAATCTGGTGATGAAAATGTTTGTTGACAGGTGAATTACTAGTAGGTCCAGCAAGAGTACTGTTTATGGATGAGATATCAAATGGACTTGATAGTTCAACTACTTATCAAATCATCAAGTATCTTCGACATTCCACTCTTGCACTTGATGGAACCACAGTAATTTCTCTTCTGCAACCAGCTCCTGAGACATTTGAGCTGTTTGATGACATTATTCTTTTGTGTGAGGGACAAATTGTTTATCAGGGGTCCCATAATGCTGCTGTAGACTTTTTTGCATTTATGGGGTTTAGGTGTCCAGACTGGAAAAATGTTGCTGATTTCTTGCAAGAAGTATGTACTGGACTTGCAATTCATGTACTTCTTTATTGGTGTCTGCATGGTAATTTAATGTCAAACTTCTTGTTTACAGGTTATATCAGAAAAGGACCAATTAATGTACTTGGTTTTGCTCCGATTCGGATTTTTGTTATATTCGGTTGCAATTCAGTTGCTAATGTTATGCCCAATTAATGTTGTGACCTTGAAGTGTTCAGAGTCATGGTCCTGTTGTTGATCCACCGACTTAAGTCCCATGATCGGTCGATGGTTATTCACCATATCTTCTTGACCGGACAAAGTGTAGTGGAATCAAACCACTCGGCTCGGTCAGAACATGGTTTACAAATTACAAGGTCCCGATCTGCATCACCACAGATTGAACCATACAAGCCCTTCCCGATTCTTAAGGGGACAGTTTAGTAATATAAATGCTTTTTTCTCAATCTAGTGATTTCAAATTCAAATTCTTATATAACTAAAACAAGCCCTTCCTATCTCGCACTAATGGCTACAGCCGCTGGTCTCTGCAGTCTCTGTTAGACTCCATTGTAAAGCAGAGCAAACATTGGTACACTAAGCCACTATCGAGGCAGTGAAAACAATTTTCAACAATGGCTGTTTGCCAGGCCCGATAATATGCACCACATGAATTAAACCACAAACAAATCAATCAGCCAAACGCCATACATCATTCAAGCTTCACCATTTTCCATTAGATCTCAGGAGAATAACAAAAGGCCCTACAAGAACAAGGCTGCATTGTGGTACCGCAATTCATACTTACAACCTGTTCAGAGTTCCTGGGAGCATTCAACATTTTTGGACAAAAGTAACAAGGAATATACATAGTAAGCCACTTCAAAGTTTCTAAAAATAACTAGGGCCCGACTAGGTTCGTCTCCTGCCTCATGCTGCTACTTCTGGTGCTGCTACAAGGATCAGTGCAGTTGGTCTTTTCTTCCAGTGAGAAATATCCAAGAACAACCAAAAAAGTGAGGTATCAAGAGGACAGCCTAGTGGTACAAACCCCCCTACCCCAACCTGGTGATCTCAAGTTCAAATGCTTATACAACCAAAAAAGAAATATCCAAGAACAAATGCAAAAATTCTTCCTTCTAGGTATACAATGATACTTCAAAACTGTCAGGTTAGCGTCTTGATACATAGGATGTGGTAGTAACCCACCTGGTGAAGGTGAAAGAAATATATTGACGAGGAATGTTGAGAAAGTGAAGGGCAATACCATCACTTCCAAAGCTTGACTGTTCTGTCATGACTAGCTGATGCTACCAAACCAGTTATATTTGATACAGCCAATGCTGAAATTAGGTGATCATGTGCAGCTATGCTCATTATCTTGCTTTTCGTCATGTCCCAGATTTCCAGATTCTAGAATCCAAAAAATAAAAAAATAAGAAAACGATTGCATCATGATATGATACTAACAAAATTGACATGTAGAACAGTTGTGGCTTGCCTGGTAACCACCAATGACCAACAATGTTGGGTGAGTGGGATGGAAAGCACAGGAATAAAATTTGTTGCCACTGAAGGTTAACTCTTGAACACATTTGCCCTCGCCCTGAGCACCAACTTCCCAGACCCTAACCAGTTCATCACTTACAGATGCAAGATACTTGCCAGAAGTATGCCAGCACATAGAATGGACTTCACTCATGTGGCCCTACATGTCATGATCCCAGCCAGTGCAACATGATGTGAGAGTGAGAAAGAGTTCAAAAATTGGGATTGATTGTATTTGCTGCCACCTACAGGATTCAAAAGGATTATCAGAACTTCATGACATACTGACCTTTAATATAACTCTAGGAGTGTGGGTCTCCACATCAAAGATCGAGATAAGTGTTCCAGCAGAAGCTGCAAGACACTGTCCAAGATAAGGTTGAAATCTTACTCGGTTTGTACCACCCTAACAAAATGAAGCAAGTGGTTAGACAGTGAGGAGAGCGGTTTGAAGTTACAAGAAAATTGCTGCATGTCATACCTCAAATACTGTGGTAGAAGCACCAATACTGATATTCCAGTAGCGCATCTCACCATTACCATCACAAGAGCATAAAAGGCTCTCTTCAGTTGGATGAAAATCTATCGACTTAACACAGGTTGAGTGTGCAGTCAATGTGCAACATGAATAGCTTTCCTGAGCAGTAGAGCCATCACCAACAAAATAGGAATAGAGATGGGAGGCATCACAATTACAGAAAGCAAGCAGCATAAGCAGGAATGACGAAATAAATGACGCGAACTTAATAGAAAGCATAGAAGGAAGTTAGCATGTATTTAATTTAACTCATAAACGGTAACAATGATGAACATGAATACATGTCCACAAAAAATTGTAGCAGCTGTATTGGGTGCATGAACAGTAAGTAGACCACCGACAGAAGAAGGGGAAAAAAAAAAGCAGAGTTGCAATAGAAAGAAGAAGACCAACATTATTGCAATCCCAGACCCTGACGGTTTTGTCAAATGAGGAGGTAGCAAGCCGTGGCAATATGGGACTAAAGCGGATATCTGTAATAGTATGATGATGTTCTTCAAGCTCAAATATGGCTCGTAATGACTCTGTGCACCAAAGTACAGCCTGCACCATAAATATTATTGAACAAAGGAAGCCAGTAAATATACCTGGGAAAATGAAATGAAATGGATAAATTTTTTGAGCAGCATTAAAAGTACGGCATTGCACCAAATGAGGCATTATGGACACGTGCTTGGGCTGCAACAGTCAAACTTACTAGAGCAAGCTTTAAAGTGCTCCCATCTGGTTCATTTGTTGGATGAAGTCCAACATTGCATAATGCTTTTATTCATTTGTTGACCTACCTATGTTCATTAATTTAATTTGATATTATAAACTATTGAATTGGGTCAAGCATTCACCTTTTCATCTTGTCCACCAGCAGCCAGCAGTTTTCCATCTGATGAGAAGTCACAGCATTCAATTGGGGATGTACTTGCAGGAACAACTCTAAGTTCCTTAAATTTGAAACCTGGCATTAGAACACAAAACTCATAACTTCAGCTCAAGCTAAAAATCCTAAATTAACCTCAAATTTTCTATAATCTAAAACATGATATCATACTTTCGATATCATACTTTTGCTAGCATCAGCATCCTTACCACTTGTATCTCTAGTGTCGGTGTCATTGTGAGAAAAGAATGACTCAACATTATCATCTAAAGTACCATCCTCTGCAAGATGATCCACATCAGCCTGCAATAGCTACCAAATTATTTCATGGATAATTAAAAATTGGAACGATGGCTTATGTATTTAAATGAATATTAAGAAATGTTATATTCTGGACATAACAAAGTGAAATAGCATTTGCTTGTGAAAATATTAAACATAAAGCAGTTGCTAATGAATGGGATAACAGGACCAAGCAAAGGGATGTTGGGGTGCAACCTCTAGCCAGGTTTATTTTCTGAAGTTTTGCTTTTAGGGCACGACCACTGAATGTCTGATAGGCAACTTTCTCAAACACAGAAGTGACAAGTTCAGGCCATTCAATCATAATGCAAACTCAACCCTCTCAACCTGAACCACTCCCAAATTATACAGATCCAGTTATGTGTTATCAACAGCATATTTCACTTCATGGATTTCACAATCATTTACAGGGACAAATTAGGATTGTCCTACAATAGCCATTTTCTTTGACCACTGAAATCAGCTTCGGGAAGCTATGTAAGAAAGAGATGGAAGACTTCTACTCTTAGTTACCATTGGGATGCTCAATTTACCAATGTAACCCGAAATTGGAATTCTAGAATTTTCTTAAACAATCACTTCAGGCCAATGCCGTTCTCCGTGAATGATGTCATTCATGGAGCTTTTTATGACCAATGTAGCATGGGGTATAAGAATTGGCCCCAACTTTTAGCTTAGTTTCTGATGCATCACCAACACAAATTTTGTCCAATACTTGTCTGCCATATGATTGATGTAAATCATGGTGATAAAACATTTACTATCACTTCAATTGAACCTCATGTGGATAATTATACAATGCATGGACTGATTTCAGTGAAGTATAAGAAAAGAAATTCTCTCACCAATTGACTGTGCTCTGGTGGGAGCATTTTCACAGCATCAGAGCTGAACATGAGCGTAGACTTAGAGGTGCTAACATTTTGAGACGAAGGCATTGAGATTACATCTCCTGCAGTGTGAATTGAGGGTGTGGAGGGTGCTGAACCCAAGGAAGGTCCTGCAGTATTTGCAGTTCCTGTGCTGTTGGCAGGACCTGAGGATGACACTAGCTGCTTTCTCTTGCGCCCAATGTGACTTTTTGAGGCCTTACATGAATATATTCATATTTTTTGAATGAAATTTGATAAATGAGATGAAAAACATAGGAAGATTTCAGGCAGTAAAATAAATCATGCAGGACTGTTGAGTTTGTTATTATCATAGCAAATGAATCTGGATGGTAGATGGAAATTGCATATTATGACTGAAGCACAAACTATTAATTACAGTAATCCACAATGCTTAAATAATTTCTTCTTCTTATTCTGTGGAATCTGAATGTTCTATGACAATCTCGTGATTTTTAACCAGCAAAGTCCATAAAGTCCTAGAGTAAATTATTTATAAACATTGAAAGCAAATTTAAGATTAAATAATGGCCCTGTAAAGCACTTTGCATATTTTGTTTTGAAAACCTGACCCAAAAATAGGTATATACTTGAGGAACACAGCTGCACAAGTGAAATCCAATAAATAACCTGGTCATTTCCTAGGAAGGTGTTTGAAGTGATGCCATCAATGGTGATACCACCGACACCATCCAATTTTTCTGGCTGAAGCGGATGTTTGATTGATGTTTGAGACTGATGATTTGAAAGAGGATGCTGTGGAAACAGGTGTTCCTGTTGATTGAGCGGCTGCTCTAACTGAGAAATTTTCAATTGCACAAAAACACAGATTTCAATTTCATTATAGTTATGAGTATAAAAATGAAAATGAGAAATTCATCAGCAATCTCTTCAGATGGGAAAAAGGCACCTTAACAAGGACACCTCGGTCTCCGTATGGGGAACCAGGGCAATCAACTCGCATATGTGTTCCATTGTTAAGACCTAGTTCACCAATACTATTTAGCAGAGCATCCTTCCTTACACCCACATGCTGGTTATCTAGAAGCAGTCTTAATCTTTTCATGTCCAAATCAACAAGTGATTGGGGAGTTAAAGTTTTCTGTGCCTGAAGCAGAAGCTGTTGCTGTAACTGAAGTTGTGAGTGCTGCAGAGGCGGCACCCAAGGCTTTTGTTGCTGAAGCAGGCCAGAACGAAGCTGCTCCAGTCCCTAATGATGTGGAGGGGGGTAGTCAGAAAAAGGAGGAAAAAACCCAAGTTCTTCTATGTTGCAATTGGTTGCAGCAGCAGAAGCTATGTAGCAATCAAGTGACTGTCCAACAGCATAGCCTGATATTTGATCACAAATAACAACTATATAATACTGAGAACTAAGGTGCAAGGCTTCAGGAAGATATCACATAGCCCCTTCCTCCAAATGAAAATGGGCAAATCAATGGAAATGTACTAGTCTGTACATAAAGGGTCATATTCTATTAAATTCTACAGGTTAAATTACCCTTTTTGTATCAACATAGAATGGTGATGACAACTAAGGTTGGTATCATTGAATAGAAAAGGTAATACTAAGGATCATAAGGCAAAGATGTGGATGCAGGATACAATGCTAAACTAATAAGGAGAATTCAGAACATTCAGCACATGAGGAATTTCTTTGTCATGTTTGTGAAAGATGTGGCATGCTTTCTGCATAGACAAGTACTTCCATAAGACACACCTCCGGCCAACTTTCTTTAGAATTCAGTTTCATTGTCAGTACCATGGTTCGCCTCAAAAACCTCAAAGGGAAAATCAAAAGACTTACTGTCAATGGCCACCCTTTCAAAGGCAAATTGGTACTGCCTTGATCGAAGCCTGAACCAGAAGAGCACAACAACATCCAAAAATTGCATATTAAATCAGATGAGAATAGAAATATCAGAACCAGATCAAGTGTTTAAATTGAGCATGGTAAAATTTGAAAACATAAGAGGCTATTTTAGCTCTAGTTCAGCATCTACAGATATCTGATAATATAGCATGGTGATGAATGTCAAGTATAAGCACCACAGAGCTATAGTATGTCCATAACTGTTTGGTTATCTTCATGTTTTAACTAAATATGTTGCTGCCAGACCTTTTGAAGAATTCAAAAGTGCAAGGAAACTTTTCTAATCCTCTTTCAATATTGAACCAATTTCCCATTGCCTATAATGAATGGGTTTGTAATCTAAGAAGGGAATCTTGAAGAGACTCCCACATTGGCAAAGAGATCTCTTAACTTCCAGTTTTAGTTGAGTCCTTATGGAAAACATTTGGGCAATAATCCTTCAATATTCACTCCATTGAAACAGTAACAAACTTTTAAGTCATGAAGAGGAATGCCGAATAATAACTTAAACACTAAAGCCACACACAAATAAAATCTAAAATCTAAAATCTTTCTTGTGCCACAAATTCCTAAAATTAAGGTGCAAAATGAGGATAACTCTACTTTTAGACTACTTAAGTTTCATGCTTGTAATAAACATCAGAGGTCACACAACACACAGGAACCACAAACATGTCAATTAACATGATTGAAGTGAACTGCTCAGTTAAGTCTCAAAGTTGAAGTACTCAATTTCAAAATTTGGAACTTCAGGGGGCTGTGTTTGCTAATGGTTAATTACCCAAATTGGAATTAGAGGAAGTGGGGGTCACTAATTTGTCCATCTAGAATTTAAATATGTGAAAAGAAACAAGCAAAATAAAATCACTTTCTATTTTAGTCAACTATACCATGAACACCAACTAGTATTCCTTGAGGACCAGCAGCTCTTGGCGTGGGCAAGGCATTCAATTCTCTTTTAGTATCCTGAAAATAAATGAAAGAACACAGAAAAAGTACACAGCACCAAGGAAAAGGACAACAACAAAGCTAAAAGTAGTATAAGAAGGAAAAGATGAACAAAGGTAAATACAGCACAATACCTGTAGAGACACTAGCTGATTTTGGTTTTGAATCTGCTGCCGAATTCCCCTGCCAATTTTTGGTGCACCTCGCAGAATTTGCCTAAGAAACAAGATTGGTTTAACTGCCATCAAACTATTTGCAAAAGAAAGACCAAAGAAGGATTCAACTGTAACCCCAAACTAACCAACAAATTGGAACAAAATATATTTGAAGTCACCATGAAGGAGAGTACCCAGCAGGCTGGTCACACGGTGAAGTTTTCAATACTGACTTGACGCTTGGATCCAGAAGGCCAACATTGTCCCCAAATCTTTGCTGCATATGTTCCTCAGTCACATCAAATTGCAAGAACAGATAGCTAAAGAAGGCAACTCTTCAAATATTTACTCGGAGGAGTGAATATGGATACCTTAAATGCTGCATCCTCCAGAGAATCCCTTGGGAGTGAAAACTTTAAATTTTCCTCATATGCCTTCATGACCATTGCACTTGCAGGCCCAGAATTCTGCCTCATAAAACGATCTTTGCCTTCAAACCCACTAGGAGTGCTACCAAGATTTCTGGTCTGACCTCTTCTTTGCTGCTGCTGCTGCTCCTCAATGTGCCTCTGCAATATGAGCTGTGACATTTGCATTTGCTGCTGCTGCTGAGGTTTCTGAAATTGTTGTTGCTGCTGCAGTTCCCATGCTTTAGTTATCTGGGTCTGCAATTTCAATGCTTCAAGTCAGTAGCAACTAAATGATCCCTTTAACAAAGAAGAACTAAACTAGGTAGATGCTACATTAGTTTCTAGATGAAGAAACAGCTAACAAACCACAATGGATTCTTGTCCAATTACACCCCAAGTAGACTCGCTACATTCAAATTCATTGTACAATATTCATGTTTATTCTCTTTATTCAAAGGACTATCAAATTCAAAGCCATGCATTAGTTGAAGCACACATGAACCATCAAATATAAAGTTCAAACATAATAAGCCACCTCAACATAAGATGCAGTGGCAGAAGGGTGCTTCTCACTTGTCCCAGCAATGAAGACATCCCAGAAAACTGACCACCATTCAAATAGAAAACCACCAGGAGCATCGATAGCTGGTAACATCAGTAATATCAGTGTTCAATTCACTAATCTATTCAAACCTATAAAAGCACTGCAAATTTCTATTAATGATTTTACCAACAGGGTCTGTTGATACTTTTGCTTCAGACTGAAATGCCTTCGCAGTGGCATGCAATTTTCTCTTCACAAGATAATCATGTATATAAACATCCAATCTGTTACCCAACACATCAAAAATCAACAACAGTAAGATGACTTGAAATTTTGCAATCTCAATAATCATTGTAAGAGCAGAAGATACAAAAAAGCTAGTAAAGACTGTAACACCTATATTCAAATTAAGATAAAAATTAAATGTAAATTTCAGAAAATATATGGAGATTGAATTAAAGACAAACCCAAGACCCTGCATGCATAGCCAAACCTACCCCCCCACCCCCAAAAAAAAGGGGAAAAAATTATCGTTTACAACCCTTCGACATAAGGGTTGCAAAACCTGAACACTAACGTTTCTTCTATCATAAATTGAATCAGAGGGAAAACCCATCACCCTGCATGTATGATAACCGATGCTAGAGCAGACCGACACCCCCACCAAAATATGTATATTATACATACATATAACATGCACATACACCTATTGTCAATGTACATAAACCCAGAATAGGGTTTGCAAAACCTGAACATATTCCTTCGTCGCAATCAAATAAGAAGGCATAATGAGATTCCACATAAAACTGAATGTAACATGATAAAGCATAAAATGGCGAAGATCCAACCAAAATGAAAAAGGAAAACATTGGAAAACAACATTACCCTCCTGCAAATGAACTTCAAAACCTAAAAATGACCCAAAAAACTCAAAAATCAATAAGAGAGACATCGTTCTTGTAAGCTTAACAAACACAATGAGCAAACATGCAACGACTCCAAATGAGATGAACAAATATAATATGGAAAATAGAGGCACACCCACAAAAGGAAAATTAAAAATGCTCAAAACCTACAAAGATTAAATTCCAGTAGACAGAAAAAGATCCACAAACCCCAATATTTTACTAAAAAAAATGAACCCAAGCAAACACAGAGAAATTTATGGATGAGTTTTAGACACTTGCATTTTATCTGCTTCCCAGTTGGTCTGATTTTCGGGCATGATTATAATAATCTACAGAATCTGAGAAACTTTTCTTTGGAAGAAAAAAAGAAAAAATATAGATATACATATACGAGTTTTCGACAGGAGCTAGGCAAAGTTCTAGATTTTTTTCTCTTCTCCTTCAAAACCACTGTTAACCCCCAAAAAACAGAACTAAGAAACTAATAAAATAAAACCACAACGTGACCAGAGTAGAAAATATTCCCTTGTGGTCTTTCCACTATATTTTAATAGCTTTAAATCTAAAATAGTGAAACCCCATTAAAACCCCTCTTCTCTCCGGCACCTAATCATCTTCAATTTACCAGCCATTGAAATCCAAGTTCATGTATTATATAATTCTTTGTACATGTATTTTTTAAAATTAAATTTATTTAGGTAATTATTTAATAATTACTTGGGGGTCAAGCTGACATGTACAGCTATAACATTGCTTTCAAAAAGCATGTTGCCTTATTGGGTCACAGTGGACAGCAGTGTTGTGCATCGGACAACTAACATACATGTTTGGAAATCGTACGGCTTTGCCATCGGTCAAAAAAAATAAAAAAATCATTATCAGTATCCCTTCTTTTATTATATTTAAGTTTTTTTTTTTTTGTCTTATCTTTTTTTAGTGTTAGGTAGGTATTAAAATTAATGCATTTTTAATGGTGCCGTGCGTAAAGGTCAGTGGGTTCTTTTTATTTGAAAGACATTCGTTGCCATTTTTCATAACATTAGATTTGAATAATAATAATAAAAAAAGAATAGTATCATTGATGCTAAACAGTTTATAAAATTATTTAATAATTATTATATCAAACTGAATTAGTATTTTAGTTTATATGGTAAAATAGTTTTAAATTTTTGTAGGAGTTTAGGGTCTTCGTTGTCGGCATCGGTGTCGTCGTCGTCGCTCACTCACAAATCGGATCATTAAACCCTAATAAAATTGTGCTTATCATTTTAACTCAGATGAACTCATAATTTTTTTTTTAATGCAACATATTTTTATATTGAAATATATATTAACTAAATAATCTACTCCCATCCCACCAGTCCCCGCTCCTAAACAAAATATCTCCTGATGCTATAACTACGATGAATAGAAAAACTATTGTAAGTATACTTTAGTGTGGTTGATAGAAGTAGTTCGGCTTAAACAAGTATTAAGAGTACAGAATCAACTTAATTGAAGTTTAGTCATACGGTGAAAAGGGGAGGGCAAGATAAAAAAGATTTGCAGAAGAGGAATCTTTTTAATGACATGGTTTTTCTCTTCGTAAAAATAAAAAATGTCTTTGTTTTCAAATTTGGTTAGATTTTTTCATGAAAGATGGAGTTCGAACTCAAAATATTAGAGAGTAGAAAAATCAAGCCATGGGAATCAGAAGAAGCTCCATGAGCCACTCGAGTGGGACTGAGAGATATTTTCTTGCTCCGCGATCACTAATTTAGGCCACAGATTGGGAAGGAAAACGTCAAAAAAAAAAAAAAAAAAAAAAATTAAGAAAGTGGACCAAAGAGAGAGAGTCAATAAGTTATATAATACCGTCTTTTCTTTTTCTTATAAAGGTTTGAAATTCGAGTCTCTATATATATTAAAGAGAGAGAGAATATGGCAAAAGGAGAGCATTTTAGGAACCAAGCAAGGTAATACAAAATAAAATCTTAATCTTGAATGGAGGAGCTCAAAATGAGAAGGGTTTTTAGTAAAAATCAATCCCCATGGAATGTTTAATGACTTAAAATATTTGATGAACTCAAATAATGGGTCTCTCATAATAATTTCTAAAATGTATAACATAAGATTACTAATTATTTCACCACTTTTTGGCCCATAAAAAATGGCATTTCTTACTTTTTTTTTTTTAATAAAAAAACACTGTTCTTTTATTTTGAACAGAGATTGTTATCCTTCTTTTCAAACAAATGCATTTTCTGATGTGCATTAATATTCCCTTCCCGCATGAGATCTTAAGGAGGCTAACACCAATTTTGGCTCATTTGTCATTGTTCCAGTAGAAATTAAAATTTACCCTTTTGATTATTGAATTTATGTAATTACCAGTCTAGTGACGAGTCAAGAAGCTTTTGTCTATCCCTCTCTTCACCATGTTCAGGCAAATGAATGGTAACCATATTTGACTATTTTCCTTTCCTTTTCCCCTCGTGTTAATCATATTGAATATATTATTATTATTATTATTATTATTTCCTTAACTCTCGTGACATTATTCTTAATTTTATGAAACTTCTTTAAAAGAAAATGGCAAAAGGGGGGGTCTCGAGTCTCGACCGGCTCATAAACCGACCGACCGACCGACCGACTAAACCCCTTGTTACAGTGGTTATTTGAATTTGATGACTTCCGTCGTCTTACGTTCGGATTCAATCGATTCCACAATCCAGCCCCAAATTCGGCCCACCAACCTCTTCAACGACGAACCCGTTAATATCTCCTTAGGAATCATTCGCTTCAGCTCTTCAGCAACCCCCTCTCTCTCTCTCTCTCTAAGAATGGCAAATTCAGATCACAGACGATGCTCACACTGTGCAGGTCCTCTTTCGAAGGAGATGGTCACGACTATTGAATTAGGCTCTTCAGCTCCTTTTTCTCTCTCTTTGATTATTTAATTTATGAAAAGCTTGAAGTTTATTTCCTCTTTTTATTTTTTATTTTTTTCATGAATTGATTGAAGGAGACTAGCAATTGGACAGTAGCCCCACTGATTAGAGACAGCTTTTGTATGGTAAATTTCCGTTCTTCTCTCATTGGGTATTTCAGAAAAATTACCGTCTGTCCTTAATTAGCATACTTCTTCTACCTAATTTGTTTTTCTTTGGTTTGTGAGATTGAGACAAGCTTATTTTTCTCTCTAGTCAATTCCAAACCATCTCCCTAAAAAAAAAAAAAAAAAAAAATTGGGTTGCCTATATGTGTATATGTATTTCCAATTCATCTCTATTTAAACGCTATAACATATGAAGCATGCATATGTCGAAGTCATAAAAAAATTTTACGCTATTATAGATACATTTGAAGCATGCATATGTCGAAGTCATAAAAAACTTTAAGCTATTATAAATTAGACCCTGTTGCATAATGTAGTCCAAAAGAAATATTGGACAAGGTTATCTCTAGAAGTATATTAGCAATAGTGGCCACAAAAATATCAGATTAAAAGTGGAAGGTATCACCTTTCAACGATGTTCTTTTGGGTCTTCCTCTAGTTCGTGAACTTTCTCACTTTATACATTCATACATTAGATATATCTACATACATACATACATACACTCAGTTTAAAATGATAAAGGCTAATTTGAAGGAAAAGCCTTATACATAGAAGTCTATAAAATGCTTTGAATCTCCATACATCTCTGTAACAAAGGCTAGCATTATGATAAAGACATTAGTATGATAAGGGCTGCTAGGCAGTACAAGTGGATTAATTATGTATTCCACCTTCTTCTGACAGATCTCTGTTATACCCTCATAAAGACACATCACGCACTTGAAGTTTTGGGCTTGCTATTCTTCCATTTAGAGACTTATTAGCGTCCCAAATAATATTGTGCTCATTCATGCGTAGCCTGATCACTGGTGTGGAGAAAATAAAGAATTTACTGGTCTGTTGTAATGTTTTTCTGTGTAGTGATGCCAATCGTGCGGAGGTGTATGACGGGGCCAATGTGGTTGCATTTTTTTGTTGGTGTAAGCATGTCTAATTTTCAATGCATTTCCTTTTGTGGATTTCCTTTGTGCATAACTTCAACACTCAGTTTTTCATCACTGTGATTATCACATGAATCTCATCTTTTAATCTTGTTGCTAAGGTGTATATTATTAATTAATATGTATAAACTTATTCTTTGCATTATGGAATGGAGACTGCTTTCAGTTTTAGATTTATGATACATAGGGCTTTTCTTTGCAGGCACCACCTGTGATAGTCTTTTCTTCAGCATGTGCAGGGTTGGCAGGTGAGATTTTGCAATCGTCCATTCTGTTTATTGTCATAGTACTCTCTTCTATCAAATGTTTGGCCCATTTGATGGAGGCACCATTGTGAATATATATATACATTCTGTGTGTGTGTGCATATATATATATTCTTGCATTTTCATTCAAGATGAACATACACAAATTGCCTAATCGGGCTCATCGTGTGGAAACTTCCCTCTGCATATCTTACATTACAGATAGAATATATATGTCTAAACTGCAGTACTAAATATGATATAGGAATCATAGACTGGATTGGAAACATAATGGAGTGAATTTGGTGGAGGTATAAATAAGAAAAACAATAAGTTTGTCAATCTTGAAAGGAAGTCTTTTAGGTTCCGTAGTTGAGCGGATATGGAGGATATTGAGGGACGAAGAGTACCGGGGGGACACAAACTTCACCTCCTTGTATTTTCCAGACATGATAAGATGTTGGCTTCATGAAGCTCTTAAAGGAGAGAAGAAACTGACATCCTTTACATAAGTGGTTATGCATGAGCTCTAAACTAAGGCAAGAATAAACATGTTTCAAAACCTGAAGCCATGCATTGGAAAAGGAAAAATTAGAGCCTGTTTACCTCCTGAATTAGAAAAGGGTCAAGGTTTTTTCTTTGGGGGGGGGGGGAGTGGGCACAATTATATGACTATCTTAAGGGGTAATGAAATACCACTTGGGTGGTTGTCTAGGTGGATGCGCCACACACGTCATAACTCTAATTGTTGATTCCAACTGATGAAAATTGCTGGCAAAAGAATCCTAGAATATTCGAGTTATGGGGGGTTTTACTAATGTTTGGTATCTTGGTAGGTTGTGGGAACAGGATCACCCATAGGATAGTAGATATGGCTCAAACAATGCATTCCACAACATATAGAGGTCCTTGTGCTTACGCAAGAAGGGGTACAACGTCACCCCCACCACCCTCTTGACTAGCAAACACGGGCTAGGAATGAAATATATGTGAGTTTATTTATTTATTTTTTTCCAAACAGAATTTTGGCCTTGCCTCCTTGTCCAATGTATTTGTTCCTTACTTGAGCATTAACTATGAGGCCATATGGCATTGAAAGAGTTCTTTGAAAAATAGTGGTGTCTGAGTTTATTATTGCACGAGGAAGGTGCAGCATGAAGTCAGGCATCTGAAGATTCAATTGATTGGCCTTGAGAAGTGAAAATGGTATTGTGCTTTTAATTGTAGACCACAGTGCAAACTAAATGAATTTATACACATCCCCCCTTTTATAACTTAAACCCAAAGTCATTTGGTCGGTTCAAATAAGCAAGGCTGACATTTTATCCTTGTTAGTTTTTGATATTTCTTTTTACCTCATTTCGACTCTTAATTTAATGGTGCGAACTTTTTCTATCTTCTCACTTTGTGATTCAAGTTTGTGAACTCTGCTCGGCTAGGTCCTTCTGGGCTGTCTCTGTCAGCTCCGATCCCTTACCTGGAAAGAAGAAAATTCAGGGGAAGGTGGAAGGGGGAAGGGGAAGGGACATACGATTTATTGTGTTTTGCAAGGTTTAGTTGAAGAAGATGAAAATTTGATCGATAGATATCCATCCCCTCACCTCTGGTAACATTTAATATACATGGGGAAGGTACTAACATTCCCTTTCAGACTCCTGCACAATGCATATAAAAGGGCCCAACTTCTCAGCCTACGAATATTTGGCCCAAAGCCTATTAGTTTTTCTTGTTGAAATCAATGCATCTTAGCAGTAAGCTGAAGTTAGGTTTTCCACACTAGCATCAGTAAGGAATATCAATATGTGCTGATTTACATCATCACGAGTTGATTATCAGATGCTTCTGTGGAACTACTTTCATGATTCTTGGTACACTTTTTTCATATGGTGTTCTGGGTGTTTGTGCACGTCTTTTTGTTTTTATGATTTTTTATGGATTTGAAACTTTTGCAGGTGGTGCCATTCCAGCACTGGCTCAACTTGCCTCTTCATCTTATCATGGAGCTGTCTCGTCTCCACTGCCTCCTCAGACTTCTCTAGATGACCAGACACATAAATCAAGGATTTCCTCTACCTTTAGTCTCCAAAAGCTTCTGCATATAACAATTCCTTTCCAATGGGAAGCCTTTGCACCTGATCTTATGAGTTAGAAATACATGTAGTCTTCCTTTTGACTCAAACTACTGTAATTTGTCGATGTACATGTTTGTACAATGATAATAAAATTATTTCTTTCTGCTATATTTACTTCATTGTAGCAGACAATCATATTGTAGCACACAAAAAGAAAAACAACTTAAAATAAAAAGACAATCATATTGAATCCCCAGTTTTTGTCTATAGCCTTCTGAAAACGATGCTATGAACATGCTCATGTGACACCTTTGAGCATTTGAAGATAATGCTATGCATGTCTCATTTCTTAGTGTGCAAATCCAACTTGATTCTTCTCAGGGTGAGAATTGTTTTAACATTCTTCTACTACTGCTTACTGTTGACGGACTCTAGCTTGATAGTAAAGTTCGTTGCATCCTTAAGTGGGGTCTTTAACTTTAATTATTGGAAGCAACTAGACCGGGGCGGGGACCAGGCCTGCCTTTCAAGCCCCAATTTGGAATTGGCCTGGCCTGAAATTTTTAGGGTCGACTTGGATATTATCTTCCATTAGAAGCCTTGGCCTGACCATGCTCAAGTCTAGTTCAACTTAATCTCTTCTTCATGAAAGATGACGTGGCTAATTATGGATCGTCCATCCTAGACCCACGTGTTAAGATGCTCTACGTACTAGATGACCTTTAAGCATAAGCTAGGGAAAGGCCTGTAGGTCTTGGACATCGTCACATTGTTTGGTTTGAGCATCGGTTCTGTTTCCGTTACTTCTATCATCAATGATGTCTCCCTATAATTTTGATCAGAAGTGGTGGAAACATTGTCTTTGCGGTTGTGCTAACCATTGCTACATAAGTAAATAGCCAAGCTGTTTGAAGTGATTCTAGTCAGCAACTTCATTAATATCCCCTTTTCCTCTTCCTGCAGTTGTGGCGGTGATAGCAAGCTCAAGTTGGTTGCCTGAGGATTTAGCTTTTTCTGAGTAATGTGAGATTTAATGCTGATAAAGGTGCCAGAGAGTTAAAACTTGATGGGTCCAGAAAATGCCATCAGCTTTGGCTCCAAGTTCTTTTTCCATTTTTTGGGTCCCGTTTGTAGCTTGGTGAATACCTTCGGCATATACTGCTTTAAGGGATGGGAAAATTTGGATTGGTGGGCCTCCATTTTTTGGTGTCTTTTAACACGAAAGGGCACAAGACTTATCGCCATCGTTCTGCTTTGGATTCTTTGAAATGATGCCTCAACAAGGTGATAAATTTCAACTCCAAAATTACTCTACCAATTGAAGTCCTGTGTGTCACTTGATTCTTTAATTGCAGCATAAGCATGCTTTTGAAATTTTTAAGGTTTTGATTTGGTGTGTGGGGAGAACAAGGATCTGCATTGACTGACCAGATATTGTCTACTAAACTGCTGGTATATGCTGAATTGAGTGGTCCTTGATAGAGAGGACCACTTGGTGTTCTGTAATTTCATGACTTGGATCTACAAACCTTAAGGCAGTGACATTCTCTCTGTTATTGTCATGCTATGATAGCTTATGAAAGGTTTAATAGTTGTTTGCCAACTCAATTATCTAAACTTATTTCTCACGAGGGATAGCATTTCTGATAATGGTTTGAGCAAAGCAGTATTCTCTCTCTCTCTGTCTCTAACAAATTTTATTTGTATGGTGGCTCTTTTTGTGGACGCATGTTCTCAGCATGGAGGGTTCACTCCATAAAAATGACAACTAGGATTGCAGCTTGTGCCTCATCGTTTACACACAAAAAGTAGCTTTATGAATCGGTCATGCCTCATTGTTTACAAACAAAAAGTACCTTTATGAATCGGTCATGCCTAGAGAGGGTCACTAGTACCATGCCACACTTGTTATTAGCTCTTCCCTATCATTCCTTCCTCTATGTTAAAGTTAACAGACACTACTCACTGTTCCCCCACAATGATTGCCTGACCTTATCTCCATATGGCATTATGAACTCCCAAATATTTCTCTCTTAGTTGTACCACATTTTCACACTAATAATCTACTATCCCTTTTTAGTACTTAATATTCCTAAATTACATAAAGAAAATATTATTCATGATGACTAAATTGAAATAAAGGGTTTTCAATATTTCAAATGAATTACAGATTTTGGACAAAATTTCTTTGTATTTTGTCGTATGCCTGATGATTGTGGGACAATTATACTAATGTCGTAAAAAAATATAAATTTTCTAAACAATAAAAATAAAAGAAAATTGTAGTCATTTATCTTACCAAAATGCTTTCTTTTGGATTTGACAAATTGATATCAGACAAAATAGTTTATTGCCTTTTTATGCGAACTAGAAATGTAGATTATCTACCAATTAGTAAGAAAGATGGTAAATCATTAATTAAGATTCGGATTCAAATTTTGAAACTAAAAAAAATTATGTTAGAAAAGTTCTCATCGACGGTAATTCAGATTGAATTAATCAGAATATGAATTTGAATACTAATTAATTGAATATCAGAAAAAAGAAAATTACGGATGATCAAGTGATAGAATTTGCCATTGTGATATTATGAAATCATAGCCACTCGAAGCCTAGAAGTTTGCTTTCTCTTGATACATAATGGCCATGTGTGTGTGTGTGATTGTGGGGTAGGAAAGCTAGCTAATCCAAGGAAGCATGTGGTGTAAAAGTTAGACATAAGTTCGTACAAAAAATTAAAACCCACAAATGATAGATTTTGCTTGTAAATTCTCTCTTCAAAAAAAGGGATGCCTTGTTTGACAATTATTAAAAAAAAAAAAATTCATCGGTCAATTTTCTTGTCGAATGTAGATTTATGTCCATATGTCTTGTTTATTTCGTTTATTTATTTCATTTATTTATTTTTCTATAATGCAGCTGTGATAATTGTAATTCCTCGTACGCGGTCCGATTCGGTCCATGCCGGCAGTTCCTGCATTTTTTTTTTTACGTAGTTTTTGATTTGTACTGCTTTAGAAAAATTGATGCCAGAGTTAATTGGCTTTCCATAGAGGTTTTTCGATAAAAGTTTAAATTTTATATTTTTATAAACTTTTTAAATGAAAAATATTATAAATAAAGTAAAGACAAAATGGGTAAAAATTAAATCAGAAGGCTTATGTGAGGCAATGTAAATTTTTTTTTTTTTTTTTTTTTTTAACCTTGAACATCAAACTGACCTAAAAGATTTTTCATCTTCGGTGTACTGAACATAAATCTAAACTTGTTTAGGGTTGCTATCTTATCTCTAAAGAGGAGGGAAAGTATATTGAAAAAATGGGTTCCAAGGGTCTTCAATGTTTTGTCCATGGAAGAATATACCATCACCTATTGGCTACCTATTGCACATTCTTTCTAGCAAGAAAGGGACATGGACAACACAAAAATGGCCAAAAGGGAATTTAAGTAAGAGCCGAAAAAATTGACATAAACAAACCTCTCGCCTTTCTTTTGAATCACCATACAGGGCGAGCAACCAATGTTTGGTTGGTCCAATCAGAAGAGCGTTGAGATTCTTTAATTATGTTTAAATTTGATTTGATAAGAAAATAGAAAAAATTATATTAAAAAATCATTCAAAAGAAGATCCGGAAATGAATCAATCTACGTTGGTAAGGATAAAATATCAAGCACCGGATGATAACTCTAGCCGGGGTTAAAAAAAGAATGTAGGGCAAGCAAAGCATACCCTTATTGAATCAAAGTAGGCCGCGGCTGTTGTATTTTAATCGGTCAGAGGAAACTACTGCTTCTACGATGGCGCGCTTCCTCGTCTTGCCATGCCCTGTGTGAAATCAAGGAAGGTAGCCTTTGTTGAGAGATGTATATTAATAACATATCCAAAACAATTTTTTTTCCCTCCTTTTATCTATAAATGAACCCTTCATGGCAGAGCAAGTGAAAGCGAACCAACCCCAGCAGCCCGATTGATGAGTAAGGGTTAGAATTTTTAGGACTTTGTTTTGAAAAACCTCGTATGAGGAAACATGCACTTTCGCATTTTACAGGTGTTTGAATACAGAATTATAAAAAGTAATAAAAGGAAATTTAGTTTTAATTTATTATTTAACTTAGGTATTTTTACTACATTACATTAGGAGGGTAATCCCTTAAATGGATAACTGTAGGTTCCGAACCGGATTAGTCAGAATATGACTTTAGATGCCAGTTGTTATAATATAAAAAAAAAAAACTTAGGTATTTTTTTACTAGTGCTCCTAATTAGACCCTACCATCCATATTTGTTGCTTAAAAGGTACAGTGACAACCTATAGTGCTTTAAATTGGAAGTATTTTTCTTATATTGTCTCAATTGTAATTCGTGTCATTTTAGAACTCCAGATCCAAATGTCCCATATTTACCAACATTTACCAAAAACAGGGTGAATCATGAAGAAAAAGAAATCAATTATTAAAAAAATTTGAACGAGTGGGGTCATTGCACTTAGTTAACTTTTTTGAAGAATGAGTAATGCCTTTTACCATTTGCAATATTGAGGAGTACAAGAGAACGCATAACAAACGGAAAGAACATAATTTCCAGATAATTAACAAAGATGTCAAAATTATTCACATAAAACTTGAATTAATTACCCAAAATGGTATAGAAATCAAATTCTAAGTTCTTGTAACGACAGTCGAGTGATAAATATCTCTTATTTAAAATCTTTTTTAAAATCTTATATTTTAATTTTTATAAATATATATATTTTTATAATTTTCGTAATAAAACCTTTCCGACCTCCACCAAATTTTCATCTTAAGCACAAAATTGCTGAAAGTATTTGATCGAGGTGAAACCGAAATTTAAATAAATAAATAAATAAATCATGTCCACAATAATCATCTTGTTTGAATTTTTCAAGTAATACATCTAAATTATGCATCGGCTCCTTCGAATACCAAAGTCAACACTCACCAAGGTGAGAATACAGGGCGATGGTTTATAAAAAGCATTTTTTTTTCTTTTTTTTCTTTTTCCTTTATTTATTTATTTTAGAGTAGTAGCTGTGTGGTACAAAAAGTATGTGTGGTTTGTACCCAAAAAAAAAAAAAAGTATGTGCGGTGGCCCTTTGGTTGTGATTAATGTGTCCATATGTCATGTCTTTGTATAGATTTTGGCACAAAAAATCAAATTGGAGAAAGTCCCAATGCCTCTCTCCATTTTATGCTTCCTATTCAATTGCATTTGCAGCATAACTAGAAACCCCATTTATTAGTTTGTTGTTCTAATTAAATCTTCAATTTATTGGGAATGAATTAAAAAAAAATTAATTTAAATAATTGGTCTCTTGAGTTCTCAAATCCCATTCTATTGCAGAGTTATTAAAAAGGCTAATAATCTTATGGCGTTACCCAATAAAAGAAAATAACCCTTTACATGACTCAATTATTATTTTTATTATAGTTTGAAATCATATTTGGGAACTCAATTTTTAAGTAAATAGTGTTACCTTTTGTTCCCAAAGTACTTTATATATATATATATATATATATAGCCATTTCAATCTAGGAGAGATAAAATATTACTATTCCACACAAGGGAAGGGGTAAACTTTTTTAATTTCAAATAAGGAAAATCACCACTGGATTATTCAAATTAATTTCAAATATTGCAATTAGACATATATATATATTATGTGATTTATATTGGGTTTGTGTATATTTTATTTGTTTGCAAAAATGTAATAAAATTTTGAAAGTTTCACTTAACTAATCTGATTAAATTGAAAATCACTTTACAATTTTGAATTTTAAATATAATATTTGCTAATTAGAAGTTTTTTAAGAAAAAAAATAAAATTTATTTATAAAATGTATTAAAATTATTAATAATTCAAAAAATTATCAAAAAATTATCAAAAAATTATCAAAAAATTATCAAAAAATTATCAAATCAAGCGGAAGTAATTAAGAAGCAACCTTGCTAAACAAACTAGTTTCGTGTTAAACAAGAAAATTTTTTCAAATTTGAGGGTTGAGGTGCTCAACAAACCCCAACCCCAACTCCAACTCCAACTCCAACTCCAATTCCAACTCCAACTTCCGTCTAGGAGGAATCTGAAATTGGAAGGTGAAACTTCAACTGCAAGGTTCAGATTTTCAGGTGGAGAACCCAACCCCCCCGCAACTGGTAAAACGACCGAGGAGAGAGGAGCCTGGAAACGTGAGACTAACACGCGCTAGACATGCGCGTGACATATTGGTCACTACTCCGTTTGCACTGGTATGGTACTGTCTTCTTCAACCTTGGCAATAAGCTCTCGAGTTACCGTTTTTGTTTATTAATATTAAACATAATTAACAACAAAATAATAATAATTAATTAATTACCCTTTACAAAAGAAAAAAACAAAACGTTTTATTTTTATCCTCACTCTGCCAGCGATACCCGTTCTGTTCCTCTCCCTCTTCTCCCCTCTCTGCTTTATTTGTTCTTTTTCTTCTCTCTCTCTCTCTCTCTCGTGATCCCTTTATACTACCCCAAAACCCCTCCCCCCTCTTTCTTAAAATTCCCAATTTACTGTATCAAAATTTGTCCTCTGCTTCTTCTTATCCCTCTCTTTCACATGGGTTCTTCTTCAATTTGTTCCAAAAAACAAAAAAATGTCATCTCGCATCTAGCTTAGTTTTGGTATTTTCTGATTCCTCCCTCAATGGCTTTGACATCGAAACTGCAATCGTTTTCTCTACTACTTTGTTTTGTTCTGTTACTTAGTTTGAGACTAAACTCAGAACCTACACAAGACAAGCAAGCTCTTCTTTTATTCATTAATCAAGTTCCACATGCCAATAGAATTCAATGGAATTCCTCAGACTCTGCCTGCAATTGGGTCGGCGTCGAATGCGATTCAAATAAGTCCTTTGTGTTCTCTCTTCGTCTACCCGGAGTGGGACTTGTAGGTCAAATACCAGATAACACTTTAGGCAAACTCTCCCAACTTCGTATCCTCAGTCTTCGCTCGAATCGTCTTTCCGGTAAAATCCCCTCGGATTTCGCAAATCTTAAGCTTCTTCGAAGCCTATATTTGCAGAACAACATGTTTTCCGGTGATTTTCCGGAAAGTGTGACTCAAATGACGAGGTTAATTCGTTTAGACCTTTCGTCGAACAACTTCACCGGACAAATCCCGTTTTCCTTAAACAATCTTGTACAATTGACGGGTCTTTTTCTCGAGAACAATAATTTTTCCGGTACTCTTCCGAGTATTAATCAAGTTGGTCTGGTTAATTTTAGTGTGGCAAACAATCAACTAAACGGTTCAATCCCAAATGTTCTCTCGAAGTTTCCTAAAAGTTCTTTTTCCGGAAACTTAAATCTCTGTGGAACTCCATTGCCTGCCTGTTCCCCATTTTTTCCAAGCCCATCTCCGTCTCCATCTTTGCCTTCTCCCCCAATTCACGAAAAGGAGCAGAAAAAGCTTTCAAAGGCTGCAATCATTGCAATTGCAGTTGGGTCATCTGTAATTTTCCTTCTCATACTCATTTTACTAATAATATGTTTCTGCAAGCGCCGTCACAGGGAGCCGCAAAAGGATGCGAAACCTGCGGGGGCAGGGAGATCGGTGGCGGTGGCGGTGGCGGAGGTGGGTACATCGTCGTCGAAAGAGGACATTACCGGAGGGTCTGCGGAGGCGGAGAGGAACAAATTGGTGTTTTTCAACAATGGGGTTTATAGTTTTGACTTGGAGGACTTGTTGAGAGCGTCGGCGGAGGTACTGGGAAAAGGGAGTGTTGGGACTTCTTATAAGGCCGTATTGGAGGAAGGGACTGTTGTGGTGGTGAAGAGGTTGAAGGATGTGGTTGTGAGTAAGAGAGAGTTTGAAATGCAAATGGAGGTTTTGGGGAAGATTAAGCATGATAATGTGGTTCCTTTAAGGGCTTTTTACTATTCCAAAGATGAGAAGCTGCTTGTTTATGATTACATGGCTGCTGGTAGTTTGTCTGCTCTTCTTCATGGTACTCTCTCCCTCTCCCTCTCCCTCTCTTGAATTTTCACATTTTTCTGCTCTTACATTCATAAATGGAAATTACCCCTTTTAAAAAATTATTATCCTAATTTTTAGGTGATATTGGATATTTGAACGTTTAACATAGTTCTCTGATCAAACGGATGTTATAGAGGGTCATTGACTTGGGGGTTTGAACTTGAAGAAGCGTGATTGTAATGGGTAACGGCGCAAATTTGCGTTGTTGGAATGCAGATATTCTAACCAGCGCAGAATGCGTAGGTTTGTCACTGTTTTGTTCATGGCGACATTCTTTGAGTGTGAAATTACGTTTAATGCCACCAGCATAGTAACTTCCTTTATGATGATTCCCCACCGACATGCGCTTTTGTGCCCTTTTCAACGGGAATGGAGTAAATAACCCTATAGTTAATTTTGACTCCCAAATTTGCCCCCGACTTTGTTTTAATTGCCCAGGACAAAGAACCTTGAATAGGGGCTAGTGTCGGATGTTGAACTTTGCGTGGTAGTCGGATGTTGAACTTTGCGTGGTAGTTATGAAAACGTTTTGCAATTAAAAGAAGTTGGACCAAATTTCTCATAATTTGCACTTTTTCATGTTACTAAGATCCTGAGTTAGGATGATGTTGGCCACAATCACTTGATCACATGTTACTCTTGTAGTTGCGCAAACATTTTGACGAATAAATCTATCTATAGACACGTTTTTCTGAACACATGATTGTGTAAAATTTCTTTCGGCTTTGCTAAGTCCTTGTGTTAAAAAAGTTGTGTTGGTGCTATATAGTGCGTTACATTTAAATTGTAGAGATATGACTTTTGTTTCTTTAATGGTATTTTTGAGCATTTCTCATGATGATTTCTTGTATAATTGACTGGATTATGGGTTTGGGTACATAGGATACCATGTCGGTATTGTCAGTAGCATTTGCTTCTTTTTATGTTCTTCAAAGGCACCCTCTTGTGCGCCTTCTATGTTCTTTACCTTAAAGATGTCCTTTTGCTTTTCAAAGCCTACGCCAAAATGTTCTTTGATAAAACAGGCTTAGATATTTTTCTTGTTTTGATAAAGCATGGAATAATCTTTCAGAAGCAATGCTAGTTTCCCTTCGTGGGGTTGAAGTAATTTGAAGGAAAAGGATGTACATTAAATTGGGTCTCTGGATTCTGCGGTTGACTTTGCTTGTTTATTTGTGTGGATTGTGGCTAATCTTATTTGACGTTATGATTCCATTATCAACATCAACATCAAAATTTAAAAGTGTCATTTGTTCAATTTGAAATCCTACATTGTATCATTCATGACCTAAGATAATGACCCTTTGAATTATTTTGTACCGATGATACAGGCAGTAGAGGGTCAGGCAGAACTCCCCTGGACTGGGATAACAGAATGAGAATGGCACTAAGCGCAGCTAGAGGCCTTGCCCACCTCCATGTAACGGGCAAGGTTGTCCATGGCAACATTAAGTCCTCCAACATCCTCCTCCGGCAAGACCACGATGCTTGCGTCTCAGACTTCGGCCTCAATCCGCTCTTTGGCACCTCGACGCCACCTAGCCGCCTTGCGGGCTATCGGGCGCCCGAGGTGATGGAAACACGAAAAGTGACTTTTAAGTCTGATGTATATAGTTTCGGAGTTCTACTACTAGAATTGCTAACGGGCAAGGCGCCTAATCAGGCGTCGTTAGGTGAAGAAGGGATTGATTTACCTAGGTGGGTCCAGTCTGTTGTCCGTGAGGAATGGACGGCTGAGGTTTTTGATGTGGAATTGATGAGATATCACAACATTGAGGAGGAGATGGTCCAGTTGTTGCAAATTGCAATGGCTTGTGTTTCCACAGTGCCTGATCAAAGACCTCACATGCAAGAAGTGCTCAGGATGATTGAGGACATGAATAGGGGAGAAACGGATGAGGGCTTACGGCAATCCTCCGATGACCCATCAAAAGGATCAGACGGTCACACACCTCCCCGTGAATCCAGAACCCCTCCTGCAGCTATCACACCTTAGTGAAACCCTAAAACCAAAATTATAATGGCTAGAAAAAACTGTAAAGGGGCCTTCCTTATGCAAGATGGCCCGATGTGTTCCTTTTTCAAAATTTATTTTGAATTATTATTTTTTAGCTTTTTTTTTTTTTAATTTTCTTCAATGATTTTTATAGTGGGGGAGGGGAAGATTTGAGTTGTTTTTCTTTTGGGGTCCGGGTTGGTTGGTTCCATGTTCTGATTGGAATAGAATTGAATTGAATGGACAATTTTATGGATTTAGTAGATTTTTATTTTTATGCGCAGAATATTTGTCATTTTGCAGATGGGTGTATTCATTAAGGTCAAGAATTTTAAATTTCAAGTAACATAATATTTTATTGAAGTAATAATTGTCAGTAAGTCGGAAGGAGCCAACTAAGGCTTGAAAAAAATCATCCGAAAAAACCATGCACCCTGATACCGTTTGTTCCTCGACTGCGCTGTCTTTGCACTAACCTATGCTTTCTTTCCTTGAAATATGCAGTTTTATTGTTTTTGAAAGCCAAAACACTGAAATGTTGTGGTCTGCGCTGTGGGTTCTTTGGGTTGAGCATGAGTCCACAGCTATTATTGTGCCACGTTTCAGGGGAGAGAATTTGGGGGAAGAGGGAGATGAAGAGGTGCGAAACGGGCTGGCCGGCTTGCGTTTCGCAAATATTGTCTGAGAAAGCCCGTCTTTTTGACTCTAAGGAGATGAGAGAGAGAGAGAGAGAGAGAGAGGGGGGGGGGAAGAAGACTTGTGAGCCGTTGATCTAGTCAAGATCTGGGACTTCAGTAACTTTCTCTTTTGTCTTTTTTGCTGCAAACGCTCCAGGTTTTGTTTCTTAGGAACCTCATTCCTAACGCGCTAGGCGTGGCGTTGGTGGGGCCCTCCTCCTGACAACAGGTTTTGGTTCGGTTCCAAACCAAAAAAGATGAAAACGATTATAGCAAGAATTTCAAAAATAACATATAAAAAAAGAATTATATTTCAAATCAAATATTTTATAATAAATAAAAAATTTAATAATATTAAAAAAATAACGTTGATTTCGTACAGAATTCTTAGTATATTATAAAATTAGGTCATCTCTGGATTTGATATATCTGTAGACATATCATTATTTTATATTTCATAACCTATGACCGTAATTTTTGATTATGACATTTGAATATCACTTTTATGGTAAAATGAGGACGTGAAAAAACAAAAGTGGCTAAACTGTAATATCAAATGATATAGATTGAGGATAATGTCACTTATCAGCAAAATATTTAACATTCTCCGACCACCAAAATTTTGACCCATTTGCCCTACGCTTATTTATCAAAATTGACACTTGATTCTTGTCTTTACCCCCCACTGTCTATTTTTTTTTTACATATAAAATTTAAATTTAAAATTTTATTTAAAAATATCAATATTTAGTCATGAAATCAACTAATCGTTGTCGTCTCTAATTAATAATTAATTAGCTAATAGTTTTTCAAACTATTAAGGGTCACTGATTTTGCGATTATGATTTGATATACTTTTATATGTTTTTTTATATATATAGAAACTTTTGAATTTGAGATTTAAAAAAAAAAAATGATATCAACTGAATTATAATTTATCGACTATATTTTTATATGTTTACCAAATCTATATATATTATATACCGGAATAAATATAATCAAAAGAGTTTTTCATATCAAAATTTATTGGTATAACAATTATTTTATATTAATTATATTTATTTTAATGAAAAATATATAAGGAAAATGACAAAATGTCATGTTATAGGGTTCAGAAGCATATAATCCTTTTTCTCCCATTGGGAGGATTACCCAAGAGCTACCCAAATTCATTTGCCTCTCATTCAGCGCAAACGACAACAGAAAATTTAATGTTTGGACAAATTAATCGTTAGCAAAATCTCCTCTTCTCATCTCAATGGCAAGTCCAAGACTCAGAGTTAACTCAATTAATGGAACACAATTTATCGAATCCTTTTCGGGTATGACTTCTCCATATGAATCTTTGGACAAATTTGTATCCTTTTTGTTAATGTGAATTCTAAGGAATATTTGTCTAACATTTCACAATAGACATATCTCCATCGTTGATAGATAATCGATTTATTAGATTGAAATATTAGATTTTTTAATCTTAAAATTAAAAAAAAAATATTACATATGAATCTTTGACTTTTTTTCTGGTACCATGTTTTGGACACCGCCCGGTATCTGGGATTTCGTCCTGACTAATCCGGACCGACCGCTGCAGTGGCTCCTGTTCGGAGGGCGGGTCTCCCAACGGGGAACACTCCATACACATGAGGGTCCGATATTTTCGATGGGAATCGAACCTTGGTCATGCTTAAAAGAACTCAACCCCACATTCAGTTGAACCAACCCACGTTGGTTGAATCTTTGACTTCTCAATAGCAAGTCCAAGACTAAGATTGAATAAAATTAATTGAATCCATTTCATATATGACTTCTCTGTATAAATCTTTGGACAAATTTGTATCCTTTTTGTTAATGTGAATTCCAAGGGAATGTTTGTCTAACATTTCACAATAGACATATCTCCATCGTTGATAGATATTGTTGATAGATAATCGATTTATAGGATTGAAATATTAGTTTTTTTAATCTTAAAATTAAAAAAAAAAATATTGCATATGAATCTTTGACTTCTCAATAGCAAGTCCAAGACTAAGATTGAATAAAATTAATTGAATCCTTTTCATATATGACTTCTCCGTATAAATCTTTGGACAAATTTGAATCCTTTTTTTAATGTGAATTCCAAGGGAATATCCGCCTAACATTGCACAATAGATATGTCCTCATCACCATAGACAGTCATCTATTTAGCTAAAATGTTAGATTTTATTAATAAAAAAAAAGATTATATTTGAAGAATAGTTTTTTAAATAAGATCTCTGTATACCCTCTATTCAAATTATTATAATATGATTCTAAATATCGATAATGAACAAATAGATTTACCCCATCATCGTATAGGCTAGGGAACCCTCAATGATGGACCTTAATATTGGGACTCCACTCCATAATTCACACAATAGCTCCGTCCCTCTATTGGATCATGCTGGGGAGGGACACTCCATTAAGGGTTTTGTTTAAATCTCCACCGTTTGATTCACACTAAAAAAATACTGATGTAAATGTGGTTATGATGCTCTGGGGACATTATAGGACATGCCCAAATTATGCCCAAATTATCAGGGCGCGACAACACTATGTAAGAAACCACATGTAATTGTTTCCGTGGTCCAGGATAGCTGACTGTTGCCTTTGGCGGTCCAAGACCCTCTACATTAATTATAAATGAACACAAATAATTAAATCGTATTATGGAGAAAATTGAATAAAAACTTATATTTACAAGCAAAATCCATTAATTCATGGTATGACATTTGCAAAACCTTTTGCATTTTAGGAAGAACAATCGTTTTCATTTTTTTTTCTTGAAATAAATCCAAGATTTAGCTCCTAAACTTTCATAACCTCTATTTGGATAATCTCAATTTGATCTAACTTGTCTCTATTTTATTTTAATTTACTTATAATATCTTTAATTAAAGTAATTCTTTATAGAAATTATAATGTTTTATAAATGGGAATTAGATTTTTAATTAAAAAAAACTAAAATTATTACTTTAGAAATAGCTCTTTACAATCAAAAGTTCATATTTTCAGTTGTTTTTAATCTCTACAAACCTGCAATGAAAGATTTTAATATAATTTTTAAATTTTAATTCGATAAAAATTAACCCCATGAAATTTGTTAACATAGTTTTTTTTTTTTTTAATTCAAACAGTTATCTCATTTGATGTCGCCTCTAATTTTCCCAATAAGAAATTATTCATGGGATACTGATAGTTATTATAACCAAATTAAAATTTCACCTTAAAAGCAATATTTCAATTTATTTTCATAATTTCTAGCAATGCAGAAAAATAGCAAGGTATATGCTTATGAACCGGAGAAAATAAGGGAATGGTGCATAAATTTTGCTGCATCATTACACAGAAAATTTCAAAAGAAAAAAGAAAGTATTGTGATTGTGTCTGACAAAGAGAGAGACACTTGTAGGGAAATTGTGGGAGGGGTCATTTAACCCCCAGTCAATGAGTCCTGCCTTAATGTCTGGGGCAAGGGAACTCTAGATGTAAATAGCCTAACGCGGTTGTTGATGCTTCAACGCATACTTGGTCATATCTACTCTCATACATATCAGACATCCCATGCACATCGCAGTTTGCCTAATCTTCACCTAAAGGAAAATCTTAGTCTAGAATGATATAAGCAAAATGGCAGTAGTCTTCACATGTTTGTTAGAAGAGAAAATTTGTAAAATATATATATATATATATATATATATATATATATATATATATATATATATATTAGTCTAGAATGATATAAGCAAAATGGCAGTAGTCTTCACATGTTTGTTAGAAGAGAAAATTTGTAATATATATATATATATATTTAAGAATATTTTATCATCTTTTTTAAGTATATCTTATAAAATAATTCTTCTATAACTTTTAAGGAGAAATAATAATTTACCCCCAATGGGATAAATGTTATATTGATTGGGATAGGGTAAATGGAGGAGAAAAACTTTTTTTTTTAAAAAATAATAAATAATATTAGACATTAAAAAGCTTATGTTTTTTTTCCCCTCTCTTTTATGGAGATTTTTTCTCTCATCTTTCTTTCTATTCACTACAATACTACATTAGAATATTAAAACTTTGTGCAATCAGATATAATTTGGTGATTAATGGATTCGATAGCTTTTTTATCGTGGAAAATAGATTCGAATCTTAGTAAGTCGGATTTATTTAGTGGTTATATAACCTTAAAATTGCAAACCTCCAATGGAAAAAAGAAGAATATAGAAACTTGAGGCATTAGAGAATTAAGGGTCATGACCCAAATCCTTGTGAAAAAAGAACATTGAGTTGGGCCTAGCAAGCAACACTTTTCTATCTTAGTTGACCTTAAGGACGGACATAATTTTTTGATTGGATCAGCGATTGCATTAACAAGCTAGCACACTAAATCTAGCTCTTTGTAGTTTCCCTGGTGCAACTTCCTTCCAAAACCAAACGCCCCCTTTTTTTCTTCATTTTTTGGTTTCCACCCGTATATTGTATTCTGACCAATCGATTCGAACATTTGGTTCCATTGATGCCCATATTGTTTAGAGCTCATGGTTTTAACATATGATTTTTTCAACACTGATGTTTTGTCAGCATTTTGGTGGGGCTAAAAACTTATACAATTTCCTATGAATGGGTATGATGGTTGAGAAAAAGCCCCCCACCTTTATGTAAAGTGTCCCTCAAGCATGTGACGTGTACTGTTCCTTGAACCATACCCTCATGTGCTACAATTCTTTTGGTGCCCATCCACAAGCCCAACCAGATTAAGAAAAGCCTACACATGAATGCAAAAGTTCACAAGTGTGCAGATAAAGTGACAATAATTTTTCTTCCCTTTTCAGTGTATGAAATTGAGCTTCTACTTGTTCTCTTTTCTTCCAAGTTCAGTCATTGAAAATCTTAGATATCCTACGGTTCATTAGATCATACATACCTAAAAGCCAACGAAGAACTTGAAAACAAAGCTAATTGATAAGTCATAGACTAGCTTGAGAGATTCTTTTTTTCAAATAGGTATTTATTTTTTCTATTGAATATGTTGCAAGACCACTTCTTGCATTAGTTATTAGTTGGGGCAGCTAAGACATCACATCTACAGGATTATTTTTATAAAATTATCTTTTATAAATAATAGAATCAAATGACAGAATGATAAAATACTCGATTTTTTTACTAGAATGATTTATGTTTGAGTTGTGATATTAGCAGATGAATTAAAACAGGATTATGCTCCTATATCTGATTCAGTTTCTTCTCAAACTCTTCTTGTACACAAAATAAATAATAAAAAAAATTGAAGAACGAAGGAACTTCCATAGTAATAGAAGGAGCTAAAGAACTTTCGGAAGAGAACCCGCATACAACATCAGTATTTGGTTTTGATGGAACATGTGCAATGGGGTCTTAGCGTCATCTTGATGAGACCTTTTGACTAAAAAGTTGCTGATAAGCTATGCTCTTTGCTTGCTCATGAGACAAGAAGCACCAGGAAATGGTTGTTGATGGAAAAAGTTGCAGTTCCTTCTATCTCTATTTCGTTCTTGTGAAAGTGACCGATCTTGAAGCAGAAACAAAGGCTTTGTTTTTGTGGCTGGGAAGGCCCTCAATCCCTCATTACTGAAACCTTCAATTATTGTAAAGATCGGTGGGATAGTTTAGTGGTCATAATCCCTCCCTCAATCCGGTGATCTCGGGTTCAAATCGCGCAACGTAACAAAAAAAAAAAACCAGCCCTTCAGCAGTAGGAAGATGAGAAACTTTTTCAACTTTGGATGGTTCTACAAATCCTGCTTTGCAAATAGTTGTTCCATTCATCCAGACCATTGAATTATAGCTCCTGGTAATTGTCTATGCCAGTGTTTTAAAATGACCAAGTGAGCAATATGCAGTTCTTCTCTTCTGATATAATGAATAATATTTAATAATTATAAAAATAAAAAATAATAATATATTTTCATAATTGTAAATTCTATTATTGCAAGCAATAAAATAATAGGAAAAACAAAAGGGAAAAAAAAAATAGAGGCTAACAAACAGGAGGGGCAATGATGATGCAGAATGAGAGCTAATTAATTGAGGGGCAATGAAGATACAAATAAATAAGAGTTAATTAATTAAAGAAAATTAGACACAAATAATCATTATTCATTAACTATTTTTTTTAGCTTTTATTTTTTAAAAAAAAAATTGAATTTTAAAAAAAATTATCTGATCTGATTTAATAAAATATTTGGTTCTTATCGATTCGTATGATTTTTATAATATTTTGTCAAATATGAAATTTCATGCGCACTTTACCAAAAAAAATTTTCCATTCTTGGATTTGACCGATTCAATATGTCGGTAGCGTATGGTATTTAAAATACGACTTCAAACTTTGGGTAATTCAACTCATGACGGCATATATCATTGTCAAGACGATCTTAATTTTCTCAAATTTGATATGACATTTTTTTTGATTGGTTACTAGAAAATTTTGATCATACATGTGGAGAAGGGTGTCACAGCTTCCAAGTTAATAATGATTGGACGGATCCGAAGGATGGGAAAATCTTAATTATTATCTGACACTTATCGGTATATATAGGAAAGTTATTCTCGTCCCTTAATCAAGTCAAAAGTTCGAGTCTCATTTGATACAAAAAAAATAATATTGAGAGATCTCCCCTTCAAATAAGACCCGACAATCAGGTTGATTTCAGATTAATTGGGACGAACTTCAGATACCAGAAAGCTCACGTACCAACAAAAAAAAAAAAAAAATCAGAAGCAGTTTTGATATTATGCAATAACATTTTTGTTTATACAAGCTGGGCACCGTGGAGAAGAACCAGCAATAGCAAATTTCGAAACATCACATAACAATTAAAGAAGTGACACCAGTTTTAGCACATGAAACTTGTGCTTCATTGTCTTCATATGAACCCAGCTACTTTACGGAAACTAAACAACAATCGAAGACTAAAGCACAACCTACCGAAAGCAAATGTGAAAAAACAAGCTCAACCGCGATAGCAGAAGAGCAAAATTTCATCAGAAAAGTTTATTTGAAATGTTATTGAGAGCTGAAATGCAGTTGTGCTTGTTACAAGTTGCAGTGATATAACCACAGGCATTCTCACAAGCACATGGACACTCCGACGAAGGATGAACCATATCATTTTTCATTTCAAAGTATTTACAAAGCTTCACCTTAGAGAAAAAAAAAAGGCTGAAAAACATCAACTTTTTCTTGAGAAATCACGACCTTGGAATCAGAAACAAAAGATGCACAAACTGAATATTGAACTTCACATCTCCACAAAAGGACATAGAATAACCAGCTATTCTATTTTGGCACTACAAACATTCTAAGAAGACTAAGATAAAACCCAAATGCAAACCTTTCTGCAACTTTTCACGTTATGGTTAGAAACAAAAGATGTAGTACCCAAGGGGTACCACTGCCCGAGCAGAATAACCAGCTATTCTCTTTAGACACACTGACAGTATTTTAAGAAGACCTTGATTGGAAACATTCTAAAAAGACTAAGAATAAAGACCCTAAGCCTTCAAGAATTCCAGTGTAGTCAAAAGGGTAATATGCACACACCATGTGCCAAGCTTTCAAACTCAATGTGCCTCCTCTCTCTCCATCCTGGATTCTTCGTCATTTGTTTTCATTATCATACCACCACAGCCTCCAAAGGCAATGTTGGTCCAGAGAAAAACCGACGAAGAGATTCCACCACAACCACTTTTCGTTTCTTAGACACAGCTTTAATGGCAATTCTGCAACAACTTAAAACTCATTACTCCATTCATGAAACATTCACTTCATGAAGATCTCATCCCCTTTAGGAACACCATCAAACATGTTCCCACCAATGTATTGTAAGCCGGGGTAATTAAGGCAAATCAAAATTAATGCCCTCAAATATTTGGGCACTTAGAAGTCATCAATTTGGATTGGGTCGATCTTGTTATGCACTGAATCATGAAAGATTAGGAATCAATAATAGTTCGAGTCTAAATATGAGGGTGACAAACCCCTCCATCGGCCAACCCATACCGATGCCTTTTCATTTGGTTATGGCACTCGGACGTTACATTGCCCGACTTCTGTTTGGTTAAGTTTTAAAAGCGATGCTATGAATCCGATTTTTTTCCTGAAAGTATTAGTAAAATTTTCATTGGCACATAAAATTGGAGAAATGCTGTTCTTAAACTCCATTCGTTGTGGTTGTGGGCAAATGAAACGCCTCCCACTTGCTCAACAGGTTTCATGCTTTTTTGTAATGCTAGAATGACAAAAAAATTAACAGAAAAGGATAGAATAATTATTACTCAAAACAACAAAATCTAACAAGCTATGGACTGGCCGGAAAATACTACTAAAGCCCAACCACAAAAGAACAGCAATCTCAATGAAGCATCAATACAACTTGAGGCATCACAATGAGTTAAGATTTACGAAGATTTACATCTAAGGAAGGCCTTAATCCAGCCACCTGTAATTTTGGTACCACCGACATTAAGAAAACAAACATAACCCCCCAGGTACAGTCCCATTTACCTACATCTCAAAGATGCAAATAGTAACTTCACATCTCAAAAAGGGACCAACACCATCATAATTTATGGACCCAAGGAAAAACATGACCTACATCTTGATGAATTCCATGACCGGGTGGAAGTTAAAAATAAAAGCGGCTGCACACGGAACCCAGGGAAATCCGGCAGAGGTAGCCAAGTTAACCCAGTCAATTTGCCTCCTTTCTCTCCCTTGAGGATTCTGAATCATTGTCATCATATCCACACCACACCACTAAGGCTTCTAATGGTAAAGTCGGTCCCAAGAATAATCGGGAGAACATATTCCACCACAACCACTTTACCCTTCTTAGGCAGGGCTTTGTGGCAGTTCTTCAACAACTCAAGACATTGCTCATCACTCAATTCGGGCAATATCCACTTCATGAAGATAGCATCCCGTTTCGAAATAGTCTCAAACATGTCCTCACCGATGTGTTACACCCTAGGCCAGTTACATATTCTTGATGATGACAATGTCTTGACTCAATTTATATTTTCTCTCACTAATCGTATCACGTTTAACTTTCAAGTTTCTTTTCTTAGAAAAAAACTAAATTTAATTTTATTTAAAATTAAACATATTAATTTTCTCTCTTTGGAATAATTAATTTAGTATAAATTTTCTGTCTCTCCCAAATCTATTTTTAATTTTCTCTCTACTTTTAAGATTTCATGGTGGTAGGGGAGTTTCTTTTCATCTAGGTCAGGGTAGCTATACTTGTACTAATGCTAAAACCGGTTTATACAATATTTTGATTTCGATTTACTTCCCAAACATGATAAAAACGGGAAAAAAAATTTATACCTCATTTTACCTCGTATCAAATCCTGTTTAAAAACAAAAAACAAAAATAAACATCATTAATCTTTTTCACCTATGTTGCACACACACACATCTAGGAATCATCGAGAACCTGTCTCGGTCTCGGATCCATCCTCGTATCTCTAGACGCCATGTCCTGTTTTTGCCACAGATGAAAAGTGAACTTTTTTTTAATATAATTTTTAGAAATTACACGTTCCTCTCTGTCTCGTGAAATGAAATTATTAACCATTTCTCTCGTCTATTTGTTCACACACAATAACATCGCCTTGAAATTATTACCAACAAGAGAAAACACACCACTATAACATTAAATAAAATGAAGATAAACAAACGAATCAAACACCCTTTAATTACTACCTGATTTAGCCCTAGGAGAGGTCCCAGAGAAACACCATCTTCGTTCCTGACAAAGTGCTTGGCATCTCAAGCTGGTCCGTATAATCTCCTAGTAAACATGTCTGCAGTAGCATCCGATCGACCATCATCGGAGCCAGAGGGTTCTTGTTCGTCGGGATCTGCGACGCGATCTGCGCCGGAGAGAGTTTCGCATTAGGACCTGCTGGCCGAATTATCTCCAAAATGTCAAGCTTTATCACCGTCGATAAAACCATAGGTACGGCAGACATGTTTACTAGTTCCATTGCGTATGCTTTGTCATGCAGTTCATTTTGTTTTTCTTCCCTCCCGGCGGCGTCATTGGCGGAGGATTGGGGTTTGATTTTCTCGACGACATTCTCTCCGGCGAGGAGAGAAAGGGTTGGGGGTTGAGAGAGAGAGAGAGAGAGAGAGCGATTTCTTTTAAATTTGTGAGTGATTCTTGGGAATTTAGGGTCCGGTTAAGACTTTGGGCAGAAGAAACTTCTGGTAGCAATTTATTGATGGAAAATTTTCATGATGATAATAGTCTTTTGTAATGGAAAATGTTTTTTTGTTGTAAAATTTTAAAATGTCCAATGGTTTTTTTTTTTTTTTTTTTTGGGTTTTTGTAAAGGTTTTAATTATTTGACTTAAAATAATGGCATTAGTCCTAATATCTCTAATTTTGTGATAGAAACTCTTGACCAGTGAAGTAACCGGGCCGGGCCGGGCCGGTTCAAGGTCGGTTCGAGGAACCGCCTACCGGGCCGGCAGCGGTTCCTAGGCCAGTCCGGGCCGTGCCGGGCCGGTTCCCAAATTTTTTCTTGTGGAACCGGCCCGGCCCGCTGAACCAGAACCGGCGGTTCCGGGCCGGGCCCGGTCCATTTTTTTTTTCTATTGCGTTTTTCTAAATTTTTTTGTAACTCTATTTTTTAATTCCATTTTAATTTTATAACTCCATTTTTTATAACTTTGTTTTTTTTTAATTAACTTTTGATAATTCACTTGTAATTAAAAATTAGAGACACAAGATTTTTAGAGTGGTTCCACCGAATTCGGTGTACGTCCACTACCAAACTCATCACTTGGATTTTTAAATCCACTATTTTTTTTTGCATTATTTTGATAATTACATCACTTTGATTTTTTTTTTCTATTTAAAATGACTTTTAAATAAAAGAAAAATAATAATAATAATAATAATATTATTATTATTATTTTTCTTCAACTTCTTGTTCATCATCTTCCGAGACTTTGATAATTCCTTGCATTTTTTTTCTGCATCATTCCAATCTTTAATGCATATTAAAGTTTCTAAAGTGTCGTCCGCTAAATTTGTACGTTTTTCGGTTAACACTCGATCACCTGCACTAAAAGCACTTTCGGATGGCACTATAGATACCAGAGGGGTTAGTACATCTTTAGCCACTTGGACCAAAATTGGATAATACGATACATTATTTTTCCACTAACCTAATATATCATATAAATCTATATCATCAAAACCTTTTAATCTAGATGTTTGTTTATATAAAAGTAATTCATTAAATGATGATGAAAAAGTTTTTTGTTTTTTTTCCTAACATGTGTAAGGGATTAAATGAAAATGAAGATAATTGAATACTATTACTACTACTACTAGCTATATTATTAGTATTTAAATTATTAATTTCTTTTTCATATAATTCAAATATTGATTGTAAAGTATGAGATATTTGTCATTTTAAAAAATGTGGGTTAATAAACATTTCTGATGGAAAAACTTGTGCAAAACAATTTATTAACATTTCAGCACTTTCAATCTTAACACGTGAATCTAATGCACTTGCAACTAAATATAAAATTGGAATTTCTTCATAATATTTTAAAAATTTTGTTTTCATTGAGAGAACAATTTCACCAAATCTTTCTTCATTTTCAAATTCATTAAATATATAAATAATTTTACAAAGATTTGGTAGCATTAAATGAGTAATTGGATAATAATATCCAGAAAATAAATTTGTACATAAATAAAAAATTTTCAATAATTTTGTAAGTGTAGACGCAAATTCAAAAGCGGTATTATCAATAAAACCATATTCGTAATTTGAATTTGTAAATTTAATTAAAATATTTTGAAAAATAAGAACACCTTGTAACATGTTATATGTTGAATTTCACCTAGTGTCACATTCCATTTTAAATTTTTTATATTTTTTGTTATGTAAAATATATAATTGTCTCATTTTTTGAGTTTTTACAGCAGAATTTCTTATTTGATGAATTAAATCGCGAATAGGTTGTAAAAATAATTCTCTTATTGCTAAACCATTCTTAACACATAAATTAATTATATGACATGCACATCTAATATGAAAAAAAGTTTCATTTAAAATTGTTTTTAAAGAATTTTTTAAACTATTAACCGCAATAGTATTAGCCGAAAATTATCAAAAGAAATAGAAAAAGTTCTATCACTTATTCCATAATCATAAACAACATTTGAAATTATTCTAGCTATATGTGCACCGGAATGTGGAAATTCCCAATGTTGAAAAACTAAAATTCTTTTTTGTAAAGATCATGAATTATTTATCAAATAACATGTTACTACAATATAATATTCTTTTTTATGCTCACTTTTCCAACTATCCGAAATTAATGAAAATTTACATTGACTAGTCATAAATGCTGTAAGTATACCATTTTTTAATTCCTGATATCTATCTAATGATCTCCTCCTATTGGATTTTTTACTACTTTTTTTATAACCGGATTGTAAATATTTTTGTACATATTTTTCAAATACAGGACATGCAACTATATTAAGTGGTAATTCTTTTCTTACTAGCCATTCTATTTGTCCAATTTTTTCTTTATCCGAATTATATTTAAATGTACCAGTTATATTACCTCCCTCTGTAGAAATTTGTGTTTGTTTTGTTTGTGGTAATTTATCTGGATGATTATTAATTAAGTGTCTCTTAAGTGTGCCTACCCTCCAACCTTTTAAAAATTTATATTTTTGATGACAAATTTTACAAATTGTTTTTTGTTCATCATTTTTTCTTTCAAAAAATGTCCATATATTTAAATCATTTTTTTTAGTTTGTATTGTGTTAGATTCAGTGTTACTAGATTCAGTTTTTTCAAAAAAAGTTTCAATATCTATATGATCGGAAATTTCAAAAAATGGAGGAAGAGGAGATTGTTGAGAAGATTGTGAAGAGTGTGTTCTGGTCATTTTATAAAAAAAATTAAGATTAAAATTTTTAAAATAATATATACGATAAAATTTTTTAAAGGAAATTTAAGATTAAATTTTTTAAAAAGATAATGCAAATGTAATGCAAATGCAAAAAAATAAATATACAAAAAATTTAAATGTACCGATTTGACGAATATCGCAATTGTTTTTCGCAAAATCTTGAATGAGCTCCCAACCTTGAAATTTTCTCAAATCTTGATTAATGTAGATAATGGGGTATAAGGTAATGAAATGGTGTAAATTTTGATGGAAATGATGTAAAATTTGATAGAAATGGTATAAAAAATGGTGTAGGTAATGTGGTATAAGAGAATAGAAATGGTATAAAAATTGGTGAAAATGTAAATAATTGTGGAAATGTAGATAATGGAGAAAATGAAAATGGTGTATAAGGTGATGAAATTGTGTAAAAATTGATGGAAATGGTGTAGGTAATAGTGTAGAAAATGATGAAAATGATATAAAAAATGGTAATACAAAGAAAATAATAATGAGAGAATGTAGTAATATTGAGAGAATGTAGATGTGAGAGAGAAAGAGAGATTTTGTTGTGGAGATTTTGGAAATGGGGTATAAGGTATTTATAGGAAAATTTTTTGACCCCATGGACCAAAATAACCTCAAAAGTAGCCGTTTTATAACTGTCGGGAGGGGTAAAATTGGAAAAATTTCAAAATTCAAAAAAAAAAGGGAAAATTTTGAACCGGAACCGGCGGTTCTAGCCGGTTCAGGGCCGGTTCAGGGCCGGTTCTGATAGCGTATACATCTGATAGCGTAGTTGATGATATTTCTATTTGGCATAATAGACTTAGCCACATAGGATAAGAGAGAATGAACCGGTTAGCTACGAGTGGCTTGTTGGGCCCGCTAACCCGGATCGAGTTGCCCTTATGTGAGTTTTGCCTAACCGGCAAAGCGAGAATGAAACCATTTGGAAAAGCAATAAAAGTTGGGACCCCATTGCAATTGATCCACTCCGATATTTATGGACCTATGAATGTGAGAGCCCGAAACGAAGCCACATATTTCATTACGTTCATAGATGATTACACGCGTTTCGGTTACGTCTACCTAATCTCGCACAAGTCTGAGGCATTAGATTGCTTCAGGAGGTTTATCAGCGAGGTAGAAAACCAGTTAGATTTGAGAATTAAAATTCTTAAAACCGATAGAGGACGCGAGTATTTGTCTGAGGAGTTTAAAGAGCTTTGTTTCGAGAAAGGCATTACGAGACAGTTAATTATTCCTGCTACTCCCCAGCAAAACGGGGTAGCTGAAAGAAGAAATATGACTCTATTGGAGATGGTGAAATCGATGATGGCGCAGGCCAATTTGGCTATCTCCCACTGGGGAGATGCATTGTTGACTGCTGCCTACGTTCTTAACCGTGTTCCAACCAAGTCTGTAGTCAGTACCCCATACGAGTTTTGGACAAAGAGGCAGCCTGACCTTAGCCATTTGAGACCATAGGGTTGTGCCGCATACGTTCACGATATCTCGCACCCACACGGCAAGTTAGACCCACGAGAAAAGAAATTTATCTTTGTAAGATACTCTAAACATTTTAAGGGACATGTGTTCCTAGGTGAACGTATGGATGGCATGGTCTCCGAGATCGAATCTCGTAATGCTACGTTCTTAAAAAATGATTTCTCTAAGAGAGGCAAAATCGACCAAGATTTCACATTTTATGATATAGGCGAGCCTGACAGCCCAACTAAGCCCAGGGGTGGGACACAAGAGTCTGAAAAGGATCTTGGTCCTAGTGGGAATGATCCATCTCGAGGTGAGGAGGCTCCTCATCTTCGTAGGAGTAGTCGGGGACATGTACCCCGACGTCATTTTCCGATAGAGGATGAGATCTTCATCGTAACTCCCGAGGATGATGAGGAACCTCAAACCTTTGAGAAGGCTCTCAAGAGTCCTATGAAAGACCAATGGCTACAGGCCATGAAAGAGGAGATGGAATCAATGAGGGTCAACGGGGTTTAGGACTTAGTTGACCTACCTGAGGATAGAAGGGCCATAAGGAACAAGTGGGTTCTCAAAATCAAAAGAAAAACTGACAGATCGGTGGAAAGATACAAAGCCCGTCTAGTAGCCAAGGGTTACACACAGACAAAGAGTATTGATTACGATGAGACTTTCTCCCCCGTGTCAAATTTACATCGATCCGTTTACTCTTGGCGATTATCGCAAACATGGATTTAGAGTTGTATCAGATGGATGTAAAAACCGCTTTCCTTAATAGAAATATGGATGAGGAGATTTACATGAAGCAGCTCTCTGGGTTCGTTCTAGTAGGTCATGAGGACAAGGTCTGTCGACTTCAGAAGTCGATATATGGCCTAAAGCAATCATTCAGGCGGTGGTACCTAAGATTCCACAAGGAGGTCATATCTTATGGTTTTACAATAATCGAGGAGGATCATTGTATTTACTTGATACGATCTGATAACTCTTTTGTGATCCTGTCCCTGTATGTGGACGATATACTGTTGGCTAGGAACAACATTCAGTATCTGATGACGATCAAGACTTAGTTGTCATTGAGCTTCGACATGATCGACATAGGTGAAGCTGAGTTCATCCTTGGAGTTAAGATCCAAAGAGATCGATCGAGAAGAATATTGGCTCTTTCACAATAGACCTACATTAAGAAAATTTTCCAGCGCTTTGGGATGAGTGATTGTAATCCCATTGATACTCCAATCGCCAAGTGTGATGGTCTGAGTTTTGAGATGTGCCCAAAAACTCAGGAAGATATAAGGGGAATGCGTAAAATCCCTTATTTCAGCGCAGTGGGAAGTCTGATGTATGCGGTGTTGTGTACACGACCAGACATATGTTACGCAATCGGTCTGGTGAGTAGATATCAATCAAATCCTGGAAGGGGTCACTGGAGAGCAGTGAAAAGGATTTTTAGATATCTCAAAGGAACTGCGAGCTACTCCTTGTGTTATGGGAGATGTGATTTGCGCCTCATAGAATATTCAGACGCCAACTGGGTCGGTGATTTGGATAAACGCAAATCGACATTAGGTTTTGCCTTTTTGCTCAATGGCAGTGCCATTTCTTGGAGTAGCAAGAAGCATACCCGTGTGGCTTTATCTACGATGGAGGCTGAGTTCGTGGCTTGCTTAGTCGCAGTTCAAGAGAGTGTTTGGCTCCGGAGACTATTAGATGACTTAGGGGTTGTGGCTGATAGTGGGAGGCTAGTGATGATTTACTGTGATAATCAGGCTGCTATCGCCTATACTCGAGACCCTAAGTATCATAGTAGGACCAAACACATCAACACCAGATATAATTTTGTTAGATATCAATCAAATCCTGGAAGGGGTCACTGGAGAGCAGTGAAAAGGATTTTTAGATATCTCAAGGGAACTGCGAGCTACTCCTTGTGTTATGGGAGATGTGATTTGCGCCTCATAGGATATTCAGACGCCAACTGGGTCGGTGATTTGGATAAACGCAAATCGACATTAGGTTTTGCCTTCTTGCTCAATGGCAGTGCCATTTCTTGGAGTAACAAGAAGCAGACCCGTGTGGCTTTATCTACGATGGAGGCTGAGTTCGTGGCTTGCTTAGTCGCAGTTCAAGAGAGTGTTTGGCTCCAGAGACTATTAGATGACTTAGGGGTTGTGGCTGATAGTGGGAGGCCAGTGATGATTTACTGTGATAATCAGGCTGCTATCGCCTATACTCGAGACCCTAAGTATCATAGTAGGACCAAACACATCAACACCAGATATAATTTTGTTAGAGACATCATCGAGAATGGTGAAGTGACCGTCAAGTACATCTCGACACATTGCATGGTGGCTGATCCCTTCACCAAACCTATCACTAGAGACTCATTTATAGCACATAGAGAGTCATTGGGTTTGAGAATATTTTGACTTTTCTCATTGTACTAAACTGACGATATAATGCTTATTATATTTATATATGATTTTGTGCATTATTCAGTCACATTTATATTTTCTTAAATAATACACTTATTTATATTATGTATATTTTTGATGTGATAAAATATATGTCAGGCAGGTGAGGTCGACTCTCTCACACGAGCGACCACCTCCAACTCTGAGTGAGCGGAGATGAGACAGTTTCTAGTCATAAGAGGCATTGAGAGTGGCCCAACTAGAACACAAGTCGCCCTGATACGTGTTCAGGATGAGATCATTTGGGATATGACCGACATGGAAATACCTACATCCATGTTGCCTGTGAGTAGCTAGATTTGAAATCTCATAAATCACTTGCGATAGTGATATTGTCTCTGAGACACTCTCTCTGAGATCTCTGGGTAGGGTCTTATGTGTAGACTGAGTCCCGTATCTGCAGAGTATTAAGAAATCTGACATATGCCCTTTTGAGAAATAAGGGATTAATACTGTGGCACGCGTTTCATACCGTGTGTGATAGACGACTAGGGATAGTGGGAGCAATTACATGAGACGATGATTTATTCATGATCACCGTTCCCACTGTGTGGGATCCGAGATCCATTGGGTGGGATCTCTAGTACCCTTATTTTACTTTCGACTATTTCTAGAAGTCTTGATTCAGTGTTTGCTACTTTAGTCTGTTTACCTATGATCCGGAAGATAAATTGAGGTCTAAGAGACAGGTCTAGGAAAGCAGCTGAATTGAGATCGATGGATTCGAGTTTGGGAAAAGAAGACCAATCTACATTATATCGTTGTGTTGTATTCACCGACCGGTCTGTTACGTATATCCACGTTGGGATACGAACGTAATAGTGAATACACATTCGAGAATATATTGGGGATGACTTTCGATGAGGAAAGTGACTCGAAGGATGTAAATGTGATGAGTATGGGGTACAGCGAGATATTTGTTTTTATTATTAACGGCGACTCCTCGAACATCCTAACAGGTACATCGAGAAGTCTTTATTTGCAGGTGTACTCGCCAGTTGCACGACACCCAATCTAGTATGAAAATCCAGAAGGGTGATACAGGAGATCGCATGAGCTGTGATCTCGTGATGGATGAAAATGCCCTCGTGTGCAAGTGGGAGATGAAGGAATTAATGCCCACGTGGGGCATCTTTCCATAGTTAGAAAATGGAAATTTTCTCACTTTCCATATGTACAAATGGTAACTGATGGGATTTAAATTTCCTACCATTTGTGGTGACGGAGGAATATGGAAACTAGGGCAAACACTAGGAAAACAACAATTTTTTCTTCTTTGCACAAAAGAATTGTGGAGGCACAATTGAGAGAGAGGGAGAAAATTCTGTGAAAAGAATTTGTCACCAGATTTCGATTGTGGTGTCGTGGTACTGCGGTGATAGCTCGACTTTCGTGGTTATCATCCCGACGGCGAGGTCATTGGAGCGAGGTTCGTGGTTCCCCGGATTTTTGCAATCTACTTTTTGAGGTATGCCCAAAAACCCTAACCTTTTATGATTCCGAAAATTTTGCACGCTTCCGCATGTGTATGTATATATAAATCCAACAGTCCTCAACGGATTTGTCGCCCGTGTCCCATTCCTTACCGTCGTCCTTTGCTTCGCCTAGTAGTTCCCTCAAGTCTCTACGCTGTTTCCGAACCGTTTTAGTTAAAGACTGCGGTCCTCCTTCATTTATTCCTACCCCCGGGTCCAAATCTCTCTCTTTGTTCATAGAGAAATTTTTAAGGTTTTGGGGCCCAAGCCCAACCCTTTTAAAACCATTAGGATTTATTTGGTTGTTTGAAAATTTGGGCCCTGCTGGGTTCCCTTCAATCCATAATGGCCCAAAAAACTCCTGGGCCTCCACAGTCCTCTCGGCCTCTCGGAAGACCTCGCCTTCTTCCCGAGGCCCTGTAGTCTTCTTCTGCACATTTTCCCGTCCCTCGTGAGATGTCGCTTTCTCTCGGCAATCCTTCTGCCGGTTCTCTCTCCTGTCCCCTTCTGGCCACCTCTGAGTACTCTTTTTTTGCACACTCCTTTTGTCTCTATTGCTGAAGTCCCATGATTTCTCGCCCTTCCAGAGAACCATAGTTGAATCCGTCTTTACCCTCTGACCCATCTTAGCTGTAATTTCTTCCCCCAATGTATCGTTGACTTCATATAGGCCCTCGAATCGGTTAGCTTGGGACTGCTGCCCTGCTCCCTTTCCTTCTCTGTCTCTCAGATTTCTAATTTTGGTGAATCTTTGTCTCTTAGTTACCAGTATCCATGGACCTAATCCCTCATCTCTGACAGCGCTGTGCTTCGTCGGAAGTTCCTAGTCGGACTGCTTTTCCTTCATCGATCCTGAAGCCCCCGTGCTTACCTCGGCTGCAACTTCCCCACATCTGTCACTGGAGTGACCTACTCTGCCACACATGAAGCAGATCGTATGGAGGCCCTCGTATTCAACCCTTTGAATTCGGTTCCTTATCCTTACTCTTGACACCAGAGGTTTGCTTAAATTTACTTCAATGCACACCCTCGCGTATTTGCCTCTGAGAGCGTTGGCTGTGTTTGAATCGACTTTGATTGGTTTTCCTATTGCTTTGCCCACCTCTAGTAGAATTTCCTCATTGTAGAATTCTATAGGCATATGGGAAAACCTCACCTATACCGCAGTCAAAGTTATCTGGGTTGTCTAACTGGAGAACCAAGGATGTCACTTTCTTATTGTGAGGTAGTGGTCGTGTATCATCCACGGACCGTCTGTTAGAGCCTGATAACAATCCTGTGTAAGGGCAAATTTCACTAGGAAGAAACCTGCTCCTATATCAAGTAGCTCTATAGCTCCTTCCGTCTTCCACATTGCAATGATCTTCGATTGCATCAGCTGGTACCCTATTTCTTTCCCCAAGAGTTTGATAATCAAAGCTCTTCTCCATGGCTTCCAAAGCTCCTTTAACTTTTCATCCGAAATGGTGATGTTGGGGATCATTCTTTGGCTTTCATCTCCGATTTCGTTGTCCCCTAAGTTTTCTCATTCTGAATCTGATAAGTCCTCATCCTCCTCCATCTGTTCCTTTGTATCACTTGATTTACCCATAAACATATCCTTGAAGGATAGTTTTTAGTTTTCATCCTCAGAAGCTCCACACGATTTTACTTTTTTGATACTTCTCTGATGTGGGTCATCATCTCCCGTGGAATCCGATTGACAATCATCGGATTGAGACAGCATCAAGTTGAGGTTAGTCAAAACTTTCGGCGGGCCACTCTGCTTTTCCTCTCTCCTGCAGATTTGATTGGGAGATCTTATTTGTTATTATTATGGTGAAAGGGATTTATATGGGCAGAGGAGTAACAGAGGTAAGTATGGTCAGTCTTGTCTACGGTTCAAAGTATGGGACCCACGTGGGCTGATAACCGTTGATATGTATGGCCCATTTTCGTGGGCAAGTATGGGACCTACAGTTCATAGTCCAGAGTCATTATTATGTACGGTCAGTCCCTGAGAGTTGCTTGCCCTCATGCGGTTGATCTTATCCATGACAAAGGTTAAATGGCCAATTTTCCTCGGTGCCTGTATCCGTTGAACCGTCACGAAAAGAAAAGAAAAAAATAGTAAATATATAAATTAGGAGATGGGTTGGTATGTCAAAATATTTTAAAAACATAGATTATGGCTAATTATATGTAATTAGGAGAAAGCCAAATATTGACCATTTTTTACTAATCAAACTTAAAATGGCAAACATTTCTTTGTCTACAAATATATACAATAATTAATCTACATTAAAATTTTAGTTTAATTAACTAAAATCTCAAATTAATTTTATTTTTCTAATTTAAAATTATTAATTAATATAACTGTATGGGATAGACTTTTTTTGTTGTTCTTCATCATTTAAAATTATTAATAAATATACTATAAATACAATAATAATAACAATCATTTTTTTATTTGGGATTGGATATATCATGTTTTTATTTTTTTATACGATAATAATTATCATAATTTTATTTCACCAAATGGTCAGCCTGGTGCATTTCTCTCCCCCAACATCCCTCAACTTCTCATAATCTCCCATCTACATTTTCTGTATCATCACTCCCACCCCATGTTCTACTTACACCTAACTCTCTCTTTCTGTCTCCCTCTCCCACAAATTTGATCCACGTTTTAAATTTATTTTGGGAAAAGTATAAAATAATCATAAAAGTATAAGGAAATACAAAAAACCACCAAAAATTTAAAAAATATAAAAATATTTCTTTAATTGTGAAAATATATAAAATTATCCGTTACATCTATTCACCATCTACTTTTATTTGTTAAATTAATAAAAAAATATTAAAATTTTATTTTTATTTAAATTTTTTTATTCATATTTTTTCTTTTCTTAACTTGTTTTTTATTCATATCCTTCGTATCCTTCATTTTTTTATTTTTTATTTTACCTTTTTTTTATTTAGGCCGCTCTTTTTTCTTTGACATGGTTTTTTCTCTTTTGGTTTTTTTTGCCCACTTGTCTATGACGTTCGGATAATTGTCCCTTTATTTTTATATTATGATTTTTTTTCCATTCAGGGGTTTCCTTTTTTTACCTGATTTTTTTTCATTTGCTCCCTCCATCTTTTTATTTTTTTACCTAATTTTTTTCTTAAACTCTTTGTCTTTTTTGAATATATATAAATATATATATATATATATATATTTTATTTTTTTTTCCTTTTTTAACCCCACGTCTTTTCATAGATCATGGTTTTTTCTTAAATTCTTCGTCTTATTATTATTTTTTCTTTTTTTTTTTCCTCTTTTTTTGGGCCCCACGTCTTTTTTTTGACAGAGATCGAGAGAAAAGGAGCAAAAGGGGAAAAAGAAAAAAGATAGCGAGAGAGAGAGAGAGAAAGATGTGACTCTGTACCAAAAAAAAAACAAAAAGAGAGATGTGACTTGCAAATACTTGGTAGGAAGGGGGCCGATAAAGGGAACTAACGCAAGTGGTCCGTCATTGCATTTGGTTTTAATTTCATTTTCATTTGCCGGTGGCTTGACATCAATGATTGCGTGAGTGAGTGCCGAATACAAAATATTTAAATTATTATTATATTAATATTTTTAATTAAAAATTAAATTTAAGCTTATTTTTTTAATTGGGTCAATTAATCATCAAATGTATATGTGTGTAAATTTTCTCTATCTAAGAGGATTAGAAGACAAAATTGCCACCACCGTGGACGAGCAGCAGCAATGGTATGTGTGGATGGTAGATATAGTAATTTCTAATTGGCCTTTTTAGTTTGAATTTTATATTAAAAAAATTTTATTTTTAAAAAATTTAATTTGATTCGAATCTAGATGTCGATAATTTATTTTTAAAAAATGAGGAGATAGAGTTAAAAAAGCCCGGATACACTTGTTTTCCCCTTTCCTCAATTTCCATTTGCTTGCAAAATTTTTGAATGGTCATATTCGAATATAATTATCCATATTTGAGAGCCATTTGTTAAAAAAAAATGCATGATAGAAGTGGCAGTAAAGGCTATTGGTGGAGCTTACATTGAAAAATGGCCTTCGCCCATAGGCTGATGCCAAGAAAAGCTATGATATTTTGGAGGACCGATAACATTATACTAAAAAGAAATGGACATGTATTACTCTGGGCAAATGAGGTGTAACAATTCTATTTTTAACAAAACTAGATTACCCAAATGAATTGCATAGAAAAGAGAAAGAAAACGCCAACAACCCAAGATAAGCTTGCCATTAATGACCTCTAGCTTTTCTTTTTATCATAACTAATTTTTATTGAAGGGGACACTAGAGGCGAAAGGAAAATATTACACAAGAAGAACAAGAATACCACTTCCTATATAATGACCGTTGGTATACACCATCTTTTTTTGTTACGTAAAAGATCACGATAATTATGAAAAAATATACGTTCATAACATTTTAAATAAAAAATCTTAAAAAAGCCGAATAATAATTTTTTAACACTTAAATATACTTTAGAGTACACTATGCCAAACGATACAATAAAATCACTTGAAGAATTCCAGGACCCAAAAGTTACAAACACAAGAAATAAAATCAATGCCCTCAAAACCAGCAGTTGTTGCCAAGGCAAGGTACTCATGTTGCCTTCTCTCTCTCCCTCCCGGATTTTGAGTTATCATCACCATATCCATACCGCATATTCCTCTCACTCCAACACTATTCTCTAAACGAACAGGCAAAACCATTTCCACAGCAATCACTTTCCCTTTCTCAGGCAAAGCGTGGTAACAATTCTTCAACAACTTCACACAATGATCATCGCTCCAGTCATGCAATATCCACTTCATAAATATTGCGTCGCCCTCCGGAACCTTCTCGAACATGTCCCCACCAACATGTTCCACGCGAGGATACGTGGGAGCTTCTCGGATCACGTGAGGCAAGTCAAAATTAATGCCCTTGATGTTTGGGTATTTCGAAGTGATCAATTTAAGTGTTATGCCTAAACCGCCACCAACATCCACGACTTTATTAAGCCCTTCAAAACCATTGTAAGATTCTAAAATCTTCTTCATGACGATTGTGGTGTGATTGATCATTGCTTTGTTGAAAACTTGATTAAACCGCTCATCGAATCCGGGGTATTCAAATGCGTGCATACCGTGGACTTTGTCGAACGCAACACCGCCATCCATAACGGCGTCTTTTAGCTTGTACCTGTAGGGAAATATGGTTGATTCAAAACAAATCATACAAATTAATTATCCAAAATTTTTTAGTAAGATGCTCACACGGAAGAGATGAAACTTCACTTAATTTATAAAAAATAAAAATGAAAAAAAAAATAAAGACAAAGATGCTTAATTTAGTAAATTGAGGTATATGACGTCATCACAATTAAAATTAATTTCCAAAAGCGTACCAGCTATCAATGAAAACCTTGTCCTGAAGAAGACCTAAGAGAGGTCCCAGAGAAACTCCGTCTTCATTCTTGACAAAATATTTTGCGACGGGAGCAAGTCCGTACAGTCTCCGGTCGATGTTGTCGGGATCAACTGTGCACGTGATTATGTTAAAGGCGGCGAGGTGGCAGAGCATGCGGTCAAGCATGGCCGGAGCTTGTGGATTCCGATGTGGAATCTCCGCCGCAATCTCTGTGGCGGTGAGTTTCGCTCCTTCTCCGACTTTTGAGATAATCTCGAAAATTTCTAAGTCTATGGCCGTTAATAATACCATTGGGAGAGCAGATGTGTTTATTAGCTCAATAGCATACGCTGTTGTCTGTAGCTCCTTTTGTTGGTCTTCTTCTTCTATGTTTTGGACGATGGCGTTGTTCTCTGCTGTTTCTGACGACGCCATTGAAGAGAGGGAGAGGAAGTGGGGGAGAGAGAGAGAGAGAGAGAGAGAGAGAGAGGAGATAGTGCGGGGTGAGGAAGTGAGGGAGAGAAACCTGGGGAAAGAATAAAGAACTAATGTGTGTGGTTGATATTTTCAGATTACCTTACCAGAATATATTAATAATAGGGTCATTTTCTTTCTCTGTTTATTTTTCATTTCTTTTTGGACGGGACGGGAGAGCATTTGCGGACGCCGTGGAGACAAATATGGTTGGGTTGAATAATTACTTGCTTAAATATCATAGGTAACTAATTAATTTGATTATTATTATTGTTTTTTTTTTTTGGGAGTGAAAGAGAGTCGGACTGATTTAAATTTTGCATATATTTGGATTAAAGAATTTACTCCTTCATTGTTTCCTTCAAATAAAATAAAAAAGAGAATTTTAAAATTGTTATTTGTTATAATAAAAACCTGCACGCTAAATTTAGGATTAAATTAAATTACCAACTTAATATTCAAAAAGATAGAGTTAGACATATTATTCATGAAATGCATGCCATGATCTTTGAGGAAGTCAGAATTCTCATTTAGGGAAGCAAGTGCTGGGAAAAAAGTATAAAGAATACAGAACAAAAATTTAAAGACAACGAATAATATGCTATATATATTTATTTGATATATAAGAGAAAATTAAAATCGAAACATATAAAAAAGGGAATGATAACTGTTGAACTATATCACTCACTGATTATATATATAAACTTATCAAGAATGATTAATCTTTTTCTTACCGCATAAAAACTCAAAATATATTGGTTATTTTCTTAATTTAAAGAGAACGAAGAATTAAATAAAAGACATTATCACCTTTCAATTTCGACTCGTGACATGTTGTACTCGTGACATAAACTCTTGCTTGTCTCGACATGACTATTGATGCAGATCTTCTTTTTGGGTACAACATTGATGCTGATTTAAATTTTCCTGTTCTTTATTTTTTATTGATTTTCATCATTTGTGTTTAAGAACTGTGAGTCTCATTTTATAGATTAATTCTTTAAAATTCTTTATCGTCATTTCTAAAATTTAAACTCGAGATTTTTGATTAATGAAGTAGAATATTCTTGACTACTCAATCTAAAAAAGTTTAATACATTGATACAAATTTTGAACGAGGCCATCCCCTTATTTTATAAATATTTAAATTAAATTAATTAAAATATAATTTTAAATATTAATAATAATACTAAAATAAAACTTATTTTATGTCACTAATAATTTACGAACCGGAAGGATGGACACTTGCTTGTCTCAATATAACTATTGATGCAGATCTTCTTTTTGGATACAATATTGGTATAGATCTTGTGAACACATGGGGTGAAGCGAGGCTATCCCTAATTTTATAAATTTTTAAATCGAATTAATTAAAATATAATTTTAAATATCAATAATAAATATTAAAACTTTTTTTTTTTCTCGTTAAGAAGTTACGTGATGGAATGATCGACTCTTCCTTGTCTCGACAAGACTATTGATGCATATCTTCTTTTTGGGTACAATATTGATGCAGATCTTGTGAGCACATGGGGTGGAGCAAGCCAATTCTCTTATTTAAAAATTTTTTAAATCAAATTAATTAAAATATAATTTTAAATATTAATAATAAATACTAAAATAAATCTTATTTTTTACCCTAAGAATTTATAGGCCGATGGACTCTTGCTTTTCTCGACCTGACTATTGATGCAGATCTTGTGAGCGCATGGGGCGGAGCGAGACCATCCCCTCATTTTCATCGCAAATGCTGCAAAGAATAAACGATCAAGGCATAGTTTTTACGTTTACGGGCACAAATGCCATCTTCCCACGTCCCGGCCCCGAACATAAATATCTTTTAGTTTTATATATGTGATTTACTCTGTCGGTATAAATATAATAAATAATTATAAAATTAAAAATTAATATCTTTTCAAAAGGACATGAACTCAAAATTTTATATTTAATTTCAAACACTTTTTTTTTAATTTTCATTATGATTTAAGGAATGTAAAGAATGTAAATAATTATTGTCAATAAAATTGTTAAATTAGAGAACGTAAATTCTAATTTTGTATTTCTTTATATTACTAACAAGCGTGTGAAGTAAAATTTCTATTTAGTCTTATCTTATCCAATCATCTCTATTTATAATAGAATGTGATAAATTTTGATTTTGTTATTCTTTTTTTATATATAGAATAAATTCAAATTCGAAATCTCTAAATTGAAGAGCACGACGACGTTAGATGGGCTTTGATAAGTTTCGATTCTTTTATTCTTTGTTGAACCATGTCCAAGGAAAAATCACATATTTTAATCATCCCCCATCTAGGTCAACTCAGAATTTGAAAAGCCCATCCAATGCCTAGGGTTAACTAAGCATTCATTAAAAAAAAAAAGGAGACATTTTAATTTCTTCTTGTATCCAATCTTTTTCAATGAAAAAATTTTGTGAAAAAAATATTTTTTAAAAAATATATCTTTAGGAAAATTTATTTTCATTATTTCTCCATGTGTTTGAAATTGTTGAATTTCTTTTGAATAATCTAAAATTGTAATTCTCACTTTCTTTCATATTAAAAAATAATATCCTCTTTGATAGTTTCTTAAATGTGATTTTCTTTAATTTTTGTACTGTTTTGAGAAAATTTTCTTCACATCTCCAAAAAGGGACCAAAACTATCATCGTTTATGGACCACAAGGAAATATACGACCTACTCCCAATGTTTTTAAAACCGAACTAGTAAACAACTCGACTAATCTATTTGTTCATTGGTTTTTTTTTTGTTTCCTTGACTTGGTCCACCGCCTAAAATTTAAAATTTTATTTCGACTAATCTTGATTAAACTGCTATCGGGTCGGGAGAGAGCTCTTTTACGTCATTTTTGTCACTATCATGACTCAAACTCCAATTCTTGATATGAGGTGATAGTGTCTTTCCTACTAAACCAACGAAACGTTGGTCTATTGGTTCATCGGTTCATTAGTTGAATTGGTTGGACTGTTTTACGAATCGGATGACATCACAATAGTATTAATCTAACCCTTAAATCTGACCAGAAACGGGCTTAACAGTCCAAATTCAAATCAAACTCAAATTCTTCCAGGTCCATTAATGAAACTCTATCAGAGGATCAATCAAACCCACAAACGAGTCCAAAAAAAGGTTCAAGAAGAAGTTCAAAGAGAGATCCAAAACTGGCCGAAGAACCAACTCAGAAAAGTACTCTGGGTTTCCGCCAAATCTGACAGGAATTTAGACTCACTATCGTGGCCCAAAAGCCCCGCATATGGAAGTTCCTTTTTTTTTTATTACATTAAGATTTGAACCCGTGATTACCGGGTTGGGAAGGAGGATTGTGATCACTAGGTTGTCCCTTTAGGGACGCATACGGAAGTTCAAGCATTTCAATGACATAGGATGGAACCAAACTTTTTTGAGTTGAGTGATCGGGCTCTCTATCTCCTTAATTAGAGGTTTCGAGTTTGAGTCTCGGAATGATAAAAAAGGATTTGGGAGAGTTAACCCCTAAAAATGGGTCCCATGGTACTCGAATTTGATTAGTCGGATAAAACTCATATATCCGCGGTGAAAAAAAAAAAAATTGACATAGGATGAAACTTAAGTGATGGCATAATTTCAGCCCAAGAAAGATCTCAAGTCAACTCCGAGAGGATGTCAAAAATATGGTTCAGAAATTATTATGGGTTCTGGCCCAATCTAGCCAGAACCTAAACCCATGATGTGTCCAGCTTTGGGGGAGACCAAGTCAAGTCTCTTTTAAGACCCAAGTCACACAGGAGAAAGTCCAAGAAGATAGCCAGAAAAGTGGCCCAGAACATTTCTCGGTTCTGGCCCAATCTGGGCAGAACCACCTGGTCAGATTCTGGGAAGCTGGCCCAATGGCTAGTTGTGCTGGCCATTGGATCCAAGGTTCTGGGTTGAAAAGAGAGAATTTAAACCCTCCTTCCAACCCCAACAACCATATTTATAGCTGTTGGAGCACTCCAACGGCCAGTTGGGGAGCTTTAACCTCCCCCTCGCCCCCCCCCCCTTCATTTGCTTGCTAGTTTTTTCTATAAATACTTTCAGCCTCTCCCTGTAGTGTGAAAAAGTAGCTGTGAGATGAACGGAAGAATGAAAGGTAAAATGGCAAAAAACACCCTCTCAAAGTCCCTCTCCACCCATGTTCTTCCTTTTTGGGATAATCTTCCCATGTTCCTGTTGGAGCGGTTATCTTCTTAGATTTCTCAACTCTCGTACAACTCTTAATTGTGATTGGATTAGTGTTTTTACCGTATTGGATCTGAAATCTCTCACCTATTTTTGTAAAATATTTTTCATATATATTAAAAAAATATTTTTTTCTCATTTTCTTTTATACAAAGAGATACAACCAAATAGAATCAAATTAAATATGAAAAAAATGAAAATAGAAAAGCTTTTTCCGTTTGAGCTGACCCTAAAATTAAGAGTACTTTCTCTTTTTCTTTCATTGCTTCCGCATTTTTTCTTTCCTTCTTTGCACCGATGCCAACATTGGAGTCTAATTTTTCTACAAATAAGTGCTTCGTGCATTGGTCAATAATCTGTTATTATATATATCTAATTGAAAAATATTTTTCTAATTTTGTATTATTTGAAATATATATTATCAAATTATGAATGCTCCGTCACTCAAGAAAAGGGTAATCCTCAGTAAATATCTGGGGGTTTCGGGAGAAAAAAAATATAAAAAAAAAGAAAAAAATAGGCCGAAGTGTGGCAAGATCAATTAATATTACAAATTAAAAATTAGTAGTTAAATGTTCATCAGACGTGTCAAATAAGATGAGTAACTCAACTTATGATCATATCTATTATTATGGTGTTAATTACACCATTTTCCTTTCTTTTTTTTTTTGCAGAATTAAAATTTTTAAAAAATGTGACTGTACTTTTAATTGTGTATGATATTTGTATATTTATTTGTCCAATTATTTATGATTTTTCTTTAAATATTTTGTAATGATTCACACTTTAAAATTTATTTTTAAATACCTGATATTTTATTTGTATTAAAATTTTTTAAATTTATTTATCTTTGGATATTTGAGTAAAAACTTATAATTCTTGAATTTCAAATCATTTCTTTTATTTTTTAGTGTATAAATATATATATATATGCACATAAATTTAGATAATATTTTGATACGAGATATTTCGATATTGAGGAGTTTTGTCCTAATAGTAAAATTGGTATGGTAACTCTTCTGGTATTAATATGAAAACTGTGATAGTCATACAGATTGGATAAGGCAGGACGGGGATCAAATTTTTTGTGTTCAGAATAAAAACAAAATAAAAAATAATTATAATGAAAAATACTAAACATATATTACAAAAAAAATAATAAAAGTTTTTATTTAAATTGAAGTCTTTGGTTTTGCATGGTAATAAAATTGTCTATTATTGTATTATGCACATACATTGTAACATACTTTCTCAATATTAATAAAAAATTAAACATCCAATTATAAAAAAATCTAAAAAAAAAACCATAAACAGTAATTCAAAAAGAAAAAAGCTCTAAAAATTATGAATGTAGTTAAGTACTAGCCACATATGCACATGGATATATATATATATATATATATATATATAGAGAGAGAGAGAGAGAGAGAGAGAGAGAGAGAGAGAGAGAGAGAGCTTTGTAGAGAAACCTGGTTAACGGATTATTGGGACTGCGAGGGAAGGCCTGGAGAGATCGAGAGAGAAGGAACAAAAAGGGAAAAAGAGAAAAGATTGAGAGAGAGAGAAAGAGAGAGAGAGGGACGTGACTTGAAAATAGTTGATATGCAACGGGGCCGATAAAGGGAACTAACATAAGAGGAATACATCTCCTTCCTTTGGAAAACAAGTTAAACTCTATTTATTTATGTATATTTTTTTAGGGGGAGTGGTCTGTCATTGCATTTAGGCACAATTTCATTTTCAATTAATTATCAAAAATATATATATGTATGAATTTTTTGGGGGGTTAGAAAAACAAAATTGTCTCCACCGAGGACAAGAAGCAGCAATGTTAGGTTAATAGAGAGATATAGAAACGCATAATTAATCTAGCAATTGGATATTGGTATCGCTTCAAATTTAAATTTTATGTATGATAAAATTATATTCGAAAAAATTTTATCTTCTAAAATTTTATTATGATTTAAATAGAATTTAATCAAATTTGATATAATTATAAAATATCTACGATTTATAAAAAAAAAAGATAAAAGAGATAGACATATGAGTTGAAAAAACTTAGATACGAGTTGTTTTCCCCCTTTCCCAATTTCCAATTGCTCGAAAAATTTTTGAATATTCATTCTTGTTAGAATAAAATTATCCATTTCCATACTTGAGAGCAATTACTCATCTTCATTAAGTTTTGAAAGAAAAAATATTTTTCCTTCGAAATTGTAAAAAATGCATGATAGAGATGTGGTTGTGAGGCCATCCGTGGAGCCAACATTGAAAGAAGTGCCTTGACCGATAGGCTGATACCAAGAAAAGCTTTTGATGTTCTGGAGGGCCAATGACGTTATCCGAAAAGAGAAAAATGGAAATGCCCTCAAGTGTACTCCGGGCAAATGAGTTGTACTGGTTCTCTTTTGAATGGGACTGGCCATTGGAGCGGCCGACCTGAACTCAGCCATTTTAGGGCCAAGTCGAATTTGGATCCATTATTTAGTTATTTAATTCTATTTTAATTAGGAGTTGAGTTTAGATATAAGTGGTTCGATCCATTATAGACTTGATCTATTTAAAATTCAAATATTGTGATATTTAAACAGTGATTTTGATAATTTTAATATATTACTTTTGATATAATTTTTAAATTTTTCATGACATTATTTTTATTAATTTTCACAATTGTGTATAATTTTTAATTTAATATGGTGGTATTTTTATTGTATTTTATTTTAAATAATTAATGTCTTTTTATTTGTATGTATTATGTTATAAAATGTGTTAAAAATATAGCCTGTCCCAAGACCTTTTTAATTTTTCAGACCTAGCTTTAGTCTCGATTCTTTGAGTTTTTTTGTATTATACTTGAATTTGGATCTATAAAATTTTAAATAGGCCGAACTTGGATCTTTATAAAGCCCAATTCAAAAACCTCGACTATTATGTCTAATTTTGAACAAAACTAGATTACCCAAACGGATTGCTTTAGAAAAGAGAAAACATACAAACAACCCAAATTAACCTAGCCATTAATGAGCCTATTGAAGAATACCACTTCCTATATAATAGCCGGTGGTCATAGACATAAGCTTTTATTGTATGGTGCATTATACGCTATACCAATTCATAAAAGTACAACAAAATCACTTGAAGAATTCCATGACCCAAAAGTTACAAATACAAGAAATAAAAGAAATGCCCTTAAAACCAGCAGTTGTTGCCAAGGCAAGGTACTCATGTTGCCTTCTCTCTCTCCCTCCCGAAATTTGAGTCATCATCACCATATCCACACCACATATCCCTCTCACACCAAAACTATTCTCTAAACGAGCAGGCAAAACCATTTCCACAGCAATCACTTTCCCTTTCTCAGGCAAAGCATTGTAACAATTCTTCAACAACTTCACACAATGATCATCGCTCCAGTCATGCAATATCCACTTCATAAATATTGCGTCGCCCTCTGGAACCTTCTCGAACATGTCCCCACCAACATGTTCCACGTGAGGATATGTGGGAGCTTCTCGGATCACGTGAGGCAAGTCAAAATTAATGCCCTTGATGTTTGGGTATTTCGAAGTGATCAATTTAAGTGTTATGCCTAAACCGCCACCAACATCCACGACTTTATTAAGCTCTTCAAAACCATTGTAAGATTCTAAAATCTTCTTCATGACGATTGTGGTGTGATTCATCATTGCTTTGTTGAAAACTTGATTAAACCGCTCATCGAATCCAGGGTATTCAAATGCGTGCATACCGTGGACTTTGTCGAACGCAACACCGCCATCCATAATGGCGTCTTTTAGTTTGTACCTGTAGGGAAATATGGTTGATTCAAAACAAATCATACAAATTAATTATCCAAAATTTTTTAGTAAGATGCCCACACGGAAGAAACGAAACTTCACTTAATTTATAAAAAAAAATAAAAAAAATAAAGACAAAGATGCTTAATTTAGTAAATTGAGGTATATGACATCATCACAATTAAAATTAATTTCCAAAAGCGTACCAGCTATCAATGAAAACCTTGTCCTGAAGAAGACCTAAGAGAGGTCCCAGAGAAACTCCGACTTCATTCTTGACAAAGTATTTTGCGACGGGAGCAAGTCCGTACAGTCTCCGGTCGATGTTGCCGGGATCAACTGTGCACGTGACTATGTTAAATGCGGCGAGGTGGCAGAGCATGCGGTCAAGCATGGCCGGAGCTTGTGGATTCCGATGTGGAATCTCCGCGGCAATCTCCGTCGCTGCGAGTTTCGCTCCTTCTCCAACTTTCGAGATAATCTCGAAAATTTCTAAGTCTATGGCAGTTAATAATACCATTGGGAGAGCAGATATGGTTATTAGCTCCATAGCATACACTGTTGTTTGTAGCTCCTTTTGTTGGTCATGGTCTGCTTCTATGTTTCGGAAGATGGTGTTGTTCTCTGCTATTTCTGACGACGCCATTGAAGAGATAGAGAGAGAGAGTGAGAGAGAACGGAGACCGGGCGGAGTGAAGTGAGAGGGTGAAACATGAGGAAAGAGCAAAGAATTTATGTGTGTGGTTGCCGTTGGTATTTTCATTATTTTTTCTTTTCTTTTTTGGATTGCCCACCCAATATACGAAGGAGGAATATTACGTACGTGGAGGTGAGAGGAACAATTATGGATGGGTTTAAAAAAAAAAAAAAAAAGTCCAGTCCTACCTATCCTAATTGGACTTTATTTTTTTAAAAAATATATATATATGCGATTTTATTTTATTATTTTTCTCTCTCTTCTTTATTTTACATTGAAAATAAATATCAAATTATTATTATAATGAATAATATGTCTTACATATATAAATTTATTAAGAATAACTGATTTTTTTCTTACATTATAAAAACTTAAAATACATTGGTTGTCTTCTTAATTCAAAGAGAATGAAGTATTAAATAAAAGATATTATCACCCTTCAATTTCTACTTGTGTGCCATGAATGGAATTTGAACCACTGAAGTTTAGTTGAAGTATTAAAATTTTGATGTGTTAGGGTAGGTGTGAAGGATATTTTTGTTTCTTAAGTAAGTTGAAAGTTCGACTCTCCCTGTGTATAGAAAAAATAATATTGGGAGACTTTCCTCTCAAATGAGACCTGACAGTCAGATCGATCCGGATTAATCAGAGCAAAGTCTTAGATATCGAACAGTGACCTAGCCATAGGAATCAAAAAGGGAAATAAATAAAATTTTGAGTAACAAAAAGAAAGAGTTGGGTCGGACGATGGACTCTTGCTTGGCCCCTTTTTTTTTCCCTCTGATTTGAATTCTGAATGTGACTGGGGAATGGGCTGTCTGGTCCATGGATGCAGAACCCTGAATGTGACTGGGGAATGGCTTGTCTGGTCCATGGATGCAGATCTTGTGAGCACATGGGGTGGGTCGAGGCTATCCCCATACTTGTATTGCAAATGTTGAAAAAAACAACTTGCACAAATGCCAACTTGCCACATGCTGCCGAACATAATTGTCTTTTAGTTTTATATATGTGATTTACTCCGTCCGTATAAATATAATTATAAAAATAAAAATTAATATCTTTTCAAAAGGACACGAACTCAAATTTTTATAATTAATTTCAAACATTTTTTTTTTTTGCATTTTCGTTATGATGTTTGGAATGTAAAGAATGTAGATAATCATTGTAAACAAAATTGTTAAAATTAGAGAATGTAAATTCTTATTTTGTATTTCTTTGTTTTATCCACAAGCATCTGAAATAACATTTCTATTTAATCTTATCTTATCCGCTCATCTCTATCTATAATAGAATGTGATAAGTTCCATTTCTTTTATTCTTGCTGAACATGGCCAAGAAAATTTTTTTTTTTAATTTTTGTTTTCACTGACATGTTCAAGATTTGATCGATTAATCTAATCCGAAAACTGTGAGGTCTGATTGACTCTTCCAAATCCTTAAATTGTGATAACGGGGTCTGCAGCTGTTTTCGTAGACTGTGATGAATGTTGGAAGTTGTTGCTGGTGACAAGGAAGGGATCTTTGCATCTTTGGGGTCTATTTAACAGGAATTGCAAAATCACATGTTTAAATAACCTAAAATTGTGATAAGTTCCAAACCACATGTGAGAAGTTAAGAAAGGAAAGAGTGTTTTTAGAGGATAGTTTAGTGTTATAAATCTCATTTTATATTTAAATTTTTATATAATAAAAAAATGAAAGAATAGAGTAAATTTATGATTATAATATAATGGATAATTGTGATAGGTTCCTACCCACATGTGAGAAGTCATAAGGCTGGCAAAATACTTTTTTCTGTGCCTCTTTACTTCCACTCTTGTCATTGTATTTTTGTTTGTGAAGACTTTCTATATCTCCGCTGCCTTCTTTCTCCATTTATTTATTTTTTTCTTTTCCCCTCGATCTCTTCTTTTCTCTTTGGTCCCTTAGCATATCTTGCAATTTGCTGTCTCCCCACCAACCCTTTGTAGTAAGCACAAAGATTTGACAAAGTGTAATATGTAACTCAAAATTTTATATGATTGTACCAAATTATTAGACGGTGTCTAGATTTATTTATTAAAGAGTTCACCCGATATACGAAATACTTTTCAGCTTAGTACAAGATAGGGAATGGACGTATATATACATAATTTTTTCTCCATACCTCGAATTTGTGATCTCGAGATCATCAAAGAAATAATTTCACCATTGCATTAAGATTTGCGTTCGTCTAAATTTATTTACTAAAATAAAAAAATTGAAACCATTTCTTTTGAATGATCATTTGAATTAAACTCTCGCATTAGGCTTGCTTGGGTGTGTTTTAATGCTGCTTAAATAGCCGAGCCAGTGTTAGTCCAACTCCATCTTATGGAGTTAGTTTTGGAGCCTAAGTCCCATCTTTTTGGGTTAAAGGTAAATGTGAAAACGTTAAAGGTGGATTATGACTAGGCCAGGCTGTTCTTTACGGGGTAATGATAGAAAAATACAAAATGGTGAAGGAACAATCTATGAACAGATATAGTTTACAATCATATTTTCTCCTTCACAGCTTATGAGGAACCACATGGTTTGAATTGAAGAGGCTTCCTGGTTATATATAACATTTCCCAAAATACGTGGAGGAACCGAGGTATTATATACCTTCCCAGTTTCTACCTGTGCGAATAGTAAAAGTGCCCGTTGATAATAAGCTTAGCCTCACAGGAAGCCAGATGCACGCTTGCAGTTCTGTGAGAGCACTACAGAGCTCCCTACAATTTGCCATCGTGCACGAAGATTAAGCAGCGTCCTATATCAACCTAATAGCTCATCTCTACCGAGTGCTTCCTTGATTTCTCGTAATCCACACAGCTCTATCAATGTCTCATGCTCTTGCTCTTGTACTGTTCTTTAATGTCCTTCCAGGTGATGATTTCTTGGATGTGAATGTACATCCTTAAAGCACCTAAGGCTAGGAGCGTCATTGTGATTCACATCAGCAGCCTCACTGTTGAAAAACCGTTCAAGATCAACTGGTTCCATTCTGAAACTTGTTAGCCATCAGTAAATGTGTGGTAATATTGCATTTCTCTCTCCAAAAGGGCTAACATCAGATAAATCTCCCTGGTCTGTGGGTGGGAAACATAGGCAGAAGCAAACATGTGAACTTCTTTCTCAACTTGAATCCAACTGCAGCCCGGATTCTTCTTCAGACCCTTTTCTCTCATGTTGTTCCTCAAATGTGATACTTCATCCCACCTTCCTGCAGCTGCATATATGTTTGAGAGAGCTACAAAGTTTCCTGAATTATCTGGTTCCAACTCTAACAAATGTTTCAACAGATACTCACCAAGCTCGACCTCATTGAGTTCTCTGCAAGCAGCAAGTAGTGAACCCAAAATATGAGCATCAGGCTCAAATGGCATCATGGAAACGAGCCTCAAAGCCTCACACAAGTTTCCACTCCGTAACAGAAGACAAACTATGCAACCATAATGCTCCATATTAGGCTTCATATGATACCTAGACACCATATCACTTACAAGCTCCAACATCTTATCCACTAGTCCAGCATGGCTGCAAGCTGATAAGACATTGGTGAATGTTATGGTATCTGGTTCAATACCTTTCTTTTGAAGAGATTCAAATAAAGCAAGAGCCTCTGTTGCACGACCATGTAGTGAATATGCAGATATCATTGCATTGTATAAAGGCAATTCCTTTGCCTGAATCATGTCAAAAACCTTCTTAGCTTGGTCAATGGCTCCGCATTTAGCATACATGTCCACTAAAGAAGTTGCTATTGAGATTGACAAATGAATGCCATAACTAATAGCAAGCCCATGTATGGCTCTTCCATATTCTAATAATGCTAAGTCTTTGCAAGCAGAGAGCACACTAACAACACTTACAATGTTGGGTTGGATCCCAGCCTGTTGCATTAGCTGAAAAAACATCATTGACTCAGTCCCAAATCCATATTCAGCCAAACCAGAGATAAGGGTTGTCCAAGTGATCAAATTTGGTTGGATACCATGTGATTGCATCTTGAAGAGAATAATTTTGGCCTCTTCAGTTTCCCCATTTCTCAATAAACCCAAGATAACCGAATTATAGGATACTACATTTGGCAGCACACCATCTAACTGCATCTGGTAAAACAGTTTCCAGGCCTCCCTGCTTTGACCGACCTCTGCATAAGCAGCTAAAAGAGTGTTCCACAACACCACATCTCTTTCCCTTGTAGAGTTGAACACTTGTACTGCATTATCTATTCTACCACATTTGGCATACATGTTGATGATGCAACTAGCAACAACCAAATTGGAGTCCAGGCTGTTTCTAATACAATATCCATGCCCTTCTTTTCCAAGTTCTAGATCCCTCCAGTCGGCAGAGGCCGACAATATTGATGCTAGAGTCACAGAATCAAATCTAAAGTTCTCCAATCTCATCAAACGGCATGTTTGAATTGCATTCTCAATCTGTCCATTATTGACGTAACATGAAATAAGCAAATTCCATGCCACCACGTCTCTCTCAAGCATCCTACTAAAGGCCAATTCAGCTTCCTCAATCAGACCAACCTTTGAGTAGAAGTTCATTAATGAACTCCCCAAAATATAATCTAAATCTAAGTCATACAGTACTGCAAGTGCATGACCTTGCTTACCCTCCTCTAGAGCACCTAAATTAGCGGAAGCAGATAGTAAGCTAGCTAAAGTGACTCGACTTAATTCAATTCCTTCCTTTCTCATCTCACAAAAAATTTGAATTGCTTCCTCATTGAACCCATTTTGAACATAACCCACAATCGTTGAATTCCACAACACAACATTTCTTTCATCCATGTTATCGAACACCTTCCTGGCTTGCTCCACAGCCCCACATTTTCCATACATATCCACAAGACTACTTGCAACAAACACACATTTTCCAAATCCCATTTTCAACGCATACCCATGAATTCCTTTTCCAAATCCAATTCTTTTCAGAGCGCCAGAGGCCTTCAATGCATTTGGAATAACAAAATTGTCAGCAAAAAACCCATTTTCAAGCATTTTAACAAAACCCCAAACAGCCTCTATATTCAAACCCATCCTGCAATTTAACCCAATAATTGCAGCCCAAGAATAAACATTATGTACGCTAAGTCTATCAAATAAACACACAGCAATGTCTGAAACATCACACTTGGCATAGAAAATTAGCAACTTAGTTCCAACATACTCATTTTTGGCAAAAAGGTTACCATTTTTGACAATTCTTGCATGAATTTGCTGACCCAAAAACAGATTTCTCTCATAGAGACATCCTTGGAGAATTTCACCATAAATTTCGGGTCCAATTTGCATGTTTTTGAGTTCCATTTCATTGAGGAGGTTCACAGCCTGCGAAAGTTCACCGACTTTGCAGAGTGAAGATATGTTGTGGAAGCAAGATTTGTGCTCAGACTGTGGACCAGACTCATATTCACAAAGTTTCGTGAGATGGGTTTGTGTGAATTTGACGGTTTCTGGAGTTTTTTTGGATTTGAATCGAGAGATTTGTGGGTTTGGTGTTGTGGGTATTGGGAAAGAGGCCATGCAAGTGACGAAGTGTTTTTTTGTTTTTTGGGGTGCGGTGGGGAAGGGGGGGGAGTGGGTTTATTGCTTGGATATGGTGAATGTGCTCCACGGCCATAAAATGTGTCCAGGACATTTTGGTCATTGAAGATTTTTGTTTTTTTGTTTATTTATTTATTTATTTTGTCGATGGGTCCAACTGTTTTTTTTTTTCATAATTTCACCGTAAAAAAAAATGATGAATACGACCAAACACAAATAAATTCAATTTTAATTAAATTTATTATATAAAAAAAATTTTATAAAACATATATAGAATATATGATACTAAATTTATGATACTCATATCATCTATATGCGCATAAACACGTAAAAAAATTCAAATGCAAATCATAAGAAGAGAGAGGATGAACATCAACAAGAGAGAGAAACATCCAATTTTTATTTTTTTTTCACAATTTTATTGAAGGAAAAGAAGAAAGAAACATGATCTTATATCTCTACAACCTTCAAATATGGGAAAACTTGTAAAATTAAATAAATATAACTCCTAACTCTTCAAAAATCTGCAAATTATGTTTATATAATTTGACTTGTTTAGTCTATTAGAAGTTTTATAATGGTCCTCAATGGCATTTGTAGTCTTAATGGTTAGGATAATTGTCTTTCTTTCTTTTTTTTTTTTTTTGGGTAGGTAGAGAAACAAACAACAACCCAAAACCCTACCCAAGGGACTACACACACCCATGGCCCACAGAACTACCTCTCACGAGCCTTCTAGCCTTTGCTCCGCACTTGTCTTCTCTCAGCAAAGAAATGATAGAGTTAGGCGGCCTCTCCATGATGGACACCCCATTAGGACTAATTTTGCCCAATCTAGCTAAATGATCAGCACACTTATTGGCTTTCCTGTACACATGCTTCACTTTCGCCACTCCAAGCTCCCTCAACAGCTATCTGCAGTCCATCACAGCGTGCACGAGAGGATGAGACTTCTCGATCTTCTTCGGCATGTAAGTCAGAGCTAGGTTGTCCACTTCCACTTCAACTTCAATCTCCGCAGAACCTTTGAGCTTAGCAATCAGGAGCCCTTCTTTTAAAGCCCAAACTTCTGTCGATAACACATTAGTCTTCCCTATATTCATGGTGAACCCCAATTCCTAATTTCTCTCTTAATTTCATAGGATACCACCTCCACTAACCATTCCAGAGTTGAAGTCAAATGCTCCATTTAACTTCCTTATATCAGGAGGGGTCCACTTGACAATAATCATTTCTTTCTTGATCTGACAATCCTCGATCTGACAATCCTCGTGTCTGTGTAATTGTCTTTCAAGCAATAGACATGGTTTGACTCCCAAAAAACGAACATAAATTTTTCTTGTTATCAACTAACACTTAGATACTAGCCTCCGATCATTGGTTCTCCTATTGAATGTCTCAAATAAATAAATATGTAATACTACCAAAAGCTATGAATTTTTTCTTTTTGGTGAAAACTAAAATATATGATTTGCCATAACTAACCAATGTTAATATAAATTTTTCTGTAATGGAATTAAAATTCAAGGTATATAGAAATGATAACGAAGGTAAAATATACTTGAATCTTCATGTTAAGAGAGGAGGTTGTGACCACTATGAGATAATATATTAGTCATTTACCTTTAGAAAATATCTAATTGGATTTGAAAGTTTTAATATTCGGCCTACAAGTAGGCCCTTGGTGGAATAGATGGGCCACGTTAAATCATTCCCAAGTAGAGTAATTGGGCTCTCTCATTAGTCTCTCAATTAGTTTTATTTTATTTTTATTTTTTTATAAGGATTTGAATATGAAATCATTAAGTTGGAGGAGGGGGGTTTGTATCATTAGGATGTCTCTCAATTAGTTTGTGTTGAATGAGTATTGGAATTCACCAAAAAAAAAAAAAAAAAAGAATGAGTATTGGAAGATTTTGGGCTCCAAGTAGGCCCGATTCTGGTGCGACTCAGATGGGCCGTCCAATGAACTTCGATCAAGCTGATCGAGTGCGCTGGCCGGGTTAGGATACAATGGGCTTCCATGTTACACACACAACAGTGAAGATTATTAGCACTTTTTTTTTTTTTTGAAAGGATTGATATTGTAATGAGTGGACACTCTAATAGTACAAATTTCCTCTCCCAATCTGGTAATCCCAGATTCATATCCTTGTACAACCAAAAAAAGAAAGGATTGATATTCGATAATTAATTTATTGATCTTAATTAATCCATCTTAAGCTAACAATTAGGTCCATTTAAGGAACGAACTCTCCCATCACCTATTTTTATTCCTAAAAGTCAAATCCAAAATTTAGATAAAGAGAATTTAATATTTTTATCATTATACCCACATTACGGCTGTGATTATTAACACTCTATCACAATCACTAATTCTTTTAATAGCATAATTCTTGCCATCGAGCATAATGTATATATTTCAAAATCATTATGTACAAAAATAATTTTGAGTGTTCCTATATTTGGCAATCCAAGAAAGACCTATCCTTCTATTTATAATTATCTTTATTGTGTTAATGGGAATTTTTGAGATGCATGTTCCTCCCAAGTGACATTGGAATAAAATATGTATACAAATCTAGGATAACGCCATTTTTCATGTCTGAATTTATCACAATGGTTTTACCACACAATTGAGAATAACTCTCTTTCTCCCCCCCCCCTTTTTTTTTGGGTATGAGGGATTTGAGTCAAGGGTGAAATCAAAGTGGAGACTACCACCATTGAAATGGACTTGATTATTTAATCATTAGGAATTTTCTTTCTTCTTTTTTATTTTATTTTTTATGTGTAACAAAATTGTGAAATTCAAGGGAGTAAATAAAGCTCAAACGGGGTCGTAGATTCAAACTTGTACATGCATGCATAGGATACTACATTATGTGCCCATTCAAAATGGACATCTTACTTTTAGTTTGCATGACACGAGACAAGAATGTCAAAGTCAAAACATATAAAAGGAACAAAAGAAATCAAAGAAAACAAGTAAATCATTTTCGGAGAAAATTCCAGTCTTCAACTACACTCTAAATGAAGCCTTTATCAGGACTTTTTTCATCTTTAGTAAGAGGCCGACCAAAGTGATTCTAATTCCATTCTCCACTGCCTCCTGCTTCAGATGCTAATATTCCCTTTCTTAACCTACTCTAAGTTCTTCTAAAAAGCATTTCTAAAAGAATTTATCAATTTTAGGGTTTAGGGTGGTGCACCTATATCAAATTGTCAACATATAAGCAGCAGCGCCGAGTTAAAAAATCACATCTTAAAAAATTAATCATCTCGTCAATATTTGGATAATTCAACTGATTCGATTCGAGTATTGTTTGGCCCAATTAAGAACAAACTCTTTCAGTGTCTGTTTTTCTATTTTTAAAACTCGAACTCAGAGAATGTTGATTGAAAAATTAATTAACAAAACTACTAAAAATTTAGTATTTTATAAACAGATTCGTTATTGAAAATTACTAAATTGTATATGTCATTAAAACCAATTTCGCTTTCTCCTGACGGGCTAGAGTTAACTAAAATTGGGCCAGGCCCTGGTTCAAGGTAGGCCCATAAAGCTCATCATATCATCCTATGAAATAGGGCATTGAATTTTACTTGGCCGCTAAAATTAGGGAAAGGAGAAAGTTGAGATAGAGTAATCTACAAGGTTGAAACAAATGATACAGAAGGAAATGTTCTTCAAAATATAAATGGCCAACCATCAAAACCTTTATAAGAGGGGAGAATGAAAGTGAAGCAGATATATAAGAAACACGTCTGCTGTTATACCGGACTTTGCTTTTTTCCAATAAAGAACATGAAAAGAAAAGATAAAACCTAAACATCGCTTTGGATCCAAAGTTCCAAGGGCGAAAGAGAACCTTCGACCACTGATGACTTATGACCATAGATTCGAGCATTTCGTTCACTTCATTTTCGGGCTTTACTCAGCGGGGCCGAAAGGCACATTTTTTTTTTATCCACCATCAGTGACATGCATGTATTATGATATTAACATAGAACAAGTTGCTATGTCATGTTCATTTGGTTACTGAATACTGATATCTCTTAAATAAAATCTCAAATTAAAATTTTGTGTATAATGAAAATAAACGTGAAAAAGTTTTGTCTGTTAAAAGTTTAATTAGACTCAAACTAAGGAATACTTTGGTTTTTTTTTTTAAAAAGGCTAAATAGCACTTTAGTTCCGAGGGCGAAAGAAATCTTTTTTTTTTTTTGTTTTCATCATCGGTATCCAGGTTTTTGAGCAATTAATCCGGTTCGAGTATTGTGAGATCTATTTTAGGGATTGACTCTTTTAAATCTTTTTTCGTCATTCTCAACACTCAAACTCAATATTTTTGATTAAAGGATAGAGTATTCAACTATTTAACCTAAAAGAGTTTGGTAGGGTGAAAAAGAACCTTTGAGTAGTCTCTAAGGGGATAATCTAGTGATACAAATCCTCTTCCCCCAACATGGTGATCTTATATTCAAATTCTTGTTAAAAAAAAAAAAGAACCTTTGGCATTGATGACTTGTGACCATAGATTGGGGCATTTATCAGTACTTGTTGGCGTAGGTGGGAATAATACCTTCATCCTTTAATTAGGTCGAAAATTCGACTCCCACTGGGTATGGAAAAAACAATGTTTAAAGACCTCCTCCTCAAAAAGATGCTTGACAGTTAGATCGATTTTGGATTAGTCTAGGTGAAACCCCATATACCGGAAGATCTAGGTACAAAAAAAAAAATAGATTGGAGCAATTCTGTCACTTTGTTTTCGGGCTTTACTCAATGGGCCCAAAAGGCCCAAAAAGATTTTTTTTTTTTCATTCACAGTCGTTGACTAGCATATATCATGCTATTAACATAGAACACGTTACCAAACTAATGTCTTATAAGTTTAGTGATAAACTATTAGATTTTTTTAATTAAAATCTCGTGATAGAAAACGGTTATAGAGAGAACTAGCCCCTATATTGAACTCTACAGATATTCAAATCAGATTAATCGAATTTTCAGATATCAATGGTTAAATATAAAAAATAGTACACGTTACCGATATTTTGTTGATCCAGAAGCTGAACATTAGTACTTTTTAAATAATATCTCAGATTCGAATCTTATATATGATAAAAATAAGTATCGAAAGATTTTTGTTTTTTAAGACTATAGCCCAACTAAAATCGAATTTAGTTAGATATAATATAATTATCGAATATTAATAGTTTGTATTAAAAAAAAAAATAGAACACGTTAAACCCTAATAGGAAAATCCTCTGATGTCCACTATTTTCATCAATTACAAGGGAAGATCAATTTTAGGTCTCCCAAGTGTTGAGTTAATATATAATTTTATATTTGTAAATATACTTACTGCTTAATATTCTAATGTTCAGACTTACATAAATTTTTCTGAAATATAACAATTCTCATTATCCAAAACTTATTTTCAAGCTCATCTACATGTATGAGTTATCCAATTCGCTAGAAATCTTCTAAAAGGTTTTAACCCAAAATTCTAGTTGCCATTCCTTTATGGGGAACAAAAATCTTGAAATTATCGGGCAAACACAAAAGAATTTTCATTTAGATAAGCATCCCAAAAATTCAAAAACCAAAGAGCCATCAACCCCAAGTGAATTATCAAGGTCCGATCATCATCGACATGCCTTGATTGATGGATCTTTCCTAAGTGAAGTAGAGAATTTAGTAAACCAACTAGTTTCTTATAAAATCAACAACCCTAGTGAATGATTCTCCATAAAAGAAAACCTTACAGCCCGTAAATGTACCCATCATCGCGCTTTCCGCAAAGCTTACAAGAATATTTCCTCATAATGCAAGATAAAGGCAAAATCTTTCTTCCCTTTGAATTTGTGTTTTTGTTGATTAGAATATGGAATTTGAGAGTTTCAATCTATTTGATAATGTTGGGAGGTATACTTGGGTAATAGGATTAGAGATAAAGAAGAATAGAATCTCGTATGCATTTCTTTATCCTTTGTTTGAAACTTTATTGATTATTCCAGGTATCCAAACCCTTTCTTGGTGTGCTCATATGCCCTCCATTATTTTGTCACATTGGATGGTATTTATTTTAATTGGGTGCATACGCAGACTTGTCACCTTGTAGGGTAGAGCTATGCACTTCACTTTTATGAATTTTATTTTAGAAAACGTATAGGTATGGTTCTTAGGTTCTAGCTACTAATGTAGCTCCATGAATGCTCTTCTTTTATATTTTTTAGAAGAAACATAATCTTTTCTCTCCATTTTAATCATTTGAAGCTAGACATTAGTTATAATTTCTAGTATATTATCTACTGAAATTAGATAAATATACACAAAAAAGTGAAGAATCTCGATTGCCAACTAAATCTTTTATCATAAACTCATAAGACATGATTTTAGTAGAGTTAACAGGCCATTTGCAGAAACCGTATATCATAGACTTAGATCCATCAAGTTTTTAGAATGACAAAAACAGAAGGAAGCATGTGTTAGAATTTATCATGAAACTTTAGATAGTTTTGTATATGTATATATATACACTTGTGTGCATATACCATTCTCAAATTTTACCGTATTGTACTCATTTAGATTGAGGAAATTAAGGAGAAATACTCTTTAACTTTGCACTCATCTCAACTTGGAGGACAAGACTAAACAATGAAATCATTTCAAACACATCCTCTCCTAAGTTTAGCCTTTTTTGAATTGCAATAACATCAAACAGCAACGGAATATTTTGGTCCCAGAAAAGAGAGAATGGATGGAGAGAGATTAATGAATAATCGATTTAGAGTTTAGTACGATGAAATATTAGATTTTTTAATTAAGTTTTTGACTCGAAACTTAAAAATGATAAAAAATATTATATTGGAAGAATCATTTATAAATAGAATCTTAAAGACACTCAAATTAAATTAATTGAAATATAATTTTAGATATTAATAATGAAAAAAAAAAAAAAAAAGGAAAAACAGACAGGTCCAAGATCCAATTTTAAAGAAACACACGTGAAGTTGGGCTCCAAAAGCACCAAAGTTGCTTAACAGGGAAAAGTTTTTAGCCCATCACACCCCCATCGAGAACCGAAAACCAAGCTTTACGCGAAATGAGAAATAGAAAAAAGGAAAAAGAAAGAAAAAGTTAACCCCTGGTTCTTAAAATATATTCCATTAATCATAGATCTGAGACAAACATATGTTTAAATTCACCCATTTAAATGAGAAAAACAATTTGGTTATTTGAGTGCATTTGCATAGTATACCATTCTTCATCATCGACAAAATTTGAAAGAGAGAGAGAGAGAGAGCAAAATGATAGTTGCTAAATAGAAAACGTTGGATGTTCATAAATCATGAGAAGTCTATCGATATAATTAGAAAAATCTTATCCTCCATAGCCACTAATGGCCATGAAAGGCGAAAGAATTTAGATGTTCATTGGTTGGTACTGTATTAAACAAAAAAAGAGTCAAAAAATTAAAATAAAATATGCAATCTGCAGTTAGCCGGTGGCCACAAGGATGCGGCTCTCACCAACCGTGGAGGTGGTCACAGTTTTGGCTATAGCATAATTAGTTGAGTTTGTCTCAAGGGACGATTTAATGGATATAGACTCCCTCCTTAATCAATCTCAGAATCTAAGGTTCAAATTTTGTTATAACAAAAAAAAAAATAATTAATTGAGTTTCCTTGGATCCGGGGAATGTTTGGGCTTATTTTGCAAAGATTAATAAGCATTATAAAATTATTTTAGATCAAAATAATCAAATTTTTATTAAATTTATTCAATGAAAAAATATAATCAATTTATTCCAGAAAATACGAATCGAGTACTGTTGGGATGAGGAATTTGACCCATGCCCGGATTAAAATGTGGTGTTAGTTTTATGTTGGTCTGGTCAAAAGTGAGGAAAGGGGGATGCGCATGTTAGCACTAGGAATCCACGGCTCATATTAGTATACTCCACATATATTGAGGAATAAAAATTTACTCGAAATTTCCTATAGGTAGAATGGGGAGTGCAAATGCAAACACTACACCTCGGTTTCGGGTTTTCACAAAAATAAAATAATTGTTTTTTTCTTTTGTCTCGGTCCAAAAACCAGATTGGTGGGAAAGAATATTCTCCGATTTTTACACCAGACAGAAGGGATATTCAAAAGCACAGATTTGGGGAATATCATGAAACGTGTCACGAGGAGAATCTCTTCATTTTTATTCATGGAGAAAGAAAAGCAAGAAGGAAGCAATAAAATGGAAGAGAGAGAGAAGCCCTTTTTTTTGGGTGTGTGTTTTTCTTTTTTCCATGGGAAAATGAAAAGGGGAAAAAGGGAACATGCATCGAATTCCCTTGGCAGAGAGAAGAGTGCCATAATGATGGTTGGTTGCTTTCCAATTCCATATTCACTCTTCTCGTACAAGCTTCCAACCTCCACCTTTTCTCCAGATTCTCTCTCTCTCTCTCCTGATTCCACATTGACTGCCTGTTACCGACTGGGTTGGGCCTCCCCAGCACGTAGTCACCAGCTTTGCATGCTTTTTTTTTTTTTTCTTTTTTTATTGATTTTTAAAATTATATTTTATTTAATTTAGTTTAAATATTTACAAAATTTCTATTTAAAAAACAACTCTTTCAATATAATTTTTTTTTTATTTTTAAGTTTTAAATTCAAAACTTAATTATAATAACTTAATAACTCCCTCCTACTAAATAAACTCTTCATTAATACTTTACATGTAGTCCGGTCAATAGCTTAGTCGGCAATGTAGGGACACATGAGATAGAGATTAGCGAGATGATTAATAAGAGTTGGTTACTCTTAACAAATGTGAAATACAAATACTTGTAAAGGTGATTAAGAAAATTAATAAATGTATTCTTTTCTCATCAAAATCCTATAGCAAAGCCCAAAAATAGTGAATCTAGGGTTTCTCTTCAAGGAGATGAATCTTTGATTGAGAAATTTTTATTTTCAAAATCGATTATTTAGGTTATGAAATTAGAATTAGATCTTTTGTAGTCTCAATTTTATAATTTTATAGCTCTCTCATAAAAAAATTAGGTTTTAAAGTTTAACAAAACTTGAAATTGATAATTTTTTTATTAATTTCACATGCAATTATGAGAAGAATATTTTTTTAATTGTATAAGAATTTAAATGTAAAATTATCAAATTAAGGGAGGGAAATTTTTATCACTAGATTATTACTTCAGGAACCGAGAAGAATATCAACTCTCCTTCCTATGTCCATCCTTCAAAAGGGCCGTTTGATCCTGTTGGCCCCCCCAGGAGGCTCGTGGGCCTTTTTTAAACTGATTTATGGTTGTTTTGCTAATTTGAAATCAGCGTACACAGAAATCTTCTTAATTTGTTTATTTATTTTTGAAATAAATACCCACAAAAAATCTTGTTTTTCACGAAAGGACAAATCACCTTAAAGCTTGATTGCCATTTTGTGAGGGACAGTCATTTCACGAGTACTAAAACCCCAGTATCCGAAGACAACGGACCAACCAGCTGATGTATTTTCCAGCACCATTTAATCATCTGATCAGCAAGTTAAACATCTTGGACATACATGCTCAGCTTGAGGGGGGGGGGTCTCAATCATGTAGTTAGCCGGCTTGTATGAAGAGACGTGTCAGATAGAGTATAATGAGATGATTAATAAGAGTTACTCTTAACAAATGTGGAATATAAATATTTATAAAGTGATTAAGAAAATCAATGAAGTCTTGATATCCTCATATATATCGTATTCTAATTTTTATAAATATATATATTTTTATGATTTTTAAAATTCTTATATGATAAAAAATAAAAAAAAAATTATTTTTTTTTTGTCAAAATCGTATCAGAGCCATCCATTTCCTTCACATATTAACCACCCAAATATTTGGGCACTTATGGTGATCAAACTGAGTGACAAGCATGGATTGACAAGATATCATAATTATCATATAGAGAATTTTTCTTTCCTTTTCTTTTGCTAGTCTTAAAAGCTATATCAAAAATCTTAAGTTTGACTTAATCTTTTTTTATTCTAATTTATTTTACTTGTAATTTTATTTTATTCAATTAAAAATTTTTCATAGGAAATTTATGATTTCAAGGATACAAATAAAATTTTTTTACAAAAAGAGCTAAATTTATATTATATCAACAAATATTTTGTACTGAGAACTCTACTAATTTTAGTTAAATTTAGTCTCAACTTTCTGTGACAAGCCCAAGTAATCAATTTAACCAAATACAAGCTTTGTTCGTGAAAATTGAATTTCATATAAATTTAAGATTATATAATAGATTTAATACAAAAGATTATTCTTATACTTATACTTTTAATATTTTTTATACGAAAATTTGAATCTTGTTTACGAAACACGATATATTTTTAAAATAAGTTTTTATTTTAGTTAAAAATATTACAAGTAAAATAATATAAAAAATCAAAATAAGTTTAAAATAGAAAATTGTCTATTATATAGACATTTGTTGTACCATTTAATTCAATTAAAAAACTTACAGAACCCCGACTATACTGATGTTGGAATCATGTAGATCTTTATATAGAATATTATAACACATTTGACAAATCCTATAGAGAAGAATTCTTGGACAAGTGTATGTCTGGATTCATCATTAATTTAAAATATAAGCAACAAGGAGTTCCAAGGTGGGAAGAGAATTTGCAATGTAGATCAATCGAGAATTTGTTTTTTTTTTTAAAGTTTCAAATACTTGGAGAAATTCATGTTTTGGGTACACATGGAGAATCTGCTTACCTTCCTACCCACTTCACTAAAGTTAGTAGCAGAGAAGAAGATTCCCATTACTTAGCCAACTTTAATATTCTTTTTTTGGGGGGTTGTGTTTTGTGGGGGGTGTGCCCTTAATTTAGAGTCGTAGAATTGGAACTGAGATATTCCTTCCTTAGAGGCAAATATTATATTCTTTGTATAAAATTGAATGTCTTGTTTAGATTTAGATATTCCTCTCTCTCTCTCTCTCTCTCTCTCTCCCTCCCTCTCCCTCTCCCTCTCCCTCTCCCCCTAGTGCACTCAAACGTAGGACAATTATTCAACTTTTGAAACCAAAAAGAAAGTTTGCATGGTGGATTGATACTAACAACATTTGAATATATCCTCTCTCTCTCTCTCTCTCTCTCTCTCTCTCATGGTTGTAAAAAAATAAAATAGATCGTATATGCTCAAACAAAAGCTTTTTTTTTTCAATAATTTAATTAAGGTAGAATCATTCACTTGATATTATTTAATGCAGAGGGGTAGAGTGAAATTTTGTTAAGGACGATCTGAAGTACCTTAAGGTAGCACTCATGTCAGCCATTTACTATGCTATCTAAAGATCATAAATTAACAATGACATTTGACACGATCATTTGATCATAATCATCTCCTTTTTCAACATTTTTGATGGCTGTCATTATTTTCTCTCACAAACTTTTTGTAGCATCGTGATTGGCCGGGCCAGGATAGCTAGTTCTTTTCCATCATCTAATCATATCATAATGAACCATAGCATAAAGAGCTCAACTAGAACCATTCTCTTTTCCTTAAAGGTTTCGAGTTCTAGTCATCTCTACGTTAAAATAAATAAATAAAACCATAGTAGAGGAGGAGGAAGAAAGAAACAAATTTATTATGGGAAAAACCATAGAAATAAGAAAAAAATAATAAATGAACAAAGTAAGTAGAATTATATAAATGAATGGAGTTATTTAATTATAAAAAAGCTCATCACTTTAAATTAACTCATTTAAACAAAATAAGCACAATAATGATTTATACCCATACCCGCAGCTTAATAGAGATTTTGATGGCCAAGTTGTAAGTTCTATTTTTAGCCAAAATATCAAAAAGGGTTACTTGAAAATTAGATTGATATATGAAAAATGACCGGAAATTACAATAATCTTTCGATCATTTTTGCCTGCCTTTAATAGTATAGAAAATTAAATTCATAGTCTAAGTGCTAACTTAAAAGGTAATCACTTTTCTCTTGAATTCAAGATATGAAGGGATAGCCATGGTTTATACATGGGTGGCATTTTGGGAGACTTAAACTTTTCTAAACTTCTTTCCATTTATTTATATTTTATCTTATTTTATTTAATTTATAATATTTTTTTATTAAAGTGAAAAATTTTAGTAAAAATATAAAAATTTTATAAATAAATATTGAAGTTTTCTATAAATAGGACTTAAATTATAATTATTTCCCTAGATAAACGCTTTTTGTCGAAAATATCATCTAATTGCAAATTAAAAACTTGAAAAGGATGACCCTTTTCTTTTGGATATAAATAAATAATCCCCTCTTCTTAGGAAAGAAATTGAGCACCATTTCGGATCGTGCCAAACAAAAATACAAAATTTCTGCTTGAAAATTGAAAGTACCGGCTATGGCGATTTTGGATTTAATTAAAGATATGAAATGTTTGTCAAGGCAAGCAATTAAAAGTGTAAAAACAAAAAGACAAAGGAAGGGGAGAGAGAAGAGAACAAACAGAGGAGAAGAGAGGAAGAAGAATCATCTTTAATATTGGTGATCTGAATTCGTACGATAAAGATGGTTCTCTCTCTCTCTCTCTCTCGGGTTCCAAAACCAGGCGTTAACCACATGACCCCTCCCGGTGTCAGACACTTGATTCCCCCCTTCTCTCTCACTAAAACATATTTAATAGCTTTTGCCCCTTTGTTGTTCGCAAGAAGGGTTAATTCTTCTCCCTCTCTCTCTCTCTCTCTGCTTTATCTCTCTCTTGCTTTTTCTTTTCCTCTCTTTATTCCCTCTCGAACTCACCCCTAAAAAGGAGGTTGATCCTCCTTGTGTTCACAAACATCTTCTCCCTTTCTCTCTCTCTCTCAAATCTCAAAAGGACAGAGAAGCCAACCACCATCTTTTGCTCTAGTTTGTACCCGCATAGTTCTAGCCTTGTCCTAACACTATTATTCAAATGACCCATTTAGATTAGAAAACCAAAAACAGAAGTAGACAAGTTCCTTCGAAGTGAATTTCAACGATTCATTTACACAACCATGGCATCACCATCCGAACTTAGCCTAGAATGCAAGCCCCAGAGCTACTCTATGCTTCTCAAATCCGTTGCGGACCATCCTGACCAGACCCAAAAGCTTGAAGATTTTCTCGCTCGTCTTGAAGAAGAACGCTTCAAAATTGAAGGACTTAAGCGTGAACTACCCCTTTGCATGCAATTACTCACCAATGGTACATCGATTTTCTTTGTCCACCCTTTTTTGAAGTTATAGCCATGATATAATTCTGGTACCCCCCCAAGAAGAAATTTTTATTGATAATCAAATACTAGAAGCCAATATTTTGGCTCAATATGAATTTTAGTGTTTGCATTCCTTTGTTTAATCACTGTTTTTCTAATCTCTCTCTCTCTCTCTCTCTCTCTCTCTCTTTCTGTGGAATGTTTAGCTGTGGAGGCATCAAAGCAGCAACTGCAAGCCTATAGGGCAAACCAAGTGCCAGGGCCAGTGTTAGAAGAATTCATTCCCATCAAGCATTCGAACTCAGAAGGGTCAGACAAGGCAACAAATGTTTCAGATAAAGCAAATTGGATGACATCTGCACAACTATGGAGCCAAGCAAGTGATCCAAACAAACAACAACAACAACAATCCACCGTACAAAATCCACTGAACTCCGAAATTGGATTCAATGTTAGTCCTAAACTTGTTTTAGAAAACAAGCAGAGAAATGGAGGGGCGTTTCTTCCCTTCTCAAAAGACCGAAATCAAAACCGGACTCTACCCGAATTGGCTCTTGCTTCAAATGACAAAGAGATTGAAGATAAAAAATGCCCGGAGTTGGAAAATGGCATGTTGGTCTCTTGTAGGAGAGAGAATTCTAGCAAAATCAGCAACGGAGGAGCGGTAAGCGAGCAAGGAAAAGGAGTAAAAGCTGCTGTTGAAGCGCAGACAAATGCTACCGCTAGCGCTGCAGCTCCAACTCAAACTCATAGGAAGGCAAGGCGATGTTGGTCACCAGATTTACATAGAAGATTTGTCAATGCTCTTCAAATGCTTGGTGGTTCTCAAGGTAAAATACCCTTCAATTTTACCAATATTATTAGGCGTTCAAAAATGCCTTTTGAGCAAACAATAGAAGAACATGTAGTAGGTAGAAGTTCACTTCTTTTTCTGGGAAGTGGGGGTATTTTAATTTGTTGCCCCTTTTCTCGTGACAATATATTTAGGATAAAATTGGTAGGTTTTTGATTGGTGTTGAATTTTTTGGGTAGTATAATCATTAAGGAAATCATAATATTTGGACTGTTTTTGGATGAAAAAAATTTCACTAACTTTTGGTATGTCTAATGCTATGGTTTAACAGTTGCTACCCCAAAACAAATCAGAGAGTTGATGAAGGTTGACGGTTTGACCAATGATGAGGTTAAAAGCCATTTGCAGGTACTCAATTCATCTCTCTCTCTCTCTCTCTCTCTCTCTCTCATGCAGATAAGCATGGAACAGTCTCAAAGCTGTTTTTTGTACCGCTCACTGCATATTCTCCAAACACTGTGTGTACCCTCTCCCTGACCAAAATACCGTTTGAATTGAACTTTTTGTTGTAACAGAAATATAGACTCCATACAAGAAGACCAAGCCCTAGCCCACAAGCTGCAGGCACCCCAACACCCCAGCTAGTAGTCCTAGGTGGTATATGGGTCCCGCCCGAGTATGCCACCGCTGCGGCCGCTGCACATGGTGGAGCCACCACCATATACGGAGCACACCCGCCAGCTCACACGTCCCCGCACTTTTGCGCACCACCACCCGTGCCACAAGAATTTTACCCTCCACAGCCACACCACCACCAATTAGTGCACCACAACATACACCACCAGCTACATGTGTACAAGGCATCTTCACAAACTCATAGCTCACCGGAGTCCGATGTACGAGGCAATGGGGACCGCTCTGAGAGCATTGAGGATGGAAAGTCTGACAGCAGTAGCTGGAAAGGTGGGTGACAGCGGCGGGGAGAATGGAGGAGAGAGAAAAGGGCCGGTGGCGCGTAGAGATGATGGGGAGGAGAGTAACGGCAGTGAGATCACTCTCAAATTTTAGGGTTTTCATGATCTGAAGTTAGGCGGTTTAGGGTTAGGGTTAGGGTTAGGTTTAGGTTAGGGATTTACTTTGTCTCTTTATCATTGAAGGGCAAAAAAAGCATAAAAGAAAAGTGTGTCTCTGTTTTGTTGTCCTCCTTTATTTCATATGGTATGTGAAAAACCAGAAAGATTGGATGATGTGGTTTTTGGCGTCTTCTAGAATTTTTTGCCATCTCTATAAAGTCGGATTTGCCCTTATGTGTACAGATAATGACGGCTTTGATTTCTATGAACCAACATATATCTTATGGCGTGGATGTTTTTCATTATTATTATTATTATTATTTATTTCTTGTGCTTGGAGATAGATCTTTGTGCTGGGATGAAAGATTCGAGTTAAGAGTATTGGGATCTCATATGTACGAAACGTTTCTTATTGAGAGACTCGCCCTTCAAAAAGAGCAAGTACAACGATTAATTCAGATTAGTCGACAGAAAACTCTAAATATCGAGACACAAAAGAAAAAAGAGTGCGCATGTTCAAATTGATTGGCTAAAAGTATAGAGTACGCAAATCAGTTTTCGAAACACTTCCCGTGACAATTTATTTTTTATTTTATTTTATTTTATTCTATTTGTACTATCTTTTAACTAAAATAAAAAATTATTAAAAATATAAAACCTTACAATAATAATATAGAGAACATTTTAAACTTACGAGTAGAATTTGTTCAAATGTGTGAACACAAATTTAAGGAATTTATAGTGATACATACCAAAAAATAATAATAATAACTAAACTATTATTATTGAAAAAAAAAACCTCACAGAATCAAAACCAGAGATTAACTAGGGGCTTGGTTTCTATTTCTGCTGTCGCTTTGATATTGCACAATTTTAATTATGCAATATAATAATCAAGCCAAAGATGCGTCATTTCTAACCCCTATATATACCATTGGGGCCAATAGCATGACGTTCCTTTTTTTTTAATTCTTCTTGTATAATACTTTCTTTTTTTTCTGGATCAACCGATATTTAAGTTTCATCCGATTGATTTGATCTGAATATTATAGGGTCCATTAATAATTTGATTTTTCCAAATCCTTTTTCTCCCTTTTCAAAACTCGAGATTTTTTATTATGGAGAAAGAAGTGTCTAATTACACATATCAAAGAAGCTCGGTTGTATAATAATCATTGAGCTAATAAATGTTGGTAAGGTGCCCTGTTTTTGCTCCCTTGGTACTTCTTTTCCTATGACAACGAAAAAGGCCAATCTCTCTCTCTCTCTCTCAATATATATATATATATTAAAAACGCTTATTGTGATGATCAAATAATGATTTGATCTTAAAATATCAACAACTAACAGTTATGGTACTTCCTTTTTGGCACATGAGACTGTCTTTGGCCTTTGAAAGGTAACTTGGTGTACTATTGTTTTACATTTAGGGTAGAGAGAGAGAGAGAGAGAGGAGCCATATTCCAAAATAACCCAAAATAAAAAAAAAAATTTTAAAATAACCCTAACCCAAAATAATTTCCCCAAATAACCCCAATTTGTCGCGTCTTGAAGACGCGACACAGTGTGTCGCGTCTCCAAGACGCGACAACCCAAGGTAGAGAGAGAGAGAGTGAGAGAGAGAGAGAGAGAGAGAGAGAGAGAGAGAGCGGGGGGAGGGAGGGAGGGAGGGAAGGAGGGAGAGGAGTCCGCGGGGGGGGGGGGGGAGGGAGGAGAGGGGGAGTGAGAGTGGCGGGGGAGGGAGGAGCGCGGCGGGGGGAAGGAGAGAGAGGGAGAGGACCGCTGCGGGGGTGCGGAGGGGGGGAGGGAGGGAGAGAGAGAGAGGGGAGAGGGGCCGCGGAGGTGGGGGAGTGGGAGAGAGAGAGGGAGGGCCGCGAGGGGGGCGGAGGGGGGAGGAGAGAGACAGCGGAGGGGGGAGGGGAGAGAGAGAGTGAGGGCCGCGGGGTGGGGGGGAGGGCCGCGGGGGAGGGCCGGCGGGGAGGGCGGAGGGGGCCGCGGGGGAAGGGCGGCCGCGGGGGGCGGGGGGGGCGGGGGGCGGGAGGGAAGGGGGAGGAGAGAGACACCAGCGGAGGGGGGGAGGGAGAGAGAGAGGGAGGGGCCGCGGGGGGGGGGGAGGGGGCGCCCCCCCCGCGGCCCTCCGCCCCCCGCCGGGCCCCTCCCCTCTCTCTCTCCCTCCCCCCCCTCCACTGTCTCTCTCCTCCCCCCTCACCGCCCCCCTCTCTCTCTCCCTCCCCCCCCCTCCGCTGTCTCTCTCCTCCCCCCTCCCGCCCCACGCGGCCCTCCCTCTCTCTCTCCCTCCCCCCCCCTCCGCGGCCCCTCTCCCCCTCCTCTCTCCTCCTCTCCCTCCCTCCCTCCCCTCCCCCCCTCCCGCAACCCCGCCGCGGTCCTCCCCTCTCTCTCCTTCCCCCCCGCCGCCCCCCCCGCAGCGCTCCTCCCTCCCCCGCCGCTCTCCCTCCCCTCTCTCCCTCTCTCCCTCCCCCCCCGCGGACTCCTCTCCCTCCCTCCCTCTCTCTCTCTCTCTCTCTCTCTCTGGGGTTGTCGCGTCTTCAAGACGCGACACACTCTCTCCCTCTCTCGAAATTGGATTGTCGCGCCTTCGAGACGCGACACACTGTGCCGCGTCTTCAAGACGCGACAAATTGGGGTTATTTAACGAAATATTTTTAGACTGGTGGTTTTTTTAAAAATTTTTTTTTTTTATTGGGATATTTTGGAACATGTCTCGAGAGAGAGAGAGCGCACTAGCTATATTGTATACTAAAATTGTCATCTCCATCACCGATACCCAATATGTGATTAATATTGCTTTCCAATTATCAAGAATTTATCTTCCAAAGAAAAATTTCCAAATTCTCTTCCACTCATCAATATAGATTGATTTTGAAGGATGAGGTAATTCAGATAGGCGATGAACCTTAAATTGACCAATCGAGGTAAAATGACAGGAATGTTGTACCAATTTTTATGCTTACCTCAATTGATCCACCTAAAAAACCATTTTATTTGAATAACATTTTATTTGATTTTGAAAGAAGCATATACATATACATAATGCTAAACATCATCAAATAATTGACCTAATGAGATGTTAACCAAGTTTTCGGATTCAACTCACTGATTAGATATGAAAAAATCTACGTTGGGAGAATAACCCCCTTAAATGGATCACTGCAAATCCCGAATCTAATTAATCAGAATATGACTCCGGATACCGGTCGGTATAATACCAAAAAAAAAAATACATAATGCTAAACTAAATCAGATGGGCCTGTCCATTCTTCGGTGAACCATAGAATTGGGTCCAAAAGAAGACGGGCACCTAAAGTATATCCTTCCTTTTCTTCTTCACACATTTCAGTCAAAAGGTTTTATCGGTAACAGCGAAAACCTAGCTTTCCATACAACTTCCATTATCCTGGTTTAATCCAAACAGTAGTATTATGTTAACATATTTTATAAGGAAAAATTAAATAAAAGGGGCATTAAACTTGCATTCGCAAGATATTCTAACTCAACAAACTCAACAAACTCAACAAAGAGCAATTTGCAAAACCTCATGCTTAATTAAAGAATTGCACACCAAACTCTTTTAGGTTGAGTGATCGGACATTCTACCCCTTAATCAGAGATCTCGAATTCGAGTATTAAGAATAGAGAAAAAAAATTTAGGAGAACTAACCCCTAAAATAGGTCTCGCAGTGCTCAAACCAGATTAATTGGATAAATCCCGTATATCGATGTTGAAAACCAAAAAAAAAAAAGAAAGAAAGAAATGCACTAGTATCCACCTAGTCAAACAATAATAGTCTCAATGTCAGACCCATAAAATGATCACATGATATTATGATTCTGTGATCTTAAATATTCATTTGACAGGGCTGCGATGAAACAAAGCTATTATCCAGACAAAAGCGAAATATAGACAATTAAGGATTCAATCGTACCAGAAGTACACTGCACAAAAGAGGCTTGTCAAAATGCATTAGAAGATTTCTGAACTTCAATGGGACATCATATGGTGTCATTTTCAAGGACCATATCCTTCGCCAGGAAGATCACCCATGTCTACATCTGTTTTTGCCGCCTCCATGAGAGACTATCAGCAAGAAAATTTGATAATGTAAGTAATGTGCATGTGCATCTGATCAAATTTCCCAGACGGCAGATAATTTTGAAAAGCAACATTCCATACATATTCACTGGGGTTCAGATCATGCCAAACATCTGTTATTAATTCAAAAGAATAAAGGAAAAAGAAGAAGTTTGCAATTTCTGATCCTTGATATGTAAACCATTTCTTTAGCAGTCTAGAAGCACCAAATACAATCCAATTTACCGTATGAACTATGGAGCTTCACGAGACTACACAAAAGCTTTGAAAGGAAAACTGACGAGCGACAAGTTTCTTGCATAACTCCAATTTAGAAACCTATACTGAAATGTACTTAAAAAATAGGTACCAGCACGGACTTGCCGTATTTAGAACATTTATGTAAGCAGCAAGTATGTTTGATACAAGGGTAAAGAATAGAGTTAACCTTTTAGAAAATCAAAAAAATGTACCTGTGGAAATGTATGGTAATATGTTTCATACTCTGTACAAAATGGGAGTGTCATTCTTCCTTTAGGTAAGGTAATATATTATACCCATCCTTATCCCATCCCAGCCCCTCCCTTTTTTCTCTCTTCCCTACAAAAATCTATGCCTCATAAACATAGGTGTTATGTGATATATTTATGCATTTATTGTTCTCTACTTTTCCTCTCTCATACCGAACATGCCCTAGGAATCATAAATCTTCCAGAGGGCAGGGTGCCAAATATTATCATCTGATATCTGACACATTCAATATGGTCCTGGTCAACCATGCCATGATAATAAGAAATATGTTGTATGTACTTTGATGCAAATGATCAACATCCAAAAGCACGGAAAATTCAGTGCCCATCCACCAGGTCCTCTGTAGCTTGCTCAATACAAATTACGTCATTGTTTTATCTAATGTGAGCAAAGAAAGAAAGAAAAAAAACAAACCTCAAATTCCTGTTCAGAGCTTTTAAGTTTTTCTGCATAAGTTTGTACTTGCAGATAGCTTTTGCAAAGCTGCAGATGAAGCACAAAAAATCAATTATTTCCGAAGCAAAAAGATGATGTTCTGGACATCAAGCAAACACTGCAGCCATTAACCTTTGTCAAATGCATTTTACGTTTTGAAGAGAGCTTTTTGGCAGCAGTCACGGCATCCTCCAATTTCTGCATTGATCATCAAGTTCTCCACAGGTAAGTAAATTTAGGGTGTTTGTTCTTGAAAATAGATGCCCCAAGATAGTTATTTTCCGGAGGAAATTTCTTCGCTTCTGGGAAATCAACAAAGAAAGCTATCCAAAACAGGAGTGGACTTGCCTGAGATTTTTCCTGCAACTCCAATATAAAGCGCTGTTCGTCTTCTAATCTCTCTTCAATCTGAGAAATCTGACAGTGAAAAAAATTTCCAGTTTCTTCAGCCACTCACAACGAGGCTAGATAATTGTGAAGAAATCTTCAAAAACAAATATAAGCTACAAGAAAAAGAACATGAAGATCATAATAAAATGAGGATTATAAATACGGTGATTTGGGGAAGTCTGTAAACCTTAAAAGGTCAATGTCAAGAACCATCTTATGAAAAGGAATTCTGGGATATATGGAAAAGAAGTGTTTTAAGATTGCCGTACACGTTTTGCAAGAACACATTATGACTTGCACAAAACTGACTCAAACTGCAATTTTGTAAATTGAAACTGAAGATAGAGATTGAATGTGTATATCCTAGTCAAACAAATGGATGATCAAAACACTTCCCCAAAGCAGAGTCCAGGTAATTGGGATGGAAATGCCAGCAACTGACTTAAGATTGTCACATGAGAAGAAAGCAGACCTCTTTTTGAAGTTCCTCACGTCTATGAATTGCTTCCTCCAATATTTCTTTACCCTATAGCAATAAGATCAAAGTAAATAAATGAGAAAAAAAAATGCTGAGAAAAACAAGACCTATCCAAGGAGAAGAAATATTCCAACCTAACCTGGCCATGGTAATCTTCACTAGAATTTGATGAGATTTCTCTAGCACGTCGATCATTAGAAGGGGAATGGGAACTGCACAAAGAATCATCTCTATCATGTACTTTGAGAATCTTGAATTTTTTAAAGCTATTATAACCTTCATCATATTTGAATAGAGTATAAGTGCTATTAATTCCAATTACTTCAAGGTCACACAAGATAGGATGGGACAGGATAGAATAAACTATATCATGTTGGATATATATTTGTACATGTATATGTGAGTGTGTATGTACACATACAAGTGTACTTACATATATCTACAAGTGGACAATCAAAAATTTGAATAAAATTATCTGATCCCACTCAATCCCATGAGTATAGGTGGGATTAACTTAACACATTGACATGGATAAAAGGGTCGTAGCTTGAATAAATTAGTCCTCCTAGGCTTTTACCGAAATCAATCCTTGCTGAAATAAACATAGGAATTGGACTCATTTTAATCCAATCCAATTCAATCATCCCCTTATCTCATGCATTAAAGGTGACCAAAAATAACACAGCACAAGACATCACCTTGACAGAAGAAGCATCCGGTAGACCATGAACTAAAGTAAATAATTCAAAGATACACACTGAAGAAAATTCCATAGGATATATTGACAGCAATGCTCCAGTTCAGTGTGAAAATTCTGTCTTGCCTTTGGCATACTTCTTGTCATCTCATTCGATGTTTTCCATTTTTAGATCTCCTAATTCTCAACTTCAGGAACCTTCAATTCAAGTGCCATTTAGTCTCATGCAAATACACTCAAAGATACTATTTGAACATGATCAAACCATTTTGATCGATTCTCTCATCTCCACCTCACAAAGCTACCCCTACTTTCTCCTGTCACATGCAATTCAGATCTTATTTTGCCTCTTCAAACTAGCCGAAACCTTAATATTCATAACATTAAATCACACCATACAGAAGTTACATCTAATTGCCCTACATTTCAATCATTGCTCACCTTATTATAATTATATGACATTTTCCTTATAATTTAGTTTGCAATTTATGATCATATAACATGCTAATGCACTTCACCCTAAATCTATACCCACATTGTCCTCAACTTTTCTGTCATTTGGAAACCTTGTTCCTAAATAACAAAAACTATAGAATTTAAGTACATATTATCCATTAATTAACACAACATTCATCTAGTATCAGCTCACTTGCTCAAATTGACATATAGCTGATTCAAGGACAAACTATAACTTTTAGAAATTCCAATATTTGAGTGTATTTCACATCAAGGATATAAAATAGTCATAAGGCTATTATCTTAAATGACGTGGAGGAACTAACAATCGCTATGTAAATTGTAGGGAACATAAGCTGGAGCATAAAACAAGGATTCAACACATGAAGATCTGCCGAAATTAGGACAAACCATTGCAGACAGCATATAGGTTTAAAAAATATCAAATATTAGCCAACCTGAAGTCATGTGTGATAATGCTGGAAAAGTATTAGACACATTTTCACTGATTAATAACAAATAAGTAAAACATTTTACCGATTTCTTCTTCTTGATTTCTGTTCTACATCCTTCTTAACACTTTTGTGATGATCGTTGGCTCTATCCATCTCCAAATCATAACGTTGGTCCATATCAACCTCTCTTTCCTGTTCCAAATCCATAATTCTACTCTGTTCTTGCTCAAATGCCTCCATATCTCTGTCTTGATCCTGATCTCTCTCCAAACTGCGATCCCTTGCCCGATTGTGATCCCATTCACGCTCATATTCATTATTTCTTTCTTGGTCACGATCCCAAGAATTGTCCCTGACATGGTCTTGATGTCGGTCCCTATCACGATCATAATCTCTTTCTCGATCTCTTGCCCTCTCCCGGTCGATGCCCCTATTCCCAATACGTTGAACACTTTCACAACCGAAATTTGGTCTTCCACCCCTGATGCTCACTTCATTCACCTTTACAACCCGCCCACCAATGGTCTATTTTCAAAATCACCAATCAAAAGGTTCAAATCAATAAGAAAGAGTGACTACTTTGCGGTTTGAACCAAATACACAACTCTTAAATTACAGTTTCTTTAAACAATGTGTAGTTAAAAGAAATTTTAAATGTAAAATTCATCTCCATAAACTAAAGGAGACCTTAAAGAGAATGCAGAATAATAAAACCATAGGACCCGATGACATTTCCTATTGAGGTGTGGAAATATTTGGGTGAACTTGATATAGTGGATTTTTTCAACAAAATTTGACAAACCAAAAAAATACTCCAAGCATGGAGGAAGAGCACACTTGTATCACTGTATAAGAATAAATAAGACATATAAGATTGTTTCAGCTACAGATGAATTAAACTTATAAGTCACACTATGAAATTTTGGGAGAGAGATAGAGCATAGATTGAAATTGGAGATAAATGTATCTCAAAATCAATTTGGATTTATGTCAGGGCGATCCACTACTGAAACAATTCATTTGAGTCTGAGCTTACGGGGGTATGAATGATAAAGGGAAAGTTCTATAAAATCGTAATAAAACCTGCACTATTGTATGACACTGAGTGTTAGACCATTAAACAACAAAAAGAGTATAAAATGATTGTGATTGAAATGACAATATTTAGGTGGATATGTGACAAAATTAAAAGAGATAGAATTAAAAACGAAAAAATACGTAATAAATTGAAAGTTAGTTCAATTGTGGACAAAATGCGAGAGTGTCATCTAAAATGATTTGGACATATGCAACGAAAACCCAAAAACGCACTTGTTAGGAGGACCGCAAATTTAAATATAAGAGATTTAGCAAAATATAAAGGTAGACCGCTGAAAATTTGAATGCAACTTATCCGTAAAAATATAATAATTAAAGGTTTAGTTGAAAATATGGTTTTAGATAGAAATGAGTGACGTAGGAGAATCCGCACATATTAAATCAACATTTTTTTTTAATCTTCCCAATATTTGTCTTTCAAATAGTTGATCCTAAAATTTAGGATTAAAGGTTAGATTGTTGTTGTTACTGTACAATTGGAAGAAATTTTCTAACTTTTTAAGTGGGAGCAACCAAAGAAATTAGAGTGTTGAAAAAGCAGCAGAAGTTCTTCATCTTTGAATAAAGCAAAGGAAAACAATATCTTTGAGCTTCGACTGCACTGAAAGTAAACACCGGAAATATTGTATACATACCTTGCCATTCATTTCTCTAATGGCATTATACGCCGACCGTGGGTTTCTAAAAGTAACAAACCCATAGCATTTTCCTCCAACCCGACGATCATTAATTATCTGTAAGTGAAAATCAGTATTTGATTTGGTATCATCTATCCCCTCTATGGCACAAACTTACTTTTTAACTAAAGCTATGAACAATGAATGAAACATGTACATGTAATTCCCTATCATCAGAGCAAGAACAACATAATAACCAAGAAAGCATGGATACTAACCAAGACACAGACACAACATGACATAGGTACATTATAAAAAACGACAGACAGACAACACAAATTTATAGTTGATGAGCCGAGTACATAAAAATTAGCATATAAGGGTCCGCATAGTTCGAGTATAACCATTTTCTGATTTAGTTTTGAATTGGATAGCCAACTATTGTAATTGATAAAAGGATTCTAAGTAAAAACAAGAATTGCGTAGGGTATAAAAAGTTTTTCTAGAGGCGTCCAATATTTAATTGAAAAAAATAATAAACCGGATAGCGCATATCTAACGTATGTCCGAATAGTCCCACGTTAGACTCGAACATTAAATAGCTAATAACCAAAAAAAAAAAGTTCCTCAGAGGAACCAAATTCTAGAAAATAGAAACTAACTTCAGAACTCATGAGTTCGATATATACAGCCTGGTTCAAACAACCAAATCCGGAAAATCAAATCGGCCAAGCTAACAGAACAAACAGCAGGGCATTGATTCAAGACACAGAAACAGATCGCTTGAGAAAGGAAAATGGAAATGAGAGACCCTATAAACCAAAAATACCATCAACCGACGCAACGTAAAATTGAAATCAAAATGGAAAGAGGAGGAGAAATTAGGGTTTCGAGAGGGCACCTTGACGGCGACAACGGAACCGTAGAATTGGAAGGCGTCACGAATTTTCTCTTCGGTGGCGTCGTAGGGAAGTCCTCCCACGTAAACCGATTTCTCGTCGTCAATCGTCATCTTCTCTCTCTCTCCCCCCGCAAAATCCCCCGAGGCGAACCAAAGCTTGGGTAGAGAGAGAGAGAGAGAGAGAGTGAGAAAGCGGACCGGGCCGAAGAGCTTTGGCTTAAGTGACACCTTCCCTATTCACAAGAAATAATTCAGGTTCGAGTCCCGGATATGTACCGAAAAAAAAAAAAAGAAAAGAAAGCGAACAGGTGATGGGCCACAAGTAGGTCCATTTGGGGAGAGGTGACTGGGTGAGAGGTGAACTGGATTGGACCTAAGTTTTTACGCTAACTGAGCAGATGTTTCTGTTGGCGGGAAAAGCCCAATTGGGAAATTCCACCATTTTAAAACATAGCAATCATGCCCGATCCAACAAAACGAATATCCGAAAAATCCAATCCATCTGATCGGATTCTTTTTTTCAAAAATCAGATAAGAGTCGGATTAGGGTTAAATTATAATATTAAAGTAATCGGATCTATTAGATATGAATTTATGTTATAAAAAAAATTTATTTTATTATAGATTATTTGTTACTCTTTTCGTTTAAATTTTGAAACAATTTCAAATAGACTTAATTTCTCGTATTTCCTTTTCCTTACAATTTTATTTATCATTTATTTTTGGGTCTATGTTAGTTTATACTCAAATCGGATCAATTTTTTAAACATATGTAATATATAAGATCGGATCAGAATTTTTTTTAAAAAGTCCATAAGGATTTTTTAGTTTTTTTAATACGAGTTAAGATAGAATTGAATATAAATATTAGAATTAAAATTTAACATCATCAGATATGACATTAACATGATCCAAACCATAACATATCAATTGCCTTTCTTGTTTAAACTTCGACAGCCCACAAAACGTGGAAATTATATTGTTTTGCTTGGCTACCCAATTTTCCCCGTTCACCCACTAATTATCTCAAAATATTTAATTCCCAATAAATTCTACAGGAAAGACCAAAAAAAAAGGGAAAATTTTTTAATTATAGTGTTAAAAAATAATAATAAAACAATCTTATTTAAAATTATTTTTCTATTTTAAAGATTTCACTAGTTATGTTAGTATTAGATTATAGCAAACCTTTTTTTCTTTTTTATACTTTCACTTCAAAACCATTGTCTGTTGTCCGTTTAAGACATGTCATGTGGGTCTGAAAATCAATTTTTGAATGGAGGACTTTTTTTTTTTTTTTATTTTGTTTCTCTTTTCCCCTTAGCTTGTCAGGTTTTTTGATCTTTGAGTTGAGAAACGATTCTTAAGATTGAACAATAAAAAGTGTCCTAAAAAAGAAAAAGAACAGTTTTCACTTACTATTTCATTCACCGATGGCAAGGGGACAACAGAAAAATTGGTTTGGAGTTTGATTGAATCAGGTGTATCTTAAATGCGTTGGCCAAATTGGTGATGCTCCATTGATTTAGACTTCATTGATATTATTATTTTTTTCTTGATCAGCTAATATTTGGAAATTAATTTATATTTGATTCGACTTAATTATCGGGTTCATTGAAGGATAAACACTCCCGATGTTCATTATTTTTAAATTTTAAATTTAAAAATTTAATATTTTTGACACCCGATCAAGAATGGCATTGATCATCTGAAACCATCATCATCACTCAAATTCGTTCAACGGTGGGAGGAGGCAACACAAAGTCACGGCAAAACCAGCCAAAAAAGAAAGATAAATCAAACTTACAATTTCAATTGATATGGAACACTTGCTTTTCTTTAATTTAATTCCGTTTGATTATATATTTTTATAAAAAAAAAATCTTATATTTTATAGAAAAATAAGAGGAAAAAAAATTCCAATAACCCACTCTATTTTCAAGAGGAAAAGAATGGATTCCCGGGGGGGGGGGATATAGCACCCTTGAGTTGCATGAGCTTGTGTTTCCTTTTTATCCTAGTACTAGTATGGTTCGAATCAATACACAAGTAGGCATGAAAAAAACAATATTAAAAAGACTATTTTTGTCAATTCCGATTGAGGCCCATCAGATCGGCCCAGCCTGGTCCTCATAGTGAAGGGAGGGAAAAAAAAATTAAAAAAAAAAACTAATCAAGTGGGAAAGACGAAAGAGACGGGCAGTCCAACGAAAGACATACAATTTGTCTTCTCTTATCGACGACTTTGTACAAGATGGAATCTAATGTAAGAAACGAATCCAAAGAATCTTGAGTTTGAAGGCTCTCTATCTCTCTCTCTCTCTCTAAAACAAATTGTTCTCCGAAAATTCAAGAGAGAATGAATCAGCTGTGGAGGATGCTGCACAATTGCTTGATCTATAGGTATGTCAAAGAGTATGTGACTATGGTTGTTGAGTGCCAATATACAGCTCTTGTATTTTTCATATTTATATGAAAAAAAATAGAAAAGAAAAGGAATTCATAGGCTTTTCAGAAGAATCAGAGCTCTGTTGCATTTTCTCAATTTTTTTTTTCTTTTAAATTTTGATGATTATCTTCTTATAAACAAAGCTAAAATTGATAGTACTGTTGAAATTAATTATAAATAGATTACTTTCTTGGCACCCACAATCTCCCCTTTTGCTCTCATCTTTCACCTCTCTCTCTCTCTCTCTCTCTCTCTCTCTCTCAGTTATTCAGATCTTATATTTTAGGAAGTACGTTTAATTTTTTTGGTTCCTTTTTTAATTTTTATCCGAAATTAAAATGGGCCGGGCCGGCCTTCTTTTTTTGCAGAACTGGTATGCAAGGACATGCTCAGGAAGTGAATTTGGGCCTAGCATTGGGATGGACATGAAAAGATGGGTTTGTGGATACAATTACAAGGATGCCCATATGTTCAACCCGGTGAGTATTTTTATTAGAATTTCAAGCACGTCAGATGGATGCATAGGCCTAGCATTTAGGTGGAATTGAGCATAATTCTTTGACTTTTGAAATAAATCTTATCGATCTTTTATTAAAAATAAAATATAAGATAAATCGTTGAAAACTTGGATATAACTTATTCATAAAAATATGATAGTTAAGAATTTAGATGAAAGAATGACGTTGGATAGAAATGAGTAGTGTAGAAAAATTCACACGAATTAGACTATTATATTTATTTATCTTTTATCTATTCATTTTATATATTTTAAAAAAAAAAATTAATTAATTAATTAATTATTATTATTTTTTTTTATTTTTAAATCTTCATATTTGTCTCTCAAATGTAAATCTCAAATTATTAGAATTAAGTGTCAGATTGTTGTTGTTGTAATCTATTATTAAAAGTGCAACTCAACCTGACACAATAAGTTAAAAAGCTTGACCCCTTGTTGAAAATATATTAAAATGTCAAAAATAAAATAATCTTTTTATTATTAAACCCATTCTACCCACCTTAGAGTCATTATTGTTTAAACTATGTTATATTTGAACTATTTTATAATTAAATACACTTATATTTAATATAATTCATTCTTTCAATTAAAACTATTATTATTAATCGTAAAGCTCCCATTGGTTTTTTGTCCTTCAATTTCCTAGTTTTCGTTCCATTGAAAACTAACGCAAACGGTGGAGGAATGTACGCATCTGACCAAAAAAAAAAAAAAAATTTAAAACAAACCTTGAATCAAAAAAATTCTAAAACTAACCCACGTTTGTCGTGGGTGGAAGACGTGACGGGCTATGTCGCGTCTTACACCCACGACGTTGTGATGTGTCGGCAGCAGAGGTGTGTCGCGTCTCCAAGACGCGACATCGGCGCTCCTCTCGCTCTCGCTGCACTCCGCCGCGGAGGGGGAGAGAGGGAGGGAGGACTGTTGCAGGATCCGGGAAGGAGTGCCGCGGGAGCTGCGCAGGGGAGAGAGGGACAGCCGCGGGGGGAGGGAGGACTGCCGCGGGTGGCGGGGGAGGGAGGTAGAGAGGACCACCGCGGGCGACGGGGGAGGAGATAGAAAGAGAGAGAGCCACGGGGGGAGAGAGGGAAGACTGCCGCGGGCGGGGGGGGAGAGAGGGAAGACGATCGCGGGGGGAGGGAGGACCGTCGCGGGCGGAGGAGGGAGGGAGAGCGCCGCGGCTGGGGGAGGGAGGGAGAGAGGACGGCCGGCAGCGGCGGGGAGGAGATAGAGAGAGAGTAGCGGCTGGAGGAGGGAGAGAGAGAGCCGCACGCGGGAGGGAGTGAGAGAGTCGTGGGCGGAGGAACGCCGCGGAAGGCGGAGGAACCCATGTCGCGGGTTCAAGACGCGACATAACCTGTCGCGACATAGCCTGTCGCGTCTTCCACCCACGATAAACGTGGGTTAATTTTGAAATTTTTTTTATTTAAGGGTTATTTTTAAAAAAAAATTATTTTTGGCGTCAGATGCGTACATCTCTCCAAACGGTGGGCGCTCTCCCTCTCTCTCTCTCTCTCTCTCCCCCCTGTGCCACTCCCTTTATCTGGGACCGCTGCTGAGTAGCTTGAGCCGGACAGATTTAGCAAACGAAAAATATAAAAAATATAAAATTTGTGGCTCTCGGAGGGACTGAGGCTTCCTTAACACGTGGACGCGTGCAGAAGTGGTTTTGACCTCCCAATTTGGACTTAGCCAAAAGGGCTCCTGTCTCCAGATATTTTTACAATTATTTTATTATATTTTCTTTGGGGCCCCACGACGGATTTCCTTTTGGGTGGGACACCCCCCCCCCCGGGGCCCGAGTTTAGACCTTAAAATGGCATTTCCCCAAAAGAGAAATCGGTAGGTTGCGCCATATTCACTTTCTCCAAGCTTAAAGAATCTCCTTAGTTCAAGTACTTTCCACTTCCTAGGTTCAAAATCTACCCCTTTTCAGGTATAACTCTTTCTCTCTCTCTCTCTCTCTCTCTCCCCACCCTCTCTCTTTGGGAATATTTGTCTCTATGAGGATTTTGTTCAAGGAAACTGTGAAGAAACCCTTTGTTTTTCGTTTAGATGAAGAACCCTTTTTCACTTCTTTCCCTGGCCCCCTAAATTTTGGATGCTTTGGGCTTTCCATCCTAATCTAGTTTTTCCTATTTGAATTTCTGGTAATTTTGAACAAATATTTTCATTGGGTTTGTTTTCTTCTAATTTTCTTTAGTATTTTCATATGGTAGTTTAATGTCATTTTATGTTCATCAAATTTGGTTTATGCGGTCCAGTTGGATATTTTAAATTGGAATGAATTAATCAAGTGAGAGATGTAGTTAGCATGCTAGTTTCCTTCTTGTTTTCTACTAAGCAATTACCACATAGTTCTCTTAGGGTTTTTTCACATTTCAATCAATTCTCGAAATGTTCTTTATGAATTATGACTTAAAAAATTAATTAAAAAAAAAATGAACTCAGTCAATATTTTTGTTGATCCTTTTCTAATGTTTCTAAATAAATTTATTTTTAATTGATTTTGTTTCAGGAATATAATTAATCCATTATCTTTTCCCATTTTTAAAGTCTTTAGGTTTTCTCTAGACTTTAACTATTGCTGAGGATACTTCTCTCTCTCTCTCTCTCTCTCTCTCTCTCTCTCTCTCTCTCTCTCTCTCTCTCTCATGATCCATGGCAAACTATCATACGGATCATCCATCATTACTGGTTACAGATTGTTCTAATTTGGAAGTTGTCTCCATCAGGAAAACCTACAACAAAAGTATATATAAATGAAATCATTAGGTCACTTATTGTTGATTTATGTAGTCCTTTCAAAGTGATCATTGTCTCTTCCTTGATATTTTGCTACCCAAAAATAAGAACAAACCATTCAATTCCAGATTTGTAACCTCACATATCACTTGTCAGCTTCTAGAATCTAAGAAAACTATTTCTTAAAAAGATAAAAAAATACTCATAACATAGTTTACGGATTTAGATGACAAACGATGGTTAGACAAAGGATTTCTGCACAGGATTTCATCACCAACTTTTTTCATTTCCTGTTTTTCAGGGATTCTCTTGTTTCGGGCATGGAGGGCGACATGTTTTCATCCATCACCCAATTCAGCTCCAATGTTCCATTTGTGCTCGAAGCAAGCCGCTACCCTCTGAAGTATCCGATTTTCCAAACTGAGATTGAAGCTAGCGAAAGCAAATACATGTCCTTTGATGCTTTTGATGTCAAGTTCAATCCAGAGCGTTCAACTATCATATGTGCGTATCCGAAAGGAGAATCCAAAGAAGAGGCAAAGGCATACATGATAGTGCCTGAAATACGTGAATGTGCCAAGATCATTTTCACCTATAAGAATGGACAGGTCACTGTGGAGAAATATCTTGGAAATGTGCTTGCGAGGACCAGGTCTAGTCCAAAAAACTTCCTCTCCATGAGTGACTAATCTTTGATTCTTCTTGTATTTGAAATTTATGGCGTTTTTGTTGTGGCCTGCGTAGGGCATATTTGGAGCTGAAAGGGAAGTGGGAAAAGGTGAAGGACTTTATGGCAAAGGGAAGCTTCAAGGCAAGAGCCTAAAGTAAGTCTTTTTCATATGATCGCCAAGGACAAAACTAGTGACTGAGGCCCCATATGAGGCCTAGGTGACTATAAGAGGCCCCATATGAGGTCCTTTTTCTTCGGCGCCGCATGGGTTCCAACTAATGCCACTTAGTGACTAGACTATGACACTTTATGATCCAACCAGAACAAAACTAGTCCCTTCTACAAATGTCAAAATGTTTTCTATGAGTGAGAAATGGTTCTGGCAAGTTTTAATAAGCTTTACTGGGGATGCAAGTAGAGGCACAATTTGTAATACTTCAAGAAAGGAAAAAAAATGGTTATAATTGGACAAATCTAAACCACCCTAGATTTTGTGAAAATTTGGGTTGTTTGAATAGCAATTCTCTTTCTTGAAATCGACTATGACAAATACATTAGAATTGGCTGGTTGCTTCCTTAAAATTAGCGATAACCTTGCATATAAGTGAGTGTTCAAAAAGAATTAACCAATCATAATGACAAGAAAAGAATTTGGTTTTAAGCAAATTTGTGTTTGCAAGTTTGTTGCTCGTGTGTTGATTTGGTAATCAAACCCTTTCATATTCTTAGTTTATGTCATCTCACATGTTTGCAAATTGTCTTTGTCATGTCCATCTCAGGTTCTTCATCTCTTGAAGGATTTGAAAATGGCGTTGGCAGATCGTGATTGTGGAGGTGCTTTGCTTAAGTTTTTTTTTTTTTTTTTTTTTTGTAGTAATAATCATGTGGAGGTGCTTTGCTTTGCTTTGCTTAAGTTTATCTATTTTGTTATCCAGACTTTGACTTTCCTCTAAATTTCTTCAATGATGTGGAAACAGTGTGTGTAATAATCATGTGCCAATATTTTGTCATAACTAGTTTATGGTTTCCTCTTAATAAATTCTGCACCATGCATGGGGTTGGCCCCAGCAACGCAGGATTTGGTCATCGCCATCCGTATGTTGGACCCTGGCTCCTTCTCTTCCTCTGCAAAAACAAATTAGTCTATCAACTAATTAGGGTATTTTTAGGATTAGGATCTCATCCAGTGAAGACGATGAAGATGGACAAGAGAAAGGAGGAAAAATGTTTTTATCTAGTTTTTCTTTTTCTTTAGCCAACAAGTTTTATTTGAACTGATATGCCCAAATATACTTGAATTTTAATGGCCTATAGTTAGTATTTGTGCTTCTATGAGGGATCAAATTTTGAGAGATTATTATGATTCAGACTGTGTTGGTTGTCCTACAACTCATAGATCTTTCTCCTCTATGAAGCTGAACATAGAGTCATGGCAAGAGCATGTGTTGAATTATATTGATCACGCTGTTAAAAGATTTGCACATATCACATGAGAACCCAACATCGTTATAATTGTGATAACAAAGTAGTCTTACGTATAGCAGCCAATCTTGTTTTAGTGAAAGGACTAAACATCACTTTACCGGGACAAAATACAAAATGGTTAGGTAGCAACCAAGCATGTGGCTTCAACAAGTCAACTACCGAGCCTTTGGGAAAGGATACTTTCCCAATTGATGGAGGTTGTGAATAAAAGAGAAAAAGTTTGGGGATATGTTTGTATCCGACCCAAAGTTCAAGAGCAAAAATACTTTTTTTTAAAAAAAAATTATTTTATTAATCTAATTGAAAATAACTAAATATACATATGGTCAATAAGGGCACTAATTCTTACCCAGTTAGAAATTATAATAATTTATAAAATGTTAAGATGATGTGTAAAAGTCTGGAAAAAAGAGTAATTTTTCTATGAATTAAGTTTGATTATTTTACAAATAAACCAAATAAGATAATAATATAGGTTGTGAATAAAATTTCATTTTACTGCATGTCACTCGAGTCGAGTATTCTAACTACATTATCATTAAATTAAATTGAGATAAAACATTTAATATTCTATGTTTCATCGGTTCGGTCACTATCCGCTGCATGTGTCCTCTTCATTCATTTGTTGTCGTGAAGTTAAAATATTAGGCAACTTGTCCTCTAGGGAAAAAAATTGTCCCTACGAGTTCACTTTCTCTGGTGCGGCTTCTTGTCCTAGTTGAGGCGACGACCGACGACCAAACTATTCAATGAAGATCCAAACATTTAGATCTTGCTTCTTCTGTTTCAATAAATTCCAGCTCCCCCCTTTGGCTGCAAAAACAGTTTTCAAGCATTCGAATAAAGGTATCTGGTAAACATATCGCTGGGTTTTGTGTTTGATTTCGGTGTTGGATATGTGAAGAAATGACAGGGTCTTGGTGGGAGACAACCGGAAATGGCAGAGCAGGAAGAGGAAAATATGGATAAGCAAAAGGCAAAACAGGTCGAGGCGGTGTTTGTGTTGAGTAAGCAAAAGTATCTCATTTGTCTGTAGTTCTTTGCATGCCTATGTTCATGCGTCATGTTCATATATAGTTCTTGCTAGCTAGATTTGTTTTTTGGTGGCCTCATGTTCCTCTTTCGTAGATCAAAACCCAAGCAGCCATCTTTTCATCTTCGTTTATACTGCAATTTTCATTTTCTTCAAAATGACGGTTGGATTATGAGCACTTTTATTTAGAGAAAAAACCGAAGCACTAAAGATAACAAAATTTATTTTATCGTGATTTTTTGCTCATACAAAAATTATTTTATATAATTCACGCTTTATATTGTAAATATTTTTAATTATTATTAGGATTTTTTTGGGTTCAGCATTACTACCAAGTCCATACACCATGGAAATCCAGATTAGGAGCAGGTGACACCAAATTACGGTCTGCGATGAAACAAAGGCTCTACTAAAACACCAACTTCTAGCCTGAGAAGAGGGGTAGGTAATTCTGCTAGCCCAGCCCAATATTCTGGAACAAGCATAAAGAGTTTCTGGGCTTTTTTTATTTTCTTTTCTTTTCTTTTCTTTTCTTTCCAAACACCCCCCCCCCGGGCCCAAAAACAAAAAAAAAGGGAAAGGACTTTCTAGGTGAAAGAAAACTGGGGCCAAGCATTAGCCGAATGGGCTGCGAAGAATTTTTGTGCCCAATGTGTCCCGTGTACCCTTCAAGCCCAAACTTGCTCGCTGTATTTTTCAATCCAAGCCTGGCTAGAAACAAATTGCCCTATATGCGCTTGGGGTACTTAACCTTTGATGCCTAATGAACTCGGCTTAACCCCCTTTCCACGAAGTCTACGAGATGCGGAAACGAGTGTCATGGTAAAAAATCCATTTGTTTTTTTTGGTTGTGTGCGCGTGTGTGTGTTGATACCATAAATCGAACTTTGGCCCGTTGACTAAATCCCACGCGGGGCCACAACCACCGTGCCAAAAGTTCTAGCAATTTTTGTGACATTCCAACGTGTTTTTTGCGAGCTAGAATAGCAGGAGTCAGTAAGTTCACCCCAACACGACGACACGCGCTTACTCTTTGTCTCGCGTGCTTCATTCTCCTACTACCCAAGTCCTAGCGCGTTAGTTGTAATCCAAATTCTAAGTCCATTCCTAAGTCATGACCATTTGTTTCCAAAGACCTTTTCAGAAACCCAACATAGATAATGTCATTTTTATGCCTTTTGATTTTGACTTGGCATGGATTGGATTCCTAATAATATGCATAGGCCAAAAAAAAAAAAAAAACTATTTTTTCATATCTAATATACTTATTCAATTAAGTAGATATTTCGTGTGAAATTAAAAATTAATCTTCAAGATGATTAAATAACTCCTTAGATATTTCATTGTTAGGCCAAAGTTGGTAAAATGAAGAAATGAAAGAGACATTCTTTAGAAACATTTAGATTGTAAATGTATTCCTTATGTATGATTCGAGTTTATGTTTGTCCGTTGGATTCAATTCTTAAAATTAGTCTGATGCAATTTTAATAATTTTTAAAATTTTATTTAAAATTTTACTTTTCTTCTAATATTTGAATGTCCGGGTGCCACTTTCTCTTTCTCAAACGGTACACCTTGTACTAACTTTCTAGTGGCAACCGCGTCATCCCGCCCGCGTACTCAACGAGCGAATCTGCTACTAATCCGCGGCCCACATGGCATTTCGGATGCGTGTTAAATCAAATCTTCTCTCCTTGTACCCTTTTTGGTACGTGATCTGCTGTTCGAGTTCTTTCTAATTGGCTCTCTGCCCAAACATCAAGCCCGTTTAAGGTTAGTTACATTCTTCTTTTTCATGTCCATGTACTTAATTCATGCTCTGTCCCAGTTTATTGGATTTAATCCAAGTTAAATTATGATATAGAGTAATTTGCATACCCAATCATTGCCCAGTGTCCACCACGAGACCCAGAGGCGGGCAACCCCCCCCATCCTTTCCTTCCCGGACATCCTCCCATCGCCACCACCGTCGGGGATGAATTCACACCCCTCCTCACTTCTACTCTACCACCTCTGCCGCCCATCACCCGAATTTATTCTTCCTTCCACCTAATAAATCCACCTCGGCTCCTCCGTTAGTCCCCACCATCCTTTCCTTCTCTCTCCACCCTCATTCCCGGTCATCCTCTCGTCGCCGCCACCATCGGAGATGAATTCACACCCCTCATCACCTCTAGTCTACCCCCTCTGCCGCCATCACCCGAATTCATTCTTCCTTCCACCTGATAAATCCACCCCGACTCCTCCATTAGTCGCCACCATCCTTTCCTTTTCTCTCTCCAACCTCATTCCCGGACATCCTCCCATCGCTACCACCATCGGGGACGAATTCACACCCCCTCATCACCTCTAGTCTACCAACCCTGCCGCCATCACCCGAATTCATTCTTCCTTCCACCTGATAAATCCACCCCGGCTCCTCCATTAGTCCCACCATCCTTTCCTTCACCCCCACCATCGGGGATGAATTCGCACCCCCTCATCACATCTAGTCTACCACCTCTATCGCCATCACGCGAATTCATTCTTCCTTCTACCTGATAAATCCACCCCGGCTCCTCCATTAGTCCCCACCATCCTTTCCTTCGCCACCACCATCCGGGATGAATTCACACCCCCTCATCACCTCTAGTCTACCACCTCTTTCGCCATCACCCGAATTCATTCTTCCTTCCACCTGATAAATCCACCCCGACTCCTCCATTAGTCCCTATATTATTGCCAGCTCCTGATCCCCCCAAAACTTCCTTCATTTTCCGCTCCACAGCGGTTCCGGTGGTCGAACAGACGCCGGAATTTCGGCATCTGCAGACGCCGGATGTCTTTCTTCCGCCGCTTTTGGTGGGTTCCATTCCGTTGTTCAGGAGACACTCCATCCAGAGTGCAAGCTTTTTGTCACTGTGCACACAAGCTGATTCTGATCATCGGTTTTATATATAGGAATGCAATATTTTGTCGCCTTTTAACTGGAAAATAATTTTTATTTTGAAAATACATCAAAAAATGGTTAAAAGGTTTAATATCTATGAATTATCTTTACAACTGTGTCTATGCAGTAATACTCAAGTACCATCTGGTTCTCTCTCACAGACCCAAGTTTGATCAAGATATCCATCTAGCCTGATATGTCTCATCCATTGTTGTTTGCAGAATTGGTGGTTAGTTTAGGCTTGCGGTCTAATTGAGTCTGGTGTGCTTATATCTGAATCCTTATTAAGAGAGTTTAGAATTCATCCTTCCGGTGAAAACTAGGCTCACCCACATATATGTCATATGTCTTAGTTCAGTCCAACCATGGTCCGACCCAATATTTTTGAGGGTTTAGATGGAAAAACTAGGCTGATTGTCTGGAGTCCAGTCGCCCCTGAAGTCTTCTCTCAATCCAAGAAAAGAGGGTCACTTTGGACTCTTTATTTTCTAATATGTTTTTTTTTTTAATTTTTTTTTTATATATATATCTCACTTCTGTCCTAATTTATGCATCATTAATATCAGTACCTGAGTATTACCCCGTCTCCCCTCCCCAAAATTATTCATTAAGTGCTCTGAGCATGTTTATATCCATTGTCATTTTCCATTCATTATATTATATTTGCATTATAATATAATAATAACCTCCAAAATTTATTATTATTATTATTATTGATTCTCTAGCACAATGGCTACTGAAATCAAGTGCAATACCCCACTTGTTATGGTGGGAACCCGCTATCTGAGTGTTAAGCCTTTCATGGAAAAGATGATTGATCCCGAAGGAGGAGGATATATAGAGCATCATGAAATCAGTAGCAAGTACAATCCTGATCGTCCCACTTTTGTGACATTCTATCCAAAAGGAGTGACTGCCAATGAGGCAAAGATATGCATGACTGCTTCTGACATCATGCAATGCACTGAAATCACTCTCACTTACGACAATGGCAAGGTCACCGTTGGCAAAATCCTCAAGCCAAACAATGTCATTGCAAGGTTAAAAAATCAAACTCTTCCCTTTTTGCCTTTTCTTTAGTGTTTTATGAACTTCTAGTTTCTGGCTTTCTATTTTTAGGTCTTAAATCACTAGATTCCACACCCACATCGATAAATTTAAATTTCAAATCTTTGATCTTAACACTCCTAACTTTTAAGGATGGATCAAGATTCTAACATCCATAATATATGGTTTAGCTATTAAAGTGGTTTTTTTTTTCTTTTTTAATAATCTATTTGTGGATGAACTACTAATTATTTTTTGCTCTGAGAACCTACTTTTGTGGTTATTTATGCATTTTAATAGTAAATTTCTTCATGATTAATGGGATTAATTTTTTAGTTGCGGTAAATAAATGAAAGTCTATTTCATTTCTTCTTAACTCAATGTTTCTTATGTGATCAAAGTGTAAAACTAACGTAGTCTTTTGCTTTGTTTTTTTTTTTTTTAAGGATTTTTCTGGGGTTCCGAGGCTTCTGGAAAAAAAGTAAATCAGTTGAGGTATGACTTCATACACCTATTTTTATTTACGAAAGAGGGAAAGAAAAATAAATTTCTGAACTATGTGGGGTTTCTTTTTTGATTTATTGATCTAATATTTAGCTTTTGGCAACAAGGAAAGTGGATAACATCACAAAACTCAAAATATACTATCAGCATTCATGGGAAAAATTTCTAGCAATTGTTTAAAACTATTTGGATTGTTCCTAGTCAACACTGACTGCGATCACATCACCATTTTTTGTTGGTGAAGAAAAACTGTCAAGTGCTTTGTGATCTCTTAGAGAAATCCATTGAAACAATTTGACTTCAGCGTCTAACGTGGGGACTGCCCATTCCAAGTTATTTCCTAAACCCATTAAACTAACATTATAGGTTTCCACTCAATTTTTATTTAAAAATTAATTTTTCAAAATGGAGTATTCTTCCAAAAATTTAAGTTAATATGTAATATCTCCAAGCAAAAATAGTTTTCATGATTATATACTGCATCCGAAAGATTAAATTAGTTATTGTGAAACTTAATAGATTATATGCAAATTCATAGTCATACCGAATGGGGTTTTCATGGTAACAAATCATTTATTCCTTTAGTAACATGATGGACCAGTTGTTTTCATGCTTTTCCTTTTTTCTCTTACACTATGAATCGGAACTTCATGTTATTGCAGGGAGGGCTTGCAGTTTGAGCATATTTCAAAAATAAGTTGTATGATTTGTGTGCTGCATTTGAACTTTGAGTTTTCTTTCGGCTGTAAAACTATTAAAACTTCTTTATGTTCCATGTTGTTCTTTTATGATGTTATAATGCTCTTTAAATTTTGAATTCGAACTTCGGTCGGAGCTTGCAGTTTGAGCATCTTTCCAAAAATTGTGTGCTGCGTTTGAACTTTGGGGGGGGGGGGGTTTACGGCTGTAAGACTATAAAAACTTCTTTATGTTGTTCTGTGTTGTTCTCTTATGATGTTATAATGCTCTCCTTTATGTTCCACGTTGCTATTGTTGCATGCACATTTGACAATTGAGGTTTTTTTTTTTTGTTTTCATTATCGGTATCCGAATTTTGACCGATTTATCAGGTTCGAGTACTGTGAGGTTCATTTTAGGATTTAATTCTTCCAACTTCTTTTTCTCATTCTTGAGGCTCAAACTCGAGACTTTTGATTAAGAAGGTAGAATGTCTGACCACTAAATCCAAAGGAGTTTGGTGACAATTGAGGCTTTAGGTATAAGTAGTGAATAGATTTGTTCACCAAATTTTTTTAGTTGAGTGATCGAGCACTCTACCTCTTTAATCAGAAATCTCGAGTTCTAGTTCTGAAAATGAAGAAAAAGAATTTAAAAGAGTCAATCCCTTAATAGGTTTGACAATATTCAGACTGAATTAATCAAACGAAATCCAAATATCGATCGATCCGGTACCAAAAAAAAAAAAAATAGACTTGTTCGTCAGGTGGGCCACGTTAAATTTGGGTCGGTCCTCGTTCGAGTTTGTATGGCACTCAAACTGGACCCGGCCCAAACAGTGGGTCCACGTATTTTTGCGAAAACCATTTTATTTTGAGAATTAAATAGGCCGGACAGGTATTGTTTAGTGTGAAAATAAAGGTCGAATTTGATTTCTAACACAAAGAAAAACCTCCGACGTGGCACTTATGATAGTTCGAGCGTAAGTGGGCTAAGCCCAATAGGCCCAAGGGTACAAAAAATTTCTCCATGTGGCGTCAAATGGCAGTCCGGACTTCTTAGGGCGGGTGGGCATTTCGACCCATGCTAAGGTCTAATAGCCTCTAATCTTCAAATTTTGGAGGTTGGTTAGGAGGGTCTAGCCTTTAGCATTTTGAACTAATCTCTCTGCTTTATGTGAACGTGGATTGAGCCCGATGGGCTGAGAGCACACCATCACGTTAAAAAATTTCTTGCCCTCTTTAATCCAGAGAAGTAATTTGGTGTTTGCATAGCCCCTCTAAATATATATCGTCTCGGGTTTGAATGGAGCCTCTTATAAATTAAAAATACGGTATTTAATATAAAAACTTATTAATAATCATATTAGAACATGGATTATACAGACCTCGCAAAGCCGTGACGTTTTCTTCTTCTTGCTCCAAAAAATTTGATGTAAAAATATTTTAGACTCTCCTATGCATGTGCTCTAATCCTCTTAGGGATAGGCCCACCCTGTCTCCCCTATATGTATTTTCGGGGGCATCCTTAATGTTGTATAGAATATTTTATTCTCTAAAATTGTACGAAAACTTATCAAAATACTTTTAGTATAAGAACAAGAATTTTTATTTTATATCAAAATCAGTGATATCAAACTTTTTTAAATTGAATGATCGAATACTTTATCATTTTAATCAGAGATTTTGATTTCAAACTCTAAAAGTAGGGAAAAATAAATTTTAGAGAGGTCATTCTTAAAATGTGCTCGACTGGACTAATAGACGGCTGTCTGGGTCAATACTAATAGAACCACAAAGCCAAGACATATACCTAGTCGAGTCGAGCCAAATGCTTGTCTCCGTTCATAAATACATTTTTTGCGCGACATTTATATCCTTTTTAGGAAATTTTCTTGAAAATCCTTTTAATTCAGAAATAATTTTTTAGTCAAATTTTGTCACGGTAATGACGATGATGAAAAATGTTGAATTAGTGAATCATACGGTTTATTTAGAGATGAAATCAGGCAGTGTCCAAGATCAAACGGTCCAACTCACTCCACCACATAATGTTGAAAAACGATCTCATCACAAATCCACAAAAAAGTTGTGATATGCAAAAACAAAATTGAAGAAGGAATGTTTCCAAATAGTATATGTGATTCGTCCGAGATAAAAAGCGGAAGCGTAACGTAATTTTTGTTTTTTTTTTTTCTTTGTTTTGGTATTTTTATTTTTGTTATTATTTTTATTTGTTTTGGTCGATCATGCACAATGGGGATCAAATTAATATATGTACTTGGATTTTCAACTAATCATGAAATTTGCTTTTCCTAATCATTTAAATCCACCTTTCCTCTTTTGATCGTTATATTGCTGATTATAATATTTGTTTGTCTTGAAACTTAAAATAATGAAAAAAAAATATTAAGAAAATCGTCTCTTAAATAGAATTTTTACAAACGCTCGAATCAGATTAATCGAGATATGATTCCGATTATCGGCAGTGGTAACCAAAAATAATGTTTTTCCTCCATCTTATAAAGTTTATATGCATGTTAAGTGGTTGTCAATTTCTTTCTAAGTGCACTCCATTTCGCAAATCAAATTTTGTGACATGATAGCATAATCTAAAACTCTTTAAGACACGTAAAGTCATGACAATGTTATGAATATTTTTGCTTTACAAATGGCTTTCTTGAAAAAAGAAAAAAGAATAGTTGGTATTTGGAACATATAAGAGAAAAAATGGTAGAGGTTAGGTGGGTATTTTTCATAATTTTTAAATAATTAAGGATCAATAACTTTTTTAGGATTTCCAAAACATAAATGGCATTTTGATAATTTTAATTAATTTCATGAGAAATTTTACCTTATAATATATTTTAATTAAACTAAAAAGTTTTTCTTAGACATTTTTTTGTAAAAATAAAATAAAATATTATATGACCATACTAGAAAAGACTCCCAACAATTTGACATCTTAAAATTTTGCACTTAAATGTTTGAGGGGATGGTATGAATAAGATCTTTTCTCGCGGGGTTGCATATTTTGATTGAAACATATACATTTTGGAAGATAATTTTTTTTATTGTTACATTATATAATTATTTTATTCTATTTATATTAATTTTATATTAAAATGAACAATATGAAGAGTAAAATTTTTATAATAGAATTAGAAAAATGCAGTAATATAAAGCAAAAATTATGAGGACAATATTATCATAAACTAAATCCTGAAAAGAGAATGCATGAAATCCAAAATCAAAGCATTTTTTTTTTTGTTTTTATCTACGGTAGAATATTTAGAATTTTATTCTAATTAATTTTGATCAAATTACTATTTGATCTTAATCGAAAAAAAACTCTCTTGATATCATTTTTAACACCAATTTTTATTATTATTAAGATTTAAATTTCGATTTTAAGTACGAGTTATCGGTATTCTTCTCGCCGACTAACCAAACGTAGGGATCCAAAATCAGAGCATGTTGATTGGGATTGGGGGTAAAGATGGAATGACACGTCCAAAGCACCTGATCTATGCTTTAGCATTATTTTAACCATCTTGAGATCCGTGCAGTTACCTTTCCCCCTTCTCCAGGCAACGGCTAACCTCCCTTGCTCCCTCTCTCTCTCTCTCGTTCCCGCTCTCTCGCGTTGGAATTCTCTCTCCCCTCTTCCCCGTAAACGGACTCTCTCTCAGTTCCTCCAAGGCAACTTAACAGTGTCCATATCTATCTTTCTAGAGAGATGTTCGTAGGGGGCGAAACTGTAAGGAAAAGCACCGAAAGATCTTGCCGCAGCAAACCCACTTCTTCTCTCTTTCTTTGGGTATGGAATCTTGAAACCTTCCTTCTCTATTTGTGCTATCTTTCTTTTCTTTTCTTTTTTTGTTTTGTAAAATTTAATCAAAAATATTATAGTTCCATTTTCTTGATCCTTCTTGTGTTTTGTTCCCCTGTATGTAACATTCACAAAACATGTTTTCATCCGCTCGCACGTTTTAGCTTTGCTCCTCGAAAAATAATCACCTCGCTCTAGATCTTTGAACCATTTTCGAGACACCCGCTGACTTCAAATGTGCTTTAACAGCTGTATAGCTTAGCTTGCTTTTCCTTGTTTCTTCCTCCTTTTCTTTGTTTATTTTGAATTCTCAAGAATCACATTTTATGTGGTATTCTGTTACACCACCAGATGTTTAAAGCTTCTCTGTAGTTTTCTCAACAAAATCTTCTCTACAACCCTGTAATCTCTCAATCTCTCTCTCTCTCTCTCTCTAAATTTGAAGCTCCTATTATATTACCCAATATGTATATATGTAGGGAGAGAACATTTGACAGCGAGGTTACACAAGAGACAAATCTCTGGTTAAATTCTTTTTAAATGTCCTCTTAATTTTGGAATTATGAGCCGTTTCTCTCTCCCTTCCAGGAGGAGGATCTGCTTGTTTTGTAGAGAGAGAAACTGCAGAGGTAAAGAACAAGCCGGACGTTTCACTTCATATAGTTTATTAAATGGGCCTGATGATTTGCTCTTCTTTCCACGATCATACAAGAGTTACCTAACAAACTCACAACCCAATACAAGAAGGTTAGTTTCTCTCTCTATGATTTTGTTTTCAACCATATCCTTGGGGGATTCTGTATATTCTTTTGCTTTTTTGGTTTGTATTTATTGTGATGTGATGGCAGATTGACGTAACCCTTAACCTTTATTTTTCATTTTTGCTTGCTGCATTTTTTTTTTTTTTCCCTGTTTGCCTTTTTTTTGAGAGTACTAGTGATGACGACACTTAGCTGATCACAGGCTTTTCCGATTTTCTTGCTTTTTGGTTGTGCAAGTATATTGCAGTGCAGAGCCAAGTGGGTGGCGCGATATAGGATATCCAGATATAAATGTTAGTCCTGAGCCCAAAAAGTAGTCATGTTCAGAAATTAGGTTTGAGCTCGAGCCTTGGGCCGGGCTGGGTTTTGATGGCATATTTTGGCCAATAAATCTTATGCATATTTAGTAAAAGATATATCCTAAATTGCCAATAATGTCAATAAAAGGTTGAAATATTGTATTATGTTTTCATTTGGAAAAATTAAAGTTAGATTTAGTGAATTAGATGTGGTTTTTAATTTTTCTATGAATAATTAAAAAAACAATAGAACTTTATGGGTCTGCTGATTGAATCTTTGACCTGACATCAAAGTGTGCCCTTTTCTTGGTCGCTCGATAATTATACAATTTCAATGTACGGATTTTTGCATGGCCATAGCCAGACTTGTAATGACACAGAGAGACAGACTTATTACCCAAAAGTCAAAATGCATCGTGTCTGGTTCTGACAGAACAAGATTAACTCGGTAGCTCTGATTCTAAAAACATGCAAATGTTAATAACATTCTAGTCTAGGCATATCTATCCTATATGGTTTAAGCTTTCGGCGTTGATTCCTTCTTTCTTTCTTTGGACGGGGGAGGGGTATGCCATGTAGAGTCTATTCTACATCCGCTTTGTGCTCTATAAAGCAAAGTCCTTGTTACAAGTTAATGCTATCTGGATTTTCTGATTTAGAAAGCTTGAAGCGTCCTTTTTTGATTCACTGTCTCCAACCAAAAGTTTCATTTTTGACGCTGAAAAGTTGTGCTTTCTTACAAATAGTCCTAGAAGGATCCCCCCCTCTCATTGTCCTGAAATGAACAAATGTGGGGATCCAATTATGCACCAAAATGGAATTTCCGTTTTGGAAAAAAACAGGGACCATTTTTTTTTTTTTTTGAGAGAGAGAGTGTGTCAATGCTAAGAATTCTTGAACTTGGTTGCATTTATCCAATCAATTAGCACGGGAAACTTCTCATTCTTTTATTAAAGTTCAAAATTCTGTGTTTTCATGTTCTTAAACTTTTTGATGTATTTGTTAATCATCAGCTTTACTGTTCAAAATTGGAGTAGAATCATGTATACGGTTTCCTCCGTTTTTCAATTATCAAATACCATTTTTTTTCATTGTCTTGTGATGTAATTCTACATGTTGGTAAGACCTTTGTTTTTCCCCTCCACACTTCTAAGAGAGAACAGCGTTGAGTCAACAAAATGCTGTCGAGATTTGTTGTTCGACTATTCCTTTTTGCCTCCTTTGTTTCTTTCTGTTTTGTCATTTCATTTATCTTCAATGCAATGAAATGAAAAGCAATGCAAACTCTCTCTCTCTCTCTCTCTCTCCCCTTGTTTGTATCTGTATAGTCCTCTGCTTGTTTGTCTGGGGATAATAATAAGCTTGGGATAACTTGCAACTGAGGGCAATATATTTACCTAAATGGGCTTTTTGATGGATACCTCATGCGTTGCAACAATGTCCCACTGGCAAAAGAACGACCCAGGACAAAAGCATGTGACCTCAAGAAACCCTTTGAAGAACTCTTTAAATCATCATCAACAATCGTCATTGCAGATGTTGTTTAGTTGTGAATCGAGCCCTGAAGATGCAGAAAGAGTATCAAGTGGAGAAAAGGAAGGAGGAGCACAGAAGGAAAACCAAAATGCATTGATCGTGAGTTGACATCTACAGCTTCAAATTCGGCTCTCGTGTTTCATTGAAGATTGGGGTATGACCAATTGGGTACCAGGTGTCTTGTTGAAGCAACCATTTTCATGTAATGATTTCAAAGAGAGATCTATGTCAATACATTGTAACTTCAATTTCTCTACGTCTACACTGTAGCACAAAATGAGGAAACGCCTAAACTATTTTTGTATTTTTTTTTATGCAGGTTACGATAGATCCACTTACTTCGCATAAACATAATAGATCCATCATTAGTTAATTAGTCAAAATTCATAGAGGAAGTGATTCAGATATGAAGCTCCCTGTTTATGATGCGAAAAGCAACCTTTACACTGCTGGCCGCTACCTTTTGCTTCAAAGGAGTTCACAATAAAGTTAGCCAATGATGAGACATGAGGAATATGCCGTGCCAAATGCACTAATCCTTCAGCTTAATTTATGATGTATGCATTGCCTATGTTTTTTGATGAATGGAGGATTTGATTATATCTATGACAAAGTGAATCAGGAATCGGGAATTCAAAGTGACAATGAAATTTGTGGCAAGGACCAAATGCTACAATCACATTAGGTGATTATTGATACCGTGCTTAGAGAACTTCCAATCCAAAGGTTTGTTTCCATGCTTTTGTTTGATTATCTTATTTGCTATATTTTTTTATCAACATTTTGCGAGGGCTGTTGTCTGTGGTCCATGGATGTGCTTCATAGATATGTTTCAACTGGATGATTCTTCTACTCTCCAGATCTTAATACACCAGAACATTTGGGCAGTGGCTTAGAATCCTGGCGGGGGCTTCTGTCAGAATGTAAGACCTACTCGGATGGGTTTGTCACTTAATATTGGTGGGATATTTTGTCTTTGGTCATAAATTTGACAATGATTATCTAATGCAAATTAGATTTTGTTTAGTGCTGAACTCATCGTTATAATTGTAATGTTCAGACATGGCATCAACTGTGTTCATCAAACCACTCCGTGTCATTGATTTTGTTGCTCAAATTCTGAATAGAGATGTGCGTTCAGGGACAATGTCAGATGCGGATCGAGTTATGGTATTTTATACTTATTTTGTTTAGTCCTAAAAAACCTTATAATATGCATCTAGTTCCTTGAGTACATACTATTGTCATTATTGTCAAGTAATCTTGTAATTCACCTAAATAAGGTATCAAATATAACATGGTGCAGGTTAAGAAGGCCCTATGAGGTGTATAAATAGAAGCTACACAAGGAATTTCAAGATCTCAGGGTTGACGTTGCAGCCCACAATAGAATTAAGGTGCCCTTTGCGCTTCTTTACCTTTTGGTAAATTGCCTACATATTTCTTTATATCCTATAAATTTTTTCTAAGTTCTCTACAGTTTCCTATTGATGAGGAAATGAACATGAAATCTATAACTGAATACTTCAAGAGATGTATGGCTTGACAATCCAGTTTTCTCTTCTGCCTTGTCTTCAAGTAGGTATGGAGTGGAAGGTGAACTATTTACCCATGGAGGTATGCATAGCCTGATGCTTGTTATAAACCATGTATACAGAAATTGTACTTTTCTTTCTGCTTGCTCAACTGAATATATTCTGTTATGAAAGGCCTGCAAGATTGTTGGTGGACAAAGATATTCAAGAAGGCTGAGTGAGGAGCGGATTACTTCTTTGCTCAAGATGGCATGTCAAAGACCCTTAGAACAAGAATGGGATATCTTGCAAGTAATTACTTGATTTTGATCAGAAATGAATAATAGCCCTCCGTAAACTAAAATAAGTTAACCGTTTTCCTAGACATTTCAAGAAAATTTATACAATCAAGGTCCCTATGCCAAGGAGTTTGATCTTAGCATAGACGCCAAAGCTGTGATGGTTGAAGCTCGAGTTCTTCCAGCCCCATGGGTAAAATTCTAATGAACTTCCTTGTCAATCTGTTTTCATCTGTTAATATTGCTATTGTGCTTGAGATAGCTCAAATACCATGACACCGGAAAGGACAAAGTATGCAAGCCACAAGTTGGCCAGTGGAATACGCTGAACAAGGTACCTTGTTTTGTGTATATTTCTAGGGTTATCTTTTCATTACTGTGTGATCAATATTTGTATCCATGCATTCGTGTTGACGCTACTGCAGAAAGTCATCAATGGAAGCACTGCGAACTACTGGGCTTGCATCAATTTCTCTCGAAGCATCCAAGAAGGCAAGATTCAAGGATTTTGTGAGGAATTGGTTCAAACGTGTCGAGTCTCTGGCATGGTAAACTTGCAGGTGTCCATTTATTTGTTTAGTTGTCCACTTAAGCATCAATTCATGATTGAGGTTTTGCTTTTGTTAAACAGGAATTTAATCATGAGCCAGTTATTTCCAATATTTTCAGCAAGACCATATCAGTTAATGAAGGCTTTGAAACACGTTGCCAATGCTGCTGCAGATAAGCTTGGTGGAAGATAGTTGGAGTTGCTCATTGCCATTCTTCCAGATAACAACGGTTCCTAGTATGGAATGTTTTTGTCTGTTGCTCCTTGTAGTGGTGTAGTCACTGTGTCAGACATGTGCCTATATCTGAAAATAGCATGCTCTATATTCAGGTGATTGGAAAAGAACATGTGAAACAGATTTAGGGTTGATTTTACTGCCTCACAAAGCATGTCGTCACGGTTCAGAAGCAGTACCTTTGAAACTTGTCACTCAAAATAAATGTTAAGGCTTCTTCCCTCCTCGCGAAGGTCACAAATATTTCATTTCTTATATTGCCAATATACAATATTCACCTTTATCTCTTTCGCAGATGGGTGGAAGAAATAATGTTCTTTTCGATGCTTTGAGTTTGAGGATCCCTTTGGTCAATGACATTCTGGCCATAATATGAGGTGCAGATGTTACTCATCCAGAGTCTGTAGAAGACTATCCATCTATTGCTGCAGTATGTTAAGACTTTCTGCATTTGTTGTTGCCATTTTTCAGGGTCATTTTACGAGATCTTTGTTTGGTGTTGTACAGGTAGTTGGTCCCAAGACTGGCCACAAGTCACAAAATATTATGGACTAGTCTGTGGGCAGGCTTATTGGCAGGAGCTTTTTCAAGAATTGTTCAAAACATGGCATGATCCTCAACAGGGCACGGTTAGTGGAGGCATGATCAGGTGCATATCAGAACATCAGCATGATACAAGTTGAACTGTTAACTTCTTAATTTGATAATTTTTTATCAGTTTTAGGAAACCTTGCCGAAACCATGCAGACTGTTGAGAACACAAATTTCTAACTGAAGCAACTAGAAAGTGTTACAGGGCTCACATCCGAGTTTAGCTAATCATCCTGGTCCCTGAGAACATCTAACTTTTACCACTGGCTTCTGTAGTTAAGTGATTCCCAGTTGGTCAGAGATTCGAGTCCCCCCTCCCCCAAAATGTCCATTTTAACTTTATAAACTCAGATCTCTGTTCAATTCCCTAGGTTTTAATATTAGCACTTAATTTGGCTGTTGTAGGGGCATTTGCTTGTTGCAATGTTTAAGTAACGAATGTCTCAATTGGATGTGATTTGTTCTCTCTTTTTTTACGGGGGGTGTTTGGGTGTGGGGAGGGCCTTGATAATTGATGCATTTTTGGTGATGCAGAGAGCTTTTACACACTGATAAGAAGGCAACTGGTCAAAAAGCACTGAGGATCATATTCTACGGTTTTTTTTCTTCATTTTTCATTGAAAGAATTGGCCTGAGTAATATCATTAATATCAGGTTGAGATGGCTTTCCATGCACTGATGCCAATATAACTTCTGCAGGGACGGTGTAAGTGAAGGGAAGTTTTATCAGGTTCTACTGTATGAACTTTATGCCATTCATAAGGTTTGTAAAATCATAGAAAAAATTGCATCATCGGAAGTATATATTCCAAGTTCTCACCTTTTGCTTATCCAGTTTTGAGCCTCTTTAGAACCTAATTACGAACCTCCAGTGATATTTGCCATGGTCCAAAAGCACAGCCACACCAGACTCCTCACCAGCAATCATAATGTCAACAACAGTGTAGACAAAAGTGGGAACATTTTACCTGGTAAGTTCCACTCCTTGTGCAATCTTTAAGATATATCGTCCATCGTTCTAGCTTGAGACTTGGGCGTTTCATGCAGGTACTGTGGTTGACATGGAGATACGTCGTCCTTCTGAATTTGACTTCTGCCTATGCAGTCATGCAGGAATCCAGATATAATTGAAAAACATAATTTTTGCGTGATACCGATGTTTTTGGCATTTATTTTCTTTGACCCGCATATGGAAGGGCACCAGTAGGCAGGCTCACTACCATGTGCTAGCTATGGGATGAAAATAATTTCTTAGCGAATGCAATCTAGTCCCTTACTAACAACCTCTGTCACATGTAAGAATTTTCATTTTCTTGATTTTGTTAGACCCTATTTTTGTAAATGTCGTTCTTGGTGTTTGTAGGTATGCTGGTTGCACTTGATTTGTATCTATGGGTAAACATCTGTATTATTTGTTGTATATGCTTTTTATGTGGGAAAAACATAGGAGAGACCACCTCAACTATGTTTCTGTGGGGGCGGGCCTTGATTTTTTGTCCTTTACGGCTTCCCCTTTAATTGATGCACTTTTGGTGATGCAGAGAGCTTTTACTCTCTTGTAAGAAGGCAACTGGTTAAAAAGTGCCGAGGATCATCATATTCTACAGTTCTTTCTTTTTTTTTTTTCATTTAAAGACTTGACCTGAGTAAAATCCTTAATATCAGTTTGAGATGGCTGTCCACTGCACCGATGCCAATGTAACTTCTGCAGGGACGGCGTAAGTGAAGGGTAGAGATGGGCATGGGCCGTTTCTTGCCCGGAAACAAGCCCAGCCGCCCCCATGAAAGCCCAGACCAGTTACGGGACGCCGGCCGGTTCGGTTCCTATTTTTTGAACTGGGAACCGGCCCGGCACGGCACAAGGGCGGCACGGAACCTGCCTGGCCCGTTAACCGGCTTGCCGAAGGAGAGTGAGACTCACCAATGGACGTGAAAAACATTCAAATCAAAGATCTCTCGGACTTGCACTGCAAATCTGGGCGAGAGAGGGAACTGCTGAAACCCTAATTGACCAGCTGTAGGATAGAAACAAGCTAGGAGAGAGAAGCGCGTGTGGCGATTTTGGCGAAGGTATGCAGCCGAAGGCCAGTGGTGACGTCGGCATTGGATACTGCGACGGTGACAGAATCCTCGGCGGAGGAACAGGAAAATGATGATTGTGCGGCGGGTTTGACGGCTGATGTATTGGAGAGATTCGTCCACAGTGGCGATACTAAAGGTGCCAACGGCGAGAAACCGAAGAACTGCTTCGGATCTGAGTCGGTGGTGGCGGAGATTGTTGTCTGGGGATAGCGCATGTATAGGCCACGTGCACTGCGGGGAAAGGGGGAAGTGGCGAGAGCGGATTGGGATTCAGCAGGGGGGTTCATGCGGCTTCTGCGGCTGCGGCTGCGGCTGCTGCTGCTGTGGAGGAAGAGGAGCGGCGCAGTTCAGCAAAGGAGGGGGAGCGGTTACTAATTTGTGCCAGGGGCGGAGGACGGATCTTCTGGAGACGGGAGCTGGGAGGCTTAGGTGGCTGAATCGGAGGAGTAGAGAAACGCATAACCATCGAACCGGGCCGCAATGGCCCGGATCACCGGGCCTAGTTCACCAGGTGGAGCTGGTTCCAAGCAATTTTTTCTTTGAAACGGCCCGGCACGGCCCAGGAAGGCCTTGGAACCACGGCCGAGCTGGCCTATGGTTCCTGGGCCCGTCCTGGAACCGGACCGATCTCAACTCTAGCGAAGGGCAGTTCTTTCAGGTTCTATTGTATGAACTTGATGCCATTCGTAAGGTTTGTAGAATCATAGAAAAATTGCATCTTCAGAAGTATATTTTCCATGTTCTTACCTTTTGCTTTTCTAGGCTTTGTGCCTCTTTAGAACCTAATTACCAACTTCCAGTGATATTTATCGTGGTCCAAAAGTGCAACCACACCGGACTGTCCACCCGCAATCATAGTGACAAGATGGAACATTTTTCTTGGTAGGTTCCACTCCTTGTGCAATCTTTAAATTTTTTGGTCCATGGTTCTAGCTTGAGACTTAGACGTTTCATGCTTTGAAATGCAAGTATTGTGGTTGACACGTGGATGTGTCTTCCTACTGAATTTGATTCTACCTATGCAGTTATGCTGGAATCGAGGTATAATCTAAAAGCATAATTTTTGCATAATGCTGATGTTTTTGAATATTAACCCATTTATTTTCTTTGACTGGCATATGGCAGGGCACCCGTAGGCGGCCGGTTCACTACCATGTGCTATGGGATGAAAATAATTTCTCAGCGGATGCCATTCAGTCCCTTACAACCTCTGTTACACGTAAGAATTTTCATTTTCTTGATTTTGTTAGACCCCATTTTTGTAAATGCCATCCTTGGTGTTTGTGGGTATGCTGGTTGCACTCGATCTGTATTATTTGTTGTATATGCTTTTAATGTGGGAAAGACATAGGAGAGTCAACTTTAACTATGTTTCTGTCTAGAAGGGCCTTGATTTTCTGTCCTTACGCCTTCCTTTATATTTGTTGTATATGCTTTGAAATGCAGGTATTGTGGTTGACATGAAGATATGTCATCTGACTAAATTTGACTTCTACCTATGCAGTTTTAATCTAAAAGCATAATTTTTGTATAATGCAGATGCTTTTCAATATTAACCCATTTATTTTCTTTGACCGGCATGTGGCTGAGCACCAGTAGGCCAGCTCACTACCATGTGCTATGGGTTAATAATTTCTTGGCGGATGCAATCCAGTCCCTTTCTAACAACCATTGTCACACGTAAGAATTTTCAATTTCTTGATTTTGTTAGACCCCATTTTTGTAAATGCCATCCTTATTTGTTGTTTATGTTTTTGATGTGGGGAAACATAGGAGAGACTACTACTTTCACTATGTTTTTTTTTTTTTTTTGTACTACTTTCACGATGTTTTTGCGAGCATTGCCTCCTGCATACCATGCTCATTTGGCCGCTTATTGCGTTTGGTTTTACATGGTGCTACAAAATGGATATGGGAATCAAATGGCTCGTCTCCTTGATGCCATAAAATTTAATGTATGTATATGTAGGCTTGTAGCACATCTACTGAAGCCGGGCCTTAGGTAATTGGGCCCGATTCTAGCCCATAGCCAAAACTAATTGTCTCATTCCACCAAAATTGTAGGGCTAATTGGGCTGTTGGGCCATGAACTCTATCCAATATCCTGTTTTTCACTTTTAATTGTTGTTACTTGTCTGAAAATTTTAAAACTACAATATAAAGATAATTCTAATTTTTAACGATCTCTATTGATAAAAATTTTATATATAATAAAGTAAAATATTGTGGGAACCCAACCCTTTAGCCCTTTGGCGGGAAAGTCGAGTGTTACTCCCAGCGTATTTAATTTATGATTTGTAATGGAGGTCACACTTTCCAAAACTGGAAGCAAAGGAGTACTTTCTGAAGGTTGCTGAAGCCGAAATTGGTGGGAGAATAGTCCATTTAAATGAGTCACTGTAAGTTTTTAATTACATCATTAGGAATTATAGTATAAAAAAAAAGAAAAATCGCAGAGGTTTCGGAACCAATTGGTTGCCTAGAAGTCAAATCTCAATTGGTGGGAGCCAAAAGTCAAATCTTCAGTATTCAACTTTCAATGAGTGGCTTCATGATTTAAGGTGGGTAGGTGAATCTTTCAAACAAAATACCTCTTTTACCAAGTGGATTGACGCACCTAATTTCTCAATTACTGTGCACGGTAAATTTAGGTTATATAATTGTATTTGATTTTAATACAATTTTATCGGTTTTATACAAAATTACATGTTATCAAATAAATGAGTCATAGAATCCTTTTTTTTTTTCTTCGGATCAATTTTATCGGTTTTAAAATAATTTTAATCAAATTTGATTTTATCTGATTTAATATTAAAAACTAAACTAAATTATAAAACAGTTTTGATCGAGCCGACCAGTCAAGTTTGACTTTAAAAACAGTGATTTTGATAGTATCAAGTTATATTAATAGGTTTGATATCCTTACATAACAGTCAACATTGTTAATCGATAAATATGTTTTAAATCATAGTCCTAGGGTTTCTCATGTTTTTGCAAAGATCATGTGAGTGGTATTCGTGGTTTGTAGATGTCAATTTTGACTGTTGACTCTTGTCAACACAGGGTTGATGTACCAAAGAATTTGGTGGAAAGTCGCCTTTAGAATTGATTATGGGAGTGAATGATCACATGTCCTGGCATCTGGCTTTAATGGGGGTTGGGGTCAAATGTTAGGAAAATAAGAACCAAGATTCTAGATACAACTACCTATAATAAGGCAATATGAATGCATCACCCTACATTAGGGGTCTGAGGAAGGAATTATTGAAGATTTGGTTGGGAAATTATTTATGATTAAAATAAGTGGTCAAAATAGAATTTCATTCTTAAAATTTTATTTATTTTCATGTTAGTTTGTCTTAAAATAATAACAATTTATATTAAAAAATGTTATATCTGCAAATGAAAATATAAATTGACTCTAAAATAAAAGAAAAATGTATGGAAGAAAAATATAACGTTGGTGGAGTTGAAAACTAGGTGTAACTGTGTCGATGAATCGTATCATATTACAAAAAACCACATTTACACTTCATAGGTACGGGGGATGGGCCCCTTTTATAATTGACGCCTCAGAAAAATGTGTCCTCTCCCCCCCTTTGAAATTTAGAGAAGGGAAGTCCCCATCAAACCAAAATTGACCCGCACACCCACATGAGAGAGAGAGAGAGAGAGAGAGAGGTGATATGATTTGATATCACTGTCGACACGTGGGAGAGATTGACAAGTGATACACTAGTTGCAGTTTAATTGTGAGAGAGAGAGAGAGAGAGAGAGAGTCAAATTACGAATTAGGGGAAGCCGTTTCACGTGCCACCGTAGCAGAACGCCAGACCAGCTTGTTCCCACATGAACGATATCACGGGGACTCTCTCTCTCTCTCTCTCTCTCTCTCATATCATCTTGAACGAGGCCGTAACGGGTCCATATCGGCCAATTCAGAGGCTGTAACAGCCACGTAGGGCGCAATAATTATAAGTGCGCCCATCTCGGGTGGCAACACTACCTCAAACACTGCTGACCAATCTCCTTTCTATCTTATTTTCATTAAATTTATGTAAATATTTTCATGTTGGTGTAGTTTATAGTTTCGATGCAAAGACTGATACGTGGAAATTGTGGCACGAGTCATCCTCTAAAGATATCAGTATAAACAAGGACATATGTCTACAAAATCAAATCTTGTAATTTATCTAAAATTAAATTAAAGATTCATATTGGTATAACTCAAAGAAGATGTCTACCCAAAAACAATAGATTTTATAACTATTATAATCAAATCTTAAAATTAATGGCTAATGTTAGCATAAGTCAAGGATATGTGTGCATGAAACTTTCATCATCACCGTCTCTCTAATACAATTCAACGGTATTTCTCTAGAAAAATTTTTAAAAAATTCTCAATTTTTCCAACCGCAAATTTCATAGGTTTGAGGTATCCTATGAGAGCTTTGTCATAAATCTTTCAGAAAACTTTGTTAAATAAGCGTAAATATCATCTAAATATCCCCAGCATTTTACCAAGTATACATTGGTTATTAAAAATAAATAAATAAATAAATTTTCACTTTCAAGTTTGACTTGTAATGCATGTAATAATTGGCATTGTTGGGTTTTTTTTTTTTTTTTTTTTTGCCAAATAGTTAATAATTGGTTTATATAAATTTTACAGACAACCTTTAAGTCAGCAATGTCTGGAATTGGTTAGTTCGTCACTCTCACTTGCAATATCCCTTGAAAACCATTGCAATATCATCCCTTTAGTCTATTTTAAACTTTTTCTTTTTTCATATAAATTTATTTAGAGAAAATATATATTTTCTAAAGCTAAAATTAGCACCAAATCATAAATTATATTGATGGATCTCCCTCTCTATCTCTTTTTCCTTCAATTTTTGAATGGGGTTCTTCTCAATTAAACACAAACAGTCAATTGAACAGTTATACATATCCAATAAACAGATTAAAGCAGGCTAGAAAAATAGAAATCTGAGAACTGACTCTTACGAAACTCATTTTTCAAAAAAAAAAAAGGGCTAAAAATATTACTTAAGTAAAAGAGAAAGAAATAAATAAAACATAAGATTCCTTTAATGCCAACCCCAATACAAACTGAAATGTAACAAAAATGGGACCAATGAAAGGTATATGGGATCAATGAAAGGCCATAGCACATATTTATGAGCACAGCAAAGAAAAAGAAAGAAAAGAAGGAAAGACCCTAAATTAGGGTGGTGGGCAATAGGTGCAGGTGGGACAGGTCACTCATGTGACCCAAAATTTTCCTACTTTTTGCTCATTATGTTGAAAGGTCCCCCCACCTAAACTTGTAGCTTTAATTTCATTGTATGATACATGCACTATGAAGACTACTTGCGAACAAGAAAAAGAGCATTTAGGGCAACAGAAATTCAAAAGAAATTAGAGATATCATGATATTGATATTGATATAACTCCCCCCACCCCCAAAAAGTCCTCTCAACATTTTTTAAGTTTATTTACGTCCCTTCTTTGTTGTCATAAAAGTTTAAAATTTTAAAATAATAGAAAATATTATATTTATAGAGGATCTTTTTTTGCTTTTGATGATGAAATTTGAGAAGTATTCACAAGAAATTATAACTTCCACTTGGATTGATGGGAGAAAAAGAGGGGGAAGGACTAGGTCCACCATGGCACTACACCAATTCTTGATTTTCACAGGAACCTTTCATATAGTTTCATAAATCATCCAACTTTATGTCTTGCAAAGTCTTGGGACAACACAAATACCAGTCAAACATTGTTAGCATGGCTTGATGTTTCCCTTCCCACGATCAATTGTGGTTAACCTTATTGGTGAAACCAGGCATGCAAGTGAATATGAAGTTTTACCTTTGACAATCTTTCAGATCATGGCATAGGCATAGTTTCCCGTGTAAGGTGGAGTTTTAGAAACAGATCATAGACAAATATCATTACTAATTTAATTTAGTGATAGATCATTTCATAGTAAAACAATGATTTACCTCCTTAAGAAATAATTGTTGTCATAACTCATATCTGTTTATAGACAAATCAATCTTTATAATCCCAGAAGGGCATGTCCTACATCAGAAACCCATTTATGTGCTAGTGCCACCTCCACGCCCATGATATTGATAAGCATCAATTGGTGGTTGCAATGCCTCTTCAGAGACAGATTGCAGGGTTCAATCCCGCCAAACGCGTGGGATGAAAATTACCGTTGAAAGTAGGGTTTGGTTACGAAGTACCATTCTTCTGATTTTAAACGAAACACAAGCATGGAAGAGACAAGATGAAAAAGTAAATTCACTACCCAAGAGCAGATTTCCTTTATATGGCAATTAAATAATGTTGAGGGGTCCACTTTGTTCACTTTTATCTATTTTACCGTGGCCCTTTACCGCTTCATTGCGGGGGATGGTAGCAAGAGATAGAGGTTGCAGTAAATTGCAGCAACCTGCTGTGATCACTTCATTTTCTTTTTCCCTTTTTTTTTGGGGGGGGGGGCTGAAATGAATGGTATAATATTTCAGTGATTTGAACCAACTTTGCCCTTTTCAATATGTAGCACATGTGTCCCACTGAATTTCTTATCCCACTACTAATGGAAATTGGAAAATTGACTTGAAAAGACCAAAAGATTCATGAAATTTTTCTATGACCCTAGTGTGACTTTATGCATTCTTTGGCCCATTACTTTCTATTTTTCAAAGCAATTTCGATTATGACTGGCGTCTGAGAACTTAATAAATCATTCTTATGCAGTAGTCTAATCAATCTTTTAATGATTTAAACTAAAAAAGCATGAACTTAGAAGCAGATAAGACCTTTCTAAGAAACATAATTATAGGTGTCTTTTCTTGAATGAGCATCATACACTCTTGAGTGCTTTACATGACCTAGTCGTTGCCTGCACTCTTTCCTTTTCCTGGAAATGTCTTTTGCTTTAACTTCTAAGATGATCAACGAACGCCCCAGTTTTGCACTTTCAATTATTTAATCACTCTGCTTTTAATTCTATCCCATGCTTAAGCATGACCAATTTTAAAGCTTATCAGGTCGAAACCCGAAAAGGATAATAATAATCGAATCTTTATCTTATTAAATACGATTATTTTACATTATCATAACCCTAAAATTTTAATATATAAATTATAATTTTTGCTTTTAATATCGTTTAATAAAAATTTCTTTTCCAAAAAATAAATGCACCACATTACTATTACTCCACAACATCACTAGCATTAAGAGTGCTATGTCTTCGCCCACCTTTACCTTGACTGGCCTCGACCTCGAGCCCTTTTTATTACTAAAATTCGACAACTAAGAAAAAATGCGAGAGAGAGAGAGAGGTTAGCAAAGAGAGAGAGGGTGACCCATATCATCCCCTTTTTTTTTCACCTCATCTTCTTGCATTGTTTACAATTTTACTCCGAATTTTGACAATCCTAATATCAAAAGACAATTATAACCTCAATTGAGAAATTGAAGAAAAACATGATTGATTATAACCCATAATTGTAATGTAACCTCATTGAGCTTAGACAAAGGGCAAGAGTGAAAATTGGAGACCAAATTACATTCTTACATCGCATTAGTATTTTGGGAATTTAACATTGGAACTAACGAACTTGTTGGCTCATCAGGCACCGCTTGCCAAGCCGAAGCCGCAATGAGAGGTCGGCTATGCCAGCCGAGCGTCAGACACCCTTCTTTCTCTTCCACACAATACCCCTCAGCCGAGAACAGAGTCAATAACATACTGGCTTGCTTGAACGCATTGGATCCGAGATGAACCGGCTTGAACCCTGATTCACTAAGCCGAGTCCTCCACTTGATCAGCGGTTCGTGTCTTTCGACCCTACCCGGACCTTCACAGCACAAAACGTTGCATATCTCTCTTTGGATATATATCTCGGCTAATGACTTCTCCGGCTGAAGCCCACAAGCCTCCAGCGAGTCGAACATGGTCGAATAGTAGTACAAAGCCTCGGTAAACCGGTCCAAGAATTCCGGCTGGTTGTGATCCGCTTCTTGTTCAACTACGGTTATGATTCTGGGATTCAAGCTCCGGATCCAGCTAAGAACCGTGTCAATTGCAGAACCCCGACCCGGATCCATATAGAGTAATTTGTGGAGCTGCGTTATGGAGTTTATGGCCACGGCTTCTTTGGAGCTGACTTGGAGCATCCACAGCTTCACGTCCTCGAGCCGAGAAGCCGCAACGCCACGGAACACAAACCGGACATTAACAGACCGGGCTAGCTCGGCAAGCCGCAAGCCGATTTCACGGAGCGCGTCTCGCCCGTCGGGTGATGGCGGCCCGATACCCGTGAGCCTCAATAATGGAGGCCCACCAGGTCGGAGCGCGAGCGCTTGGATCAAGGCCGGCCATTGTAAGCCGTGCATTAAGTTGAAGTCGATGACATGGACACAATCATAGCCATCAAATGCTTCTAATATGGCTTGATTAGCCGTGAAGTGAGCGAATTTGAGATAAGGACAAGCTTCATAAAAGTTATGATACAAAATCTCATTCTCCAACGCCGAGTCACTGCCGCACACGGCAGAGCTGGGAGAGAAGAGCCGGCGGCTCAGCGCGTCGATAAAATACCCGGCGACTTTACCAATTCCACACCTGGTGTTGACACGTATCAACAAAACCTGCATTTCCTGAATCATGGAAGCCACTAATGAAAAGTCGCCACGTTGCATTAACTCGGCGCACGACATCAGCATGTGAACCAATCTAATCCCGGAGTCCTCTTCATCCATCATCGTACTAACCATCGTCAACTGTTGATTATGATTAAGATTCTGATTGTGCTGACTTCCAATCTGGTCCGTCCAGGCGTCATGATACGGAAAATTCTGTAGATCTGACGGTGGAAATTGTGGGTGTGTCAACTCCGTGAGCAGAGAATCAACCCAGTTAGCCAAATCGGAGGGATTGTAGTGAACAACGTCGGAGGCAACCTGAGAGATTTCATTAGAAGCGTTGACCATGACGTTGTCCAAACGCTCAAGTCTTTGAGCAACTTGTGAGAGTTCCGATGCACGGACTTTGTATCCGGCGCCAGCGAGAAGTCCGTCGATCTCCGGGGACTTTCCGGCACATGAACCTGAACTGCTACTACTACTCCCTCCATCGAGCGTTCCCATCTCTCTCTCTCTCTCTCTCTCTGCCCTTTGGATTTTGATGAGAGAGAGAGAATGGGGTGAGAGAGAGCGTTATGTGTTTGAACTTAGAAGTGACGAGAGAGAGAGGCGGATGGTGTTTATTTTTAGAGAGAGGAGAGAGAGAGTGACGTTCGCTAATTATAGTGACCTTTTTGTGAAGTTAATAAATTAATGGCGTAGTTAAACAGTTTAGTTTGAGTTATAATTATTGGGGTTTGGTGGTTTGTAATGTAATATATTGTTTAAGGTACCATGTGGGTTCTACATTATTTTTTATTTATTAATATAGATTGTATGTACCCAATAAAAGAAATATAAAATTTTATAGTGGGCTCACCACAAGACCAGTGTCCGTACATAATCATAAATTAGGATTAGGGAAATTTAGATCCTCAGACATGGGTTTTCATTTCGGCTCATGTGACGAACCCAACGTGACGTCGTTTTTTCAAAAAATTATAAAATAATATTTAAATCTAATAGATTTTTTCACTCAATATATTAATCTTTTAAAGTTTTCCTATTAGATTTGAATCTATTACTTAAGTTTGTGATAAATTGATATCAAAGTTTCCGATTTAATATAGAAAAAAATTATCTTGAAGAATGTTACTTAGAAAAAGGTTATTTAATACTAGAGTGAAAACTGTCCAAAATAGAAAAGGGTTATCTCGTGTCAGAATGAGAGCGTCCGAAGAAGCAAATTGCTATCCGCCAGAATGAAAGCCGTCCAGAGTGTGAGCTATCCAGAATGAAAGTCGTTCGTAGATATCCGACGTCCAACTTCTCAAAAAGAGGGTAATGTTACGAATTTCATATCGAATCCCCACGAAATCATAAAATAGTATTTAACTCAAATATATTCTCTCACTCAACGGATTGATCTTTTAGGTTGTGTTATCTTATTAGACTTGATTTCATTATTTGGCTCCGCGAGAGCTTAGTACCATGTGGGTTTTCATTGAATTGTACCATTCTTTAGGAGGCTTAGTACCAACAATTAATACATTGGGGGTGACTTATAATTGCTGTCAAACAAGTCATATTGATGAAACAGAGATACATTGATGGGGAATCTTACTTTCTTAACAACATGAGGTTTTAATTAATGCAAAGACTAGCAAAGGTGCGCCGAGTTGTCACTCCAACTTGATTGCAATTTATTCAGCTACCCCGAAGATCATAAATTTTCTCCTTTTTTATTTAATAAAGATCTTTCACATAAATAATAAATAAATCAAAATTATTACTTTATTAAAGAAAAATTTCTCCGAGGTTAAAAGTAAAGCCCCTTATAAGAAAACAAGATGTTACAAATGCATGAACTTATTATTTTGCAACATTCGGTTTATTCATTATATTATCATATTTTGATTATTATTACGGGTGACCATTTGCATGCAATGTGTGTAAAAATGGTAACTCTTATTTATTAAAAAAAAAGGATAAATTAAAAACATTTAAATATTTTTATCATTTTTAACTTGTTTGGGAAACGAAACTTTCATTCGAATTTTTAGAATAAGTAAAACAAAACATTTCATGAGTATTTATGCAAAGAGAAATTTGTGATGTATTTCGAACACCAAATGGAAGATAAATGGGTATGAATCTTATGTTGTTTACATGATCGTTATAACCCAAACTAAAATAATTATTAAATATCGCCTTAAAACAAGATGAATCAATTGTTATTAACTCGATAATCAAATATTTTTAAATTGAGTAGTCAGATAATCTATCTCTTTAATCAGAGGTATCAAGTTCGAATTCTAAAAATGACAAAAAATGATTTGGGAGAGTTAACTTCTAAAATGGGTCTCACAGCACTCGAACTGGATAAATCGGACAAAACCCAAATATCTAAAACCAAAAAAATAAAAAAAATAATTAATTCAACAATAACAATAATTCAGTAATTTGTGCCAATTTTGACTACTTGGTAGTGATTTCCTTTTAATATGAATTTATAATTATATATATATATGAAATATTTAAATTTAAGATCTTAAAGAAAAAAGAATGATATTAGTTGAGTTATGATTTATCGGTTTGTATAGTGTTATTTTTTTGTTTGGTTAACGGATTCTTCTGTCAAATTTATATTAATTTGTTTTAATTCCCTATTCAATTGAGTGGTGTTTGTATCCGACTTCGGCTTATAATATTATTTTATAAATAATTAAATAAATTAATTTGGCTGTTCGGCCTGAGAATAGAGGATCGAATCAACAAGAAGCATGGTGGTTATCCTCCAATTAAATATGGAATATTCGGCCACGAGAAATCTGTCATCCGCAACAAATCAATATATATTACAACACAGACGCACACGCTTACATATTTTATTTTTTTTATTCAACATCAGATAATTATTATATTATTAATTTTTTGATTCACACTGGTTATTTAATCTCCACGTACATGATATGGGTGTCTCGATTTTATTATTCGGATAATGCCATTTTGCTTTTTTATTTTTTTAAAAATAATTTCTTTCAAAGAAGCCCTCTTTTTTTTTACGATCGGTATTTAGATTTTCTCTAACTAATCCGATTCGAGTACTATATGGTCCATTAAGAGATTATATTTTCTAAATCTTATTTTTTTTTTATTTTAATATCTCGAATCCGAGATCTATATTTAAAAAGGATATAACAATCTGTCACTGTATCAATGGAAAAGTTTGGTAAAGAAGTCACTTATCGACAATTTTTTTTTTTTTTGATTATATTAAAAGGGCGATGACTATGAAATTTTAATCAATAATTTTAGAGAACAAAAACCTAGTCTAAAGAGAGCCTCGTAAGACATGCATTTAACAGTCCAATGAGTCAATTCAAGACATGGGTCTTCTAATAATTTTAGTGCTTGGTGAAACTGTTGTGGCCCTCGAGGGATATAATTGTTTTTTGGGGAGGAAGATTATCCTCAACAATATTAAATTGTTATGTTTCAATAAATTAAAAAAAAAAAATCAATCACGGCCGTTCATTTTATTAGAAGTTTGGTGGATCATCCCCTAATTAATTCAAAATAATAATAATAATAATAATAATGCTCACTTTGTTAATGTGAAATTTGAAGAATTTCGTGGTCTGGATTAGGGAAGCAATCAGTCACTCATGGGACTATAGCATTTCGCCTTTTTTTTAAAACCAGTAATTTGGATTAAAAAATAATAATTCAAGTAGACCAGTTTTTTTATTTAAATATTCTTTAATTTGCTATTAAATTAATTCCAAACAACTACAACTTATGGTAAGTCAAAATCCAATTATTTTTTTTTATATTTTTTAAATTTAATTTTTTAAATTAATTTTACTACAAACTCTCTCTGTCTCTCTAATAAAATAAAAATAACGAGGGAGAACTTACCTGGGAATTTGAATTTGAAGATAACACGCAGACTAATGAGAACATTTTTTTTGGAAGTTAAGAAATAACCCCATACCCAACAAATGCTTACAGAAAAATAATTGCATTTCCCTCAAAATGGTAGCTGATGTGGTCCTTTTATCTTTACTCTTTTTGTCTTTGAGCCTTCCAACATGTCAACTTGTACCATAAGTAGAATCAGTTGGGAAGCGAAATCTTTTTTTTTTTTTTTCATAACATAGATATTCCAATCTAGAATTATCAGATTGAGAGAAAAGATTGTGGTCATTAGACTGAAATCTTGATCGCAAATTTCTAAGTAGAACCCTAAAATTAAAAAAAAAAAATCAATGATCTTGAATTGAAATTTTTTATAATTTGTTTTATCTTTATTTGGAGAAATGAAAAATATATAATTCAACTAAAATAAATCTTAAATTCTCAAAATTTTTTGCTAAACACCGAAAATAATAAATAAAGAGAACTCAAGGATTGCTCATTTAACAAAGGAGAAGGGAATGTGGTCCCGGTCCCGGTCCCGGTCCCGGTCGAGGTCCATTAGATCTTTTAGAATTTGGGACCATCGCAGGCCCCAGTAAACCCAAATGGCAATTTTTTTTTTCGGAGTTTATATTCAAAGATTTTGTTTTTCATTAGTTGAAAAATGGAGAAGGGTAATCTACATATAATTTTGTTTTCACTAAATATAATATACTTTTATATAATTTTTTTACAACCACCTCATCACATTAGGGTGTCCTTTTTTCCCAATAATGATCAATAATATTCTAAAGCAAATAAAATTCATTTAATTATACATTAAAAATGGATCCTTTATTAAAAAAAAAAAAAGAAAAGAAAAACTTCGTGGTAGCCATCAAGAGATGGAAACATATGGAGGAATAGAGGAATTTAGTTCACCTTTATGCTCTTCTTTTTTGGGGTTTTTTTTTTGGGTGGGGGGGGGGGGGGGTGGGGGAAGGGAGGTGTGTACTGGGAAACGGCATTCCCAAGGAGAACATGTAGTGTTCGGGACAGACACCTCAGATGCAGCAGTACTCTTGTTCCGTTCTTTTAGCTGACATTATCACGTTATGCCACCTGTATGCCGTGACATGGAGAGAGAGAGAATAGAGAGATGTGGATTGTGGATGATGCCCCGACATGGTCCCAAATTTGCTGTTCAATTCGTAGGAACAGAAATATAGAAAGAAGATTATTTATTAAATTAATTAGAGAAACGAATATTAAGAGATTGGGTAAAAGCCCTTTTGCTAATTGATTCCAAATATCAAACCTAAATGAAAACTTAAAAAAGAATAGAGGTATAGTGTATTTAAAAATGTTTTAACATCTTTACACGAATGGGAATAAAATTGAAATGATTATTTTTTTTTAATAATATGACCTGTTTATATTAACGAAAGTTATCTCTTAGTGTAATTTTAGACTCATGATGAGTTGATTAATATTATATTATTCATTACTTCCATGTTACGAATGTATAATGGAAATTAACAAGCCGTATGCTCACGTAAAATTGCTGGGATTTCAGAATCTGTCCGGCCAATTGGGAGATCTCTATCATTTGGGCCAAATAAACAATGACTTTTCAGATTCACATAGCACAATTTTGTGTTTTGTGTTTCAAGTGGATAGTTTAATTGTCACAGTCCCCGTTCTTTAACATGATGATTTCAGATTCTTGGGAGGGGGGGGGGACCAAACAGTAGGTAACAGGGGGTGGGGAATCTGCCTGCAAGACCCATCAGCGATGACTAAGACTATGACCCCAAGAAAAAAGGCCCATTTATCATGTTATGAAAACAATCCTATTGGCCCATCATGTGTCGGGTCCATTACTCTGGACAAGATCCAGTGAGGCTGATTAAAAATATCTTGAACAAAATGTCTTCTCAACAACATATTTATACCTTGTGCTTTCAAACCACCAACCTGCCAACCCCTCCCTCCGCAAACAAAGAATGGCTTGGGATTTTAGGATTTTTAACGACATATGACCAACCAAATGTTGTATAAAAAAGTTGTTAAAAATATTGAGTAAAGGAAATATATTATTACTGGATCGAAAAACTTACAAAATTCCTTGCCACAAACCAAAAGTTTCCCCCTAAGTTGCCTGACCATGAAGAGTAATAATTCCAATTAAATCATAATATTGAAATTTATTAATTTCTATCAAATCATGCCTCATAACCAATGTTCGGAACTATTTAGATACGTCCAAGAAAAAGAGATTGGCCTAATAATATATACAAATTGCTTGAAATTTGGCAAATAAAAGTCGTATGCTACAAACAACCGAAATAACTGAAGTCCAAACACTGATGGCTGCTTTCCTCTCCCCCCATTGCCACTCACTTCCCTTATCCTCAGAAACCCCACTTGTGAAATCCAGAAGCAGCACCACCACCACCGTCTCCGCTGCCGTTTCTGCCACAGAATCTGCCGTGACAACCACCAAAATAGGTAACATCGACAACCCAGTTGAAATTGAAACATACCCATGTCTCACTTTGCTAGAAAAATGCAACACAATGTCAGAACTCAAACAAATCCATGCCCAAATGCTCAGAAATGGCCTTTTTTTCGACGAATTTGCCGCAGCCAAAATCGTCTCCTTTTCTGCTCTAGAAGACTCTGGAAGCCTAGATTATGCACTTTTAGTCTTCACCCGAATTCCCAACCCCACAACCTTTACTTGTAATTCCATGATTAGAGGCTTCACAAACAAGAATTTACCCAAAAAAGCTCTTCATTTTTATGAACAAATGATTACCCATGATTTGTTTCCTGATAGGTTTACATTTCCCTCGTTGTTCAAATCATGCGGGTCTTTAGATGAAGGAAAAATGTTACATTGTCATTGTACAAAGTTTGGTTTTTCCTATGATTGTTATGTACAGAATACACTGATGAAAATGTATGCGAGTTGTGGGTGTTTGATTTCAGCTAGAAAAGTGTTTGATAACATGGAGAATAAAAATATTGTTTCTTGGGCAACTATGATTGGTGCTTATGCAGAATGGGATCAACCCGTTGAAGCACTCAAGGTGTTTGAGAGAATGGAGATTGAAAATGTGAGGCCTAATGAGATTAGTTTAGTAAATGTGTTGACAGCTTGTGCTAGAGCGAGGGACTTGGAGGTGGCAAAGCGGGTTCATGAGATTATTGAAGATTTAGGAATTGGGTACCATTTGGTTCTTATGACAGCTTTGATGGATGTGTATTGCAAGTGCGGTTGTGTGTCGCTTGCAAGAGAAATATTCGATAAACTACCGGAGAAAAACTTGTATTGTTGGAACATTATGATCAAAGGGTATGTTGAGGATAGTGAATATGAGGAGGCCTTGCTACTCTTTCGAGAGATGCAACTTAAGGCTGTTAAAGGGGATAAGGTGACTATGGTGAGCTTGTTGCTTGCTTGCACTCACTTGGGTGCTCTTGAGCTTGGCAAGTGGTTGCACACGCATATTGAGAAGATGGATATTGCGGTGGATGTTGCCTTAGGGACCGCACTCGTGGATATGTATGCAAAGTGTGGGAGCATTGAAAGTGCATTGAGAGTGTTCCAAGAGATGGGCGAGAGAGATGTCATGACTTGGACGGCCTTGATTGTTGGTCTTGCAATGACTGGACAAGGTGAGACAGCTTTAGATTTTTTTCATGAGATGCTAATGAGTGGGTTGAAACCAGATGCAATTACCTTTGTTGGGGTTTTGGCTGCTTGTAGTCATGCTGGACTTGTTGATGAGGGGATTTCACATTTCAATTCGATGAGAAATGTATATGGGATCAAACCTAGTATCGAACACTATGGTTGTATGGTAGATATATTAGGGCGAGCGGGTGAAATTGCCAAAGCAGAAAAGTTGATACAAGAGATGCCAATGGCACCTGATATTTTTGTCTTGGGAGGACTTCTTGGTGCTTGCAGAATCCATGGGGATCTTGAGACTGCAGAGAGAACAGCAAATAGACTACTTGAGCTTGACTCAGAAAGGGGTGGGACATATGTACTCTTATCGAACATATATAGCTCATTAGGCAAGTGGGAAGAAGCTACAGCGATAAGAGATCTGATGGTGAAGAGGAAAATTCTGAAGCCCCCAGGTTGCAGTTTGATAGAAATTGAGGGAATTGTGTATGAATTCACTAGGGGTGATCTCACACATCCACATGCTTCGAAGATCTATGAAATGTTAGATGACATGATTTGCAGATTGAAGCATGCTGGTTATGTGCCTGACAAGTCTGAAGTATTGTTTGATATGGATGAGGAAGAAAAGGAGGATGCGATCAGCCTACACAGTGAGAAGCTAGCTATCGCCTTTGGGCTCATAAGCACGAGTGCAAGGACACCCATTCGAGTTGTAAAGAATCTTCGAGTCTGTGGTGATTGTCACACTGCTACAAAATTCATTTCCATGGTTTACAATAGAGAGATCATTGTAAGAGATAGGAATAGGTTTCACCATTTTAAGGATGGATCTTGTTCATGTAAAGACTTCTGGTGATGTAAATTTATGCCGTGCACACTTGCAAACAAATAATGCTCACAAATTGTTATTTTCAGCATGTCCTTTGGGACAGTCAAGAAACTGAGAAGGCCAAGAAATGACCGGAAAAAAAAGAACAATTTTATTAGCTTATGGTTTCATTAGTTAGTGACCTTAAAAAAGACAAATCTGTTGGAGAGCCAAGAATCCCGAGAAGACTATACCATACCGTATCAGCTGTGCCAAAATCTTTGTCCACTCTCCTACTTCCTCCCAGTAACCAAGACAAGCGGAAGTTTTAGTAAGTGCCTCCAAAATTCGAATACAGATCAAGCTTGTACATATGATACATGGATTTCCAACTAAAAATAATTACAAGGGCAACCCGAAGTGCTCAATCTGAATCCCACCATAACCTGGCTCGAGGAATTGGCCGAATATCTTGAATCCTGACCTATGAGGTCCAAAATGCCTCATTGACATTGATTTTGGCTCTCGAGAGGAAGCTTTTAAGCTAAGCTATAATTGTAAATTCACACAAGACTTGGTTTACAGTTCTGCTTAACCCTACTTAAGTATGCATAACAAGTGATTGTTAAATGTTTTGTTTTCATTCCTGAACTGGATCCTCTTGATCTTCATATGCACAGAAGATTGTTTGCGGGCAACAACAGCTCTATGAATATTGGTCCACAATCCATATAACAAAGTAATCGCATGGCATGAATGAAGACCCAAGGAATGGAGCAAATTCTAGTTGCATCTCAGAGATTTAGTTCCATATATCAATTCATCTTCTTAACTCAAATGAGGCTGTTCACAAAGTGGGAAACATTCAGCATCCAAAGGGCCATATGCAAGCATAAGATAGATTCAAATACAAGGCTGTCCATACATGTTACTACTCCTAAGTATGGCAATGAGGCTAATCATCACGAGGTTTGTCAAACCACATCTATATAGATTCAAATACAAGGTTGTCCATACATGTTACCTACTCCAAAGTATGGCAGTGAGGCTAATCATCACAAGGTTTATCAAACCAAATCTATATATGTTGTAATCACCACGATGCATACCAAGACATACTCTGCACTTGAAATGAAATGAAACACTATGCATGTCCTCAGGCTTAGTAAAGCAAAAGAGACAAACACATAAGGAAGAAAGATATGGGAATCAACAAAAAATTAATCTGTATTTCCACGGCTCCCATCATAGCAAAAACCAAGATATGATAACACTCATATATAGGATGAGAAGCTAAAGCCAAGCAACATGACATATCAACCAAGAGCCAAATAGAATCCATAAATATAACATAATACTTGCTGAAATCACTAACATTTTAAGATCACTAACATTTGAAATCTTCAACTAGCCTAATTCATCCGTGATATATCTCAAAAGGAAACAAAAAATACTATAAACTTCTCATACATTAGAAATTTTACCCATCGAGTTCATTGTTTCATCTCCAGAATCATCACCATTTTTCTCATCATTCATCTGCTTTGGAACCGTGGACTCAAGGGGTGGAGCCTTGCTAGTAACAGACTGCTGATAAAGTACACCACCAGCAATTGTGAACAAAAGGCAAACTAAGCCGAATGGTGTGGCATGCTTATCCCAAATCATAACGTTGATCACAACCGTAAGAAACTTATTGACCACACCCGTCACGGTAAATGCCGTGGCTGAAATAGCCTTCCTAGTAGCAAACCCAAAGAAGCTGATCAATAGTCCAAACACACATGACAAAGACACTGCAAAAGTTGCTCCAGACTCAATCCCATCTCCATTCGATCCGAATGCACCAAACACATCTACATACTCGCCAGTGAGGACCCAAAAAATCGGGGCCATCATCAATGACAACAGGTTGTTATACAACACGAAACCCCAAGTATTCAAGCCGAGATTCGTAACCGTATGCTTAATATAGACCATTTCGATAGTAATAGTCACCAAATAAGCAAATGCCCATGAATATGCAGTCAATGTAAAACCGGAATCCGTTGCCACATACCCAATAGCACCACCCGAAATGATCACCAAAGACAGAAACGTAAGCTTGGAAGGACAAGGTTGCTTCCTAAATGTAGTATCAGCAATGGCAACCAAAAGGGGCGTCAATGATCTAAACACTATGAAAGTATCCACATTGGCATGTCTCAAAAGGTTGGTATTCGTGAATATCGCAAGATAGAACACGATTGCAGCAGGCAAAAACTTCTTAGCAGTTTCCCATGTGAACACATCATGATGCAAAAACCCTAATTTCCCCAAAACCCATACTCCCAAAGCAGATGTCAAGTACTGTAATGCAGTTAAAAGACCAGGAAAGTTGAACTTTGTGATTGCATATTTGTTAATCACAGCAAGCAAGCTTGAACAAAGCGCATAACCAATCACAAGACTACTTGTAGCATAATACTGCTTAGAATTATCAAACTTCATATAAGCCATTGTTGCCGATCAAGAACCACAAAAATTAAACCCTAACTCAGCAAGTGTAGACAAATTAGAACATACCCAGTTGATAGAATTCAAAATCGAACAAACCGCGGATAAGAAAATCGATTGTAGAGGTCAGCATTGACCGGGTCAGATCAATAGATATTGAAATTGGAGGATACCCATTCAGGAAATTTAAGAGAGATAAAAAGAAAAAGGTGTAAGATCGAGAGAACCTTGAGAATTTCAGGGCTCTGAAATTTTCTCTCTTATGAGGGGGGGGGGGAGGGAGAGGGAGAGAGAAAGGGGGGTTTACCGAGATCGTATTCAATCAAAAAAGACAGGACAGGGATCCGTTTAAGCAATGTACGTTAATGTCTTCAAATGGTAAACCAACAACGTGATTACAAAGAATGGAGACGTAGGAATTTTGAATGTTACAACGACGTCGTTTAAATGCCAGCTGAGATCCACATTAATTGCACTGTCCTTTGACTAGGGTGAATTACCCTTCTCTCTTCTCTCTCCGACTTGGCTCCTTCCTCTTTTTTATTGGGCGATTCATTTTTCTTGTTTTGACGGCTGGGTCGAATCATTTCTTGCATTTTATGACATATGTTTAGACATTCTTGTATTTGATTGGAAAAATTAAGGAAGTCTTTGATGAACAATTTAAAAATTGAACATAATTTGTAAATAAGTTTTAAATATTTTACTATTTGCCAAGGTTTAAATTGATTTAATTAGTTTCCATTTATTTTTATTTGCTCTTTTTTATTTATAACAATTTTTTTAAAAATAAAAGAATTTTTATAAAATACAAAAAGTTTTGATAATAAATTATTGAAATAAATTCATTTACTTTTTTTACATTATTGTGGTTGTATATGTTAATGAAAGATTTAGAAAAAGATATGGGGTGAACTGTCCGATACGAGGAGAGGAAATCAAAGATATAGATGTTGAATCATTAAATTATTTTCAAAAACTTGCACTCAATATTTAATATATATACTCGAAAAGTTAGGACATAAAAATAGAAAATTGTGTATACAGACATTCTATGGAAAATTTAAAAATTTTGGTATTTGGAAATTTTAAATGTGGTTTTGATTCATTAAAGATGCCCTTATTCTCTTATTCAAGCTCCATGGGGATGCATAGGTTGTTTTCCAACTTTTTTTTTTCTTTTTTGTGGGTCATGGAGATTTTAAACGTGATTCATACTAAATTTCAAAATTTTATTTTTCATAACTAGGTTTTAGATATAATTCAAAATTGCATTTGTTTAAGATTTTCAAATACCCTTTTTTAAAATTAATATATGCAATTTTCTATTTTATATCTTTTTTTTAAGTATCTGATTAGTCGTCAAATAACCAAAAAAATAAAATTACCTATTTCACTAAAAACGAGTCTAGGGTGAGCAGGGTTGAATCCACAGAGAACGATGGATTTATCAAAATAAAAATATGAGGGATTTGAGAGATAATCTAAATATAATAAAAATAAATAAATCATTAAAATTAATTAAAATAAAACAACTAAATAATGTGAATTAAAAGAGAATGTCAATAATGAGAGAAAATCTAGTTAAAGGAATTATTTCCAACTTAATGTATTTGATTGATCATCGATACAAAAATTATTCGATATTATACGAATAAATTGGTTATAATCGTTAAATACTACGAAACGACCAATCTCTCTTTACTTTTTCGGTAATCAAGATACTATCGTTAATTATTTTCCTAATCGAAAAACAATCCAAGAGACTCTCATTGGATTTAATGTTCCGACAGAATTACGATATAGAGAAACCCAATTCTGATCAGTAAATTCCAATCTGAATTTATTTAAATTAGATTACCTAATATCTTGACATAAATTTTACCGTTTGTAAGAGCATAAAATTATGTCAATTATCACTTTATTAAAAACGCACAAATTTTGATATTTTTAAATGGTTGTAAATTATTTTAGAGTTATTCAATATAAGCCTCTATTTAACAATTCCAAAATAGTTATAAATATTAAATATAGATATTAAATAAATACCCATAAATATCAAACAAATAAGATCATTTAGATCTCACAATTATTATTCAGACTGCTGCTATGGATTTGAATAGTGCTGCTGCCCCCTTTTCCTCCCGGAAAAAATGGTGTTTGCTACCCCCAACAGGCTGCCTCCAAGAGTTCTCTCAAATAATATGAAACACTCATATATATATATAGGAGTAGAAACCTTAAAGAAAATAAAATTTTTCTTATTTGTGAAAAGTAAATATTTCTAACTCTAATAACTACTAAATAAATAAATAAATAATAAAAAGTAAAAAATAAAATTCCTAAAATATAATATCTAAAATATTTACATTTTTTAAAATTATTTTTCCTAAAATTACTTTTCTTAAATATTAAGAATAGAATAAAATTTTTCATATTCCAATTTCACTCCAATTTTCTCTTGAATGTATAATTGGAAAATTTTTACTGTAGTAAATCTTGCATTGTCTCTTGAAATCTACGTACCCACGTGTTAATGAAAAAATATTGCTGTCCAATTTTTCATGCTTTGCAAAATTTGTTTAAATTTAACTTATTTTTCTTTCTTTTCAATAATAAGTCTCCTCCTAAATTAAATATCATAGAATATAAATATTAGTGAAATATTTATTCAAAAATAATACAAAATCAATCATAAATATTACACTTATTTAAATTCTATCAGTATCTTCGTTAAATATTAAAAAATAGAATAAATATTTGAATGAAGTACTATAGACAAATGACAATAATTCAATGATTGAAGAGATAGATAAGCTAGAATCTTGAAGACATTGAATATTTTTTCCCTCAACCAAACTCTTTATAGATAAGTTTATGTCCACATAGATAATTTGATCATATTATTATTATTATTACTTTCCAATTTTATTGATAATACAATTACTTTTTATTATGTAAGTTGAGATCATTGATTTGTTTTATAGAATAATGTTTCTTAAAATTGGTTAAAGCTAATTGACGGAGAATAAAATTCAATAAAATACACATCAGAGGTCCTAAATAATATTTCCATGCATGAGACACACATTCGAAGTTCATGCTTAAAATTGATTTTTTTTTTTTTAATTCTTAATTTTCTCTTTTGGGTTTAATTGTTTTTCTACTTAACGAATATTAAAACGTTTTCAGCACCAAAAAAAAAAAAAAAAAAAAAACAGAATATTAAAACGTTTTTTGAAATCGTGGCGATGAATTATATTGCAATCACATATAATATCATTGGGTGTAAACATGTAGAATATACGAAACCCCATAGCGCACACGACTGAAAAAGAAAATGGAGAAAAGCCTTAACAAAGACAATCCATGAAGCAATTAGTCCTTTAAGCTTGCTCGTTATCAATTACGGAAATCCAAAAATAATTGCAAGATTTCCCATGTTTCAATCAAGGCTTTTCTACCTAACCCTTCTCTCACTCAGCTTCATTCTTTTCAATTCTTTTCAAAATCACTCCCCTCTTCTCCGTCATCCCATATCAGAAGGCTAACCAAAATGTCGTACTTGCATTTCCTCCAAACCTACGATTCCCTAAGACAATTTAAACAAATTCAAACCCAGATGTTCAGAACGGGTCTTCTTGACAACAAAGATTTGTTAAATAAGTTCTTGGTCTTTTGCACACACTCAATTGTTGGAAACTTGGATTGTGCTGAGAAGGTTTTAATTTTATCAAAAACCCATATTTACTTATTTATAATGTGATGATTAAAGGTTATACTAAAAAATGGGTTTTTCAAGAATGCTATTTAATTGTTTGATAAATTGAGAATTGAGGGTGTGTGGCCCGATAATTACACATACCCTTTTGTTTTTAAGGCCGTTGGCCGCTTGGGAAAGGTTTCTGAAGTTATGAAGATTCATGGGTTTGCCATGAAAGGTGGGGTTGTGTTTGACTGTAATGTATGCAACTCACTCATGGATGCTTATGTTGAATTGGGTCTTGTTGGGTGTTTGGTGGAACTGTTTGATGAAATGCCTAAAAGAGATGTTGTTTCTTGGAATCTTTTGATTGCTAGGTATGTTAGGTGGAAGAGATATAGTGATGCAATTTTGGTTTTTAAGCGAATGCAGAGGGAGGCTGATTTGAGGCTTGAAGAAGCCACAGTGGTCAGCACTCTTGCAGCTTGTACAGCATTGAAGGATTTGGATCTTGGCAAGGAAATTCACGAGTATGTTGTCAACGAGCTTGGATTGACCACCATAATTGGCTGTTCATTGTTGGATATGTATTGTAAGTATGGTTGTTTGGATTTAGCTCGACTGATGTTTGAGGAGATTCCAATAAAATTGTCATTTGTTGGACTAGTATGGTCTCTGGGTATGTGAATTGTGGTTTGTTAGATGAAGCTATAGAGTTTGAAAGAGGCCCGGTTCGTGATATTGTGCTTTGGACAGCTATGATTAATGGGTATGTACGGTTCAATCGCTTTGATGAGGCACTGAGTCTGTTCCAGGAGATGCAAAAGAGGAGAATCAAGGCAGATAAACATATCGTGGTTGCTCTTCTCACTGGATGCTCTTAATTGGGAGCTCTTGAGCAAGGGAGATGGATACATGAATATCCAAATGAGAACAGAAAATGGATTGATACAGTTGTTGGGACAGCTCTTATAGAAATGTATGCTAAATGTGGATGCATAGATCAATCATTGGAGATGTTCTTTGGATTAAGAGAAAAAGATACTGCCTTATGGACTTCAATTATTTGTGGCCTTGCTATGAATGGAAAGACAGGCAAAGTGCTTGATCAATTCGACAAAATGGAAGAGGTTGGTGCTAAACCAGATGATATAACATTTATTGGTGTTTTAAGTGCCTGTAGTCATGGAGGATTGGTTAAAAAAGGCAGACAATACTTTTCTTTAATATTGAAAGTTTATCACTTTGAACCTAAGTTGGAACGTTATGGTTGTATGGTAGATCTCCCTGGTCGTGCTGGACTATTGGTTCAAGCGGCGGATTTGGTAGAGAAGATCCCAAACAAGAAAGATGAAGTCCTCATTCCCTTGTACAAGTCTTTGCTTAGTTCTTGCAGAACCAATGGCAATATCTAAATCGGTGAAAGGATGGTTCAAAAGCTTACCACAATTGAATCAAATGAGTCTAGTGTCCATACACACATTGCAAATATCTATGCATCGGTGGACAGATGGGAAGGTGTAATGAAGGTCAGGAGGAACATGAAAGCACTTGGGAGTCAAAAAATTCCCTGGTTGAAGTTTTATTGATGGCACTGTACACGAATTTCTGGTAGGAGATGCATCTCATCCGGAGATGACAGAAATTTCTTCTATGTTGAATAGATTGGTTAAACCATTGTTGGGTTTAAAAGAAAATGAACTGGTGATTGAAGATCCAGTTAAAATAGTTTTTTAATGAGTTAACCTTCGAATCATAAGTTCATGACTTCACACTGCAGCCTATGATGAGCATTTGGCAACCGAGCGTTCGAATAATGCAGAATAACTGAGGAAATAGAGAAAAGATCTAAGAAAAGGGCAAGTTTAGCTGAAACAAATTTCATGACTTCCCACTTTGATGAGCCAGATAATTTGGTAATGCATTCAAACGACGTTGTTTTGCTTCCTATTTTTTGATCTTGTAACTTGAAACTGCGGTAGACTATGAGCTTCCATGTAAAGCTATTCAATGCCATTGTTTTTTAATATGAGCTGGGTCATGCTTTTTCATGATCTCATATTCAAGATAGAACAGACGGTTCAAACTCTAAGCTGTCTTATCTTCATCGATGTAGGATGGAGATGAGGTGAGAAGCACACTCTTCACCCTGCGGAAATGCATAAAGATAAGTAAAACATCCTCAAGTCTTTTGTTCATTATTCTTCTTTTTGTGTGCTAAGCATATTGTTGATATGGTTGCTTGGAAAAAATAATCTCTATCAAATTGTAAATCATCAAAGAGACTTAGTTGGGATTGTTTGGGTCCCATCTAAAGCAATAAATATGCTTCTTAGCTCAGATATTCCTCTGCTTTCTAACAAACAACAGTAGACGGACAGACATTCTTCTCAGAAATAACTATCGCCCACCAAACACATGCTACAAAAAACCATCTTTCCACGCTACAGTATAAAAAATGCCAGATTCGTGAAGCATTTGATTAAAATATTAAACTCCAAATTTAATTCTGATTAAAAACATGACTCGCATTACGTCACAAGTCAAATAAGAATCCGCATGGATGACATAAACAAACATGTCATCTTCTTCACCACCTTCAAGAGTTGATGCAAATGTTTTATGTATATTTTTAACCTACAACATTCTGGGTCCGAAGAAAATCCCAGAAGCAGCCATTCACTGTTCACTGAACTCTCTCGTCCATGGATGAGTAATTAAATAGGTCAAGGTGCTTATGCTGCTGGAGCACAATCATAGCCATCATCATCATCATCATCATCACCCTCTAATGGTGCTGCAGGAGCAAAGTCACTGTCAGCATCATCATCATAAATATCCCCTTCCATGCTAGCTGCTGGTGCATAGTCATACCCGTCGTCGTCGTCGTCATCTCCATCTCCATGTCTCTTGTACCATGAGCCAATGACAACCTTTGAAATGAAAAAAGCCATTTTCACAATATTTGAAACTAAAAATGCTTAAGAAAATAAAAAGTGAGGACTTAAGATCCTCCTCCTGAGGAGACTAAAATGGGAGATGAGGAGAGAGGAGGGTCTTTGTGAGTCTTTGCTTTTGGGTTGGATGTGGATGTGGGAGATTTCTAGGAAGGTGATGCTTATATAAAGGAAGAAGAGAGTGTTAGACTCGTTTTGACACAAGAAAACCACGTGTGGAGTGTGGAGTTGAAGCTCAAGGGCGTGGGTGGCCTAATGCAGGAGCCATGTGGAGCTCCATGGTCTAGCCACATAGGAACCCCTGATGACAGTTCAGCACACACGTTGGTGCAAGTTCAGGGAAGAGGTTGGCATTTTATGGGCCTAAGAGAAGGCAAAGCATATGTTTGATGCTACATTTGTTGGGTCGTAGTTAGAAAAGTTTGATTTTTGTTTGATAGGCACCGAAAGGAATTAGTGGTGTCGAGATGGAAAGTAGTGGGGTCGCTTTGTCTCTGTCCTTTTCCTCTACAAATTCTAAGTTATTTTGGCCATGGTCAAACAGTAATTTAACCTTTTACGTGAAGGGACACTTTGCAATGGTACATAGGTGTCAATTAGTGGTAAAATCCTTCTAGGAGTAGTGCCATATGTTGAGCCTTAGATCAAACTCTGACTCTATAAAAGATTAAGGAAGGAGTTTATAAGGATGAGAACAAGAATCCCTATATTTTGTGTTGTTCAATTATCTTAGAAAATGCTCAATTATATTAGGAAATAAAGTCTTTCTTCTGCTGATGTAATAAAGAAAGGAAGACTGTAGGAAAACTATTTAGGGTCAACTTTTAGAATTAAATATCTTTGACTCAAATCTTCATTCTAGATTTTCAAGTTTCAAAACAATTTTCGAACTAATTTGACTTGAAATTTGGTAAAAAAATGAACCACCTACCAAAACCCTCTCATATTTGAACACTTTGAAAATTATTTTGTTCCCTTAATATGTTATATTAGACACAAGTCACAGTAGGAAACCTGGAAAATTAAACCCTTGCCATGTAAGAAATTTGGAGAAGAAGAAAAGAGAAGGGTAGGGTACATGTATCTTCTTTTCATCCTCCTCTTTCCCTTGGATCTTAAATTCATCCCTAATGAGACTAATTTTAAGAGCTACATGCCAAATGAACAGCATCTGGATTTCAAGTAATTAAGTTAAAACACCACCATGGAATTAAGTTTGCATGCAACTGTTCTAGTCTTAATTTTAGCTTAGAATATGAGACCACATTTTACAGACTTTATGTTCAAGATGACAACCTTGATTTGTCAGCGCTTACAATGGTTTTTGCTAGACAACATGCATAAGAGCCAAGACAAGATACATTGGAGCTACTTTGAATTCAATGGCTCTATTAGCATTCTTAGAGCCAGATAATCGACAAATTGGAATACTTTTTCACTTGATAAGGATTTGATGATGCTGGATTAGGTTTTGTATGTCTCATTACATCGTGGCAGCATGTTGAGCACACTTGTATAAAGCATTTGTCCTATAAAATTCCTCTCAAAAATCTGAGTGCTTTGCAAAGGAAAAGAGTAGGGTACCAAACCATATATTTTTTTAGCTATGTATTTCAAAATTATGCTTTGTATATTTATACTTTATTTGTTCCTCATCCGAATCCTTTGAACATTTATCCACACTATGCTCACATAAAATGTTCCGACCTGAAATTATGTTGAAAGTTCAAAATATTCCTTTTACTTTTGCTTAAATATTCATCTTAACCTTACTATTGTTCTTCGTAGATGTATTTATTGATGCAGTCCATTAATTATGACAGCCGGCCTTGAATCTAATCTCGCCTTCATTCATAACTATATTGTAGTTATATTGAAGCATTTTATGAGCAGCATATCTAAGAAAAAAATGAAGAATGATGAACAATTTTTGTGATTGTTGAATTTGGTGATCATGAAGAACAATATGTGATTGGACCAGAATGCATTTAGCACAGACCAAGTTAGAGAAAATGAAGAAGAATTGAAAACGAATCATAAAAAGAAGATCATTGAAGCAATAGCTTTATAAAATGTGGCATGATTAAGGCTGCAAAATTGCAGAAACTATAGGTTTATACAAAACTAAACAGTACTATTATTACTTTGATTGCTCATCTCCATTGGAAGAAAAGCACCCTATCTAATTTTATTATCATAGAATCATCTTCATTTTTTGGGAAAATACTTTATTATTGTATAACCATATATTGAAGATAGAAGTATTTTGTTAGCCACATATTTAAGTAAGAAGAAGAAGAAAATCATGTGTATTGGATTTGATGATCACTGAAGGAAAAAAGAAAGAATCATAATAAGAAGATCATTGAACAAATTGATTTAGCCAAAAATACTAAACCTTCACACAAAAAGGTACAACCTTAAAGTTAAATTTCTGTTTTTCTGCCATCTGCTTTCATCATAAAGCTTATCGAGCGAAGAATTATAAAATTTGTGACATCTTATATGATTAAGGTGGCAAAAGGGCATATGCTACCTTATATAACAAACTTAAGCTGTGTTATGTTGTTTTGCTAAAGTATTCTGCGTGCACTTCTATTTCATTGGACAATATTGGATTAATACCCACATTTTGAGTCCCTAGAAACAATCTTTTTGGTGTGTGGTTGTGCTAAAGAAATCGACAACCAAACACATTATAATTGTATTTTCATTAATAATTCTTATATAACACTTCATAAGCAGCCTTGCTGATCTCTCGTAAGAAAAGGGGACTTAACAGCAAAAGAAAAAAGCTTATACAAATAGTACTAGGAAACAAAAAGGTAAACTAGGAAAGGATTCAATATTTAGTTAATATGAATTATATTAGGGACCATAAAGGCTAAAATAGGCTTTTGAGGGCTCTGAAAACTAGGGTTTTTCAGGGCATGAAACAAATATTGCCGGTATGCTACATCCTTTCAAGCAGCTGGAGCATAATCACCATCATCGTCATCGTCATCGTCATCTCCATCACCTTCATCACCTTCCACTGATGCGGCGGGGGCATAGTCATCGTCACTATTATCATCATCATCACCATCTCCTTCGAGCAATACGATGGGGTCAGAAATATACCCATAATAATCGTTGGAGCTGAATTTCACTACTAGGTCATGAATCATTCTTCTCTTTTTGATGGTATAATATAATAGTTTAAGCAAAGGGAAGGAAGAAAAGGAGAGAGGGGCGGGTGGGAAGAGAGAATATTGGAGAAAATGCAGAAGTGGCTCTCTGGGGCACACTTTGAAGTATAGAGTGGAACTTATATAGACTAAGCTGAAGTTGTAGGACCTGCTCCTTGGTCTGAGCTAGCCTCGTGCATGGGGGTGGCATGAAGGTTTAGAAGTGTGTCTTGCACGTGACTTCTCACGCCAATGTGGCTGTCCACATGGCACATAGCGTAGGTGGACATGTCGAAAAGAATTTAACCCTTTGAGAACAATCTTTATTTGTATGGTGTTTGTTGCTTTGATGATCAAATGCTTAAAGCTATCTGTTGAGATTTTTATTCCTTGGGGGGAGCGTAGAACTTGGTAGAAAAGTACTCAGGCTACATTTGTACGTATAAGCATACACATACACATACACATATATTTTTATTATTATTATGTTTCGGATATATCAATGTAGTGTAGTGCACATGAAAGTGATAGAAATGCATGTGGTGCACGGTTTGGCACATGTTTTCTTAAGGTTGAAATTGTGGGGACTACTCTCTCTCTCTCTCTCCTTGTTAAAAATGTACATGAAGAGTAGCCATTGTAGACAAAACATCAAGAAAAGATTGTTCAGACAGCAACAGAATTGGCATTCAAAATCCAAATAGAGGAAGAAACAAAATGCAGATGATTGGGTAAAGAATATTCAAGTTGTAAGAGGAAAAGAGTAATATGTGACTCATGGAAGATCAATGATTCGGTATGCCATTTCAAACTGATTTTAAGACACAGATTAAGGGGTATCTATGACCTGGGTATCTATGACCTATTCATTGCGTGCTGCCCCATATCTAAAATCCTCTTTGCGCAAGCTGATTGGCTTGCCCAAGTTGGCTTTTCCATTAGAGATGCCGGCTCATTTACCAAGCTGCTTTACAGTTCAATCTAAGAGTTCAAGTTAGACATGAACCCGGCTTAAGAACTACCGGTTTCAGTCATGAAATTGATGGTTTCCAGTTTTTAATTTAGAGAAACTTGACCTGGACTTTAAGGGGCGGTTTCGATTTCGAATACTGTTCTAGAATCGCCAATTCCGATTAGGAAATTGCCGGTTCAGATTCTGATTCCAAACATCAGATGATCTCACTTTCGTTTCTTTAACTATAACAACCGTAAAAAAATAAAGATAAATATCTATTATTTGGTTCAAAAAAAAAGAAAGATAAAAAATATGATTAATTATTGATAAAATGAATTTAATTGGAAGCATATTTTGTCTTTTTCATTTATGAAATCCTTTATTTGATTCAAGTGTGCACATTTAAAATCTACTTTATTGTGGCCTATAAAAACTAATTTATTTATATGTAATAATTTTTTATGATAAATATTGATTGTCTCCATTAAATTTATAAAATAATTTATTTAAATTAGTTTTTGAAGTTTATATGTATTTTTATAATTGAATTTTAATGATTATATTAGATTCATCATTAATTTAAATAAGAAAATTTTTGCTTTTGTATTCAAACTAACAATAAGAGTTTTTTTTTTTTTAATATTTTTAATTTTTAATGTAGCTTATTTTACGGTCAATAAATTAAGAAATATACATATGTTTAAAAAAACTATTGATTTGAACTAAAAACTGTTGGTTCGAATATCCAATTCATGATTTTTTTTAAATGAGAAATCAGAGCCGAGTCTTTAAACATGATTCTAGTTCAGGTGGAGGATTATGCATCCCTGATAGAGAGTACACCTAAGGAGGGAGAGTATCCAAATTCGGATGAGATTAGCGAAGAGATTAAATTAACTTTCAAGGATATACTAGTAGGACAGTCCTCTAGGGATTATAACACTATGACGGAAGAGGAAATAGGATCTGAATCGGACTTTGAAGGTTTCTTAGAAGACAATGGTGTCTGAAAATTTGGTGGGTAAGATGCCCATCATCCCGGTGTCAAATGAAAAATTAAGAGAACGGTGGAATCCATAGAGGAACTCTTTAATAATTAAACTTTTGGGAAAGGACATTAGATATCAACTAATGAACACGAATATAAACACAATGTGGAAAAACGAACGGGCTATTGATCTGCTAGACATGGGCGGGGGATTTTTCTTAGTAAGATAAGCTATTCATTATGTGCAAAATTATTTTATTTTTTTTTAAATTGATATGATGATCTTTTATCAATTATTATACGATGATAACAACAACAATAATAATAACTATCTGAAACTTAATATCAACAATTGGAATCGGTCATTTAAAAGACAAATTATAAAAAATTTTAAAAAAAAGATGATTTAATTTGTGCGGATTCTCTTACGTTACTCATTGCTAACTAAAGCCATCTATTCATTTAAAACTTTAACTATTATGTCTTTATAGATAATTTGTATTCAATTTTTCAGCGATCCATCTTTATATTTTACTAAATCTTTTATATTTAAATTTTCGGTTTTCTTAACTAATACGTTTTTTAATTTTCTTTACATATACTCAAACCATCTTAGATAATGCTTTCACTTATTCATAATTGAATTAATTTTTAACTTATTATGAATTTTTTCATTTTTAATTTTATATTTTCTAGTTTTGCCACACATCCATATAAATATTTTCATTTCTACTATAACTATTTTTTGTTTTATTATTATTTAATAATCCAACACTCAATATCATATAATAATGTAGATTTTACCGCTATTTTATAGAACTTTCCCTTCAAACGCAGTGTTATCGTGCGATCGCAAAGAATTCTTCTCTATTTCATCCAACCCGCTTGAATCTTACAAATCACACTTCCATCTATAATACTATCATTTTGAATGATGAAACCAATATATTTAAAGCGTTTATTTTGTTGTATATCTTATCCCTCTGATCTAATTGGTTTTTATCATCCTGATAATTGTCGCTAAACTTATATTTCATATATTCAGTTTTTGACCTATTCAATTAAATTTTCTGAATTCCAATGTGATCATCAATAACTCTAATTTAATGATAATACTCTCTCTAATTTTATCAATTAATACTATATCACAAAAATCAAACACTATGGTATTTCACCTTAAATGATTTTTGTAATTTCGTCTATCACTGTTGTAAAAATAATAGAACTTAATGTAAAATCTTGATCGAGCCTAATGTTAACGCTAATACCCTCTTTAATTTCATCAACCAACACTATATTACAAAAATCATACACTATGATATTTCATTTTAAATAATTATTGTAATTTTGTCTATCACTATTATAAAAAGAATAACACTTAATGTAGAATATTAATCGAGCCTAATGCTAATAGAGAATATAATCGTTCAGATCTCCGTAAGTTTTTACATTGGTTATAACTCCCTCATACATATATATAATAAGATTAATGTATTTCAAGAAAATTCATTTTTTATCGGTACCCATCACAAAATATTTCTAAGAACTTTATCATATATTTTTTCTAAATCGATGAATACTATATATAAGTTTCTTTTTTGTATTCTATATGTCTCTATCAAATGTCTTAATAAGTCAATTGATTCCGTCATATATCTTCCTAACATAAATACAAATTAATTTTGAGACACTTATCTTTGATTTCAATCTATAATCTATCACTCTCTCTCATAGTTTTATGGTATGACTCATAAGTTTAATTTCTCTATAATTTAAGCAATTTTATATGTTTTCTTTATTTTTATATAATGATACGAGTGTAATTTTTCTCTATATTTAAGACATTCTCTTGATTTGTCAAATTTTATTGAAAATATCCGTTAACATTATTATACAAAATTTATCTAAATATTTCCATATTTCAATGGGGATGACATCGGTTCTAAGTTTTATTATTTTTCATTCTTTTTAAAACTTTTTCACTTCATGGGGATGAATTTTATATTTAAAATCTCTATAAATCTCTTTTTTGGGTATCTTGATATTTTCTATATTTATTATACTCTTAATATTAAAAAATTATCAAAACAGTTTTTCCAACACTTTTTTATATTCTTATTTCTTACAAGTTTACTATCGATCTCACTCTTAATACATGTAACACCATTTAGCTCTTTTCAATTTCTCTCCCTTAATTTAACAATTTTGTAGATTTCTTTTTCTTCATTTTTAGTCTCTAATTTCTTGTATAATTCATTATATATTTTACTCTTTGATTTGCGAATAAATTTTTTCACATCTTTTTTTGCACTTATGTATTTTTCATATATATCGCTACTACTATTACTTTTAAGATTTCTATAATATTCGTGTTTGATTTGGATAGCTGTTTGTATTTCTTTATTCTACCATCATGATTTCTTACCTATTAGGGCATGACATTTAGATACACCAAGAATCTCCCTACATATATTCTTAATATTAGTAGACATCTCTTTTCATATTGTTTTTGAATCATTATTGGTAGACAAATTTGTCATTTAAATTAATTTATCTCTAAAAATTATCACATTTTTCCCTGTTAGATTCCACCACTTAATTCTTAGGTTCATAAATGGACGACAATTTTTTTACCTTTTAGGCACATGTATATCTAAAACTAGGAGTCGATACTAAGTTATTATACTCTTTCCGATATAATTTTGCAATTCTTACAGATCATTCTATCATCTCTCCTAATGATAAAGAAATCTATTTGACTGGTATTAGACTCATACGTGCAACTCTTTTTTCTTAAAGAATGTATTCACAAGTATCAAATCAAATATTGTGACAAACTCTAAAATAATACATCTCGTTTCATTCTTACTACAAAATCCAAAGCTTTTATGTATGATTTCGAATCCTTCATTCATCTCTCCCAGATGCTCATTTAGATCTCCTCTAATAAATAACTCTCTCTACTATGTATGGCTTATGTAAATTTATCTAAATTTTCCTAAAATTATTTTTTTACTAGTTACATTTATACCTATTTGGAATGTCTACACACTGACTATATTAATTACATTTTCTCTATCTACTAATTTGACAAGTATAATTTTTTATCGTATCTCTACTACATCCTCTAATAGATCCTTATATACAAATCTCATTTTTAATTTTATTTTTACATGTGTATCAAAACTTATAGCTATCAAACTCTACTACTCTAACATTCTCCCCCACCCACTTAATTTCTTGAAAACACATGATATCAATATTTCGTCTATTTATTGTTTTTCCCATCTCTCCTAATTTATCGATCAAAGATCTTATATTTCAAGTAATTAGATAAATTCTATTTTTATGGACTAACTTATTTACTTACATTTTAGGATCCCTTGTTAACTTGTCACTGTACCTAAAATTCGATGTAGCGCATCGCTGAGGGGAAACACCCCAAAAGTTTTTCTATATTTGTCTCTCATATTTTCATTTAACAAAAGATTTTACGCTAACTATTGATCACCGCAACTCTATTCCTTTACCCAGCATTAGGACCAGTCGTAATGGAGTTTTTCAAATAATAATATATAAAATGAATTAAAAAATTTTAGAAAGAAAAATAAAATAAAATAAAATAAAGTAAAATAAAATAAAATAATATAATATAATATAATATAATATAATATAATATAATATATATAATATATATAATAATAAGGTGATAGATTTTATATTACATCTATATCGTTATAAATTTGAAATATTTTAAATTTTAATAACTTTAAATTTAATAGTAATAATAGTGGTAATAGTGAGATAGAAATAGTAATAACAATCACAATAATGATAATAATAATGATAATAGAATAATAAATATAACAATATTAAATAATATTACTAATAAAAGTGTTATTAATAATACTAATAACAATAATAATAATTTGTTATTAAGTTATCAATTGTTATATGATAAAAAAAAATTAAGTTACCATATTAAAAAATATGATATTAATTGAAAAAGATAAATTAAACCCAACTAAAATATATGGCATAAAATGACAATTTTAAAATCATGTAAATTTGGCGACGATGTGGAAAATTTTGGAAGGTTGAGCTGATGAATTATTTATTTATTTATTTATTTTGATTAATAATAAGATTTGAATTCAAATTTATTTTAAGAGAGAGAAATTTGTATCACTTGAATTAAAGCTGATACTTATTTATACTTCCTTTTTCATCGTCCCCGGTGGATTTATTGCAAATGGGCCTTAAAACTTCCCGAAAGTTCTAATCCAGCCCTGAAAGTAGGCCTCGTAATGGGCCTAACTAGCCTCACAGGCCCAAGAATGTGTGTGGCCGAAAGTCTCATTTGGTTCTTTCTCCAGAAGATGCACAAAAACAAAGCTAAGTAGGCGGTTCTTTCTCCGACCACATTTTCCGACCAAGCCCAGACCTCTCTATCACATTCCGACAAACCAAACCCTTTCTATCCCCAGAAGACTAGCCATTAAAACCAATTCAAAGTGGGTGTTAGATTTAGCTTAGTGGAACAAAGCCCCCCAAAATCAACGGATGACATGGAAAGATTAGTGGGTTTTTTGTACGAGGATCTTCCTCATCTGTTTGATGATCAACCGATTGATAGGACGGCGTATGATGATCGTGTGAAGTTCAGAGCCCAATTACTAAACATGATTCTATTGGTGGGTATCTGTTCAATATTGCCCTCTTGAAGAAATTATTCAGGCCTCTCTTTGACTTGCACTGTGTCAAAGAGGTTTGATTCTTTGATATCATCCTAGTTTACATGATTTTATTGGTGTTGTTGAGTTAAAAAATTCATCATGTGCTTATCAGTTACCCCTGAAATTGTGGCATATCAATTTTTTTTTTTCAATCTGATTACTTGGCTTTTTCTGTCTTACTGCATTATTGTTCTTTGGAGCACAATTTTGAAGTTGCTCAAAAAAGTGTTTAAGTTATTTATGGTCAAGTTTGATGTAATCTTGGAGTAAATTTTAGTTCCTTAGATGTGAAGTTCGAAGCTAGCTTGGTCCTTGTTTTTTAATGTTAGACTCTAGGATTGTAAGAGATCAATGCTGAACTTCAGTCCTGGGGAGAAATTTGAAAGAGTTGAAATTATTTTTTTCTTTTCTTTTTTCCTATTTCTTTTACGTAAAAAAGGAGTTAGTTTGAAATCCAATTTGATCATGAAGGGACACCCCTATGAGCATGGATGCTTGATATACACCAGAACCGAGGTTGATGGGCCAAATTTGATGGCTTGTTTGATTCTAGTGCTTTCTTAGATTGGTTAGATGCTATGGGGGAGATTTATTCAAGTTACTGATGTTCCCCTAAAAATCTACTAGCATTTCATACACTTCAGACCGGTGGTTAGCTAGAGTGCACAATCTTGCCGTTGATGAAAGTAGCAACATGAATGTGGTTTCAAATTCACTTCACAAAAGACAAGTTGGATCACAACCTAAGCTACAACTATGTCCATATACCCAGGAATTCAACTATGATTTGCATTTTCTGTTAGGTGGACCTTGATTTTATGATCATGATGTTGCTAGCTGTGGTACGAATAATGGTGTGTTTCTTAGTTTCTGGGCAAGGCCGTTGTGTTGAGACCTGCATGGTATAGGGACTTAGAGGCGTGTGTGAATCACAAAAGGTCCTTGTTAGTGTCTATCCATGGTCAAATTTCTGGTGGACTACTTCGATGATGTGGGCACATGTGCCATTTACAACAGCTTCTTGCACCCATTGAATCCCCTAACATGTGTATCTCCAGGTTGCTCTGTCTTTTTCATTGCTATATGATGAACTTTTTTTTTTTGGATTTATGTTCCTGCCTTCCTTATGGACATAGGCGACAGCCTCTGAAGTTCATCTTATGTTGCACATGTGTCCCACTAATGTTAACATACTTAATTCCACAATTAAACTGCAGGTAAGAAGGTACAACCCATTTATAGTGGTGGAAACTACAGGGGTCAAGCGGTCTGGATCAACGCACTTCAATGATGTGGCAGGGTAAGTTTCCTTCAAATATAGATCAGTTATTGATGCATGTGTGGTTGTTATCTAAGATGATTCTGCTTGCTTTTTGTCACCTTATAGGTATATATTTGGAAAAAACTCAACAAAGCAGAAAATAGCGATGACTACTCCTGTGCTCACTCAGGCATTTGAACACGACATGTCTAAAATATCCATCCAAATAGTCCTTCCATTAGAAAAAGATTTTGACAGGGTGAGCCTTTTGAATATCATAGTATCAGAAAATGGAAAAGTTAATATGGGCGTTTGATTTTGTATATCAAACAATGTATGTATCTTTACACGGCTTGCCAGAGCCTAGGCAAGAAGCAATTAATTTGCGGAAGGTGGAAGGAGGCATTGCAGCAATTGTAAAATTTAGTGGAAAGCCCACTGAGGAAATTGTTTGTGAAAAGGAGAAAGCATTGCGTGCTGCACTTGCCAGAGATGGTCTTAAACCTAAATTGGGTTGTCTGCTTGCTTGATACAATGATCCGGGAGAACATGGAGCTTTGTGATGGTATGATACTGTACTGCTATTTAGTTTTAATGTGAGTTTCTCATGCACTTTAACAAAATGATTATCTCAGCCCTCCCAAGACACTAACAATACCATTTTCTCACTTCGCTGTGTAACCCGGCATGACTTTTTTTTGCTACAACCATGTTTTCTGATTCAAGTACCTCTTTTTTTCCTTTTCCTTTTTATTTAAGGATTACCCTTTGGTTAATTAATTGTGTTTTACTGTTGTTGCATTGTAGAGGAATGAAGTATTGATATGGCTGGAGGAGTTCTCACTGGATTAAAATTAAACATGCCACCCTTGATTAGCATAGGCTTGTATTGATTCTCTCTCTCTACCTTTTGTTTTGGGTTTTGCTGATCTAGGTCATGTATGAATAAAACCACGGCTGTCATCTGATTGTAGTTGCTTGTTTTTGAGACCTTTATCTAACATCGTTTAACTTGTAGTGTGCTGTGCTCACATGAATTCGTTGGCATCTAAATCCTTTGGTCTGGGTGTTTGGATTATTATTCTCTTTAGTCGGGGTAGAAAGAGATTGTTGCAGGTGAATGAACACTTCAGTTTCGAGTGGTGTTATTCATGTGAGAAAAACGTTATGGAGCTCCTGATTGTGCCTAACGTCAACTTGATTTGTGTCTTATATGATTTGGTCATATGACCGCCCAATCCAGGCCTTGATGTTTGTCCTAAGTTTTATGTTCGAGGTTTGAAGCTCCCTTCAGATGATAATGATATGGTCTTCCATGTTGTTTGTGACTAGTATAAATAAGCTTTAAATTCAATATTTTGCAACTAAAAACTATCATAAGAATTACTATCATTATTATGGTAATAATTTTTATATTAAAAATATTACTTAATTTTAATTAATTTTAATGTTATTAGAATATATATTTATCAAAATCAAATCAGATTTGATTTTGAAAATATTTTATTTTATTTTATTTTTATATTTCTATATTTGAAATATTATATTTTCATATTTGTAATAATTTATTTTTTTATATAAATTTAATTTATTGTAATAATTCGTTGAAAATAATGAAACATTATGTTTAATATTATTATATTGCTTCTAATATTTTCAATATGATATTAAAATCATACTTATATATCTTTTATTATAATATCACAACTATGTTCATATATATTCTTAATATGATATCAGAATTTTATTTTAAAAAAAAGTTACTTTACGCACCTGCACGCTCCTTGCAGCCAAAGCCAAATCAACAAGAGCCAAGAGCCAGATCCTTGGAGTCTCCATTATTCACAAGAGAGTGGGAAGGGATATCTACAAATCTCTTGAAGATAAGGTCCAAGTTAAACTTGTCAACTGGAAGATGAATCTCTTGAACACAGAGGGCAGAGTCACTTCATCAAGTCAGTCATCTCTTCGATCCCAATCCACAACATGCAAACTTCCTGGCTGTCTGAAGGTACTTGCAAGTTTCTAGATAAGTTTAAGAGTGGTTTTCTTTGGGAAGATCTTCCTAGTAGAAGAAAAATCCACTTAACTAGCTGGGAGTGAGCCTGCAATTCAACAATTGATAGAGGCCTGGGATTGAGGACTAGCATAAGAAACAATATTGTCCTGCTCTCTAAGCTAGTTTGGAGAATTTCTCAAAATGATAAGACTCTTTGAAGTCAGGTCCTTCGCAGCAAATATTTGCAGAAAGAAAACTTTCTTCAGCATAATCTCAAGCCCTCCTACTCCAATGTTTGGAGAGGTATTGCCAGAAGCAAAGCCAGGGCATCAAATGGAGAATATGTGACTGCTCAAATATAAACTTCTGGTATGATCTCTGGGTGGGAAAAGAAAAGTTAGCTCATTAGGCTCTCATCCCGCAAAACCAAATCCCCAATGACACCAAGCTTAAATGCTACCTGTAGAAAGACCAAATCCCCAATGACACCAAGCTTAAATGCTACCTGTAGAATGGAAACAACTGAAACTTAGAAGAGCTTAGGAAAGTCCTTCCCCACCAAAAAATAGAAGAGATCAGAGTAACAATTTCCTCACCTCTAATCTTCACAAAGACACTTTCTATTAGAAAAAGTCTGCTGATGGCACTTTCTCAGTCAATTCAACTTATTACCTTCTCCAAAAAGTCAACTCTAATCAAAGAAGTCAGGATTCCTCTTGGAAATGGATTTGGAGAATCTCTTACCCAGAGAGAATTAAATTCTTCATCTGGCTTGTTGGCAAAGGGAAAATCCTAACCAATCTGGAGAGAACCAGAAGAAGAATATCTTCTGATTCTCTGTGCCCCATTTGTAAAAACTCATATGAGTCAACCCTCCATCTTCTGAGAGACTATCGTTGGAGTAGAGAAGTCTGATTGCTCCCATCAACCAAAGAACTCCCAAATTTAACTCTACCTCCACCTTGGATCGGTTGTTCCTCAATTGTAATAAGTTGCCCAATCAACCCCTCTAGACAATGACTTTTTCAACAACTATCTGGTACATATGGAAAGCTCGTTGCAATTTCATCTTTGATCAAACTCCTATTAATGCTCATCACACTACTTCATCAGTTAGAAGACTTGTTGATAACATGGTTGTTGCTTTGAAGGACAATAACACTACCCTCCCTAAGCAAATCAAGATGGTTTCCTGAACCCCTCATCCCACAAATATGTATAAGCTTAACATCGACGACTCAGTCAACCTCAACTTTCAGCAAGCGTGCAGGAGGTATCATAAGGAATTCAAAAGGCAAATGGGTCATTAGTTTTACAGTCAATGTTTGCATCTCAGACAGTTTGATGGTGGAATTTTGGGGTCTCAGAGAAGGTCTCAAGCTTGTCGACAACCGTAATATCAGGAGTTTGATCATCGAATCTGACTCTCTAACTTTAGTCACGCTGCTCAACAAAGGTGTCGACATGCATCATCCTCTCTTCCCAGCTATTAAAGATTGCACTCAACTCATCAGCAAGATTGGAGCCCCCCTTTGATTCACATGTACAAAGAAGGAAACAAATGTGCTGACCACCTTGTCAATCTTGGACACTCTCATCCTGTAGGTCTACATGTCCTTGATGAACCCCCAGACAGCATCTCAAAGCTTCTGCATGAAGAATCAATGGACAGTTGGTTTAGTAGAATATGGTGTTAGGTCAACTAAGTTCTCAAGTTCGACTTACAGTTTGGGTATGGAAAAAATTACGTTGAGAGGGTAACTCCTTAAATAGGTCAGTGCATATTCTAAATCGAATTAATCGAAATATGACTCCGGATATCGATTAGTATAGTACCAAAAAAAAAACAAAGCTTCTGCATGAAAACGAAAGAGGCTTGATTTCTTTAAGGAGATAAGCATTTTTGCTTTGTTTTGTTTTGAGCTTGTCCTCCTGTTTTGGGCCTTTTGGACCTCTTCAAAAAAAAAAAAAAAAAAGGGAGCCAGATCCTTGGTCTGGTTAATTGAGCCAGATCCTTGGTTGGAGCCGAGAGCCATCGCCAGGGTTGCAAAAACTCCCGTGTAAGACACAAATATAGAATCTATGTCGATATTATTATTGCAATTTAATTAACCTAACCTTGAGCTCACCATATGATTTCATTGCAATTTAATATATGATAAATAATAATTATCCTAAGAAAAAGATGGGTTTTATACTATAATTTTTTTTTTCCATTTTGTGATATCAGGTTTTGTACTATAATATATTTAACCAAGAGAACAGAAGCTTGTCAAGCTTGGAACACCCTGTTTGACCCGCATTCGATTCTAAGACTCTGAAATTTCTTGGTCTATTGGATTTGGAACAAGATACCCAATGAATATTTGGTGGATTTCTTTGAGTCTTTTTCCGTAAAAAAGCAAAAAGAAAGATATCTAAAAATTCACTTAATTGTTTTTTTATGCAAATTCTACTGTATTAAGGGACTCCTCCGTCCGAACACAAGGAGACGTCGTAACTATGATAACCACCCTTCGCCTTGTCTCAATTATTTTCTCTTAACCGAAAAGGCATAAAGCATCCTGCCTTCTAGAGATGAGAGAGAGAGAGAGAGGAGGGCTGGCTAGCAACCTCGATAAAAAAGCCGATTGATTTTCTTTCGGGAACCAACTGCTTACAAGACCGTAAAGTCAAATACTCGAGGCCGGTCTACGCCGCCTTCACTATCTCTCTCTCTCTCTCTCTCTCTCTAAAAACGCGTTGCCTGCGCCATTCAATTCAAATGGATGGTTCCCCACCACGTCCTCGCCAACCCATATATATGAAGTGAAAAAACCATCTTACATTTGCCCCTCCTAGAGTCAGATCCAAAATTTTTTTACACTTCCTGAATTTTGTTCTTCGTTTAGGCTTGTTGCGATAATTTAGCGATTCCTCTTCAGTTTCGCTTTCGAGGTCAGATTTTTCTATCTGGGTTTTGTTTCCCATTAGTGTTTATTTGTATTTTGATTTTCATTTGGGTCTACTTGCATAAGCCACCCCTTATGATTCATAACAAACTGGGATCAGAAGATTTTCAATCTGGGTTTTGCTCATCTGTTGATTCTCTGTATTTATTTCTGTTAATCAATGGAACATTAGTGTTTTGATTAGTTTTCTCATATAGGTCTCTTGTATAAGGTTTGATTTTGTTTTAGGAGTTTATTCTTTTTATGCATTACTAGTTGTTGATGATCTATGTTTTTTGGATCTTATTAAGTGCCTATATTTTCCACATTCTCAATTCAGTGTCGCACAGATCTCGTGGAGATCTATTGGCAGATTATGTTTGAGAAAAATTGTACCACTATGGTTGATTCTGAAAATAGCTTTTCTTACTTTTAGAGATTGAAATATTCGGAAGGTTTCAACTAACTTGGTATGGTCGATTGGCATAGAACCAAAGAAATCGGATCAGATCTAGCTTTTAGCAAGATTTTGTGTCTGGCGGAACGGCCCTTAACTGTGTGGCTTAATCACTTTATGAGAGGGGTAACATGATTTGTAGGGTTTCAACGTATAGAATTTTCATCTATGAACCAAGGACACAAACACAGGGCATGCCATAGACACATAAAGCACAAAAAAAAAAGTTACAAATATTCTATACAAATGCAAGTGTCACAAAATGTTGTATGTTGTTGTGATACACAACTTTGTCACTTTGAGAAGTGTCAATACAACTAGATCCTCATACTCCATCCTTGCATTTTTTTACCATGTTGCCACATTTTATCTGACCTATTTTTCATTTTTGATTCGTCAATAGGATAAAATGGCAGAAGCGAAACATGATGCCCCCTTGATTACTCCATCTTCTTCTCAGAGCCTTCCAGATTTCAAGAAGTCCATCAAACTCAAATATGTAAAACTTGGATATCATTATCTCATTACTCATGGAATGTACCTCATCCTTTCTCCTGTCATGGTCGCCATTGCTGCAAATCTGTCAACATTCTCATTGCAAGATCTTCATGATATTCGGGAGAATCTTCAATACAACCTTATTTCTGTGATAATCTTGTCGGCCCTCCTTGTTTTCCTTGCTACTGTTTATTTTCTTACTCGTCCTCGCCCTGTTTATCTTGTGGACTTTTCATGCTACAAACCAGATGCAGCAAGGAAATGTACAAAAAAAATTTTTATGGATCAATCTCAGATGACCGGTGTATTTTCTGAGGAGAGTCTGGCTTTCCAAAAAAAGATTCTTGAGAGATCTGGTCTTGGGGAGGATACTTACCTTCCTGAGGCTGTACTAAACATCCCCCCAAACCCATCAATGCATGAAGCTAGGAGAGAAGCTGAGCTTGTGATGTTTGGTGCCATTGACGAACTCTTGGCCAAAACCTCCATGAAGCCTAAGGACATAGGTATCTTGATTGTCAATTGCAGTTTGTTCAATCCAACCCCATCACTTTCTGCTATGATCATCAACCATTTCAAGCTCCGTGGTAATATACAAAGCTATAATTTGGGTGGAATGGGTTGTAGTGCTGGTTTAATCTCCATAGCCCTTGCTCAAGATCTTCTTCAGGTTTATCCCAATTCGTATGCTTTAGTTATCAGCATGGAGAACATCACCTTGAATTGGTACTTTGGGAATGATAGATCAATGCTTATCTCAAATTGCTTATTCCGGATGGGAGGTGCTGCAATACTCCTTTCAAACAAAAGATCTGAGAGGAGAAGATCCAAGTATCAATTGTTGCATGCAGTTCGAACCCACAAGGGTTCTGATGATAAGTGCTTTGCCTGTGTTACCCAAAGGGAAGACACTGATGGGAGGGTTGGTGTTTCCTTGTCGAAGGAGCTCATGGGGGTAGCAGGTGATGCTCTGAAGACTAATATCACTACCTTGGGTCCTCTTATTTTGCCGTTGTCAGAACAGTTGCTCTTCTTTGCTACATTGATTGGGAGGAAGCTTTTTAAAATGAAGATCAAGCCTTACATTCCAGACTTTACACTTGCTTTTGAGCACATTTGCATTCATGCTGGAGGAAGAGCTGTTGTGGATGCAATAGAGAAGAATTTGCAGTTGACTGAGAGGCATTGTGAGCCCTCGAGGATGACACTTTACCGATTTGGCAATACCTCAAGTAGTTCCATTTGGTATGAATTGGCTTATACGGAGGCCAAAGGGCGGGTTAGAAAGGGAGATAGGACATGGCAGATTGGATTTGGGTCCGGATTTAAGTGCAACAGTGCTGTGTGGAAAGCTCTGAGGACAATAAACCCCACAAAGGAGAAGAACCCTTGGATGGATGAGATCGATCAATTCCCAGTTGATGTACCAACAGTGGCAACCATTGGATAGTTCTTTGGATGGTAAGAATTTCCAATTTGAACATCCCTTTTGGCTTCTATGGAGGAGGATTTTAGGTGTCGAGGATTTTTTTGCCTTTATGCAGATGCACAGATGGAACTAGTAGTGTCAAATTTGCTGAGAGATGCTATTGATTTGTTTCAGGGGTTATGAGTTTAGATAATTCCTAATTGAAATGGGGATATTAATAATTGTTGTTTGGAACAGGTTTTACACTAAGAATTGGATGAATTATTTGTATTCAGCAACAGCATACGGCAATCTGCTAATCTATTTGGACCTCTTCTTGCACACAATATTATGTGCTGCTTCCATTACCGGCGGTTTTGATTTTTCAGAATAAGAAGCATGCGGAAGAAGCATGCGGGGTTTAACATTTTTCGTTTTTGGATGTGGGATACTCTTCTATTCAGAGTTGTATTATGCTACATTGTTAAGCAAGATGCAAACATATTATGGTTCCCATCCCAGATCATTTGCTTATGCAAATAGATATTCTTTAATATTTTGTGTCGTAATTTTCTCCCCCTTCTTTGGGTGGAATGGATATGAGCCCTACAATTAGGGATTCCTCCTCCTCTACCATAAAATCCCTCAAACCACTAATGCTAGCAGAATGTGGTCAAATTTTACTACTATTTCAAGAGTTTATAGGGCTAAACTGAATTAGCTGATTTTGTAAGAAGATATTAAAAAAGGTGGGGACTGAAGAATTGTCCTTCATTTTCCCTCAAATTCAGGCATCACCAGGTACATGGTAGATGTCATCCTTACAGAGGAAGGTTACATTTGCATAGTACTGATTTCATATGTATCCTCGTTTCACATATCATTCAAAAGCTATAAGAGTGAGTTCCTTGCTCATCTCTTTTCCTCAGAAGGAAAACCTCTGCCAAGTTTACCCTGCACACGAGGACCGGAGATATCTAACAAGTCATACAATTCATATTATCATGTTTAATGGAAGTAACATTGGATACATTAAATTTATACCACGATTTATATTAATATATTTTGAACAACTTTTCGTCAAATATTTATTCAAATTGATTAAAACATACAAATAATTTGATTAAAAATTAATATAATAGATGCTTGTGTATGATGGTACCGGATTTGCTTCATTTGATCTATAATTAATTTAATCTATATAATGTTATTCCGAGATAAAAACAACAAGAGATAATGTACCTGTGCTGGCATTATGCTCATTGGGAGAATTTATGACCAAGTCTCCCCCCCTTTCAACAAGGTTAACCAGTAAAAACTCATGAAAACATAAAACCATAAGACCAACTCTCGCCTACACTAAAAGGTGGAAAAAAATGACGAGTAAAAACTACCTCATTGTCTGACAATCAATTTTGCACCAAAAAAGACAATTTCTCAGTTCTTAAGGTTTTGAGCTAAATGCACCGAGAACAGATGTTTAAAAAGTATCATATTAAGTCTACAAGTATTGCACAACATAATATCAAAAATAATAAAAGACAAAGCGCCTGAGCAATTCAAATTTCCAAGCAACACCAGGGCACATGCACATTAATTGAAGTCCACTTCTATTCAAGAGACAAATCATGTCAGCACATGATAAAACCTAACTCCACAACTAAAGCATCGAGGACAATTACCTAAAAGGTTCAAATAATACAAACAGTTACAGTCTCCGAAAAAGGAGGGCGACCCCACAAAGAAAGTTAGCTATTGCAGGCAACCATGCCCAGTGGGAAACTACTCTTTGGTAGACTTGTTGATGAGTGACTTGTGAATGTGAGGAATCACCCCTCCCCCAGCTATTGTGCCTTTGATCAGGGTGTCGAGTTCTTCATCACCTCGAATGGCAAGCTGCAAATGCCTGGGAGTAATACGTTTCACCTTTAAATCTTTGCTTGCATTTCCAGCCAGTTCCAATACCTCTGCAGTCAAATATTCCAAGATGGCTGCAGTGTACACTGCTGCAGTGGCTCCTACTCTCCCATGTGCTGTGGTCCTCAACTTCAATAGACGGTGGATACGGCCCACGGGGAACTGCAGTTTCCATAGATGATAATCAGATGACCATAGGGTAAATATAAGCTATGCCTTTGCTCAGGTGCTATCATCTTGGTTATGTTACTACGCTTCCACAAGCAAACTAACAGAAAGCCATCATCATAAATCATTCGGAAGATATAAAAGGTCTTGCATTCTGCTCTATGCACTACATTTTTGTGAATGTGGCTGGCAGTGATTATTTGTTTTTTGTAGCTTTAGGTTCAGGCTTCAATCCTTAGTGCATTGAGATTAACATCCTTCCATGTCAGGAACTTTTGTATGGTCATCTAATATCTTTTACAATGCAAGCCAGCTCCCACTCTATTTTTCCAAAGGAAACATTTATTTTGGTTGATGAGTGGATAGATAGTGTAAGGACATTGCTGTTAAATATAAGGTTCCACAGGTAAAGAAAACAGTACACATGATATTCGAATAGCTTATTTGATGGTAAAGAAGATCTCATTTAATAATTAAATACTCATTGTAATATATGTATAACAAACCTGATGTGTGCATGCATGTGTGTGTGCGTGCGTACATATACACGTATAAAAAACCTAAGTCACTGTAAGTCATGCCACAGTCCAATAAACTTAGCACTAGATAAAACAATAATTATACAAGCGGACAAGGTAAAAGTGTGTCCTTGCAATAGCAACTCACTATGACTTCACTCATGAGATTATCTGATAATGGCCCCACTGTTGTTGAAACAAAGAATAAAAAGGATTTAATAATAAATTATAAACATAATCACAAGAATGAATTTCACGGGGGAACAAATTGGCTACATCGGGTAAGTAGTGATACAGCAGTGTCTAGGTATTATAAATATCACTGTCCTTTGTAAATACATTTTAATAACAATCACAGACATAAACAAGCCATCCAAGATCGCCACCTGTTTTCACAACTAAATCTGATATTTTACGAGATGTAACACATAATGAGATTCCAATAGCATAACAGACCAAATGCCCTTTAAACTATATTACACACCAAACTTCTTACTTGACAGGAAGCACATACACCACAGTAGCACACCCATACAGAGACATGCACAGAAAAGCACCAAAAGGATGCAATCTTACATACCAAACTTCATTAATACTAGCAAAGATTAACATGCAAACAAAAGTACTTTGCACTTTCCTATTTCCATAGTCTCTCTCTCTCTCTCTCTCTCTCTCTCCCCCCAAACATATTTTCTAGTTCCACAATTCACAATGACTTCATAATACAATATCACTTGTGTAGTAGTACAGAATCTACTTATATGTTTATATCTCAGCAGTGATCTATTGTATTTGCATTGACAAGTTGGTAGATATCAATTATATAATACTTGCCACGATATTCCAAAACCTCAACTCCTACAAACTTTCCCTTATCTTTTTTAGGTTCATTGCCACATAGAAAATAAGCCAGGAGCACTTTCCACACTCATCTTGTATAACACAAACAAGCTAGATGGCATTCAACCACATATCTATGGAAAACGGAAATCTCTCCAAATTCTCAAACAGCTTCAAGGGCTTAGAATCAGAAGCTTCTGCAAACATATCTCCTTTTATTCTTGTCCACAGTATCATACCATCAAAGGGGGTCTAAAGATATGAGATCTCCCTAATTTAACACACCAACCACACACATTGCACACCCCAAGAACTGGCTTTCCGATTTCCGACTTACAAGTTAAAAGACATACATACATATGTATATATATGAATGTGTGTGTGTGTGTGTATCACAAATTATGATAATTTCATTGTTTTCCCTAATTTTTCCATTGAGGAAACTTACTGTACCTTACTTTGACAATCACTTGTGCTACATTTGACAATTCATTCTAGGTGAGGCATCGAAGTATCTCAGTTGGAATTTACAACACCAAAGACAATGATATGCCAGTGACTTAACTTGTCTGCTATTACTCCCACAAAGTTTCCCTTCCCTCTGAAGTTAACCAAAATTCAAAATTCTACAAAACCCTTCTAATAAATCTTCTCCCATCATCATAAAATCCAACTAAAGAGACAAGATCGCATGTTTCTGATACCCTTTCAGAATTTCCGTCAATATTAAAACAAATGCTTAAATTCTCGACCTAATCACAGATTTCCCCCAGTCACAATTCAAAATCCTGCAAAAACCCACAAAAACCTTCTGCACAAATCTACTTTCATTCTCATATGATCCAATCAAGCACACAAGATCCATTTTTCAAACACCCATAAGTTCACAAAAGACTTTTCAAACACCCAAAAGTTCACAAAAGACTAAGTCAATTTACTCACGAAATTAGCAAAATTCCAAAAACCCTATTCAATTTCCTAATAGTAAAAGTCCTTACATTAGAAAAAAGAAAAAAAAAAATCATAAACCACAATCGAATAACTTAAACTAGACAAAACCTTCTAGTCAAAAAGCGTTCAAAATCAAGGTAAACGTGTGAGACAAGTAAAGAAATCAAATTTCTACGACAAAATAACCAAATCTACAGAAAAATAAATAATCTCAAAGAACGGCACGCAAGAACAGACACTAATAACAGAGAAAAAAAAAGAGAGAGAGAGAAGACAAAAGCAAGATCTAGGGAGAGAGAGACCTGAAGACCGGCGCGAGAAGAACGAGAGATGGGTTTCTTCTTGTCCTTGTCCTTGTTGGCAGCCGAGGACGATTTCCCCATTATTAATCCCTTTGCGCCTTTTCCCGACATCTTTTCCCGCCCAAAATATCTCGACCTCACCCACCTGAGACTGGGATTCTTCCGAAGACGAAAAAGGTATCGAAACGAGCAAACGAGCAAACGAGCAAACGAGCAAACGAGCAAACGAGCAAACGAGCGAGCGGGCGAGAGAGGTCGAGGATCGCCCCTCGGTAGGCCCCGATGGCTTTGTATTTATTGGAGCTTTGTCAAATCACGTTACTAGCCCTCAGCATTCTCTAATCGTCAAAACTGCCACTACACAATATGGGCTTCATATTGATATCTACTTGGAGGCCCAGGGTTCAGCCCACAAGAGAAGGGCGGGGGGATTCTCTTGTTTTGTTTGGGAGGCCTTCTGGAAAAGCGGCGGCAGGGGAATTCTCTGATATCAAACAGAATAAAACCAATACAATTACATAAAGTGATTACAGGTTTTATAAATATAACGAAAATAAAACAAAATTTTGGGGGAGAGAAATTTCAGTCCATATGAAAATTTTACATCTGCACAACCTATCCAAGGTAATAATTAATATAAAAGATAAATAATCCAAAAAAAAGAGTGTAGGTCAATACAGACGGAATCTTAACAAGCACCCCTTTTCTTATCATCATACCATCCACACTGAATAATAGGTACTCCAAAAGTTCCTTTTAAAAAAAAACAAAAACAAAAAAGGTAGGTAAATAGAAATTGTACAAAATTTTGGTCCGGTTGAACATGACGGTCTATGACAATTGAGTGAGAAATCTATTTCTAAGGGAACAGAGGCTTTCATATGCTAAGGGAAAGAGAACTGGTGCACCATTACTACACTTGGCTTGGGTCCTTTATAGATCAGGCAGTTGTTGCCTCTTCCTTCTCTTTGGACTTCCCATCATCAGCAATATGTAAACCCTCAATTTTCCGAGAGACTTCTTCTGTTGCCGATACCTTGACCTTCCCACTCATCCCATTTGCCATGTGGGACTCGTCCTCGTGTTCAGGGCCAGTCTGCCATATTCTTATTGTGCCATCCTCGGATCCAGAGGCATATGATTCACCTCCAGGTGAGAAGCGGACACAGTGGACAGGACCATGGTGACCTTTGTTACATGCTGCACTCGAAGATGACACAGTTCGTATTATTTACAATTCATTGAACAAGATAGAAGTTTTAGCAAAAACTGATTTAAGCATTAAAACAAAGACTGAATCAATCTGCAAAGGAACATGTACCGATCTCTTCACCAGTGTGGAAATCAAACAAACGAACCCACATATCTTCTCCCCCAGCAATGAACTTGTTCCCATATTTAGGCTCTAATGAAGCAGATTCTACCGTGCAAGGCATGTTGAAGCTTTTTACTAATCCAAAGCTAAAACACCAGCGATAAGATATTGTAAGATAAGCAGTCATTCCGACTTAACACAAACTAATGAAAATTACTTACTGATTTGCATCCCAGAACTTCACTGTAGACCCATCTGCAGTTGTAATGTAACGGCCATCCTGACTCACTTCAGCGCTCGTCACAGATGACTTCGTCTCAAGTGCTTGGACCATCTTCCCACTTCTGATATCCCATAATCTGTAAACTCAGTTGTATAAGTAAGGTTAGCAAAAAGCTTTTTTATTTTTGGATAGTAAAGTCATGAAACTGGGGGTAGTCAGGATGTGAACCCTCGCATGCCACTGCCACACAAACATGCAAAGCATGATCTAGCGGAAATGAATATAATATCTTGTCCACCTCAAGTTTAAACTGTAGAGTTAACAAGGAACATAGCATACAAATATTGAATTTTTCATGAGAGATTTGTAAACAAATCAAAATGTGAATAACTTCATATTCACATAGCCATTCCAAAACTCTGTACCCTTCTGAAACCACAAACTGAATTACAATAATAAAACTAATGCTTTTTTATTTTTTTGGTTTAATATAGGGTTAACACCTTTGGAATACAAAGCATGACTTAGCTTGAATAAGAGGGGCAGAGGGAAGGGGGGCAGCTATTTGGAGTTTAACCCCTGGCGATTGCTGGGGAAAACTGCCTCATACTACTTGAGCAGACAACCAACAATACACCTTGGATCCTCTGAGTAACAGTTAAAACCATCCATGGACAGAAAGATTTAAGTAGTAAAATTTTTAGCAAACAATCATGTAATGGATATTTCAGAGCAACAACGCACGATAGCTCAACATAAGTATTTCTACAACTGTATACCTGACGCCTCCCATATCGGTACAAGAGCTTAATATGGTCTGATCACTGTGAAGCCATGCAACTGTTCTAACAGTGCCAGGAGATTTGTCTACTTCCCTTGGAGGTGCATCTGGACAATTCAAATCATAGATCCGAAGAATTTTCTCTACTCCCCCAGTAAGAAGAAGATGAGTATCCTGTAGTTTAATCAACAAAATTACAAACATTCCTAAAACTCCTATGGTTGACTCTCCAATTTTTCCTCTAGAACAGAATTAATAATAAGAAAAAAGTTAACAATATCCACGTGTTATTTATTTATTTATGTATTAATAGAAAAAAAAGAATTACATTAAAAGAAGGAAACAATGTACAAAAACTTTTAAGGACAAAAATTCCTTGAAAGAGACAAGAAAAACAAAAGCAAAAAGGAAAACAAAGGGCTAAGACACAACTACTCCTCAATCTCTCTTCAACTCTTCTAAGGTATACCCCCTTATAAATTCCACAAGCGTGAGACCACAAAGAAGTGAAAAAATAATTTTATCCCATGAAAGAGATGATTCAGTTGTCGGATTTTTGAATTATCTCATCATTTCTCAAAGAATATCATGTTTTATATCCATGTGTTATGTTGACCTTCTGTGGCATATCAGCATGATTTCCGGTTTCCATATGTTATATTGAAATTCAATGAAGGCATTTTGGCACCAATTGCTAATACCAATGTTTACTAGTGCCAATATTAAGAGAGAAGCCATAATGTAGCAAGGTGATGAACAAGTCATCAATACTCCCTTTAGCTACAAGCCCATAGTCTCTCTTATCCACATATTTGCATAATCTAGCTGCCTTAAATGATGTAACAAGACCAAAGAAACCAACACAAGGGTTTTCAATCTACCTCTGAAAAAGCACAGGCCCGAACTATGTGTTTGTGCTCAAAAGAGTGCAGCTCATCCCCAGTTAAGGCATCCCATATCTTCCTGAAAGTTATTCAGGGAAACCCAAGAAAAGGTGTTAGACTGCATGAAAGCAGGATATCGCAAGAACTAAATGAACTCTATGCCTAAAGAACAATATTTTTAAGAGATTAACTAGAGTATAGCAGGTAAAAATTACAATGCATCACACTGATGACCCATTCAACAGTCAGAAGACCAAATATCCCATTGTCTAAGCTACATCAAATAGGACATAACATCAATTAAACAAAGTAATGAATCCCAACTACTATTACTGGTAAGATACTTTTATTGCAACCTTGTAAAATAAAGAATCAAGCAAAACAAAGTTGCCAGCAAGGTCCAAAGTAGGAGATAGTTAAATCAAATGCAAACCAATCATAAGCACTAGTAGTAATAGCTGCATGGAATAATAGCAAGGGGGGAATCCGAGGTACATTTAGGAACTATAAAGACCCAACTTCATTATATGGTGAGAAGACTTGATGATTTACTTAAAATAATTAAATGAACAAGATGAAGAAAAGAAGCAGCACACAAATTGCTAACTGCATTTTACTAATTCAAACACCTAAGAAATCTCATCTTTCTCCACGTGCAAATCAACAAAATTGTGGTTATCTACGATTAGATTCTTACAAACAATAATCAATAATGGGCGTTAAGTATCTTATTCTCAAGTTAGTTCATTATGCATGCATTCAAAAACACAAGGTATACCATGGAGATGAGGGTTTCCTCCTTCGTATCTGTCTCTCTAATTTATCTGTGTTAGCACTCTGAAAGAGACAACAGTGCAAATATCACCCAACTCTCCCTTACATTAGAAATGCCAGTTATTTTTCAAGTTAGTGTAATCATTAGGATAGTAACCTCTCCTGATCATGCTTACTTGTTTGGTATAAATGAGAAGGGTAATAATTGCGAAGGCTAATTTTGAGTCCAAACATCATTAGAGAAATTTTAACCTACCATATCAAAGCATTAAGCTTCTCTAACATTTAATACAATTGATTGCCAGCCAAGGGAAATATAATCTACTCACAAGCCAGCACAAAGCTCATTCCCGCTCTAGGCGTCCCCACACAGTCAAGTCACTTTCGAAGATAGATCCACATATGTAATTAAAGCATGGTCCACAGACTCTCACAGGTACACACATCCAGAGCAAACAACTATAAACTTAATGTTATTGATGGGCGCAGAATTTTCTGAATGGCTCTTTTGTTTCCGGTAGATCAATATTATAGATCTCAACTCAGTCATCAAAAGTTTTGAAGAAGAAATCGTCCTCACTCCACCGCCACCACCGCCATGTAGATGGAGGAGACATTGGATCTGATATCAGATTCCGGCAAGTCTAGGCCAGATTTGGAGGTCCTCCTCGGAGCCTCCAAGTATGAGTTTGAACTACAGCAGCCAGCACTGTCATCCACCAGCGATAAAAATAACTCTACATCTGTTTGAAATTATTTCTCTCTAAAGAAACAAAAAAATAAATAAACAATTACAAATTAAGAAATGGCCCACAGAAGAGATGTGAACCCTTTCTTAATTTGAAATTTGTAATGGCTATAAATAATATTTTACTACAGAGAAACATAGTCTGATTTACACAATCAAAATTGTGGCCAACTGCAAAGAATGCAAAGGAATTTAGGGAATGACCATGAGTTAAATCAATTAAACATATGACTAAATAGTTTTTCAGTAGTGATCCTGAAAAAAGAAAAAGGAAAAATAGGTTTTCTTCGAGTAAACCAGTTGAATCAAATGGAAACAGGCAAGCTAGAATGGAAGAAAATTAAGAAATTCAAAATTTAAATAGAGAAGCCAAAGGAAATAGACAAATCTCTTAAAATAAGCTAGAATAACATAGGATATACATCCACCTCAGTATCCACAAGGCTTCACATGTTTTTACCATTTATAATACATATTACTAGATAAAATGATGATTCCACCCATGTAAAGGACCATCAAATCATTTAGTTAAGTAGGTCCTTGTCAACAGCATGTGAAAAGAAGCATCAATCATTTATTATTATAATATAAGATTTATAAAATTTTAATTTTAAGAGAACTAAGATAAGATAAAATAATAACAACGTTCTACTTGGATTTTTCAACCTAAAAATGGGGCATGCTTACTGTGAATTGAAATGATAGCCATATGGCTTCTATGAGTTAGCCATCCTAATAGACATTTTTTGCCTTTCTATATTTATATCTTTTACTTTCAGATTTCAGCATGTAGCACCGAACAAACATTCATACCCACGCAAAGCCGACACATTCAACACAACTGTAGAAAGACATACATCTGCATATCATTCACGCCACCTGCCCAGCCTCTTCACTTGTTCTCTATCTTATTTATTTTATTCTACAAGAGGAGAAGTAAGATCTTAGAAGCAGGGTTGCTTGCTCAAAGTTCTACTGACCCATTGTCCAAAATGTAATTTGCATGTCATTTTCGTCAGGAAGATTCACAAAAAAAATTAAATTGCCCCTTTGATACTTCCAATAAAAGGAAAGGTTTGGCTCCATGAATCCTACATGTAGTTTCTTTGAATCAATAGCTATTTAGAAAAGTATAACCAGAAAGTTATTATTGTTGTTGCACAACAGATGAGAAAGACATCTCATCAACCAATGACTTTCATAATTGATCTGAAGTGACCTAACAAACCATACAAAATACTATTGGATGTGCCAAAAATAGATGAGGATTTTGATTTTTCATATACAAAATAAGCATCAGTCTACACGGAATGCTTCAGAAACATAATTTAGATCTATCTGGGACCGACACATTGTTACTCTAACCTCAACACACTAAATACAAACATTACTCCAAACAAGTAATGACTATACACAAGAAAAGCAAAAGGAGTGTATCCCTTCACCCCCATGACATATTCCAAGCAAGACACTTGGTCAATTTCCAGCATTGTTACATGACTAGGTTACTATCACAAAAGGCTCTTTACCATCTTCAGTGAGGAGCTAGTTGCACTCTAAGCATGTACTCACTACCTATTAGTGAACTCAACGGCCATTAAGTAAAAGGTTAAAATTTCTTACTTCCTTGATGTGGGCTTCTAGCAGGACATCCAGAAAGATGATCAATTAGATAGGCAAGAAAATATTTTTCTCTCCATTTTATTTTCTTTTTTCCAATTTCGCTTTCCTTTCAAAGAGAATATCATACTGCCAATTCTTTAATTTCTCTTTCTCCTTTTGCTCTTGTAAAATTTCTTCGTAATAGAGAAATTGTGTTTTATGGCTTCTATGTATTATGCCTTTGTGGAAGTTGAATAGAAATCAGGTACAGCTAAATGAATAACATGCAATAAATACAAAATCATTCTCAAGCATGTCGAGAATCTAGGTCAATGACATTGAAGTCTGCAGAAAACTTCAAAGATAATTATAGACTATTATGCAATCAAAATTTTTTCACTCCATTACCATCATAACATTTCTAGGATGATTCACAACAATTTGGACGATTTCCCAGTTGGGTCCCTTCATGAAGCAAAAATTCTACTAAGCTACTGAAGTCACTCATTAGAGTTCTCATGAAATATTATCAAACAGGCACACACCATTGATCAAAAGTTTATATGATTATTGAATCTTTTTACTTACGCAGTAAAATCTGCAGAAGCAGAAGCCGCACGTAAAGCATTAGTGTCCAAGCAGCAACTCCATACAGCACCTTTATGTCCCTCAAATGTTCCTATCCAGTCTCCAGTTTCTCCATTTCTGAGCATGGGACTAGAATCTTAAAGGCAAAAAGATATATCATTTATAAAACAGAGTTCATCAAATGCAAACTCGAACAAAATCTGCAGCAAGAATTACAAGCTACTAATAATCCAATCAAAAGAATAACATGTACAAACTATTACTAAGAAATTAACAAGAAATCTGAACCCATATTCCAAGAAAAAGCAGTATTGACACAGAGAATATACTGGAATAATTCTAGGATGATAGCATTTTCAACATAAATACATTAGGCCTACCATGAATCAAGAATATTATCTGTCTCATAGTTAGCAAAAAAAAATCAGAATTAAGGAAATACCAACAACAGTTAATGATCAACCATAATAATCAACCAACGAAAGATCAAATCTTGGAAAGATTGAAGAATTATACCCTTGCTAGCACTGATGAGAAAGAACCCATCTGGAGTAATTGGACTGTAGAACAGATCCACAACAGGCCTTGAATGCCCATGACAGACTAGTGGAACCGCAACTCTTTTCTTTTCCATCAAGAACCTTTTCAACTAAACACGAAAATTTTGTAATCTAATCCCTAATTTTTGGACAAACAATCCCCAACCCTAAATTACAAAACTTTTGCGGAAATCAAGAATAAGGTATTCGATTGAGAGATCAACTAATTACAACAAGAGAAACACTATTTTTTTTGTATTTGTACAAAGAGAAATTGGCGGTACTTTAACACAGGTGAGAAATTTTTGGGAGATTATTTTAGGGTTTCGAAAATTGTGATCGAGTTAATGTGAATCGGTTGATTTTGAATATCCTCACCTCCTAACCCTCCTTCGTGCTTTTATAGGCTCTGAGAGAGAATTAGACGAGTTAACATATAAGAAGATAAAAAGAGAAAAATGCAGTCAGAGAGAGGGGGAGAGAGAGAGAGAGAGAGAGAGAAAGGGACAAAAAGAGGGATGTTACACAGAGCAGAGCAAACGAAGGGGGCTAGGCGCAAGAAGGTAATTGGGAAGACAAGGGATCTATAAAGGAGAGCATTTGGGCTCACTCTCTGGATTTTGTTGCCTTGTACCTGCTTCCTCTCATTAATGGACCTCACACAAAGTGATTCTTTAGTATTCGGCCCATGTGACCGTGTTGGGCCTTTGAAGTACTTGCCGTTCGCAACAATGGAGTGGTACTTGCTTCTCTATCCCAATTTTCACCCAAAAAAAATAAAAAAAAATAGATCCCATATCAATCTCTTTCGCTTTCTTCGCGAAATGAAAGATCCCATATCATTGGGGACCAAAAAAATAAAAAAAAAGATTCCATATCAATTTCAGTGTTTCGCGCTTGAAGCGACGTGCACATTACGTCTCAATAACTTTTGTGATTTTTTTTTTTTTAATATCATATCGATATTTAAAATTATATTTTAATTAATCTGATTTAAATATTATTAAATTTAATTTAAGAAAAAAATTATCTCAATATTTTATTCCTAGTTCTACCTTGATCTGATCGTATCTAGTACTGATACTGTGGTTCAAGTGAGACACCATACCATCACTTAAATGGACAAGGGATAACCAAAGCAAAATTTTTTGTTGATACAATATTAATCGATATTTAAAATCATATTTCGATTAATTCAATTTAAAATTTTGACCTATTTAGGGGACTATCCTCCCAACGTAATCTACTCTATACCCAAATCACGAGTCGAATTTAAGATGTTGATTAAGAGATTTAACGTCATATTCTACCAAACCAACGGATAATTGGTTAACTAAAGCAATATCACACTTATGCAATCACACAAAATTTTTATTATATAAATTTTAATATATTTTAAAATTATAATCATAAATTTTACCTACTGAACATTGAATATGATTTTTTTTTTTTACTTAGAGAAGAATGTGTATTTAAAATTATAAACTAATTAGTCTGTACCAAGACGTCATAGTGGTACAAATGTCATGAACCTAAAAACACATGATCACGATTTCGGTTGAAGAGGAAAAAATTAGGAATCCAAACAGAAATTTGATTTTTTTTTTTTTTTTTAACAATAAAAATGCCGTTTGTTGTTCATTTGAAAAATCAAGAGGCATCGGGCTCGTCCAAGGAAAATTTTGCCAATGAGTAGGTAACAACCACAGTGCAACATCACCATTAAGTATTGGATAAGCAAGTTTTATCGGGAGGAAGAATATTTTAGGGCATTAGCCTGCTGTATTGATAAATGAAGATGTTTAAATGTTCACAATTAGCAAAAAAAATACATTATACAAAGCCCTTTTCTACTAGTACAACAAAAATAAAATAGAATAACCCCAAAAAATTGCTTTTAGACTACAAATGCTGCCGCTAGTGATTCAGGAGCACTACCACTACCACTGAGCACAGTCACCATACCATCTGAATCTACATCCACAATGACTGAATCTCCATCTTTGATCTCTCCAGCAAGCATTTTCTCCGCCATACTGTCCTCCAAAAGCCTCATGATGGCCCTCCTCAAAGGCCTAGCTCCATAACTTGGGTTGTAGCCTTCATCAACCACTCTATCCTTGAATCTCTCCGTCACCTGAAGCTCTATCTCTCTACCTTTAAGCCTCTGAACAACCTCCTTTAGCATTATCTCAGCTATCTCCCTCACCTCAAGCTTAGTGAGCTGACGGAAAACAATCATATCATCCAATCTGTTCAAGAACTCGGGCTTGAAGTATTGCTTCAACTCCTCTATAACCAAGGTCTTGATTCTATTATAACTGCTATCCTTTTCATCATAGTCAAGATCAAATCCTATTCGACGACCTCCCTTCTCAATCACACTGCTTCCAACATTTGAGGTCATAATTAAGAGAGTGTTCTTGAAGTCCACAGTTCTACCCTTGCTGTCTGTTAACCTGCCATCTTCAAGTATCTGAAGCATCAAATTGAAGACATCAGGATGTGCCTTCTCGATCTCATCAAAGAGTACTACTGTATAAGGACGGCGCCGAACAGCCTCAGTCAGCTGGCCCCCTTCAGTGTAACCAACATAGCCAGGTGGAGAACCTATCAGCTTCGCAACTGTATGCCTCTCCATGAATTCACTCATATCAAGCCTGATCATGGATTCTTCAGAACCAAAGTAGTAAGTAGCAAGTGCCTTAGCTAACTCAGATTTTCCCACACCAGTTGGACCAGAAAAAATGAAGCTAGCAATTGGCCTATTAGGGCTTTTGAGCCCAACACGAGCACGGCGAACGGCACGGCTGATGGCTCTGACTGCTTCATCCTGTCCAATGACTCTCTTGTGAAGAGTCTCCTCCATTTTAAGGAGGCGGTCAGATTCATCAATTGACACTTTATCCACGGGGATACCAGTCCAAGAAGCAACAATGTGCTGAATGTCAACTTCTGTAACAACTGGACCTATATTGCCTGCCTCAGTCTCGGCCTTGCTCATCTCCTTGCCTTTATCTATCAAAACAGAGATCTCAGCCTTTAGGTCCATCTCCCGATCACGTAATTCTTGAGCCTATACAAATTACCGTATAAGCATATTGATGAAAGCAAAAGAATATGATATGTAAGGAAAAGCGTGATAAATATCTCTTCAATTCACCTCACAACAATTACCTTCTCAAACTCTTGGCTACGAACTGCTTCATTCTTCTCTTTCGTGATCTGCCTCAACTCTTTCTCAAGCTCTTTGGCTTCATCAGGAAGCTACAAAGAAGGAACCATTAACTCAATAGAATTCAGGACAAGAAGCTAAAAGAAAGGAACTGTCATTACCAAGAGCTCATACCTGGGCATGACGAAGGCGAACTCGAGAACCTGCTTCATCAATTAAATCAATTGCTTTATCAGGCAGAAAACGATCACTGAAATGCACAACACAGAAATTCCATTAGAATACACAGTCAAGAGAAATAATAGAAGAAAAAACAAACACGATTAAAAATTTAGTCACGGATTGTAGAATAAGGCTGGCCAATGTGATTCACATTTAAATGGATATCATGCAGCTTACAGATATTTGAATATGACTCCTCGCTATTATCATTTTTTCCCCTTCATTTATTACCCAAGGATCAGCTTTTATTAAATATCATGGAATGAAAATGAAACATGAAACTGGTATGACTACCGGGCAGCAGCTTTCTTTGTGTACCTGATATACTGGTGAGACAAGTGAGCTGCAGTTTCTATGGCTCCATCTGTATACTGAAGCTTATGGTGTATCTCATACCTCTCTCGCAGTCCCTTCAAAATTTGTACAGCTTCATCCACAGTTGGTTCAGGAACTTTGACCGGCTGAAATCGCCTTTCCAAGGCAGGGTCTTTTTCGATGTGCTGTCTGTATTCATCTAGTGTTGTAGCCCCAATACACTGAATCATCAAAGAAATTTTGAAGATCAATAATTTAGCCTCTAATCAATTAAAATTGCAAGATGAAGTCACCTAGATTACATGACAAGATGTTTGACCATATCATTTCCAGAAGCCTGAATTCAAAAACCAAATGTAATTAATTCTGATAGCAATCAAAATAAACATAGACAGATATTCACACTGACCAGTACAATAAACACAAACATTGAACCAATAAATACTGAAATCATCATGGCTATTTAGGTCTCATTGAGGGTACCAATTAGGAGGCTATTACTCAGATCCACAAGAGGAGGCTAACAAGTAGAGAAGCATATAAAGCTGCCTGCCAGTATGTGTACAAAAACTTGATACCATAAGCAACTGAACTAACAAGTAACCAGAAAAAAAGGACTTCATTCTAACTGTAAACAGTAAGAGTCTCAGAGAAATTTTTTGATCATAGAAGGTTTTAGGAAGACAAGGGCCACAATAGGAAGAATAAGGTAGCAAAAGAAAATATTTAGGTAGACCTTGATTTGATAGAGTACTAATTGAAGAAACTCAAATATTGGCCCTCAAACTTTAATATCACTGTGCAGCCTAGCACAAAACTTCCAGGACACATGACACATACAGGACTAAAGCACCCTCAAGAAGATTAATAGGACATAAGACATGTTCCGAGGCTAGAAAACCCACAAGAATATTAGCAGTACAACACCCTCACCTTAAACATCTAATGCTTGGAGCCTAACTGGCTTTAAGTAAAAAACTTGCAGGCAAGTTCTAAGGCTAGAGAGCCCACAAGAAACTTAGTAGTACTCAATATCATTACTTTAAAACATTTAACAATTGGGGCCTAAATGGCTTTAAGTTAAAAACTTGCAGGAAGGTTCCAGAGTTTACAACCCAGTTATGAGAGAATAGTAAATGCACAAAGCCACAAGAGCTCCATGCATCTGTAGGCTCGGATGGAACTCTCAGGACACAACAATTTCCCCATGACAAGAGACTAGGAAAAAGAGGCTTATCACAAAAGACCCTACTACAATCAGTAATAGTATAGTTCTTGAAAGCCCTAAGCAACAAAGTTGGCCATTTTATTGAGTGAATTAATTATCACTGCCACAAGTAACAATTAACAAACATTGGATGATGAAACCTCATTATATAACCACCATTCACATTGAAAATTATCAATCTCAGAAACTCAATGCTCTCCCTTTCACTTTCTTGTCATTCTTTCGGAACAATTTGGATAGTTCAAAGCATTTTGTTTTTTTATAGCTACTTCACCTCCTCGGTGTTCTTCTTTCATTTTGCATTTTTAAGAGGCACCAACTTGCTGAAAATTTGAAGACCAAGATGACAGGGTTCTAAGAAAAGATATTGTGGCATCTCCCATCCAAGTAACATTGCCATAGCCACGGATCAAGTATTGTCCATAACAGAGAATATCTGCTTATGTCAAACAAATTTACCTGCAGCTCTCCTCTTGCGAGAGCTGGTTTTAAGATGTTTGCAGCATCAATTGCCCCCTCTGCTGCTCCTGCTCCAATTAAAGTATGAACCTCATCAATAAAGAGTATAATATCATCACTCTGTTTGATCTCTTCCATTAGCTTCTTTAGCCTTTCCTCAAATTCTCCACGATATTTTGTGCCAGCAACAAGAAGACCCATATCTAGAGTTATAACCTACATCACATAAGAAAATGAAACCATAAACTTTTAGTTTATAACATGATAATGACTAATATTGATGTTCATTTTTTTTCCAAACATAGTCAACTAAATAAGCTTATTTTAGAATAGTAGCATCCTTAACATAACATGCTGTTGATGGACTTGCCTATAATCTCCCAACAATAAAAAACAATGATACAACATATTCACATCAACCGCACAGCTGTGTAAGATAAAAACCATAATATGAATCACAGCCACACATATGAATCCATGTTCTCCATAAAACAACTCCATGGGGGGTTGGAACTCCAACAATACAGCTTCCATTCTAGTGGTTATGGCATATAGTAGAAGTGACTCGCAGACTATAACCCATTATCCAAAACCCAGATATCAGCTACTAGAAAACATTCCATTTGTTTTCAAATCCCTGTCACTATTAAAAGTTTTAATACACCCACAAATTTTATGCACAATATTGAGTACAAACCTTCTTCCCTTCGATTGTTTCTGGGACATTACCATCAGCAATTCGTTGAGCAAGACCTTCAGCAATTGCTGTCTTCCCAACTCCAGGTTCCCCAATAAGGCAGGGATTATTTTTAGTTCTCCGACCCAAAATTTGGATGACACGTTCAATTTGCGGCTGTCTTCCCACTACAGGGTCCAACTGACCCTGAAAAAAACAAAGAAAATAAAATTAACAATTTCCTGCTACGAATTGCACAGCTCACAGAATAGTAAAGACATTAGAGAATACCTCTTCTGCTAGTTTTGTCAGATCAGTACCATATTCTTCCAGTGTCAGCATCTTATTGCCACTGTTTTTTCCACCAACACTAGCACCGACAGCCTCAGTGCTCTCACCGACCATACGGATAACCTATCATTTTGATGAATTCAGTAAAACTATGTTAAGACCAAAGATTTCCATTAGAAAGCTCTGATACTACTTGCCTGTGTACGAATGTTACTAGGGTCAGCACCTAAATTCTCAAGAACACTGGCTGCTACACCTTCACCCTCACGAAGCAATCCTAGAAGCAAGTGCTCAGATCCAATATAGTTGTGGCCTGTTATATTCAAGAAAGTATACACATTAAATGCTATACACATATCCCAAAGAGGGAAGAAGTAGAAATAGGAGTGGGGAAAAAAAGCTCTAATACGTGACCAAAATAGGCAACCCATCATCACAGGTGGATGGTAAAAGTCACTTCATTTGAAGAAAATGGGTAGCATCTGCATCACATACTCATTATGCACATAAATTAGCAACGTTTGATCCTATCTCCTCATAAAAGGTTGATAAATATCATCAATCTACGCGGTATTGCGCTTAGGCAACAAGACCTCCCACACATCCCAAATTTCTTGTGATTCAGTTTTAGGAATATGTTCGCACGGATCTATCCTTTTTATGTCTGTCCCTCCTAAAAATTCTTCAACTCTACATGCTGGCAATGTGTTTGATCCTATCTGATTTATGACTTAGGAGCAAGCATTCCCTAACCAGAATAAAGAGAACTATGACAAGCTTCAATAAAAGCAGAATACTTGAAGGAAACAAGTAGAAAGAAATCACTGAGACACCATCTCAAGCGATAAAGTTTGTGCAGGTGTAGGTTGAGAATGGGATTTGTATTACCAAGTTGGCGAGCTTCCTCTAGTGACAACTCCAAGACACGTTTTGCACGGGCTGTAAATGGAATCTCCACAGCAACGAAACCACTACCCCTCCCAATGATCTTCTCCACCTCAATTCGTGCATCCTTTAAATTAATTCCCAACGATTTGAGAACCTTAGCAGCAATGCCTGTGCCCTCACCAATAAGACCCAACAGTATCTGCTCTGTGCCAACAAAATTGTGACTAAGGCGACGTGCCTCCTCTTGTGCAAGCATGATAACTTTTATTGCCTTTTCGGTGAAGCGCTCAAAGATTGCTTTAACTACACCTCGGCTGGCTTTTCCTTGCCGGACAGAAATTGCAGATGCCACCTTAGAATGAAAATCATTACGAGATTTTAGGAAATCATCTAAAGCATTGGTTGATCGCAATCCTGAGAAGTCTTTTAATCTTAGTCGAGGTGCCTGAATGCTAGAAAACATTTTGACAGTGTTTTTTTCCCTCCCAGATCCTTGAATATGATCATGACTTATACCAACTCTGGTTGGGATATTTGCACCGAGAACTCTAGCCATTAATCAAGCTGAATAGCCTGCAAGTCAAGCACAAAAATAATTAAAAGCTTAACATACACCAGCAAGAAAAAACTTAACTACACAGCACAGCAATGCAAATATGCTACACTAGAAACTAATGCAAAAAAAAAAAAGAAAGTGCCCAATTCTGCATAAGATGAGGGGAAATAGACTAAGATTGTTCAATTATGTCTCCCTGCCCTAAAAAAAAAAAAAAATACTTCATGCCCTTTCAAACAAAGTGGCAACATACAAGTTGAAGACGCTTCAAGAACTAGAGAATGACTAGAGAGAACTCAAAGAAATGTGGTGAAACCTGATGTGCTAACTCAATTGTTGATATTTTCTTTCTTTTATTTTTGCTGGTCAAAAAGGGAGACGGGTGCGATCGGTGTTGCTACCCTCCCTAGTCCTGTGTGGAACAAATTACTTGAAAAAGTGGATTTCTTCAAGTGATCCGAAGTAATTTGCCATTAAGTTTTGCCTGAGTTGAATTCTAGTAGATAACTAATCCTCCAATAGCCCCAAAAAGATTCTCGACAGAAGTACTTTAAAGCATGTTAAGTCATATGCACCAAAGTTGATCCTCACACCCACTCTGCTCTACTTTTGAGCTAGAGCCATACTAACCCATATTTAATTGAATCAAACAGCACCTCAAAAGGTTCTGGTTGGTTAGCTTGAACCTTAATACCACCAAAAGTTAACAACAGAACAAGAATCAAGTAGTTTTTTTGATAAATAAAACATGAAAAGCTTAAAAACTAATCCTTATGGAGAACTAAAACTATGCAGAAGTCACTAAAACATCGATTTAGCGCCTTCTAATATGTACTGTCAAATGCGCTCTCTCTAATGTGTACCGTCAAATGCGCTCTCTCTCTCTCAATCTAAAGCTGCTACTCGATTTCGCAAGTCCAAAGAAACAACAACAGCAGAAGCAACAACAACAAAAACAAAGCATGTAAAGATTAATATAATCAAACATTAGAAATCAATCCAACGAACAAAATTTGCAAGAAAGACGAGAATCGAACCCTGCAACCTACTTCACCGCAAAACAAGGATCAATGTCTGCGTAGAATCCGTCGTCAATAAAACAAGAACAAATCCTAAGCCCAGTGCGAAATCTGATAGAGGGAGAAGGTTGGTAGAGAGTTAGGTAAGGTTTTATTGGTGAAGAATATCTAGGGTTTCTGTTCAGAGAATCGCTTTATCGATCGTGTCGAGCGTCGCGGTGGAGAGAGGATTTTAAAATCGCTGCCGCCTTTGGGATTCTGGGCTTCGGGTTTAGAATCCCAAATCCGAACGAGATTCGGATTCCAAACCCTCCAAATCCACGGAATTTGGTTCCTCTTCCCTGTATTAGTTCTCAACCATTCCTTTTCTCCATCGTCTCACCATTTTAAACAAATTTTGAATTCTCTATTGCCTTCTTTCTTTGTAAAATTTGATAACTATTTATCGTATAATTAAACTAAAATCAACATTTCCTTTAAAAATTAATACTATAAAATCAAAATTAAGATTTATTTATTTTTATAATTTTTACGTATTTTCACTCTTTATATATTTTTATATTTATTTATTTAAATTATATATATATAATTTTTTGAGTCTAAAATTAATACCATAATAAAGACAAAATATGTATTAATAAATTAATTAATAACAATTTACAAGTTTAGACATCAACAAATGAAAAAAAAATAATTCTGGCCCACCGGATCAGGATTTAGATGCTACTAAAAGATCCGCCCACCCGGATAAAAATCCGAATTTTCCCATTCGGACTTTGCCCATTCTGAGGTACGCGCAAATGGAACAGATCCTGTTCAAGTAAGGTCGTGGATTTTGCCCATTCTTGTCACACAAGATAACGAAAAAAAAAAAAAGAAAAGAAAAAAAACACTATTAAAAAAATGGAAGCAAGGTCCCATAAATAAATATCGAAATCACATTCCAAGGCGAAAACACCGACTCGCGACATTACATACTTGGAAGTAAAACTCAAATCCTCTCTGATCCGTCGAATCCCTCAATCAATGGCAGCAGCAGGAGTAGAGAGAAGTTCGTCGGAGACGACGCAGTCCACTAAGGAGATTTGTTCGGCGAAGCTGATGAAACAAGGCGGTGAAGGGCTGAGACAGTACTATCTTCAACGGATTCAAGATCTGCAGCTCCAGGTCCGTCAGAAGTCTCACAATCTCAGCCGACTCGAAGCTCAGCGCAATGATCTCAATTCCAGAGGTATGTATTGTTAATTGTTGTTCTCCTTCCAAATCGGAAACCTTAACCCTAGAAAAATTATTTTAGGGTTTATGTTTTTGTTTTCGTTATTCGATTTAGAATTAATTTACATATTTTGCGATGCCTAGGAGATGTAGACTCTAGAGATTGGTATATTTTCCTTCGATATCACAAATTAGAAACCCTAAACCCTCCAAAAAAGTTAATGCTTCTTGGGATTGACAATAACTGTGGACTTTGATTATTGAAGTGGCTCCTTTAAAACCCCCAACCTAGGAACCCTGACCTTGGAAAAAATTTTTGGGTTTTAAATGGTCTATTTGATTTGATTATACGATTTAGGCTTCTAGGTTTGATCATAATTCCGGTTTTGAACGAATTGGTTCCCATTCTTTTGCCATGCCCATCGGTTGTAGACTATGGAGACATCGTTGCTTGTACGCTGTCGTTTAAACTCACATATCAAAAGCCCCCTGCCCGGGAAAAATTTTTGTTTTCATTGCAACGGATCAAAATCTTTTCAATTATTATTTTGTTGTTATTTAGGATTAAGGGTTTTAATCTTGATTTTTTCTTTTAAAATTTCTTCATACTTTTTGAGATGTCTAAAAGTTGTAGAGATGTAATTGTATGGAGACAGTGAGGATGCTTAAAGAAGAGTTGCAATTACTTCAGGAGCCCGGATCTTACGTTGGAGAAGTTGTCAAAGTGATGGGAAAATCCAAGGTTCTCGTTAAGGTAAGTCCTCTCTAGATTATGAATTCCTTTATGTATCATCGTGTTTTATGCATTGGAGAGATTCGTTCTCCATGTGCCTCTCTCTCTTTCTCTCTCTATATATATATGTAGGGATGCCTAAATTTGGAGCATCTGATTATGTGAAAAAGATAATTGTTACAGAAAGGCCAAAGAGAACCATGACTTCATAAACTTGGGAAGGTCTTGTTTGAAACCTTCTCGGGTTCTGAACAGGCTGCATCAGATACGAGTTGTTCTCCTGTTCTCCATTGGACCCTAACAGTGAAAAACCAAATTTCACCTCGATTTACTTCATGAAGTGCTTGCCAAAGTCTACCTGCATAGAGTTTTAGAGGCCTGATATGCATTATCACTTATGGATGATTATTGGAATTGCAAGCAACTAGGATGAATAACCTTTGCAAATATGGGCCTAAATCTCCAAGCTTTTACCTTCTCTTGTACTAAATATTTTAGTTTCTTTATATGCATTTTTATGTTATAGCCACAAGATTGCTAAATGGAATTGCTGATCTGATGCATATTTAAGAACTTGAATTTGCTGCATTTTGAGTTGAAAAATATCTTCTAAATTCTTATCTTTTATCTCTTTCATCATTTTTATATTTCTTTTGTCAGGTTCATCCAGAAGGGAAGTATGTTGTTGACATTGATAAAAATATCGATATCAATAAACTTACTCCATCAACAAGGGTTGCCCTGCGTAACGATAGCTATGTTCTTCACTTGATCTTGCCTAGCAAAGTTGATCCTTTGGTCAACCTTATGAAAGTTGAAAAGGTTCCTGATTCCACTTATGATATGATTGGTGGTCTTGACCAGCAAATTAAAGAGATTAAAGAGGTTAGCCACTCATCTGCCATCCTTCACTCCATTGTGAAATTCCTGTGATCTTTTTTTTTTTGGTGGCCTTTTGACCTTAACCATCTGAAGTTGTGATTTAGTGAACTTTTTCCCCGATAATCTCTTCAGGTCATTGAGCTTCCAATCAAACATCCTGAACTTTTTGAAAGTCTTGGAATAGCTCAACCAAAGGTGATCATATAATGCTTGTGCATTTATAATTCTTTCTATTGGTTTGCGCTTATTGCCTACCACTAGTAAATTGCTCTAGACTAGTGGATGCTCATTAATAAATCTTTTTTATTCTCATGTGCCCAGGGAGTCCTGCTTTATGGGCCACCTGGTACGGGGAAGACATTGTTGGCCAGGGCAGTGGCTCATCACACTGACTGTACATTTATACGGGTTTCTGGTTCTGAATTAGTTCAGAAGTACATTGGAGAGGGATCTCGAATGGTCCGCGAACTTTTTGTCATGGCTAGGTTTGTCTTTAACATCTCCTTTAAAACATGATATGCACAATTTTTCTATTATGTCTGGTGCCTATGGCTTTAGTATTGAATTATATGCATTGGGTCTATTTTATTACTCCCCCCCCAAAAAAAAGTACTTTGTTATCGTGTGTTATAGCAGATTGAGGTTAGATATCAATTACATTTATGTTTGACGCATGCTTCTATGTCCCATGGACCATTTGGTTCTCTTTTTCAATTTAGAATTCCAAATCCTCTTCCAAGAAAAAAAGAAAAGAAAATAGAGGTAAACCAAATCCTGGTTATCTGATCAGTAAAATGGACAGACTTAAATATGAAGTTTCGTGACCCTTCCCCCACCTAGATTAATTAGGTGCCTGCAATGGTAAAAGCCTTAATTACACTATCTCTGTTTCATTTCATGTTTTTCAGAAAAATAATTATGATATAAACCACAATTACCTTTGATTTATGATAAATGAGATCTCATGGTGTGACCAAAACTTAATAGGAACACATTCTCCACTCTATAGCATGAGCCTTTTCTCAACAATGGTACAGATTTGAGCAAACCTTTCCAGAAGGGTGAAGTTGAATTAATTTGCTTGGGCTCCAAAAGATACATAGCCACAACTGCCTTCACCTGGGTTATCTTCATCACACCCATTGGTCAACTTAGAAAACAAAGTGCTTTCTTTGTTTAAAACAAAGGGTCCTCAATCATAGACTTCCATTTTGGGTTTTTACAAGCTGTCCCAAGCTTTCAAATGTGGGAAAGAAGACTTGCTTTGGTCCTTTCCAAAGCAAAAAATTCTAACATTTTGATCATACAAAATTTTATGGAAAAGGAACATGTCTAGTGAGTACTGTTGGTGGCTAGAAATTATATGATCAGGTACTGCTGCTTACCTTCTAGAGGCCCCTTAGTTAAAGGAAACCATAATATATGTACTGATTTGCCTTCTTTTCCCTTTTCTTTTTCTCTTGATGTGATATTTCTTTTTTCTTTTCCTTTTTTTAACTCCATATTGCAGGGAACATGCTCCATCCATCATCTTTATGGATGAAATAGACAGCATTGGATCTGCTCGAATGGAATCTGGAAGTGGCAATGGTGATAGTGAAGTGCAGCGCACTATGCTAGAACTTCTCAACCAGCTTGATGGATTCGAGGCATCAAACAAAATTAAGGTATGCATTGTAGTTCTCAGTCCATATTCAATGAAATTGGGGCTAGAATAGTACGGTATCCTGGATGATCCTTGTCATTCGTTCTATGCTTAACTTGGCATGCACTTCTTCGCAGGTTCTGATGGCCACAAATCGAATTGATATATTGGATCAGGCACTGCTCAGGCCGGGACGTATTGACAGGAAGATTGAATTCCCAAACCCAAATGAAGAGGTAAATGTGACATTTGGCATGATAATCTTACACTTATATTTGATTGTGCAAGATTTAGTGGTAGTATGAACATGTTTTTGAGAAAATTTCCACTCACCTCCTCTCGTGGACAGAAAACTCATGAGCTTCCTGTATGCACCCACTTGGTGGACAATTTTAAAGTGATGAAGTTATTGCTGCATTTCAGTTATTGTGTAACTCCTGTTCATGAGCCCTTTTCTTGAGGGTGTGTTTCCAATTGTTTTAGTTGAGTGATTTGTTTTATTTTCCTTTGCGAAAGAGAGCATCTCTGCTCATGCATAAGGTCGGTTTGAATCTTTGCAGTCCCGTTTTGATATCTTAAAGATTCATTCAAGGAAAATGAACTTGATGCGTGGCATTGACTTGAAGAAGATTGCAGAGAAGATGAATGGTGCATCTGGTGCTGAGCTGAAGGTGCATTTCAGTTTATATGACTTATCTCTTTTGCCTTTAGATTTTGATGTTTCACCGTCTTTTTCTCCTTGTTGGTCTTCCATTAATTTTGTTTTCATTTTTGAAACGGCATACCGGTTCTTTTTAATCTTGTGTGTCTTGGGGCACTAGTTTTCTTTTGAGAGAGAGAAGTTTACAAGAGCTTCTCATGTAATTAGTTGTTATGGCTTTATTTTTACTTGCGTATAGGGCTAAATCCAGAAATTTATATGAAAGCAAGAAATACGACATACAGCTGATTATAATTTCAGGTGGTGGAGGTTATAACTTTTAGTATCCCAACCAACATTTGGGGTTGTAACTTATTAAAATTAAAATTCTGGGGCCTAAGTTCCCTACTATTCCCCCCCCCCCCAAAAAAAAAGGAAAAGAGAAAAACCATTGAACTCTATAGCGTTGTGTCAACTGCCTTGTATGTCGATTATATCATTACTTCTATTTGAACATGCATGAATAATATAAATGAAGGCAAGACTGGAATGGCCTTTCTATTCCATCCATGATGTTCCGTGTATATTTCTTCCAGTCTGATAAGTTTTAAATTGTTCTTCTGGTATGCTAATTTTAATTTTTTTTTTTTGTACACCAAATTTTGGTTATTTCTTTATGTTGTTCTCTGTGCTGTTGACCTGTACAAAGTACCTGTCCGGTGGAGCAAAGCTGCACCCTTACTTAAATATGTTGTTTTATATTGTTGACCTGCTGAATATTTGACGCAAATTAAGTTGTGCAGGCTGTGTGCACCGAAGCGGGCATGTTTGCTCTCAGAGAGAGGAGGGTCCATGTAACACAAGAAGACTTTGAGATGGCTGTGGCTAAGGTCATGAAGAAGGAAACGGAGAAAAACATGTCCCTCCGAAAATTGTGGAAGTAAATTTCCTTTTGTACTGCATATTTGACTGTGACACCTTGGCATACAAATTGCTTTTTTACTGTATTTCACAGTCTAGAGATAGTCAAGTTTGTGTAATTCTAAAACTTCTTAGGCTCAAGGTCAAACGTTGCTCTTTGTAATTTCAATGGCCTCGTCAATGTCTCGACCTGGTTCACGGGATCATTAAAGTTTGGAGTTCTACCATGCATATCATAGACCATGCCTGTTATTTCTATCTTGAAGATGATAACCTTCTTTTGATCCAGTCTCCAAATTAACCCTTTTTCGGCCATCGTCCTATGGACCATACCCACCTCTGGAACCTGGGGAAAAAAAACTTATTTGTTAATGTGTGTACCCTCTTTTACTTTTTCCCTTTTTGGTGGGGGTGGAGTGGAGCATGTGACTATTAAAAGAAGAGTATTACTATATTCAAGTTGAAAAAATGAGGAGAAATTTTGAGAAATAAACATAGTTTTTAATTTTTATTAGAAAATAAAAATTGAAATTTGAGTTAAAAAAAATTAAAGTTGGGAAAAGAAAAATATCCAATGATCCCTATGTTACTGTATAAGAGATTTCCCTTTCTCTTGCCGACAGAAGTGGTGCATTGCCTGGACTCTTTTTTTTCCCTGAGATGGATGATCAAAGGATTTCTCCCCTCGTTTAAGTGCTTGGTTCTCAGACTACTATTATAGTATTATGAGTAAATTGGAAATTATGAGATTACAGATGTGTCTCGTCTTTGTATCAGAAATTGTTTTTTAATACACATTCATAGGTTTCTGGTTATCAGGAAAATTTGACCTAAGCTTTTATGATACCTTTCACACCTGACCTTTAAATTAGTTGGTGGTGGTAGTGACCGGTGTGCCGTGAGGTATCTTTTCTATTAAAATTGAAAACATGCATTTCATAAGCTTACCACAAAAAAACCAAAAAAGAAAAAGTGAGCATTGTTGGATTTGCGTCCTTTTTGAAATTGTGCGTAATATCTAGGCTTTGCCCCCCGCCAAAAAAAAATCAATTTTTGAATGCTTTCTTTATTTATGGCATTAAATTATAAAATACAAATGATTTTTTTTTTTTTTGAAATAGAAAAAATTAACACAGTTTTTAAATAATAATTATTTTGAAATTCATCGCGTCCCTTTTTAAATGTTTGGAAATTTTGTGTTTAAAATAATTATTTTCTCAAAAAATATAAAATAATTATTTTATATTTTGTGGAGAAAAATGAGGAGATTCTTTTTGTTAGTCTCATCTCCTTATTTTTCTAGACTGTTTTGACTCTCATCAATATTTTCTTTCATTTATTCTTTTAATTTTTATTATTGGGAAATGAAGTTGATAATTCATAGTTATTGACTACAGGGTGTGATTTGTATGCGAAGAAGTAGGATTTGATATGGTTGGATGGAGCTTTACAAAACCAAAACCAAGTTGGAAGAGAGCGTGGTAATTACAATTTTGTTTTCTATAGTCACTTTTAGAATATTCCAAAGCGTGATTATGGTCAGGCAATTCACACTTCTCTTCCACGTTAGTTGGTGTAGTTACCTGGTTCTTTTCTGCCATGGATTGGAACCTTTCTTCTTCCATTGTGTATCCAATAATTCCCTTGAATGATTCCCACCTTAATCAACTGAGAGGATCATATACGTTAATCTATGGTTGTTTTACCTAAGATTCCACCTAGCTTTGTCGAACCAAGCTTTCTTGCGTGCGCTTAAATACCGGAAGATACCATGGAAGGGGGAAAAATGGAAAATGAAATCATATTACTATTTTATATTATCATTTTTTCTTTCAATAAATAATTAATATATTTAAATGAGATATTAAATTTTTTAATTAAATATTAGATTAAAAATTTAAAAATAAAAAAAAATTATCTCGAAAGATCTTTAAATAAAATTTTATAAATATTTAATTCAGATTAATTAAAATATAATTTTAAATAAATATGATAAAAGAAAAAAATATATTCTCGTCTCTTCCCCGGAGGTAAAGAAAACACAACCTCGGAAAAGCGTCACGTTTCGCTTTCCCAAACCATCATCGGTTACCATGGGCTGGCTCAATGAATAAAGGGGATTTATTCTCAATCCATAGTGCTTCGGACAAAATCGAAAACTCTGGACCCATGGGCTTCAACTCACTGCCACGCCCGCAAACGGCGGGTTTTTTTTTTCTTTTTTTAATCAGAAGATATAGTCAAGCGAATTCAAATTGAGAAAAAAAATATAGAAATAGAAAAATTCTACCGCTTGAGCTCAAACGGTGGCTCCACAAATTACGTCTTCATTTGTGCAATCGCAAATAAAAAAAAATCAATACTATCATACTATTATGGATATATCGTTTTAATGTTATATTTTTTAATCATAAATTTTAAATTTGAATTATGAAATAGAAAAATAGAAAAATAGGATTTGAGAGAATCAAACCTTTATAGAAGATTTTATAATACTCAAATTAGATTAATCGATCGGATTCAAAAAAAATTAATTAATTGGAATTTGATCAAGAATTCATGTTTTTAAGGGAATAATCTAGTAGTATAATTTTTTTTTAATATGATGATTCTAGATTTAAATAATTATAAAAAAAAAAATCCACTTTAAAAATAGAAGGCGGAAAAAACCATACCACGACCAAACATTGGTTCGTTTACCGGTAACCGAATGTGATGCAAACAGGAACAACTCTGCCACCGACCAAAGGGGAATCAGATAACAACCCTCCCCCCCTTGTCCGACCCGAACTCTTTCGTCGTCTTCACCCTCTCTTTCTCTCTCTCCGTTTATCGATTTAATTTTCTAACTTGTAAGCTCAACTTGAATTTGGACATTGACTCTTCAGCTAATCAATTTTGCACTTTCGATTGGTTGCGATTTTGATTTTGATTATTTACTTTTTTTGTGTGATTGTTCTAGGGTTTGGAATTTCGATGGTGGGAGAAGTGCAGCTAGAGCTAAAATCAGATGGACGAAACCCTAGCGACTCCGATCCTCTTCTTGAGAATCAGTCGGGTCCTTCCACCCCTAGTTCTACTGAAATAAAGAACGAAAGCGACGACGTTGAAGGTGGTTCCATCCCTTGTTGTCGTATTTGTCTCGAGTGCGATGGCGAAGATGGTATAATTGCCCCGTCTTTGTTGATTCTTTTTTTCTTTCCAATCATGGAATTTGCATTCTGTACAAAAAAATTTATGATGGTATTGCTGACAAGGTTTCGTTTTGGGTAGTACGAACAACTTGGTTTTGTCTGAGACAACTTTGTTATGATTTGAACTAATGAAAGAACTTGTGATCAATTTTCTTACATATTTCGTCGACTTCCAATGAAATTTACTCTCTCCGACTTGTGATCTCTATGTTGAATTCTAAATCTTTAGGATGTTAAACGATTTGCCTTTTCCTGTTCTTGGACATAATGATGTTAAATTCTTTTTTTGCACATGAAACCATGTAGCACAGACATAAACTTGGTTTGGTTTTCATCAACTTGTTCTGCATAGTAGGATAAAAAAATTTGTTGATTGCTTGCTCTGGAAGGTTGATAGAGTGTGGGTATTTCAGATGTGTAAAAATTTCATCTTTATTTGTAATTTGAATCATTTTTGGATGGTTAAAGATCTCTCCATTTGTTGAAGAGGTCTGCATGTACTGGTTTTGCTGATAGACACGTTTGGATTGACAAGGATAATCGAATTTATGAACTAAGCTATGGGAGTCCACGTGCATACAATGTCACTTTTGTGATTGACTTTAACATGGAGTTACTCTTTGCAGATGATGAATTGATATCTCCATGCATGTGCAAAGGCACCCAGCAGTTTGTCCATCGATCGTGTCTTGATCACTGGCGATCTGTTAAGGCAAGTATTTTTCTCATTTGATAAAATACTAACTTTTATATAAATCATAATGCTGACGCATTGCTTATACTGTTTATCAAATTAAAATAAGTTAATGTTTTATCACCTGGTAGTTAGGTGAATTTAAGGAATCCCTTTGGCTTTTGCTTACCCCATTTTATATCTTTTAAAAAAAAAATCAGGAAGGGTTTGCATTTTCACATTGCACAACTTGCAAAGCCCAATATCATTTAAGGGTTGAACTATTTGAGGTCAACTCCTGGCGCAAAATAAAATTCAGACTTTTTGTTGCAAGGGATGTTCTGCTTGTGTTTCTGGCTGTACAAACTGTGAGTAGAAATTTTCCTTTGTTCTTTTGACATAATTTATGCTTTTTTTCGGCAGAACCTTTGTGTATCAATAACATGTTTGGAATTGCTGGTATTTATTGCTTGAGCTTCTAACTTTCACTTTTTAGCAAGTAAATCAGTTTTGGGGTCACTGATTTAAAGTAGAGTACCATGACAGTTTATCTTGTAATGCTAAAAGAAGTCTCTCTAAACTTTATTTCCATTATTTCTTCAAATTCAATTGAACCCAACTAGAAATTTTTGTTTGAGAGTTGGTCTCTTGTGCTTGGCTGGTAATCTGCACTTGTTATTTGGTAACTTCAGCTTGTCGAATCGTAGTTTCCGTGACTGTACTCATGATTGAACAAAATGTATTTTGGACTTCCTGCATTAAACCAAATGTAATATTTGAGTTGACCAACTATTGGACCTCTATGTTTGCAATCATGTAAGTCCTATGCTTGTGTTTTTATGATGCCAGAGCCTTAACAATATGGAAGAGTTTTGATCTTCTCATCTTCCTCATCGAGGATGCTTTTAACCAGTTCCATTTATGTTTCATTCTGGTGAGGATAGCCTTGCATAAAATTCTTATTAAGAATAAGTGTTCATGTAGTTCCCCCTGGTAATTTGCTACAAGGCAGTTTGAGTTGGAAGTCTTGTAGTCAGAGAAATAGTTATAGCCTTTGAAGCATAATATTGCAATGGCTAGTGCTTTGGTTCTCATAGTTCCCTTCTGTCAATCATGAAGTGTAGATTGCTTCTCATAATTCTTCTGCATATATTGAGATGCCAACCAGTGTATCTGACTTGATTACCCAGTGAATTCAGGAATGCCCTTGATAGCAAGTTTCCTACTTCTATTTGTTGTTTTCTCACTTCTATTTGTTGTTTTCTCTGTTAAATTGCTTGGGACACAAAAACAATGAAATATCTCATGTAGATGCAAGATTTGCATATGTGAGCCTATGCAGGGGCTCATGTGCCTGCTTATCCATTTTTGTGGGCATATTATGGTTCAAAGTTCATATATCTTCCTGCTTATTGTTGGTCCCAAAGAGATTATTATGTGAGCTCATGAAAGAAAAAGGTCTGGATGAACGATGTTGGATTTTGAGCATGAACTATTTTATTGGGATGGATAATATCTTCTCGTCTTCTTGCATATTGTTACGATGTTAATGATCTGCCACTTGCCGTCCACCTGTCGTATCTGTTTGTTCTTTGGAAGCTGTCTATGGTGATTTTTCCTTGGACTCCCTTTTGAAAATGCATTCTTATTATGAGGCACAAGGCATCTCATTTTCCTCTTTCTGTGGACACCTAAGAGACCTGCTCCGCATGTTTGGGTTGGGGGGGGGAAGTTGAGATCTTTGGTTTTATCCAGATTCTTATTTTTACTTGATTGATTTCCAAACTAAATGTCAAAATGTACAGGGTGTTTTTCATTCTTGCTTGTTAATACTTAATATTGCATGTGCTCCTCTTCTATATTGTTATTAGATTATGTTCAGTATGCTTCTTAGTGGTTTCTGATGTTAAGTTATTTTCATCTTTTTAACATTGGAATGATTGCTTCTTCTTTTTTTGCCCCCCCAAGGTTATAGCTGCAATTGGTGGGTTTGCATACATCATGGACAAAGATGGAGCCTTCCGGAATTCGTTTAGTGATAGTTGGGACCGTATATTGTCAAAGCATCCTATCCCATTTTACTATTGTATAGGTAAAATTTTTGAAACTTTCTTTGAATTTTTGTTATTATTTTGGAAAACGTAGAACATAGGAGTTTCAGCATTTATGAAGTATTGGAAAGGACATATAAGATTATGGTATAGTAGTTTATAAGTAATATAGCTTTACTAGATTTGTCTCTACCTATTTTGCTGAATTAACAATAGTTAGTAATTCATACACATTGTTTTAATTCATAATTAATTAGGTGAAAGACTCCTGTTGGGCAATCTATGAGAGGATTATTGATCTCACAATAAGTGACTTCTGGTTTATTAGCACAATGTTAGCTTAATATGAAAAGAGAATGAACCAATTAATTTCAACATTTTAGTTAACCAGTAAGGGTGGAAGCTTTCCTGGTCTGGCCATGGTTTCTTTTCTTTGAATCTTCTGTTTGGAGTTTGGGCAGGACCTATTGTCTGCACATGTAGGTTCCATTTGGTCTACTAGTTAGTTCGTCAGCAAAATTTTCTTTGTTGTTCGGTGTAGGAATGTCTCCATTCCTAAAATTTACATTTAATTGGTTATATGGGTCCTTGTAGAAATCAGATGTTCGTATTTCATGGTGTATGATGAAGGACAACTTTCAAATGGATATATTATGCTGTTAAATCCTCTCCCTTTTCTCTTCCGTTGTATGGGCTACAGAAGTTTTTTGATTGATTGAATAAAATAGACAAATTCAGGCTATTTCTTACTTAAGTAACAGCATGTTCGACTTTTTGACTGTGTATATTCACTTTTCCAGGAGTCCTATCCTTCTTTGTTCTGCTTGGATTTTTTGGGCTTATACTACACTGCTCCTCTGTAAATAGTAATGACCCTCGTATTGCCGGCTGCCAGAATTGCTGTTATGGGTGGGGAATCTTGGATTGTTTCCCTGCATCTGTGGAAGCATGTTTTGCCCTTGTCATTGTTTTTGTTGTCACATTTGCCATTCTTGGCATTGCCTATGGCTTCCTTGCTGCAACTATGGCCATTCAAAGGATCTGGCAGAGACATTACCATATACTCACCAAGAGGGAACTAACAAAGGTGAAATTAGTGCTACTATCCATTTCTGAAACAGTCTAGGTTAATCCAGTTACTTTGTGCTGGAATGGCTATTTATTCTAAGCGTTGTGCTGCAGGAGTATATTGTGGAGGATCTACATGGCAATTATACCCTGCCAAAACTGGATCCTGAGCATGAGCAACGTCTGAAATCACTCAAGCTTTTGTAACATAACGTGAAGAGCTGAAGTCATAGTGTCAATAAGAGAGCAAGTTGGGCACCTGCAATGGGGGTTGAAGGCGAGTAACTTGAGATTTCGTCTGATAGTTGTAACTGCTTACTAGGCAAGTTTGCCATGTGAAGGGTTCAGATAGAAAAGCTTCTGCACAATTGTTTATTGAAAGCTCTCACTACGTTGAGCTGCTGACAGAACAAAATGAATCCAAATAAGCTGTTTATAATTATCTCTAATGCCGGTATAATTTGCTTCTATGTTTCCATCAGCCTTTCTTTTGGAGGAAAAAAGGGTGATATTGTGGAATATTCCAATTTGGTAGATACTCACTTGATATGACCACCACCAAGCTTTGGTAGATGGATGATGATTGCCAATGCAGATTTGCATGCGTAATGAAGTTTCTCCCTCTCTATGATTGCAAATTCAAGATCTTGGCTATGTTAGTTCCAATTGGAACCTATGACGCATGAAAGTGGCGGATCGTCTGTGCGCCAGTTCCTGTCATGGTTCAGAGGGTGGCCGAATCTTTTATGTATGGTCACACCCCTAATGGTGTTTTGTATCTTGTAGGGGTTGTATTCCTCGAGTCTTAGGCATCTGGTTCCTTCTTGTTTGTTCTTGGACTTCAACCCCTCCAGACAAAACCCAAAAAAAAAAAAATGAGAGTAGAATGTGCCAAAATTGAGGTACTTTAGAATACCTCAAAAGCATACATACCATACATGCCTTTTCATGTACCAAATTTTGAACCTGTCCCGGTGTGCATTTCAAGAAAAAGCTTTCAAAGCAGCAAGCACAGAGAGTTGGTTTTGGAAAATGCCATACGTCACATTTTATCAGAGGGAAAATTATTAGATTTCATTTGGAAAGATTACTGCTGGGACTATATTGTGTTTGTCTGAAGAGAAAATTTTGTGAGAAAAATAATTTTTAGAGGAGGCTTACATTCATGAATTTCCACGTGCCTGAAATTGATCATTTTCCTTTTTTGGAGATAATCTAAATTTGCACTTTCACTTTCTTTTTGGTTGGAAAAGGGGGCATAGACTCGAACAGCACAAAACAGCCAAGTGTGCAAAAGGAGTCTCGTACGAAAATCACTTCAAAAAAAAAAAAAAAATTCCTAAAAGGGCCTCCCGCGAAAGAAAAAAAAAAAAAAAAAAAAAATTCTAACAGTGATCTAGGTTTGTTGAGTGTTAAAGATTCGACCTACATAGTCGAGTCTTCAACCTTCGACAAACAAGTTTTGAGGAAAGGAGGTGAGCCGGGGGTGGAGATGTGGGCAGGGACTGTTTCTGGAAGTGCAGATGAAGAAGATCAGCAACAAGAACAGACGAAGAAGGAGAAGAAGACGACGAAGAAGCAGAAGTTGCTGTATGGAATTCAATGAAGTTTGAGAATAACTGGTCGTCAACCTTCCTCTCTCTCTCTCTCTCTAACTTGCAAAATTAAACCTCTGCAAAAAAAATTTAACATGGGCAGGAACTGTTTCTGGAAATGGCGGCCAGTGTAGGCATCATGTGGCGGTGAAGATGAGGAAATAAGGCTCACTTTGGAAGAAATCTTAGGGTTAGGATTTCGACCGCGGATTGTCGAGTCTTCGACACTTGACAAACTGTTGGTCAAGTGTTGAAGACTCGAATATGTTGGTCGAGTTTGCAACACTCGATAAATTTGGTTCACTTTTGGAATTTTATTCGTGGGAGGTGTTTTTAGGAATTTTCATTTTTTTTGAAGTCATTTCCGTAAATGAATCGGTACAAAAGTGCACAAATAAGGGCAATGGGACCACGAGACATGTACCAAAATGATCCAGAAAAAAATAAATTTTTTAAAACAACTCGTGTCGAAAAAAATTTCTCTAAATAACTCAAATTTGTTGGGGGTCGGAGGGGTCGGAGACGCGACACACTATGTCGCATTTTCAACCCGCGACAGTCCAGAGAGAGAGAGAGGGGAGGAGAGCAGCGGGGGCGGAGGGGGAGGGAGGAGCGCGGCAGGGGGCTGCGGGGGGAAGGAGAGAGAGGGGAGGACCGCAGCTGGCGGAGGGCGGCGAAGGGGGGAAGGAGAGAGAGGGGGAGGGGCGCGGCGGGGTGCGGAGAGGGGAGGGAGAGAGAGAGGGAGGGCCGCGGGGGGGCAGAGGGGGGAGAAGAGCAACACAGCGGAGGCGGAGGGGGGAGGGAGAGAGGGAGGGTCGCGGGGGGCGGAGGGGGGAGGAGAGAGACACAACGGGGGCGGAGGGGGAAGGGAGAGAGGGAGAGCCGCGGGGGGGCGGAGGGAGAGGAGAGAGACACAGCGGCTCTCCTCCCCCCTCCGGCCCCGCGGCCCTCCTCTCTCTCCCTACCCCCTCGGCACCCCGCGGCCCTCCGCCCCCCCCGCGGCTCTCCCTCTCTCTCTCCCTCCCTCCCCCCTCCGCACCCCGCCGTGCCTCTCCCCTCTCTCTCTCCTTCCCCCCTCCGCCGCCCGCCGCCCGCCGCCCGCCGCCAACCCCTCCCCTCTTTCTCTCTCTCCCTCCCTCCCTCCCACGGCGGACCCCCCGCCGCCCTCCCCTCTTTCTCTCCCTCCCTCCCCCCTCCTCGGCACTCCCCCTCCCTCTCTCCCTCCCTCCCCCCTCCGCACCCCGCCGCAGTCCTCTCCTCTCTCTCCTTCCCCCCGCCGCCCCCAGCCGCGCTCCTCCCTCCCCCTGCCGCTCTCCTCCCCTCTCTCCCTCCCCCGCGGACTCCTCTCTCTCTCTCTAGACTGTTGCGGGTTGAAGACGCGACACAATGTATCGCGTCTCTAACTCCCTACAAATTTGGGTTATGTGGAGAAACTTTTTTCGTCTAGGGTTGTTTTAAAAAATCTTTTTTTTTATTATTTCAGTACATGTCTCTGGGACCATGCTTTGCCCAGAAGACTAAGGGAATTTTTTTTTTTTTTTTTTTTGGTAAAGACTATAAGGGAACTTTTCATGTTAAAGAAATCATATTCGAGACAGTTTCTTAAATGCGATTTTCTTTGTAAAAGGAAAAAGGAAATTTTCTTTCTCTCATTTTCAGCATTTTTGAAAGTAAACATAAATTAAAAAGATTTTGTATATCACCCTTCTTACATACTTACTGTGTACATCTTTGTTATTAAGGTAAGAGTTTCCGTTCATAATTGAGAATCAGAAGGTACCAAGGAGATGAAAACCCAGATAAGGCTGTTTTCTGCTTTCCGGCAGCATTTTTTCCTTGATCTATAGTGCCTGTCCAACCTTAAATACTTCGAAAGAACTTTTAATTTGCAGATGTTGAAGGATACATCAATGTCAAAGCCAAAGATGGCCTTGCTGGCAATCCATTTGTTAATTTTGCAATTATGATTTATCACTTTCGATGAACTTATTCCGAAGTGACGGTGCCCAAAGTTGATTAAAATATTTAAAAATTTAAATTTTTTATTCAGAACACAATTCTCACGCCCACTTAGAATATTAAAGAAATTTACAATAAAAATAACTAATAAGAAATAAATTTTATAAGAAATATCCAGGTTTAAAATTAACTCTGAGAGAGAGAGAGAGAGAGAGAGAGAGAGAGAGAGAGAGAGAGAGAGAGAGAGAGAGAGAGAGAGAGAGAGAGAGAGAGAGAAGACCTTCCTACGAACTTGTAAATACTTTAAAAACACTATGAAGGGAAAAAAGGGAAAAAAATTTGGTTATACGAAAAAAAATTATTTAACTGTTAACAGTGGCCAATCAGGAAAAAAATCGAATAAATTGTATAAAACATTATAGCCAATGATACAAGCCCATTTATAGGCATAGTAATACAATAGTCAGACAGTTTTCTCTACCCATGTTACATTGCTTTCTCTTCTATTCACTGCAACTATAACAACTACAAAATTGCTAACTTAATGTTACATGATTAACTATGCCTGTTAGGAGGCACCTATAACAATCGATAAAGGCCTCCAGAAAATCCGGGCATTTTTCTTTTGCGGTCGATGGCACAGGCAGGTCCGAACTCGTGGGCCAATAGGTTTTCAAGATGACAATGTTACAGCACAAAACAGCGCCCTTTGCTCCAGCGGCAAAATCTACAAACTGTCTTCTAATTCATCTGGCACAAGCAACTTTTCAATGGCAGCCTGTTCATAATAAGAGATTAGCAACTAAAGATGAGCTAAAGCTACCATACATGGAAAAGGAAGATTCGGAGCATATGTTTTCACCTTAATGGTAGCAACATCAGTTGCAGAAGGTTTCAAGTCCAAAGCATGTCCATAATGAAGCATGGCCTTCTCATGCAAGTTTTGCAGCTTATATATTCTGCCCATCAATGCGTATACACTGCTTTCACCAGGAGAAAATTCTTTAAGTTCCTCTAAGACCCTCAAGGCTTCGTCATATTTTTCAAGGGTCACCAATATGTTGGCCTTCTGATACATAGGGAGAGGATTTTTCTTATCTGCCAAGATGGCCTTATCCATCATTACTAAAGCTTCCAGAGGTCTCTGTTGATCAAGAGAAACAAAAAAACTTAATAAAGGGAAGGGAAACTGGCTAAAGACAATTCTAAAATTTAAGAAAGAAAATCTACCCGTAAGGCATGCAAAGCTGTTCCAAGATAAGACATGATGACAGAGGATCGAGAATTAATTCGGAAAGCCATTCGGAAGTGATGCTCAGAGAACTCAAATTTCTCTTGTCGAAGGTAGACCATTCCAAGTCCATACCAAGCATTGTAATGTCTACTGTCGACTCTCAGCGCACTATGATAGCTCTTTATTCCATTCTCAAAATCTTCCAAGGCTACATATCTGTAGAAACAGTTGAATTCCCAATCAAATAATATTTTCAATGGAAAAAAATTCCAAGTTAATTTAACACAATAGTTTGCTTGGCATACTCGTGACCACAAAGTGTATGCGCATAAGCAAATCTTGAACTAAGCAGTACAGCGCGCTGGAAATTTTTCAGAGCGGTTTCATGGTCTTTCTGCAAGCTGAAGCAATTCCCCATGGCACACCTGCATATTTGATTCAATAGCAAGCCATATATAACATTCTAATACTCATGATGGATAAGAAAAGGAACAGCACACAGATGCATTAACCACAAAAGGGCTTCATGGCTTGGTTGCATGTTAGCACAAAAATAGCCCAATCAGATCTCTAGAATATTTGACACCTTTGTGGATGCTGCAGCCATGTTAGGAAGAACTATTAAACAGGTAGGGTAAAAAGTAGCATGATAAATGGTTAACACAAACAAGTATTTTTCACTCAATTGGTAGGGTGGATAGGAGTCAAGATCCCTGTCACTATGGTCGATGCAAATCATGGCTCTTTTGCTTTTCAAACCTCACTGAAATGTCTGGCCTTCTATTGCAAATACATGCCCATGTCTGAAATAACAATTTCCGGGCCACAAGAATGAGAAAAGAGCCAAAGTCCTTCCCCAACAATGGAGATAGAAAAAAACCCAAGTTCAGAGCAGAATGTCAAATTATCTCCTGTGGCAAACTAGCTAAGGATATGAACTGGTCAAACATGATAAAATAATGAATGAGCCAAAATGTAGCTCATAAAAGTCAGCCAAAATGCTGCACTATAAAACAAAACTTGTGGCACACTGTATTGTACATAAAAAAGTTAGTTGGAGCTACCATGATTGAGGTGCTAAGCGGTCGGTAGCTATCAGTTCCTGAGCCAGGTAACTTAGCTTCATATCTTCCTTCAAGTGCTGCAGAAGAAGAATGAAAGATTTTAAGAAAAAAACTACAAACCGAGAGCACACAAAGAGAATAATTAGTGGTGAGAAAAACTATTCCTCATGCTTGAAGTTGAAGACAAATGAAAATTTTCCATAAGCATCTAAGTTTCAAAGTAGAGTAAATAGCTGCAGATGATCTCAGTGAGTCAGTTTGATAAATACACACCAAATTTCCTACAAATTTTTGGACATCATGATGAAAAGTCCAGGAGAGAATATACAAACGACAACAAAAAAATTTTCAAAGGTGTGATACTCCAACCAAGCATGAAGCATGGATATTGCTACAAATCACAGACATCAAGCTTTTAAAAATAGAATACGCCCAGATTAGGATATGCCAATGAAATAGGGGATTTTAATGCATATAAAATGTGCTTCACGTTTTAAATTGCTTTTCCTCACAAATTTCTCCAACCAGTAAACAAACTATACAATTTGAATGTAATAGCCAATAAAGTTTTTCTGGCATTAAAGGTCACTAATGCACACTTAAAATAGCAAAAGCATCAGAAATCTGCAACTCCACATCAAAGCACATCTTAATTATTCAAGTATTCAAAGTCTGTAATGGTAAAAAAAAGTTCTGGCATCTGCCAATTTGGCCAGTATATTCTAGGCATGCATAGCATATGAATGTAGTGTTCTGGAAATGAGCAGTCAGCTAAGGAAACATAATATCTCAAGTTATAACTGAACGTTATTATGTAGGTTGTTTCATCAAACAACAAAGAATAGAATATTCATCCTGCAAAATAGTACTGCTCCAAACTCTGTTATGAACACAGGTAGAGACATTGGCCAAAACTGCCAGACAACAGTGAATAAAAAAAAGGAAAAAGTGACAAAGGAAGCTTTTATCTCAAAGAGAGTAGGATGAGAATTTGCACAATATATTTGCTCATAGAAAGTTTGGTGGCACATAAATCAGAAACAGCAAAAAGCAACCAAGCAGCAGCGAAGAGAGCTCACATAGAGAACCGTAGAATAGATGTCCATTCCTTCTAAACTGTAAGGAGATGCCTGACGGGAAAGACTGAAGGCACGGCCTGCTTCTAAATAATCAACTAGTTCAAAATATGCTTTTCCAACCTGCAATCATGACTAAAGGTTATGATGCATAGAGAGTAAAGAATATCTAAAATCAGTGATAATAAAAATCTTGATAGAAAAGGTCATCCAGAAGTTCTGAGCTTTAAATATGCAAATCCAACAGTCCTATAATTGCTACATTAATAATTTAAGAATACTTCAATGAGGTGTCATATGTCAAGCAAGAATACTTAAGGGTCCATTTAGAAAAGTTGAGGCTAGGCCCAAACTGAGGTTAGATTGAGATCTTCAATGCAACAAGTTACTGATATGTAATAATAATTTTCTCTACTATAAAGAACCTTGACTTCTAAATGCAAAACTATATACTTCCCACAAAATATTTCACTGAAAAACATTACAAGAACAATAAAACAAAATAAAGACAGGGTTGAGCTAAGCTAAGGCAAGTTGAGGTTTCCCAAACAGGCCCTTAGTAATAACGTGGATGAGATACAAATGGAACAAAAGGCTTGGTAACCTAGGACCCTAGAGGAGCCAGTAAAACAAAAGAAAGTTTAAATCAGGTGGACCTAGATTTAGCTCCAAGGGAAGTGCTGTTGGGCAGGCAAATAATGGACCACTAAAGAGCAGATCCAAGTGATTGGAATTACCAAACCGTAAGTACTTGAGATAATATTTATAAAGGACGAGCCCTCAGGAGAAGGTAAGCTCTTATGAGATGTGGCTGCTTCACCCTGAAAGAAGCCTGGTCCATACATGCACACTCATGTCCTGTCATGTGCAAAGCGCTTAATGGTGTCACATGTGAAAGCACCAGTGACCTTCTAAGCATCAGTCAACATGCATGCCGCCTTTATTAGCACATGCTCATCTAAGCTGGGATCTATATGCAGCTGAAGAGGGTAGGTCTCAGAAATCTGCATAGAACCATGGTCAGGCTTTCTCTATCTCACCACTACAGTACACATTGCCTTTGACGAGTCTTAAGCTGCTTTTGCATGTTGAGCATCAAGAGTGGTACATGTTAACTAGGTGGGATCCAAGAGTCGAGAGTCATAATAAGCTGAAATCTAGAAGCACTATTCTAAATCTAATCCTCATTTTTGGAGCATTGCACATTATACACTAACAGAAGGAGATACCTTTCAGAGCTTGGACACTGTCCAGGCACATGTAGATGCTTGTATACATCATGCCAAGAGAGAGAGAGCGGAAGATTGTCAACTTGGCATCAGGAAGAAGAAACAACAATCTGAGTACCACTAAGTCAAGAAATACTGGTTATAATGCTCTATCTCATTTAAATGGCATAGAAAATAAAGTGCAAAGCAACATTTTGCTTAACCATTTTCCCTTCATACAGCAGAACTGTAACTAACCAGACTGTTGTAATAATATTATAGTATGGCAGTCCTCATTGAATTCATTTGTTGATCAAAGCACAGGATTCTTAGAAATATGATCATTTTATCAAGTTCCAGATGGATCAAACAAGATAAAGTTAACAATAATGTCACCTGGGAAAGAACCCATCCTGTATTGTAATGCTTGGCTGGAAGTTTCAGATAGACATCCATTGCTTCCTGTTCAAAGCATGAGAGTTAAAAAAGATAAGTGAAGCTCACAGAGCACCATCTTATATTCATAAACACAGTACCTGGCACCGATACAGGCAGGCAAGTCTATAGGCCTCCCCAAGAGTTCTTAAGAGACCCAACACCTCTGAGGCACCACTTATGGCTCGCAAGTTATTAGTGATGTCCCCAGAATATGACATGGTCATCCCATCTTGGTCACGGGACCTATTATCACATGAGGGAGATGAACCTGAAGCTGCTGCTCCCGTACTCAATCGAGAATCATCAAAAGTCTCATGCCGCGTCCCTGTATGAGATTAACATGGTAGGCGCATATTCTTTATATTAGTCTCTATCAGCAATGAGCAACAAGTAGAATATTACCTTGGGGATAGTGCTGTGACAGGTGCAAATTATTACATCACAACCAAATAACAGTAAGATACAACAACATAATTGTCATTTGCATTGGTTAAACCATAGACCATAACGTCCAAAAACACGAACAAACTAAAAACAACACCAATCTTATTTATAGACACAATCATTTGTTATTTGAACAAGCCTTAATAATTTAGACGGTTAATCAAATTATCGTAAGTGTGTACAGATGAATAGACAAAGATAAGCCAAACCTTAATATGGCATCAGTCCTGGCATGAGCAAGTACCTTATTACAAGCAATTTAATCAGACAATCAAATTGAAGGCATCAGGAAATGCAGGAAGGGTGAAACTAATTATTGCTTCTTCAGAAACAACTAGATTTCATGACATGAGTCATTTCTGTCTTCAAAATATAACATTTTTATTTTTTTGGTGACATTTTTTGGATATATATATATATATATATATTTATTTTTATTCTCCTTTGTATTTATTTTTATTTTTGTATTTATTTTTTATTTATTTCTTTCTTTTTTATCATAATTTGTATCTCAAATGGCCGACCCCAAATTATTGGGTTTAAGGCTCGGTTTGTTGTTGTGGTGACATAAGGAAGATCTATCACCTTCATCAAAACTTTCAGTAGCCCAGGACTGTCCCTTACGAACTGTCACAGAACGTAATCCAACAGAACTCAACTTCGAGCTGCCAAGATATTTAGAAGAGTTGCTGGTTCCATTTCCAGCAACTGTTGTCGCATTGACATTTGCATTTGTAGCTGCCTCTCCAGCTAGTCGTGAACTTCGTCGAGGGCCAGAATCAGAAAATAACCTCCCAGAAATCTAGCAACCATGGGAAAATAAGACATTTATAGATTGTCCAGCACATAAGCGATGCAAAACACACAATGCAAGTTACAGAAAGTTAATGGACAGATGCCGAAGAAGCTAGTACCATGAACACATGGTACTGCAACCAAAACTCAAAGCAGCAAAATAATGCAATACATGGAAGATGCACAAATAAGACACATCATGCATGCCAAATGCCAAACTGCAGAGATAAAACATTTGCAAGAGTTTAATTGAATTAAATAGATGCAATGATGCTACCGGAAAGTAAACTAGTCAGAATGTCTACCACAAACCAGAAATGAGTTTAAACTACATGTAAAACAACAAAAGAAGCTAAAACCAGAAAACAGTAAAGATACACAAAGAAATACAATAGTGATTTATAAAAAGCTGGGAAAAGGATGTAAATTATAATCCATGAACTTTTGTCTCAAATATTAAGAATGTCACAGGGCTCACAAAATGATATATAATGTAACTAGTCCATGCTTCTTTTTTTTTCAAATAATGAAACAGATATTTGAATGTTGAATTATTGAAAAGTTTGAAATAAACATCACATGTGATATCCAATGTAATTTTAAATTGACATCAATTACCTTTCGTAATTTTCCTTCATCAACAAACTTCCTTCGAGGAGCTTGAATAGTAGAATTCACAATTGACCTGGGAGAGCTATCAGCATTGGGCACAGTAGGGTTTGGCTGCACATTTCTACACAAAGGTGGAGGAGCAACAGCTGACATCTGCACAAAGACAGATCTCTACAGTTTTGGAGGAGGAAAAAGCATAATGCACAACATACACTAGCACTAACAACAAAGGTCAATAGAAGGGTATCCAACTTGTAAAATTAACATTTTGTTACAAGAAAAGGAAAAAGCACCCAGAGGGTGGGAAAAAAAGTATTAAATACTTCACATGCAAAAGACTAAAAACAGGGAAAAGGACCAAATCTTGACCCATATAGAAATATTGAGATCAGGAGTATTTATCAAATGAAGCAATCTATCATCTCTCCCCTTGCTGATCCCTGCCTATGTCCTTAATCATAAGATTCATCCTATCTTATGAATGGTGCCCCACACCTTGAATGCTTTGAGCACTCAAGCCCGCTTCTACTCCAACACACAGAAAGGACAAAGTTCTACTTGTAAAATTATAACCAAGCAGAATCCATGGTGATTGAATAACAAGTAAAATATTTTACTGGCTTTAGAAGATGCATAAAGGCGCACAGAAATATCAATTCCATACTAATCTATTATTAAAGCATTACCCCTCAACACTGAACATGCCTGAATCTCCACTCGCCTCAATGAAAGGGGCAAGTTATCAGTTCTTTGGACTACTGAAACAGATTGAGCGCATACCAAAGTGGATGCAGAAGTTTAAGCTTTGCCAGAAATTGAAAAACAAGAATTTGTTCCATGAAAAATCATCTCTTAGTTATAGCCTAGTACAAAAACTGGAGGTTCAAATAGGAGATGTCGCAGACATAATCTTACCTGTGTGGCCATTGGTGAAGGAGTATTATAGAATGACAAGTTAGATGAACCACCATTCACAGTATGGCTAGCAGTTACTGCTGCAGTTACTTCATTATAATTTGCAGAAATATCTCGAGGGTTATTACTATGCATATGTTTCAACTGTCTCGGACTCATATCTTCTGACCCAAAGTTCCTATCTGAACCTAAATTATGATCCTCGCCAGACGTTTGCAGGTTTTGGGATGCCAATCCCTGAGTTAGGTGCTGTTTCTGAATTGAAAATGCAGCTGCTTCACCAAAAACCACAACTGCTTCCTCTGCGGCACCTGGAAATGTAATTTTGTTTTCAGGTGGAGGCAATAAATCATGGCCAACACAATAGAATGAAGCAACAGTTTAGCACTCATTTACAAGATAATAATATTAGCCAACTGACACCTAAAATATTGATTGTGAATTTGATGGATAATCCAAGGATGTATACAGAGGCCAAGAAGAAGGTTGCTTCAGCCAAAAAATGAAAGTAAGCTAAATCTCAGCAACTCAATACCTCAGATTGTTAGATGCCAATAGTTACAGAGAAGTTGCACAAAATCAAAATAAGACCGCAAAAATAATGAATGGAACTAAAATCGTGATTGCATTAATCACCAATGACTCTATCCGATATGCTGCTGCAACGGGTCATTGCTTCACATTTAGTCAAGGTTAGATGTATGACAACTAGAGGCAAGAATCCTATTGACATCCAGCTCATTGTTGAGGATAAAAGAAAAGATAGAAAACTAAAATATTAGCACCTCATAGGTTCTGAATTTATACATGAGACAACAGGGGAGCAAACATACTCTTAAACCATAGCAGGTCTATTCAACTAATACGCTCATGCACAAATAGTATTATATACCAGTTCCAATAACCTACTGTATACCTTTATAGTCCAACTATTTGGTGCAGACTAGCCAGCAGCTCCATTGTGGATTTGGAAGGGTAAATGTACACAACCTTACTCTACAAGAAGATATATTGTCCATGACCAAACCAAAATGGAGCAAACAGAGTGCCCGTTTGGCAGCGCTTTTTTCAACTTCTTTTCTCCTTATAAGGAGAAGTTTAGTCAAATAAAAATTCTTCTCTCAAAAGTAGCCTTTTTTTAATAAAGAAAAATAAAAAAAGGAGCTTTAAAGGAGAAGCTCCTAAGAGGAGCTTTTTCTTCTCCTTTTTTCTTCATATGCCAATTTTTTCGGAATTATTTTTTTTTATTCCATTTATATCCTCATTTGAATGATATAAAATTTCAAATATGATCATATCACCTAATTTTGGGATTCTATTTAAAATTTGAAATTTTACATATTTCAAATATATCCAAATTTAGATATTCTCTCTCCATCTCTCATCTGATTATTCCAAAGTTTTAACTTTATTTCAAAATGTATTAATTTTTGTTTCGCCTTAAAAAGGAGAAGATAAGAAGAAAAAAAACTCTGCCAAACATGCTCTTAGTATCACCCCAAGGCTCAGCCTCTTAGTATAGGTTTGCATGCATTCAATCATCCGCAAACAATAGGTTTGCAAAGAAACCCTCTTCTCATGGACATAAGCATGGCTCAAGCCTGTTATCTTCTCAGGTAATTTTGAACTAACAACGTCAATATCACTATGGCAATGATATCATAAAAAAAAATAAATTAAGATGCCTAAGGTTCTGATAAGTTTTTTTTTTTAAAAAATAAAAATAAAAAATGCCTGAGAATAACATTAAATCTATTTGAATGTCCCAAGGCAGTCACTAGATAAAGAAATGTTATGACCACCATCCAATTAAAACTTTGGCCTTGTCAAATTCATTTTCCACAAGTCCAAATCAGACATGGGAACTCAAGCTTAAACCCAACTCACCCACCCCACACTATAGCCCGTCCAGAAAGAGGAAAACAAAAGAAGAACCATAGAGAGAGCAAAAGTTCAAAATGATTGGACAGTGTTGAAGTTATACCTTCAGGAGAAAAGTATAAGGATAAGCAAAGAAGAGAATAACTATTTACCTAGAATACACAACTCCTCATAAGCAGCCCACAGTAATGGATCCAACTCCAGAGCTTGCTTAAAGTGTTGAATTGCACTTTTTCTTCGATCAGTATATCTGAAAATAGGTAAATTCAAATAAATGACAACCAAGATGTCTAAATTATTACAAGAAATTTGTGCACAAAAGATCATAATCAGCATTTTGAAATACAAATTATGTTTATGTTGCATAAAAAATTCTCTTTCTAACTTCTATAATAGAAGATTATTAAGTACATAATTATAAAGTTCCGAAATTCCAATACAATATCTAGAAAAATTGTTTGTGATATGAGATCTTTTTCATGCAAAATAAAAATAAAGTATCAACATATGCTAATTTTTATCCAAAGAATTATATATCAGGTACAAAATGATTTTTGGAAGGGCAAAGCAAATGCTGAATCATGGACACTTTGTTGAAAAGCAGCACTTGATGTGGAGAGAAAGATGAGGGAGACAACATCAATTAGGCTTAAAGTAACTAACACTCATAGACTGTTCAATTAACTTGGCTCAGGTATAACGATTAAGCACGTGTACGATTCCAGCAGTAATTTCATGAGGAGATACCGAGAGATTGACAACAAATTACAACCTCAATTTATAAGAAATAAATGATGCATGGAATTCAGACTAGACAAAAGAACATTAGAAGTTGACATGCTAGTGACCTGTAAATAAGCCCAAGAAGGTAATGACCAGCTGCACCATTTGGCACCTACACATCAAGCAATGCACCATTAACAGAATGTCCACAACCGTGACAAAACACATCTACACAAGTGATTACAAATATTGGCAACATCAATGAGGGACGCAATGCAGTTTACAATGATTAAATAAGCATAAGTATCTTCAACAACATTTATCCTTCAAAATTGCCAGCAAGAATATGAAAAATAATATTGAAAGTTAGATTATCTTTGTAAACAGGCAATTATTTAGCACCTCTGCACTAGGTTCATGAGCAGGACACAAAGCCGCTTCAGCTTCAATGAGAAGATCCATCTGAAAGCATGATATTGCAAACAAGTAGCGGGACTGAGGCATTTGTGCACCTTCATATACGGAGTTAAATGGAAGGGAAAAGTGAGAAAAACAAAGAAGGAAATATTCATTTATATAGGTAGGAGATCATTATGAAAATAAAACCTTGCTACAATAATTGCTTCATACCTTTCAAAATATGATATGCAGAGTAAGCTTGATTATTGTGCAAGTAGCATCGGGCTAATAATTGCAAATTTATCTGCGATTAATGCATTGAAGCATTAAACTTATTAATGATTCAGTCTCACACCGATCACACAGAGAGCAGCAAGTAATCAACTGTCCAAAAAGAAGGGGGGCGTATTCCTTGAAAGCCAATGCAAAGAGGTATTGTAAAATATAGAACTAGTAACCTTCAATGATGAGTGCAAACTCATCAAAATACAGAATATCAACCACATTACTATTTTGTTCAATTCAAATTGATATTGCTGACATCATGTTTAAATATCCAATTATGTCAAAATGTTTCTGATCCCAAAAGCTGATAATGTTCCTAAATGCTACTCACCCAGAAGGGCATGATAGGCCCACTACCAGCCTATTACATTGTAGTCATTTAGTTTTCAATGAGCAGGGAAAAACTAATTTCTTTTTGTCCATTATCTTTGAAGAAAGGAAAGATGTCATCACCAAAATCATGCATGCAATGTAGAGTCATGATTATGGACTTGACATCCAAAGTTTATCTTATTATGGACTTGACATCCAAAGTTTATCTTTGGTCTTTGCACAACAAAGGCGCATTTCTCACTATAATCAAATTTCATGATCAGCTTCAAGGGATTTATTTTACCTTCACAATAAAACCAATGTCAGTTTCAAGAAACAGTTGACTTCATGGTACACATGTAACTTTGTCCACCTGTAAATGGACAGGGTTGCAGCCTAACTTCTTCTAAAGTTCACCTAGTGCTTAAAGCACCCCCATTAGGCCTGTGGGGTGCAGGATGGGCACAGCCTTACCTCCATTTATTAAGAAAAAGCTGCTAGATCTTGAGTAGAGTGGTAAGCAACTATACTATCATGCAAAGGTTCAACTTTGTTTCTCACTTTCTTTGCTGAAGTAAAAAACAATAATATGTCCATTTAATATGAAGCCAAGGGCTGAAGGAATCTAATTCTTGCAAACAGAAAAGGAAATTAAAAATGCATAGAAAAGATTAGAAAAAGGGTGAAGTAACTTGGTTACTAAAGGCAAACTGAGAAACCAATCAGGACGGACAATGAGAAAAAAGAAACACCACCTAAGGGGGAGAGACTACCAAAGGGGGAGAGAACTCAGAACCGTCTCTCCTTGCACCAAATTAACACATCAGCAGGCCCTTCCATTAGTCTTAGGGCCAATGGCAAACTCTTGCTACCCTTTTACATTTTCCCTGGAAATTATGTTCATGGTCATCTTTATTTACAAAGCGCATGTTTGGTAAGTCTAGTAGTATAGCCATCCATGTTAAAACCGATATCAAGGTGGAAATTCGTATCAAAATATATTTTACAATCACCTAGTGTCAAATCATAGCTTTTTACCTTCTTGAGATTGAGAAAAAGTAGGTAATAAGAAATATTTGGTGTGAATCAGCATCATCCTGCCTTCTATGAGTAAAATATAAGTCGAAACTGGACATTTCTTGACAGAAAACCATTGTCATATTTAATAACTATTTTAGTCTCAGAAGTATACCTTATCTGGCCAATCATAATAACAGCATAAATTTTATTTGTGTCATCTATATAGAGATGTCAATACATGTCTATTATATATTAAATGTGCTTTCAATAATTGTGTCATGTCTTAAGCATGCCATCCTTTCAAGCATTCATATTTAGCAACTTAGTTCAATTGTAAACAAATTGTATTAAGTAATTAATTTCAAGGTTAGTTTATGATAATTGACTTATGTGCGAATCAAATAATTAACTAAATAACATTTTTATAAGGACGGCTACTCCCAACATGTTAGTTTTGGTGTTGTATTGATCATATTAACCAAGTGTTAACTTAAATAAGAGGTACAAACTCTTTATCCATGAATGACGGTGTCAAACCAATTATGTCATGTTGACCCAAATCCACAATGTTCACATTATTCTCTCGTCGTATCCACATGCCATCTCAAAAATCCAACCCTACTACTAATACAAGATAGAATCTAGGCCATTGAAAGACTAAACGGAGATGATATGTACTAAAACTATTTCATAGTCAAGTCTTCAACAAATTGTTTACAACCAAAACAAATTTGCATGGCATATGTTCTTACATGGAATTGCTTAGTTTGTCTTCACCAGTCATACCAATTTCTCCCACCACCACAATCCTAGAGCATGCAACATTTTTAGGTTAGCAAATTAGATATCTAAGTTTGGTAACTGAAATCACAAGGAAGAAACAAATTTTCAAGTCTAGGAGATCCTTTTTATTTTAAGAAATTATAAAAACTAGCTGCTGTACAGAAGCTGAGAAAAATGATTATGAGGAACCTGCAGTGGTCATGACTGTGGAGAGCAAATCCTTGGACTTTGCAACTGAAGCATGGAAAGAGGTGTTTAGGAATACCGTATTTCATATAGGGTGAAAATGATCAAATCTTGTTTTCCTCTGTGCTCAGGATCTAAAATGAATGTTGCAAGCACATTTTAGGAAGTCTAGATCCCTGATCTTGTTACTGAAAATGAAGTGCAAGGAAATTTTAATGCTAACAAAGGCCTACAGCAGGACTGTGAGACACCGGATCCACCAAAAGAAGAAGTGAGGAAAGATATTGAAATGAATAAAAGACACAACAAACTTGAAAAAGGGGGGAAAAAAGTACAAAGCAGAAAATAAAAATTAGAAGGGAAGAAAAAAAGACAGCCTTGACAGTATGAAGAGTTAATTTTAATGAGGTGCTTGACTCACTTATTGAATTGATGCATAGCACCTGGGTGTAAAAGGCCACTTGAGGCCTCGTGAAGTGCTGAGCTAGCGCCTTGACCACCTTTGACAGCATTGTATACAATTTTGTCAACTATAAGAGAAATACAGTGTGGTCAGTCAGTTTCATTTTCAGACCATGTGACTTCAGGAAGAGGGCTTTGAGAAGTCTGCTGGCAATTGGAGACAGAGGAATGAAGGAGATCTGGTGGGGCATTCAAGCTTTCTGCTAGCATCCAATTCTAAACAAAAGCATGTTCTGGAGTACACAGAGACTTTTGAGACATTTCTACAAGGACAGGGGCTATTTTGGAGTGAAATTATATATGCTTTAATGCAAATGGGAATTTTTTTGGTGGGTGAGAAAAAGGGATTTTTGTGATCTCCCAAGCTATATTTCAGACTACAAACAGAAGAGCAATATATCTTACAGTATAGCCATACTGGTGTTAAACGATAGCAAATTCAGAGTACAAACCAAAGAGCACTACATCCTCCAAATCGCTCTTCTGGAGATATATTTATCCAAATTCCAACATTTATAGATTCCTAAACAGTCCCCAGATCATAGAAAACCAAAACTTAATCTGAACAGTTCAGAGGACACGGACAAAACCCTAAGAAACAGACAACCACTGAATCTACTTTTGATGTTCACTCAACAGCCCCAAATCTTCACAATGCCCACTAATCTATAATGCTTAACCTTCATCATCTATCCGCCAAAAAACATCCCAATTGACAAACAATTTCCAGCCCTGTATTACTGATTTTGAATTGCCAACGCCAATATAGTAATATACCTGTTGAATATTTTGGAAATTCTCTTCACTTCTAAAATATCCCTGACATTAAAATCTCAAAATAATATAAAATAATTCTAAAACCTTCATCAGACACTGGGCTCAACATACGACCTCAAAGATTTCCGAGCAATTCAAAGAACGAAAAAAGCAAGGGATTACAAAAATGCCAGAAAGAAATCAGGAAAACATGTTATTCAAGAAACATTAGGAAGAGCATAACATGTCAACTGCCAAGACTCAAATCACGAAATTTCACACGAAATGCAACAGAAAGTCGCAGATCAAGTACATCAATTGATTGAGTGAAGATAAGTGAAGCAGTAAGCAATGAGAGAGAGAGAGAGAGAGAGAGAGAGAGAGAGGTACTTCGGAGGGAAACTCGGCACATAGACGTTCGCAAAGGAAAATGGCGTTTCGATTCATGAAATGGCGGAGACTACTCTGCACGCAATCAACGAGTATGGCTTCCATGGCTGCACCGTCGAATTTGATTGAGAGAGAGAGAGGGTTTTGGTTTTTGTTTTCGCTTATATGGTTTCTTTTTCTTTCTTGATTTTGGGGCTTTTCTTGGATTTGAAATCAGTGCGTGTGGGCACGTGTTAACCCCATCCAATTAATTTGAAATACAAGTCACGTGACTATCAACATTGTAATTCGACTCGCTTGATTAAAATAAAAATCACAATTTGATTCGGCTCTACGTGACAAAAACGGCTACGGTACGCGAAACGTAAGTTAACAATCTTATTTAATCTTTCTTTAACCACTATAATTATTTTATTATTTTATATATAAAAAATAATTATCAAATAAAATTTTAACATCTATATTAAAAAATCAAGATTATCAATTTATTAAAACTTTTTAATAAATTAAAATTTTTATTCGTCCTGTTAGATTATTTTTCTAACATAAAAAAACAAAAATTAATAATTATGTGCATGATTTGATTTGAAAAATAATAATTACATTGTGAAGTAAAATCCTTTTATCCATGATTGGTTAGTTCACCAATGTTGAATAATGCTTTGAAATAATTTGTTTTAGAAAAAATTCATTAAAAATGTTAAGCAAGAAATACCATCTATTTCTTAATAAAAATATTTATTTCTCATAAAATATTTTTATTTGACCCAGAAACTATTTTTTAAATTAGAAGTCACTAAACATTAATTATATTATTTTAAAATATTTTGACGACAAGAAAATTCATCATTGTCAAATTTTATGATGCAAAAATAGAAACACAAATAATCTTATAGTTGCGTAGCAAGTTTGAGTCCTGATAATAATAGAGAACAGGTACTCTAATTGTGTAACTCTAACTTTATGTACGTCCTAACTAATAAAAAAATTTTTGAAAAAATGTTACGTTGGCGATGTTTGGCTGAAAAGTATTTTAAAATATCTTATAAAATGTTTAAAAATTTACAAAGTCACAAAATGTATTTAAGGAAAGAAAAATAATGTTCTTAACTTAAATTTGTTTTTTAGAAAAAGAAAACTTAAAATAAAAAAAATAGAAATTAAATTGATTTTTATAGAGTAAAAATAATGAATTTAATTTTAGAGAGAGAAAATTTTAATTTAGATTTCTAGAAAGATAAAATTTAAAATCAATGTGTTTAAAGAGACAATATTTAAAATAATTTAAATAATTTTTTAGAGAAAATCTAAATAAATATATTTAGAGAGAGAAAATATAAATTAAATAGATTTTTTTGTCGAGAGAAAATTAATATTGTTAGTTTTAAAAGAAATAAAATTGAATTTTATTTTTTAGAGAGAGAATTTAAAGCAAATATGTTTAGAGAGAGAAAATATAGCAAATTATTTTTTTTTAGAGAAAGAAAATTAATGTATTTAGTTTTAAATAGATATAATTTGTATAAGTTCAATTAAAAAAAGAGAAAAACTATAGGCAAATTATATAGGAGTAAAAATTACTAAAATATTAATGTGCATATCAAACACACGTAGAATGAAAAAATATTAACTATATATTCATTCCCCTTCAACCTTTTCTCTCTAACACTTTATCTCATACCAAAAGCTACCTAAAATATAAATTACATAATTTTTTGAAGACATGGGTAAACTATACCCCTCTAAAACCTAACAATTTTCTCTCTTTTGCCAAAAAATAAAATATATATATATTAATTTTCTCTCTCTAAAAGATAACCCAGTTTCAATTTTCTATCGCTGAAACTATACTTACCGATTTTTCTTTATCTAAAATGAATAATCTAATTTAATTTTTTTTCTTTTCAAATACTGAACATATTAATTTTCTCTTTTTCAAAATAATATAATTTATATTTTCGCTCTTAATTAAATTTTCTCTTTAAAACTAAATATATTAGTTTTAACTCTCTAAAAAAAACAATTTATTTGAATTTGCTCTTACTACATCCATTTATTTTAAGTTTTCGCTCAAAAAAAAAATTGTTTTTCCCTTTAAAACAAATGACATTAATTTTGGTTTATTATTTTACTTTGGGTTAGCGTAATACTTTTAATCACTCCAGAGATGGGTGTGCATTTACCCCCTTTATAATATACTTAATTAAATTTCACATATAAAGCATGGAAAAAATGGAGTAAATGGTTAGTGAATAAACTTTAAACCTTCTTTTTTTTTTTTTTTCCCCTCCTAAACACTACCTAAGAATTTTAGCAAAACAGGCTTATTTTGGCTGTGTTTATTAAAACTGGGGGTGTTTCTTTTACTTTATCATAAGGATCTTTTCAGTCATATGAATGACTTTATACTATATTTGCTGTAGCAACAAAAAAGGGTGGAGAAAAAAAATGTAAAGTATATATTATATGATATAAGATGCTTCGAATTTAATACTCTCAAAGCTTGCAAATTTTGATTTTGTAGAATGGTACAACTTGCCATCACATTAACTTTTCTCAAGCGGAGACCCTTTTGCCACCACTTTTTCATTTTCTATTTAAAATGAGAGAGAGAGAGAGAGAGAGAGAGAGAGAGAGGAAGGGGAAAAATCTCTACCTTAAGACTCCCATATGGAGAAGAGAACACGGATAGCTTTGCCTTTCTGGTTCAACCCAATCCAGGGAAGCAGAATCAGTTCTTCATTCTGCATTTGCCTCAACATGGCTCAAAACGTGTTAAAACTTATCCAGCCCCACAACCATTAATCCCACAATCTCCCTTATCATGGTTTCTTTGTTCTTCTCTTCCACCATCACTAACAAAAATAAGATGGTCACCATCTCTGATCAACACTATATCATCAATTTCAGCGCCCTCTCTGCTTAGAACTTTACTGGGCACAATGCCAAATTTCTGCTTGCCAATGCCAAGCAACTCGTCAAAGGTAGTAGGAAGTAGCACAAGTTTGCCTGTAACTTCTCCCTTCTCAGGACAGCCAATAGTCACTCTAGGAGGGTAAACTCTGCCATTGACTGAAATACTTGTCTGATTTACTGACAAGAGTGAATCTTTATCCCCTCTATGAGCAGCAGACATAATGCCAAAGAGTGAGTTGTGGAAGTTAATAATCCTACGCCTAGGACGGTTGTGACTCCAAGAGGCATCAACAGCTGGTGACGAGGCTTCATGAGGCACATGACAGATTGTTGGCTCACTTGTGAATCTACCAAGGAAATGGATCCCACGTTGCAGCTCAGGAATGGAAATGACAGATTGAGTTTTAGGTTCTTTGCATGATTGGAAAAGTTCTTTTATGTCATCGTGCCCTTGTTGGTCTGCTAGGTCTCTGGGAGTCCATCCATGGATGTCAGGTTTATCTATTTCTGCGCCTTGGTTTAGAAGGTACTGAACTATTTCTGCGTTGCCTTCACTCACTGCAACATGAAGAGCAGTCATGCCATTGCTATTAGGACATGTTATATCTCCTCCATGATGAACAATTTCCTTGAGCAAGCCCAAGTTGTTTTGCTCGGCAGCAGTGCAGGCAAAATGACCCACATTCCCGGAACTTATATCAGCCCCATTTTCTATCAGCAGTTTGATCACCTTTTCATGGCTTCCCAAAATGGCTTCCCATAGTGGCACACTCCCTTCAGAGTCTGCATGGAGAAAATAAAAAATATTATGCCAAGACAATCAGAAATTTAGGCTCCAAAAATTTGGGGAAAAGCAAAGGGTACAGGAAGTTGAATAGCAGATCCAATATCAAAGGGTGGCACATAAAATAAATCAGAAGCATGAAAATCTCAATTATGTAAATCGGCATAAAGTCCATAAGATAGTTGACAAGGGGACACTGTATCATCCTTATCATCTATACATACATATACAAGCACAATTATGTTGTATAAACTTGAATAAATATACTACATGTGGGCAAGCGAACAATATGAAGGCAAGGGTTGATTAGCATTTAAAAGGCTGATAAATTGCCCTAGACTTCTATATAAAATTAATTAGGTCATTATATATTTTTCTAATTGATGTTGAAAGCTCAAGGTGATGTGTCCCCCTCTATCAATTTCCACAATTTTCATTTTGATATTTCAATCATCCCAATCTGAACAACTGTCATCTGTTCATGAAAGCAATAATTATGTGTAATTATTGACAAATATTATAAACAGGAAGAACAAAGTTTTGTAAACTATATGACCATGGTAGGGTTGCTCTGTCAGCAAATACAACAAAGACAAGAATTATATATAAAAGTTCAACATCAAAATCAACTCCTAAGATATGAGAAGACGAGTTGCTATCATAAACCTATAGACAAGAAAGAAATACCAAAGTGTTACTTGGAAGACATCAATGACCTACGTGAGAAATATACAAAAGAAACATGTACTGACCACGATTTTGAAAAATTGGAAGAAGACAACTTAAAAGCAAGAAGTTACCTCTACTATTAGGGTCAGCCCCATAATCTAGAAGGAGGAGAACACAGTCCACACTCCCTTTGGAAGCTGCTATATGCTGTTTTTCCAAAGCAATGGAAAAAGAAAAGGAGAGAGAGAGAGAGAAAAAAAAAGAATTAGGCCGTGCTCCGTTAACTTTTAAAATTGTATCAAAAATTAAAAAAACAAAAAAACAAAAGTCACGGACCAGGGCAGTCCTTCCAGTATTGTCAGATTCATTTGCATCCAGACCACGTTTCAATAATTGATGCAACAAGAGGTCATCTCCTCTAAGTGCTGCGAAGCATAAACTCAAAGGTAGGTCCATTCTACCATGAGTAAGCATGTTCTCTGTCTCCAACAAAATGCCTTCCATTATTGGATCCTTGAGGTCCTTGAGATGCTGCCCCACCATACATATGAAACAACTAAAGATTAGACTCACTCCGGACTAATTGAAAGAGAAGACGATCTTTTGTTTACCGAGCTTAAGATTAGAAACCTGAAGAAGATTGTTCATTATAATGGTCCCATCTCCTACATTGGCCTGAACAATATTCAAGAATGTAGTGCGGTTTAGTCGCAGTAACTGGCTCAATCTTTTGGTTCGCACCGTGAATAACTGAGGTCTATAACAAAGCACCCCAATTTCACCACAGACATCACTAGTTTTGGCTTCTCCAACTACTTGTTCTGTTCCGTTTTTGAGAACAAGGAGTTCCTGCAACATATGAGAAATATCAGAAGCAGCAAATCACCAGAAAATAGCTACTAGTGAAGGGAATTCAGTGATTACCACAGAGCCAGTAACTAGTATGTAGAAGTCTGTGGGTGCCTCATTCTGAAGAATTACGTCTTCTTTGGGAGGAAAATACTCGGGTTTCATCTCAGAGACCTTCAGGGTTAGGACAATGCGAAATGCAACTTAAGAAATTTTGTGGTTGAAATAGCAGATCAGTCAAGTGAAGAAAAATACATGAAGAAAATACCAGCTGGAAAAGCAAATCGTTGGACACCCCACGAAACAAGTAGACCTTATCCATGAGCGAGTAGAAAAGAAAATGCGAAATGCTTGATCTAATGGCTTTAGGAAGAGAATCAAGAGTCTCTTGCTGCTGCAGACCCTCTGAATCAGTCCTGAACTTCAAACACAAGTGAGCAAGCATTTGATCTTGGAGTCTCAATGGGAGTTGGTTCCTATGAGCAAAACTCGAAGCTGCTTGGATTGTATCTCTCTGTAGATTAAGGACAAGAAAAGAATCAAGACTGTTAAGTCCCAATCGGCTAACTCCACCTCTTAGGATGTGGTGTATAAACCCTAGAATTCTCTACCTCTAACAGCTAATTTTAAGCTAGCAACCAGCTTCTCTAATGAAGACAACATGGATCAAACCTACCAATAGTTCTCTCATTATTTTCCTCAACTATGCATATCTTAATCTACACAAATAAGTGAGGACAATTAGAAGATATATACTTACAAATCTTCTTGTTCGACTTGTTCCATGGACGACCAAGTTGGTCATATTACCAATAAGATATGCTGTCAATCCAAGGTTAAAGAGCATATAAAAGATGTCAAATATCATTTCTCGGGTATTTTCAGCATGCAGATCTCCATATCCAACAGTGGTTAAGGTAGTGATCGACCAATACATTGCTGTCACATACCGAATCCACAATCTCTGCTCAAGGAAATTGTTCATTGATGCTCCTATCCATGTTTTCTTCGGGTCATGGTAATGAGCAGCTAGAAGATAATAGAAGCATCCAGCACAGTGAACTGCGAAAAGGGTCACCTGCAGATATAACATAGAGCTCCATAATATGACTCATTTCCGGGGGGGGGGGGGGGGGGGAAAAAAAAAAAAAAAAAAAAAAAAATAACTCAAACTTCTCACAAGTACTAGTCACTTACACAAATAAGTTTTGCACAACGAACCCAAAAGTAGTTAAAATTTCTATCTTTCTCCAATCTGAAAAACAAATCATTCCGATGAAGCAACTAGGGCAAAATCAAGTAATTGTAAATATTTCATAAGAAACGTTACCTAGCAAATAGGGCACTAACACGTCGAAGACGCCAAAGACGAAGCATGTTGAATAATCCGTAAGTTTGGAAAGGTGCAGGGGACATTTTTTGGGCAAGTTCAGAAGGAATTGTGGATATAACATCAAACGCAAACCCAGAACTAACATACTTCCAAGCAATTTTCTTCGGTTCATCAATAAGAAGGTATGTAGTTCTGTCAAGATAAGCAACAAAGAATGTAGCAATAATGTCAATAGCAAAGAATCCATTGACAACATTGTCAACAATGGCAAGTGGTCCTGCTGGTTTTTCAAGGAAGCCAAATTCAAATGGAGACACCCAAGCTGTGTAGAGTACCAGTACAACTAGGAAAGTCTCCCAAAACCTGAAAAATCAAGAAGTATGCAGATATTGAGCAAGAAAACAACTGTAATTGTAATAAGGAAGGTAAAAGTGAAACATCTTAATCTCTTAGACCAATCAAACCTAATGCATCCCCTCAAATCATGCCAACGCAAAAATTCAATATAGAGCAATAATACAATTGGTAATTTAATCAGAGAAATCATTAAAATATATGTTTGAACCGGCTTCATGGGTTGACTTTTGTTCATTTAAGTATCCTCACATGAAAAAAAAAAGGAGGTAAAATAAATTCAAGCATCCAAGGCTAAGCTTAAAAAAGAATAAATAAACAAAAAGAGCTATCAAGGATTTTTTTTTAATCCTTCTAACTGGATTTGACTCGCTATTACAAATCAAAATTTGAAAGAATCACAAAACTATATCAAAAAAAGGTGCGCGAGAGAGAAAGATAGACAAAAAGTTGAAACAAAAAATAAAAAAACATATATACATTATTTCTGAAAAGGGGAGAGATAGATTTAGTAATGGGGAGGGTTGTGAGAGTAAAATTCAACTAGAGAACTTGGTAACAGAAGACCCACACTAGAGTAAAATCAAAAAAAGAATTAAACTTAATCCTCGTCTTCTCTCATCAAAAGGCATTGCAAGATCCAGTATCATGTTATTCCTTACCAAACAACCAGAAAATATAAAGATGCACAGAAACTAACAAAATTTACCAGAAGTCAATGCAAACAAAAATTTCCAAATAATAAAAAGCCCAAAATTTTATATTTCAAGAACAAAACAAACCGGAAGACAAAAATAAGAAAAAGGGGAGGCAAATAAATACCCGGAATTCTCAAAAGAAAGAAAATATTCATCGAAGTAAATAAAAATAACAATCACAAATACCCAAAATTTTCAATTTCAAGAACAAATAATAATAAAAAAACAGGGCAAGCAAAAACCTGTAACGACGATCATGTGGCGAAATAATGAATCTTCTTAGCTGAACTCTGCGATTACTTCTGGCACCAAGTGAAGGAAGAACAGCGTTTGAAAGACTGTAATGACTTCCATCTCTTGAAATCTGTTCAATCTGTTCTTGACCACACATTGATACCCTAAAAAACCCGCCTGTGTTAAACATATTTGAATAATTTTTTCTTCAATCTAAAACAGACCCGGTATAGATTTCTCTCTCCTGAACAAAACTGAGAAAGGGTTTTCTCTCTCTCCCTCTCTCCCTCTCTCCCTCTCTCTAATGTATTGGGGGTGTAAATGCGTAACATGAAATGGAATGCGTTTTAAAAGCGGAGACCGGAGAGCTGTCTTCCTTTGCCTGGGGCTGGTCGTGTGTCTGTCTCTTTGGGTATTGTGTTTCTTGTGAGCTTCGGAGTTTGGACTCTATAAGCTCGCACGCTCGCTCCCTCTCTCTCTCTCTCTCTCTCTCTCTCATTGTTTCCTAGTTTAGACCTGGGTGTTTCTGGTGTCCTTTTTATTGGACAATTTTGTCATTCGCAAAGTCAAAAGCTTTGTTTGTTTGCTCAAGAATTTTAGAAATGAGATACAATTTAGGCTACAGCTCAGTAAAGAATTATCAAAATATTCTTTTTTTGAATAAATTATTAAATTTTATTATCTTATGCTGATTGAGATTTGGGATTATAAAAAAAATATATATAGAATTGGTAATGAAAAAAGCCTTCTTAACAAGTTTTCTAATAATTTAATTTTTTAAAACCTTATTTATTGCTCAGAAAATATGTTCTAACTATTTTTTTTTCATATTTACAAATATTAGAGAACAAGAAAAATTATTTGGAAAGTCATTTTTCCTTAAAGAAACCCGCTTTACAAAAAAAAATTCAATCTTTTTTAATAAATTATTGATACATGGTAATTACGTTAGTTTCAATTAAATTCGATTAAAATTAGGTTGAATTTTTTCATGACATTTGCATAGAGTGTCTCCTAAATTTAGGATGTTTTCCGCACAAAAAAGCTTTCCTTAACAAGGGTTTTTTCTTTAGAAGAGAACTTGCCATATATAACTTTTGTGATCCTTGCCAAATAAAAATGGAAATGCATATTCTAAGAGAGTTTTGGGGTCTGAATTTCACCAAATCTTAGTGAAGCTCAGGCAAATCCTTGTTGATCCTTATGCTCTTCTCAATGCTATTACTCCATTTTATTTTTATTGCATTTATTGTATTTTTCAATTACAAAATAAAATATAATAATTTAAAAGATTATAATAGATATAGTTCATAATAATTAACATTAACATTGTGATAGGGAAGTTGCAGTTCGACACAAAAGCTACTTGCATTACATTCGAGGTCTCACAGTTAGTTTCTGATAAAAGCCTGTTTTAAGGTAAGATTGGATACAAATTCTAAACTTATAAATTTTTATTATTTGTGTTACAAGAAAAAAAAAATAGCAATGCCCTTTTTTTCTTCCATTTATTCATAAATTTACCCTTCAACATTGTAAGAGTTTTTAAACTTCACCTGGGAAGAATCAAGTACTACTTTTAGGGTTAGTCTTTTTAGGGTCTCGAGAAATTATGATTGGTATTTGATTTGGCGAGGAAATATATATATATATATATATATATATATAGTTGGTAAGTTTTATTTTAAAATTCCACGGATTTATTACATTTAATCCTGACCTTTTTCGTATTATTTAGTCCAAAGATGGCTACCCTATGTTCCTGCAAGGAGTTTTTGAATGTGGGAAGAGGTTCATTAATTTAAAACACGTGGACCGCTAACTTAGTTAAGAAATATATTTTATTTATCAAAATCAAATTAATTATTAAAAATATTACGTATTAGAATTGACTTGATTTTGAGAATATTTGACTTTATTTGTTTCTATATTTGTAATAATGAATTTTCTATATAAATCTAATATATTATAATATACAATTGAAATAATAAATTATTAAAGTTCACATTATTTTATATTGCTTTTCATTTGTCATGTGATATTTGAGCTATATTCAAATATTTTAAATATTTTATAACAAAATTAAACCAACATGTTTATAAGACATGTTGCTTGACATAGATAAAAACTCTCCCATGTGCTCTCATGTGCCACTTGAAGATCATTGGTTTGATATGTTAGATCATACTGTTCAAACATCGAAAACGATTCAAAACGACATATTTTTAATTGTTCACCAGTCTCTCTCAATCTTTACACGTGTTCTTCTTTGATTGGTCACAAATTATCAGGTTAATATTACGAATTTTACAGTCAGCGTCACATTTTCAGCTATGTCAATATACATATATTACCACGTCAACATATACATATCATCTCTTTTAAAATTAAATAATTTTCATTATATCATATTTAATTTGATGGAATATTATAAAATATTTATGATATATCAAAATCAAATTAATTATAAAAATAGTATGTATAAAAATAAATTAATAATTAATTTGATTTTATTTGTTTATATATTCTTAACTATTATTTTTATATTTATAACAATTACTTTTCAAAATACATCAGATATATTATAATGTTTTATTAAAACAACGAATGATTATGGTTCAAATTATTATTATTGTTGTTGTCGTCATCGTATTTCATCTCTAATATTCTCTATTATACATCTTAGAAAGCATACGAGTGAGTTGTTTAAATTCAAAATAAATATTTTATAGCAAGTGAAAATTTTTATAATTAAGTTACAATTTGTATAGGATTCTTTTTTATTACGAAATTAATTCAAAATAGATTAAATTTTAAATTTTAAATTCAAAATACCTTGAAAGTAAAGTAGAACTAACTGACCAAACTCCGTTGTTTTTATTAAATCGATATTAAATATAAGTTATGATACACAAAAATTTCTCAATACTAACATTTTTCCATTTTCAAAACATTTCAACACACTAAATTAACTAATATCTATACAAAAATTATTATATTTTCTATATTTACATATTTTTCCATATTAATGAATTATTTATATATTTAATTATGATTTTTATTGTTTATATTATTTATCTTATGATTAATAATTATATATTTGATCATTTTGAATTTTTATAATAAAATATGATTATTCTATTATTTTGATAAAATAATTAATATTTTCATAAAAATTTTTATTTTTTTATATTTATACATTTGTCCATATTTCCGTTCGTTGTATTTTTATAAAACGTTATTTTTTCGAATCGTTTCATAGTTATTTAGTTTTCCTATTTCCGTTTTTGTGTAACATAAAATATAAGTATGGGCTTCTTTAAGTGTGAAAACCCTAATTTTTATATAAATTTGTTACAAGAATAAAATCTTAACTAAATCATATAAATTAACTTTTACATAAAAGTATCTCAATGAATTTATTATAATAAACTTAATTTATTAGAATTAATTCTGTTTCATTTATTTTCTTTCCAAATTTGAGTTCCTTTTTAATTAAAAAAAGTTAGAATTAAAATGTTAAATCGATGGATATAACATAAATATATTAATAAGAAAGATAATCCGGGCCATTAAAATTAAAGGTGAGATGAAAGTGGGCACCGGAAGGAGAAGAGTTTCGGGATTTGTTAATTTGGTGGTGTCCAAATTGTGATTTGATAAAGCTGGAATGGAAGTAAAGCCTTTATTTACTTATTTATATATTTTATAAATAAAGGGAAACTGAATCCAGCAGACCTTTTAAACCCTGTCTGTGACCTCCCTCAATGTGCCCCTTAGACCCTTTCCTTGGACCATCTTCTCATAAATTCCAATTAATTCTACTCAAATAAAGTATGAAAAAATAATAATAGTAAAAGACAATCGGACCAATTCTAGTAGACAAAATCCCTAAAAAGTCAACCGATCTGAAAATCTATTGGCCAATAAAATTAAAACTAATTTTTTTATACGAAAAATATATTTGAATTCGAGACTATAAAAGAAAAAATAGTATCAATTGATCTATACTCTATTAATAAATTAATACTAAATTTGATAAATTATTTATAACGAATTATCAAATTTCATTTTGAGAGGATTTCATCATTAATAAAATTACGTCACAACATTAATTATTTTATCAAATTTATTTTAAGGATGAAGGAGAGTTATATTGGAAGGAAAGTATTAAATAATATTTTTCTTTTTTTTATTGTGATTTATTTTAAATTTCATATACAGTTGATTTCAAAACATAGATGGATGTTAATTATTTTTTATTATTTATCAAACATTCTTAAAGGGATTTGTCTTTTTTTTTTCTTTAATCATATATTTTCGGTTTATTTATGATATATGTACTCTCGATATTAATATTAATAACTTATAATTTAACTTGTATCATTTCCTCCCTTTAACTCTCGATACTGATATCTGTTGATTCTTTGACCCTTACATTCCTTTCCTTATCCATCCATCTGTTTCTTTGACCCTTTTTGAAAGTCAATAGGCCATCCCAAACCATTTTCTTTATTATTTTCAAATGTTTAGGTCTTCCATTTTTCCTAACGATGATCTTAGCCGCCACTTCTTTTGAGTAATATTATAGGTATAAATAATGAATATTATATCTATTATAAATAATATGTATATGTACGAAAATAAAATAATCACACACAAAAAATATTTTACTTTGTTCACCAACATGCCTCTGCCCACAGTTAATCGATTATTCTTCGCCTTTGAAATTATTTATTTTCCATTTCACTTGATTGATTAAGGTCATTAATAAAACTGTACAGTTACAAATGAACTAAAATGGTATGCATGCTAAAGTTAGAATTGGATACTCTGACTTTTCCGGATTTAAATTTATTCAAGTATATTCTCTATTTTAAACCGTGTCTTTTAAATAACACGTGGATCAGTTTTTTTCAAAAATAACTTAGTTAATTACTACTGATTAAGACTTTTTACTAGTAACTTGACTTTTTTTTTAATTCGATTATATCATTCGACCAATTGTATGTAACTTTTTTATTTGAATATTTGAAGTTTTTTTTATAAATTTTCAAACTAAATTATTTTAATTATTGAAAAATTCATTTTTCATTTAATTGCTAATACCGGTGAATGACAAATATTTTTAGCATAGTAAATGCTAGAATTATATTCAAAGTGACAATTTAGTTTATAAAATACTAAAGTTTAGTTTAGTTTTTTTCTCTGTTTTTTTTTTTTCTTGACCGATCAATATTCAGTTTATTTGATTAATCTGGTTTGAATACTATGAGCTAATTTAGAAGACATTTCTCCTAACACTCTGTTTCTATATTTCTCAAATTTGAATTTAGAATCTCGATTAACTATTATTAGACTTACAAAACGTTGGAAAAAGTTAATTCTAGTTTTTACAATTTAGTGTCCAAACAAATAAATTGAAGAATTTGGGGGATGCATTCACCATCAATGAATTAATATTGAGAGATTGTATTGAAAGTGAAAAATGATAGTTATGGATTTTGTAGAAACATGAGATCTAATAGGAATGAATAAATCTGTACCGAAAAAAATGAAACGATGGTTAGAAAAAATAAGAAAATAAAATTTCATGCGCACTAATTTAGCACAACAAAATTTTCATCATCTAACAAACATCTGCTCAACGTGAATCACATTTGCAAATGATAGTCATGAAAATTCTTTGTTTTCCACACAACATTAGCTTAAAGTGAACCGCATATATGACTAGATATGTAGTGGTGGTATTGAAGACAATTAAAAGAAGACCGACCTCATTGTTGTGGTAGCCTAATTTTATATTTTCCGCAACTAGAAAAGAGAAAAGCATGTCCAAATTGGATTATACCCCGATCAAACTCCGATGAGTGTAGAGATAGAACGCTGTACTTTCTTAATTATAAATATTGGGTTCGATTCATGAGAATAAAAAAATAAAATTTAAAAAATTCAATATTCAATGAACCTTATAATATTTAGAGATCAAATTAATCGGATGAATTTTAAATATTGATCAGCGAAAAAAAAATATATATATAGGCTCATCCCTTTCCCTTGTTGAAGGCATAATGAACACCTTTTTGGGTTATTTTATTTCATCATCATCGTCACCATCATTATTATTATTTGCGGGGGGAAGTTTGGGATCCTCAACGATTAATTTTGGCATAACATTGCCCAGAAAGAGAAATATCAATCGGTTTTTGTTTATGGTTTAGTCAAAATTTTGACTAATTGCAAAATTATTAGAGCTATGAATCAACATTTGACAAAGCTTCTTTTGGTTATTTGTAGTCTAGAATTTCATAAACCAACCTTTTAGACAAACCATATTTTCAACTTCGGTTAATTTACATTAATTACATATTTTTTTTTATATATATTTGATGACAATATAATAAATCAATTATTATAGACTTTTTATAAGTTAAATGAACATTACAATCAAAAGGTAATTAAGTGATTAGCAATCATTTTTTTTAATGTCTTGAACTTGTTCAGGGTCTCGTTCCTTAACTTCATGACTCGACACTCTTGCACTACAGTAATAAATAACTTATATGTTATTTTTGTGGACAAAAATAGCATTGCAAAAATGGAAAAAGCAGCAAAAAAAAAAGGAAACTGCAGGGCAAGTATAGAAGACGTGACAACAAAACTTGACTACCCACTAGTAAAAGAGAAAGGACAATGTGGGGTTGGTCCACATGCGATTCAAGGGACCCAAAATCTTTTAAGAAACATTTTGTCTGTCCCCTGAGGCATGACATTCTAATTCTATCAAGTGTCCCATTAGGGCTGTGGGTTGTTGGCAGCCGTTTTGGAAAGCATAGAACTGGTGCCCATGGATTTGAATCTTCGTGGTAGGTAAGGTTCATAAGTGCGTTATTCATGTGAGAGTAAGTCAATTTTAGGACACAAACATGGGAGTGAACATTAACATTGCATGGTATCTCACAAAGTCCACATTGGTCGGACCTTTAGGTCTGATCTAGACATCAAGTGCTTATTTGACCATGAATCTAGAGAAGAAAACATCTCCGTAAGATTTTTTTTTTTAATATTCAGAATTAAGGAAAGTATAAGATTACGTATATATACGTTCACTCTCTTTTTACTTTCGCACTAAGTCAGGGAGTATTTTGTGTACTGGATAATCTCATTTTTATTCAAAATTATATTTTAATTAATTCGATTCAAAAATCATCTTATTCAATTTAGGGGAGCTCTTGCTTCCCATTAGGAAGAGCTTTTGCCCCTTTCTTTTTTTCCCTCTAATAAAAATGAAAAAGTAAGAAAATTATTTGGTATATCTATATAGAAACATTGTGCTTATGCTTATGGGTTTTATATATTAAACATTTTGTTCATATTAAAACTCGCACCATGGTTAAATATTTAATTTTTGGTACGTAAACTATTTATTTCATAGATTTTCTAATTAGTTGCTTTGTTGTAAAGCTAAACCGCTACTAATATCAAAGATGACTTAAATGGACTAATCATTCAGTCATTTACCTGTTGGGTCGATGGCTCTTGAAGCTCCCTATCCTAAGTTTGTCATAGCATCCCTACTTCCCTAACTCATGGGCTATACAGGGTTGGAAACTTATACAACAAGCCTGAACCTCAATTAACTATTTTCCGTAAGGACCCATTACTAATAATGCATTCCTTGCCGCATTTGCATTTGCTATCGAACATTCATTTCTTACTTTTTAGATCTTTTGGTTGTGGCCGTCTATATGTATACATATATTTCTTTCTTTTTTAATTTTCCGTATAAAATCTCCATCTTAATATATTGATATATTGAAAAATCGATTGTTTCACGAGTTTAATAGTACAAGCCTCTCTAGTCAGTAGAGTAGCATGTTCTCTTTCTACCGAAAATAATGCATGAATGCACATGATCACCCCTTTTTTTACTTTGGAATCTTGCGTGAGAACCGTGAACTTTTGTAAAGCAAAAGGCCTCGGGAGTCTCATTCTTAGAGCCATGTACCAAAATAACCCCAAAAAAAAATATTTTTTAAAACAACCCCACCCGAAAAATATTTCCCCAAATAACTCAAATTTATCGAGAGTTGGAGACGCGACACACTGTGTCGCGTCTTCGACCCGCGACAATCCAGAGAGAGAGAGGAGAGAGAGAGAGAAGAGAGAGAGAGAGGAGTCCGCGGGGGGAGGGAGAGAGGGGAGGAGAGCAGCGGGGGGTCCGCCAGGGGGAGGAGGCTGGCGGCGGGCGGCGGAGGGGGGAAGGAGAGAGAGGGGGAGGGCCGCGGGGGGGGCGGAGGGGGGGAGGGAGAGAGAGAGGGAGGGCCGCGGGGGGGCGGAGGGGGGAAGGAGAGAGAGAGAGGGGAGGGGGGCTGGCGGCGGGCGGTGGAGGGGGGGAAGGAGAGAGAGAGGGAGAGCCGCGGAGGGGGGAGGAGAGCCGCTGTGTCTCTCTCCTCCCCCCTCCACCCCCCGCGGCCCTCCCTCTCTCTCTCTCCCTCCCCCCCCCGCAGCCTCCCTCTCTCTCTCCCTCCCCCCTCCGCCCCCCGCGGCCCTCCCTCTCTCTCTTCTTCCCCCCCTCCCCTCTCTCTCTCCTTCCCCCCTCTGCCCCCCGCAGCCTCCTTCTCTCTCTCTCCTTCCCCCCTCCGCCGCCCGCCGCCAGCCCCCTCCCCCCGGCGGACCCCCCCGCCGCTCTCCTCCCCTCTCTCCCTCCCTCGCGGACTCCTCTCTCTCTCTTCTCTCTCTCTCTCCTCTCTCTCCGGGTTGTCGCGGGTTGAAAACGCGATACAGTGTGTCGCGTCTCTAACTCCCGATAAATTTGGGTTATTTGGGGAAATATTTTTCGAGTGGAGTTATTTTAAAAAATATTTTTTTTTTTAGGTTATTTTGGTACATGACTCCTCATTCTTAACCTAACCTCTGTTGTAGTCATTAATCAAAGGCTGCTTCATTATCTCATCCTTTTTAACTTTTCTCTTCTTGATTTCTTTTCCTTTGCCTTCTGGGAAAAAATTGGCCATGCCCTGGAAGTTAGATACTTGGTTTAGAAGATGCATAGTGGTCGGAAAGATTTCCCTGTTTTGGGTTTGGTAAAAAGAATGGAGGGAGTGAAAGGGGAGCAATGTCATAACGTAGTATTACAAAACTTTTTTTTTTTTTTTGGGGTTACTTATAAATATTCAATTTCACTCATAATTATTATTTTAAAACTTAATTGCCTTAACGTGATATCAAATATCAAGGAATTTGTGTAGCTGCTTCTAAATGTGTTCTCTCTTGATCACTAAGAACGCGATGCGGTCTTTTTTTTTTTTTTGGAGTTTTGATAATTCAAAGAAAGAGATGATGGGATATCCTCAAAAAATGTATTGTGTTCAATTTTTTTGATATAAGGTCGGGAAAAAAAGAAAAAATCAATTATCACGTGACAAACAATCAAAATTTTGATTTTAAATAATTTAGTTGATAGTATTCTGGGCTTATGTTGTGATTAGAAACTTTGTACGATTCATTCCCAGGGATTCAAGGTTGTGTTCCAGAAAAAAATGGCATGGCATATGCTAAATAGGAACGTACACGACAAAGGAGAGAGAATTATTGTAAAAGGAATATTGCCCATTATGGGTCTTAGAATATTCTCAACGTATTTGGATTGAAATTTGTAATATCTGCTTTTAGCTTTTATTTTGTTGTAAATTAAAATAATACTAATAAATAATAAGAAAATAAAGAGAGGGAAAAAAATAGAGAGAGTTTTTATTCTCTTATATGTGTATTGTCTGTATCTAATAAAATTATAAAATGAGTATTTATACAAATTAAAATATATATAAATTGGAATGTGTATATAAGAAAAATATTTTTTATCTTTTAATATAATATGCGTAATGATGCCATAGACATGTCTCCATCATTCATCGCTAATCAAGTGATCAATTTTTCCCTCAAAGAGACATATTTGTGCTCTACTTGAGCTTTCAATTAATTTTACACTGTCACTTATGATATTAACAGTTGTTTCTCTCAACTTCTAGTAGGAGAAATAATTCTTATTTTGAGTATTATATATATCGCAATACTATCAATAAGACATTTATCTTTCTCACGTTTTATTGATTTCATGATATTCTCAAAGTTCTTTGAGAACTTATTTTGTTTTTTTCATTATTGTCCCATTTCTGATAGTGATATTTGTTATTTCAATTTGATGACCCATATTTACTAATATCGTTATAATGATTTCGTTCTTGGTCACGATCACGACAAAAGTCACAACCACTTCTGGTGATCATTTGGTGTAATAAAAATAATTATAAATTGATAAAAAGAAAAAAATCATTGAATCAATTAATATTTTTCATATTTTTTTGTCATATTTTTCATCATGATTTTTCTGCTTCTGGTAGTTTGATAAATTTTATCATGATTTTTTCACTTCCAATGGTTTAATGAATTTACATGACCACTTCTGATAATTTGATAAATTTGCATAATCACAATAATTATTACAATTATGATTTCTTTCATATTCGTAACAATATATAATCGTATTCGTTTCATGGAATGGACTAGGAATAGTAGATCGAGTTTCATGATTTTCATCAATAATATTTCATTCAGTCACAATGGGATATAAAATCAATTTAAAATATTTTTAATCCCCCTTTTCAATACCACTACTATAGGAGCAAATTTAAGACATGAAAAATAGAGAATTTTCTATCATATTTTTTCTAATAATATTTTTGCAAAACTTTTCGATCAAAAAAGCAACCATTTTCAAGTGGTTATTCTTTTCTATTATTATTATTTTTTCAAATTATTTTAATGATATTTTCAAAATCCATTATATTTAGCCATATTATAATATCTAACACTCATGATAAATAATTCTTTCCCATAATATCGAGAGTCACAAATTTAAATTTCACAATATACAATATTATCAAATATAACAAGTGATGAAAATAAATATATACATATATATTTTAATGAAAACTTATTAATTAAATATGTGGCGGTGTTATATCAAATATTCGTCTTATAAAAGACCTTTGAACCTGTAACCTGCAAAATTTTGTTTCCAACCTATATACTTAATTAATAATAAGATTATTAAACAACAAATATAACAAAACTATGGTAATTCTTTTTATGATATGGAAAATAAGATTAAATTGTAACCATTTTGAAAAAACTATAATATTCAATAAAATTTTTATATAAAATAATAAATAAAAATTATAGAAAATTGATACTATGAAATCTTATTTTTCGTTTGTGAGAATTTCATGCTCAAATAGACAGAATTTCGTACTGATAACGTGTTATAAATTAAAAAAATACTAATAAAGAAGAAGAAAATAAAGAGAAAGAGAAATATTTTATTCTCTTATATGTATATTATCTGTGCCTAATAAAGTTACAAAAATGAATATTTATATAAATTGGGATGTGTACATAAATATAAGATTCTAAACTTAAATATTTTTTTAAATATGTGATATTTTCACATTGTAATATTGATATATAAAAACTATTACTAATAGTAATATTAGTATCATATATATATGTTTCTATCTCATATATGGGAGATCGACTTAAATTTTCTAGAATTTATAACATATTTTTGTTTTTTTTTTCATCCAAGGGGAAAAAAAAACTTTTCTTTCTTTTTTTTGTAAAGCGTGATAATCTTATTAATAAACCAGAGAAATGTTAACAAAATAAATCAAAAACGAAGCCCTAGTGAATAGACCTATCCCACAACACCCGACTTACTTGGATTTATACTGTGGAGAGAGAGAGAGAGAGAGAGGGGGGGAGTGAGAGAGAGAGAATGTTATTTATTATTATTATTATTATTATTATTTTTACCATATCTTGGACACCTTGGTATATGAGATTTTATCTCGATTAATCCAAATCGATCACTACAATGATCCTTTTTGGAGAGTGGGTCTCTCAAAGGGAAACGCTCTATACACATAAAAACTCGATACTTTCAACAGAAGTCGAATTTCAGTCATGTTTAAAGATACTCAATTTCATATTCAGTTAAGTCAATTTATATCGATAGAGAATGTTATTTATTATTATAATGTTAGAATAATGAAAGTGCATTTTCACTGATAATCATAGTCATTTTCTTGCAAACTGGCTCAAACATGGTGTTTTATCAAATTCAACGGCTTCTATCAATGTCACAATAATTAAATATGAATCTCGAAAAAAATCAATAGATCTTCTACATGATTTCAACGAATGAAAGAATCCAGGATGCTGCCAAGATGACGTTGTCTTACTCCAGTAACTCTACAAGGCCTAGGCCCGTGAATTTGTGGGCCCGATAAGTCTTGTAGGTGTGAACATCTGAACTAATAATAATTTCACAAAATTGACCAAAAAGGATAATACAATACCTTTGGGAAGGACCACAATTTTTTACTTTAAAACAATGTTATCAGAATCGTATCGTGTATTGACTCATAAAATTTAAAAATATGATTAAACCGATTAAACCGTGGATCAATATGGTCGAACTGCTGATTTTTTAATAATAATTAAATATATATATAATCAATAATTACTTTTAAAACTCATATTGATAATTAAAAACTAAATAACTAAATTATAAAGTCATATAAAAATAATTTAAAATCATAATATCAAAAATTGATAGTCTCATATCTCATAGAAATTAAAAAAAATTAAAAAATCTTAAAAAAATATTTTTTTAGGTTTTTACCCTAGACCGTGGTTTTTTAAAACCGACAGTTCAACCTCGATTCATGGTTGAACCGACAGTTCGGTCCGATTTTAATAACATTGCTTTAAAGTTAGCAAAATCCAATAATTTGGCGCGATCGATGAGTTTGTAGACGAGATAATACCCTGAATGAAGCCATGAATAATTGCTTTACTTCTCAAAAGGACAATTTAATAATTATAATCTTTATCTTTTAAAATGATTTCGAGTTTAAATCTTGACATAACAAAAAATAATAGTAATTGTTCTACTATCTAAATTTGTTATGCGTAAGATTTTGGGACATTACTAATGTAAGTCCTGTGTAATGTAATGTGATTATGTAGTAGATTATTGTGTTTCACTACAATAGCTTGTTCCACCAAGCTCCTATAAGTGTATTGGTAGAGCATTGTACTTCTTTAACTATCGATTATGGTTTTATTTTGTTACATAAGCATTAGAATCTTGGATCTCAGAGTTGGATAAGGGAGATTGTGACCACCAGCTTATCCCCTTGGGGACCTATCGGTCTTGGTTTTAGCCATGGAAATGAAAAATGAGATTTGAGATAGTCAACTCCTTAATGAGTTTATAGTATTCAGATCGGATTAGTTAAATAATGATCGGATACCGGTGGGTGGAAAAAAAAAAAGGCAATAGTGTGTTCCCACCTACTATCATTTGATCTGGGCCCGGCCTTTCAATAATAACCCATTAGATTAGGCCAAGCCCATTTGCTTGGGGAATTCGTGTTGGGGAACCACATTGAGATGCATGCACTTTTAGTTCTCCAACTACATCGTTTCGGAGAAAAAGAAGTTTACTTTTGCTGCCGAGAAAAAATTTTGTCATTCGACAACCTACTCTTAGATGTGTTTCTTCCTAAAAATAAAAAACTATGTCGTTTTGATGTGGGGCATTAAATCGTCATTCGAAACAAAGGTCTCTCTCTCTTTTTTATTATGGGGTTTTCAAGGAGGGGAGAGGCTTCAAACTTATAATCTAATGTCATAGTTTTTTGTGCTTTTGTTATATACCACTCTCAACTAATTAGTACAGTAATAAGCTCACATTTTCTATTGAATTAAAAATAATAGTACTAATACATTTCTATATACCGTTTTAGTAAAATTGAGAAAACTCACTATTTGAACTTAGGCAGAAGGATAGAGAAAGAGCAAAAGGGCAGAGAAGAGTGGAAGTGTTGGCTACATGTTTTAAAGTTACCATAAGGGCCAATTTATTATGAAATGCTTGCTTTAAACTTTGAACAACGTTTACTGCTTTTGGGTTGAATTCAATAAAGTGTGAGAAAGTTGTAAATTTCTTTAAAATTTTTAAAAATTTGAAAATATTTTTGCAATTTTTTTTCCTGTTATTAGGACATGAAGTCATGATTTTAAAATCATGAATTATTTTTTGGCATAGTCACTGGACAAACCATTTTAGTGATGGGTACAACTTAATCTAATACAACCTCAACCTCAACCATTAACAAGTGCAAAAAGAACACAATTTGCAAGGAAACACCACTCCCTTCTCCTATTGTTTACGATTTTTCTCCCTTCTCCACCGTAGCCTTTTGATCTCTCTCACCCTATTAAGCAATGACACAAATTTTATCTCTCTCTCTCTCTCTCTCTTCCCTTTTGCTGATACGTAGGCCCAACGATGAAGTGAGCTGTTTGTTGCTTTCCTTCGCTTGTGCAATGTTACGGGAAAATCATTGGGTAAACTTCCATTTTCGTACACAAGCTTAACATAACTCAACCATGTCACGTTGGGCCTTGGGCCCAAGATTATTCCAACACGTTTAAATGGGCCCCAGCATTTCGATTTGAAACGACGTCGTTGGGGAATGACCGATCGAACGACCCAAATCTGTCGCTATAAATTGCCATCACGCCACATTTCCTTTGATCTCCTTAGCCAAACCTATAATCAGGTTCGCCCGAGACAAGTCCTCTCGATTCTTCCACACCACGAGAGAGAGAGAGAGAGAGGGGAATGGGGTCGTTTCTGCAGAACTTCTTGGATCCGAAGAAGAACTTTCTAGCTGCTATGCACTGTAAAGCCGTCACGGAACGTCTTCGCCGTTACGGTCCGTCTAGGGTTTCTCTCTCTCTCTCTCTCTCAGTTTCTCAATCTGATTTTGTGCTGATTGTTTGAATCTATTAGGGCTTCGTTATGACGATCTCTACGACCCTTACTACGACTTGGACATTAAGGAGGCATTGAATCGTCTTCCTCGCGAAGTGGTCGATGCGAGGAACCAGCGTCTCAAGCGCGCTATGGATCTCTCTATGAAGCACGAGTATCTCCCCGAAGATCTTCAGGTTAGTTGATTTCTTCATTCAAATCGGTCTCCGATTTGCTTCGCAATTTCTTTGTTATTATTTTTTTATGCTTGAGTGAGTGTTGGATTGCTACTTGTGTTTTGAAACCCTAGGCCCAGGTTATAACCCTATTACTCACTCTGTCGTGAAATGGGCTCAATTTTGATGTAATTTTAAATATGCTATGATCCCCTTTTGTACCTAATTAAAATTGATGGGGTTGCAAAAGAATTGTGTTTGAACATCATTTGGCTTGGTTTATTTGCGGCCATCGAGATGAAAATTTATCCCCTGTTGTTTCTCAATGCTTGATTTTGCACCTGGTTTGGTACTTGTGTTATCACTGATTCTACGTGATACTTTGATTTTGGCTTCATGAGATGCATTATGTTGTCACTTGGAAATATCACGAGGTTGTTACAATGTTTCAATCTGCTATGAAGCCTTTTACACCTCATTGAGATGTGAAAGGCGACAAATGACATGAACTAAGCTGTTTGAACAGCTCCTGATGCTGCCCATGTTGGCCTCGGTCATTCAATCTGCCAAAAAGGCCAGGAGAAACATGGTTTTTAGGCTCCTTTAAATGCATTGGATTCATTTAAAGCTAAGTCCATCTAGTTGAAAGAATCTGGCTTGAACCAAATTTCAAGCTTAAACTTTGAACCTCTATTTACTTGGCCCAACTTAGCTCTCATCATGACTTGCATTATGTCATGGAAAACATGATTTATATATCTTGCACGATTGTGGAGTACTGTTTGGATACCATTATTCAATTTTGCTTCATTGTAAATGGGTGAATTATATTATGGAGGATGCTGCATTTAAAATCTCAATTTGAGCTTTTGAATCATTTGATCCAAAATGAATCAATGGGTCTCCAACTCTTTTCCCGTTTCTTATCCAGTCTGAAGATTAATTAGAGCCTTCTAGTTTTTGTTAGTACCATGTAGTAACTGTCAACTGAGTTACTGTATGTTTTCGTTTTCAGAAATTGCAGACGCCCTTTAGAAGCTATCTTCAGGACATGCTAGCTCTGGTGAGTGAATACTAGCTATTAATTTTTATCTGTCAGTAGTTAACCCTCGTCTTTTAGTCCGTTTCTTGTACTTTATTGTTCATTATTGTGATTATCAAAGTAGAGTAGGTTCAGTAAAAGGTCCAAGGTCATTCCATAGGGGTTATAATCATTTTTTAATTAGTGAACTTCATTTTAGTGGCCAGCAGATTTTATATTCCTTTTCATTTCATGATTCAATTCAATTATTGGTGCACGAGCTATTTTACGATCTACATCATGGAAATTAAGCCCTCCAATCCTAAAGGTGCCTTTTCATTCCTGTGTTGGTGGAAGATTTGAGTTTCCTTTGGGTTGCACGGTTTTATTTGGGGTTTGAGATGAAGCAAAATAGAGGGAACGGTTTTTCTTGGTTTAGCCAGGCTGTTCAGTTGGACCTGTTTCTTGCTTTTTGTTGAGATTATTAAAATTTCCTATCCCCAACCCGGTTTTGGCATGTGCATGGAAAGTGTTGGGTATGGTTATGATGGGGGTGCCTTGGCCCAAACTCGGTCTGTTTCCATTATGTGTGTTATATGTAGCCGTTGAATCCATTCTCATTGTAGTATTGCTGTCATGTGATTGATTAAGTGCCTGTTTGGTAGGTCTTTTTTTTTCCTTTCGGCTTCTCTTCTCCTTATGAGGAGAAACCTTGCTAAACAAATTCGTTTCTCCTTAAAAGTAGTTTTTTTTATGAATAAAAATTTAAAAAGTAGTTTTTAAGAAAGAGCTCCTAGGAGCTTTTTTTTCTCTTTATTTTTTATATGCCATATTTTTAGTAAATATATTTCTTTTTATTCCAATTATATTCTCACTTGAAGGATATGAAATTTCAAATATGTCCATACTTTTAATTCATTTACCTTTATGTCCTTCAGATCTGAACTCTTCTTCTTTAATTATAACTTTTAACTTTTAATTTTTAACTTTATTTCAAAAGTTATGAAATCAGTTTATTTTTAAAAGTAAAAATACCAAAGAACTTTTAATTTTATTTCAAAAGTTATTAATTTCTACTACTTATCAAGAGAAGAAAAGGTAAAAAAAACCTGCCAAACAGGCACTAAAACTGCTCTACTTTGATGTAGCTATATTGAGTACTCTCAGCCTGTGCTTAACAATATTTAGTTACCATCTCTTTTCTTGTAATTGTGGTTTTAAAGCATTTGTACCACTAATAAGAAAGACAGGGTGCTAGGAACTGCTTTAGGTATCTCATATTTTTCCAGGGGTTAAAAGCTTTATTGCTTGCAGGTTAAGAGGGAGAGGGCTGAGCGTGAAGCTTTGGGAGCATTGCCCCTCTATCAGCGCCAGATTCCATGATTTTGCTAGTTTCCTTGGAGCTGCCAATTCAGATGCAGTCATTTCGGACAAACATATTTTCTTATGGACAAAATAAGTGCGACTAGTTATAAGGAAGGCACCTCTGTGAGCTATTTTATTAAGTGCAGAGAACTTTATTCCATGTGAAAGCTTTCACTGGACTACTGATTTCGTAATGTTGTTGCAGGCAACCGTTGTGCTAATAGTTGTGTATTTAGTTGTTTGTTTTTTCTCGTGCATGAATTATGCAATGTAGTCACCCTTTGTTATTGACCGATCATAGTATTAATCTTTACGACCAATGTGTTTTGTGTCCCCTTTGTGATTTCTTGATTCCACTTTATTCATGAGTGCCATTTGATTGGCTCTGTGGTAGATGTGATGCTATGCTTACAGATCTATTCTCTGGTAAATGATCTGGAAGGGATCTGAAAAGGAATGTGTCATTCATTATGCTTGGCAACATTGCTTGAGGATCTGCATTTAGCTTTTGTCATATTGTTGACCAAGGGTTTTGGCCAAGTAGTTATTGTTCGAGGGATCTTGAAATTTTGCTGTGGTAAGGCGTGAATGCCTTAAACTCTTTCCCATGAAAAGAAAGGTTCAGCCGTCAGAGTGATTGTTAGGGAGTCTTTTGGCACCGTAGGAGTCCAGGCTAGTTATTTCTAAAATCTTCACGAAATATAAGTAATTTCACAGGTTATTATAGTTGAGTAAAAAAAAAAAATACATATTGTCTTTGAATCTCATGCCTTGTTACATAAATGTTAGAAAAGGTCCGTGGCCAGCTCTAGGTAAGGCTGCAGAGCAAATAAATAGAGCTGTTTCTGATTTGCTCATGACCTTACTCAAGTGGTTGGTTTAGTTGTTTATTTCTAATTGGTTTAGATTTGAACCTGAGATTTTACGAAGAGGGATGGTATCAATTGAGTTATATTTAATTGTTATTGAGTCTTGAGTCTTTTACAAGGGGAGACAGTATTAGTTGAGTTATAGCTTATTGGCATTGAGTCTTGAGTTCATATGAATACAATCTTTACTTGAATTTAGAAGTGATAGCGCTGATGCTTGATACTAAACCTTGTGCCTTGGAGTTGCCCTGCTCGAATGAACTCGCTCTCTGTTGGTTGGTGTGGGTTTGGACTCATTCGGTGTGTTCTGGTCTGTCCATCTGCCGGGCCGAAGTTAATTGGGCCCAATAATGTTACCAACTGTTCTTTCTGGTCTAGTGATTTTTGGGTCTGGACTAATAGCATGTGCCCATATCAAACTGGCCTGCTCCTGGTTTTGCAAAGAAGGCATAAGCCACTGTACCAAAAAAAAAAAAGAAGGCATATACCATTTTGGGTGCCGTTGGCCGTTCCCTTCAAAATTAGAAATTTCACCGGGCGACAATCTGATAACGACGCTTGTCATTCACCGATTACAATCTTCCAACTTTTGCCATCACGTCCTTATCCAATCAAAAAAATTTCCAAAAAGAAAAACGTGGGACTCTCTCTCACGTGATGCCGTCAACCGGGAAATTACTCAAATATCTCCTCCTCTATTTCTTATTTAACCATTTCAACCATAACCGCCCTGTTTGTTTTTCCTAAATTTATGCAACCAGTCATTTTTAGACATATCCCAAAAAAAAAAAAGTCGAATAGGCTGCTGATTTAATCCATATTCTTTAATTTATTTAACATGCCACAAATTGCAAACTTAAATATTAAAATTATCAAATTCCATATGGTAAATCTCATTAGTCTACAAAAAGCTTAATTATTTTTATTTTAAATTTTTTTATTTTTAGTCCACGTTTAATAACAGCGTGAGATAATATTATAGCTTAATATTAAGATGGGAGATGGGAAAGCCATTTTTGGCTGATGATAAAGGGTAATTTCGAGAAAACAAAATAAAAGAGATAAGTGACTGCCCATTCACGTGCGTCTTTGCCGACGCATTCTCAAATCCTCTGATGCAAGGCATGCCCTGTATAATTTAAACAGACCATCCCCTACCCTCGGTGTGAAGTCCCTCAACGCTTGGAAGTAACGCCTCCACGAAGCCCCTTCAAGACAATCGTCATCCTTCTCATTCTCTCTCTCTCTCTCTCTCTCTCTGATTGTTGAAACATGGCTTTAGCTACGAATGTTCTCAGTTTCCCACCTGCGACAACAATCCGAGTCTCGGCGACATCATCGGGTCATCAGACTAACCGCAAGACAACCTCCTCCTCGTCTTCTCCGAACTGGTGGACCCCAATCTTAGGGTGGTCATCCGATCCGGACTACATCAACGCCTCCGCCGCCAACAACAACGGCCTCTCTCTGGCCAACGAGAAGCCACAGTCCAGTTCCGAATCCGACCCTGTAACCAGAACCCGATTCAATCCGGGTTGCTTCACTGAAGAAAAAGCACAGCAGCTCAGGATCATGAACATGGAGTTAGAATCATTTCATGAAAGGATGTATCAATCGGCTGTAGCTTCAAGACTCGCTTCTGATATCAAGATCAACTATCGCTCTAAAGCTTGAAGTTTATGATCCAATTAATTGTCTTATATTAGCATCTAATTTGTATTCTTCTTTTCTTTTTTTGTATATAGAAGAAATATGAACTTATAACCAAGAAAATTAGACAATGGGTAATTTTGGTCGCCTGGTTTTTGTTGGGTATTTTTTTTTAATAATTCTCTCTCTCTCTCTCTCTCTCTCTCTCTCTCTCTCTCTCTCATAATTATTTGAGTTTATGATTAATTAATTACATGGCAGTTTATGATGTTATAATCCAGAAAGTAAGATAATGTCTGAGTATGCCGTGGAATATTATGTTGTCCCTCTCTGATGACGTGTAGAGACGGAGGGGGTTGAGTGATTAGTGGAACTGGCCCTTTATGTCTGAATCACGGGTGTAATTGACGTGACCAAAATTTGATTAGGTGGGTGTTGGGGAGATCTTCGTGTTGGTTTAGAGACTGATTTAAGGGATGGTGGAGAGAGATCACGTAAGTTTCGTCGTTGATTGCGTTGTATTTATATTGCATTATTATAATGGAGAGAGAGAGAGAGATACGTTTTGGATCAGACCGAATTTGGTCATTTTTTGTTTGGCCAACATTGTAATTTTATTGATTATAACTCTAATCATTCTTCTTTACCATGAGACACTGGAATAGAATTGTAGCTATTTAATTTATATATATTTAAAAAATAGCTAATTAAAAATGTTCATCCTCCAAAATCATATACATAATCTGAACCTGCCTACTCATTCATTTTTTTGGGGTCACCATTGGCACCATTTTGGGTCACCACCAGCCTACTAATTCATGAACTTTCAAATAATTGCTAAATAGAATGGAGATTCGTAACTTGAACAAAAAATAATAATTTTTAATCAATTAGATTTTACTTTTGTGATAATTTCTGGGGAGGGGTGGTTGGCTTCTCTGATTTATTGGGTTTTTGTTCAATCGGCTGTTATCATACAACATGAAGCTTTTCCTACATAATGGGAAAATATATGCAAGTGGAGTGGTTTAGCCGATCCCGATTTGGGTTGAATTTGAATAGATACCATGGGTGTTGATAGACCGACCAATGTATTGGCGGAGGAACTGCAAATTCGACTCTCAGAGGGCCACGGTAATCTCCATTTTTTCTTTCCCATTATAAAGTTATGTTTGGATTGATTCAATTTAAGTATTTACGAAAATTCTATTTAGACGATGACTTTTCACCGTAATGTTTTTCATTCTCAAATTTCGAATCTCAAATTTGATTAAGAGATCTAATACTCCATATTATTACATCAACTTTTCGTTGGTACAGTAATCTCCATCTTATATGTCCATAGTAACGATCAAAGCTTTACGTCTTCAATCTTAGTGGATGTCCTCTTTTGGCTCTACCATGTTTCTGGTTTTAATCTCAGAAGACAAAATATAAACGCCTCTGGGTTCAAGTTATCTTACCAATGGTGATAAATCGGTTCAAGTCATCCTATAGTGTGAGTACCACAAAACATGTCTGGAACTCGAAGCGCCAAACATAGATTTCATTCATAATGCTTCCCCAATCGAAGGCGTTCACCAATACCCAGCAAGACTTGAAATCCATCCATCCCCTAACAAGCTGGACGACTGTTCCAAGAAAACCAGCGGACTTGCCTGAATACAAAGACAAGCTAAATAAAGATGCCCTATACAGTCAAATCCAACCAGTTCAAGAAGAGTTGGAATCCCAGAAGCTTCTCTAATCTAACCACAACACCAGACAATGTGAGAGGCAGTAACACGGGAAACTGTCACTTAACAACACATAAAAAGGCGTCAATTGGATCATGAAGACATAACCTAGGACATCTTTTAGTAACAATGACGTGGAATTGGGAATCACGTATTACATTAAATCAGCCATGGACAAAACTTATGATGAATGAAAAAACCAGAACGAATTTCTCCCAGAAAATTTGGTCAAGTCTGTGGTACATGATCTAAACAAACACAGTTTCCCACCAATAACAAAGCATTTCTGACTCATGTATGGCTATTATTTCATTTCAAACAAAAATCACATAAAAAGGAAGTCATAATGAATGACCGATAAAGGTACAACTCAAATTCTGTCAAAGCAAATCTTGGCTGCTACATAATGAATCGACAAATTCATCAGGAAGAGCTGGAAATCTCAAGCGGTGCACATTCACTTGCTTTCAATATCATATAGATCCGTTCTGCATATGCTCATTAAGGAAAACCGTAGCAGCAGTTGCAGAGGTCTCAATTTCGGAAATCAGCAGTAACAAGTTCATATGCAACAACAAGATACTTGTACAAGATAAGAAAAAAAGAAAATTTAATAAGTAAATAATTTGGTGTATTTTGATTTCTCTAATTTATTTCAGGATAACCACATACAATAGGCTTGTGTCACATGCAGAATTCAGTTCTAACAAGAGATTTTCTTCCTTCACTATCTTAGCACCATTACAAACCATGCTGTTAAAATTTTCATTTACTCAAGTTAGATGACCAGTTCAAAATCTAACACGTCCTGCCTAAACAGATCCTTAGAAATGATGCCCAAAACCTTTGACCAATTTATCTGCAGACTTGTTGTTTAATTGATGGAGGGAGGCGCTTTTGGTCTAGCATAAACAGGTGTGCCAGCTGGTATAGCATATGAACAAGAGGGGGAAACAAAATTTAAGGATCATGTCTTGCTATGGTTTCAAAGGTCAACATGCTAAAAAATTTGGATCATTTATTCGATTCTTGTAAATATGTTGCCCATGTCTAGTTAAATACATTCCTAGGCACCATCATTTATTCAATACCAGTCCAGTGTATACATTGACTTCTAAGCTGCCAAATACTTGGTATCATAGAACGTAGCCAGTTGCACAGCTATAGTCTTGCTGCTTGGCTTTTTGCTGGTTAATTTCTATGATCACTCAAACATTCTAACAGTATTTCTCCGCTTTGTCCTTGCTCTAAACCACAAATGGTGCTGGCCCCTAGAGGATCAGTGCTCATCTCTTAAAAATGCAACTTGAATTTACTTGTAAACTTCAAAGATTTTGTTTGGGAAAGTTGAGGTTAGACTCAATTGAAATTAGATGGACTTTTCAACACAAAAAAAAAAAAAAAAATCGACGTTAATGATAATTTAAACCCCTTTTGGAGAAAAATTCTTCAATTTGCAGACAACCTCTATTTTCCACCAGAAATTTTCACTATAGTTGGAAAACATTACAAGAAGAATAAGACAAACTAGAGGAAATCTTGAAGGTTGAGGTCCCTTAAACACCACCAAAGTGCATGGCATCAGAAACCTTAAGAGCATTTCAATAATATCAACCCAATGTATAAAAATCTGACTTTGATCCAAGAAAACTTAACAGTTACTCTTCAGAAGGACAAACCCATAAATAGTTCATGAAAAACATAGACCACATCTATATATGCAGCTTATGTTATTAAATCTTCAAAATTTATTTTATAGACTTCCAACAAAAAATGCAGAAAGAAATGCATTCCTACCCATCCTTTCTCAATCAATAATATATCTAAATATAGACTTCAAACCATCAGGACATAGAGATCTACCAGTTCACAGTTGAGCCAAAAAGTTCATGAAGTGTGTCTGCCACAAACAACCACACCCCATGTTATATAGTTGGCATCCTTACATTTCATATTGAACCATCTGAAGGCAATAATTTCCTTACATTATTCAAGGCCACATATAGCTTTGGCAAGTAGCACCTCTGCACTTGCCAAGGCAAGCAATTATAGCCACAGAGTCTCTAAACGGAGGAGAAAAAGAAGATGACATGAATTTTTAGATCCCAAATTGTTCAACAAGAACATAAGCAGCAGTACATGTGTGCAACCCGATTTCAAAGGAAATATGAAAATATGGAAAAGAAATGTCTCCTACCAACTCAGTTGTGGACAATGAGAATTAACAAAGCATTTAGATCTAACCCAAGAGGTAAAGATCCATAACACAATGTGATGTGTCTAATATATAAACACACCCACAAAGACAAATAAATAGATACGGGGGTAGGGGGATATTGCTTGCTGAAATTTTAAGGGAAAAAAAATTATACATAATTATAAAATTATAATCTCAAATGTTGTTTTCTCCCCAAATGCATGTTGTAATTCACCCTCGTTATAAATTTCTGGCATTGCCACTGGATAGAGAGAGAGAGAGAAAGTGAAAGATCGAACGAGAATAAGTGTGGGTGGAGAAAATAAGGGAGTCTCCCAGGGAAAACCCTAGAGAGCAATCCTCTGATGAGCTTTAATACAGCGCAGCTATGGCAACTACTATTGTGGAGGGCACCCATAAGGGCTGCACTATATGAAATTCTGAATGTTGAAAAACAGAGAGAGAAATGAGACTGTAGAATAAAGAGAGACATTTCAAGAGGGGATGCAAATATTTAAAGATCAAATAAGATAAAATATGTGATGGCAACGCCAATTCCAATCTAGGAATCATAAGAAAGTGTGAAAAAATTTTCATGGCACTGCCATTCCCTTTAGAGAGTTATTTTAGCTGATCAAAGCAACTTCAATGGCATTTCTTTGCCTCACCATAAGGAATATATTTCCATGTAGAGTACCTATTAAGTATGATGAACACTGTTTATAGAAACTACTGAATACAGCAATTGGATACTGTAAAGGGTAAAGGAGAGACACACTCTCAAGAAATGTTTGAAAAGGGGAAAAGGAGAGAGGAATTAATGTCAACAATACTATACTATGAGAAATATGTTTATATGCTAAACACTTAAATTTTTCTAGAAGAGGGGAGGGAAGGAAAACATGATGCTTTTTGCGAGAAAGTGTAAGGTGGGCTAACACATAAAAATTCATAAAAGGTCACCAATTTGGGCCTAATCTCAACAAACATATAAACTCCAGGGTGAACAACATGTTAGCTAATTATGCCTTCATTGAGGAAGAAGAGTTTGCATTCAGAAATTGAGCCCTACATCTCCTGACTGCCTGACTAATATTCTGGCCATGAAAATGAAAATTGCCTTTTTTGATCTCTTAAGATTCATGGTTCCTTTCCTTCTCCATGCACCATGATCAAGAGTGTTGTCAATAAACAGTTAGATCCCTTGCAGAATTTTCAATGGACCTAATAACTAGACAAACAAAATTCAATATCGTAAGATAAAACAAATTCAACCTAGGTCTCGTCCTATCCCAAGTAACAAAAGAAAAACAATAACAAAATTTTGATGCCTACTCCCAAAAATTATTATTGTCAAGAGAAAAAGAAATGTGCAAAAAAGAAAGATAAGGGAAAAGGATACACCAGGTAAAATCCATGAGCAAATGCGCCAGCCAATGTACCGTAGAACAAACGATCCCTCAATACTGGATTCCTTCTAAATGCAATCCTAACTGCAAATATGAATAAACCCATCAAGAGGACTGAATTGGCACAGATCCCACGTGAAAAATCAAGAGAAAAATAATAGATACGGATTGGATTGGAAGACTTGCTAAGAGGGAGAACCGGAGCGTAAAGGAGAGGGATCAAAAATTTGATCGGACTTCCCCTGTTTTGCTTCCTTAGAGCTGCTTCCCTAAACCAAAAAAAAAAGACTTTAATCCGCGAGAGAGAGAGAGACAAATTGAAAGGAGGTTTCATTCCTACGCGAAGAAAACATCAATATACACTAGAATCAATGAAAACAAACAGCTTAAAGACCTGTATTAGAGACAGGGAGAGAAAGGTTTGCTTACCCGGTAGAGAGATCGGAAGGCGACGCCATTAGCAGATTCCAAGGAGGAAAAAAATTTGTTGACGAACCAGAATCAAAAGACAGGCCTCGCCTTCGCTGTTTGCAATTTGCATTTTCTTGTCTCATTGGTTTCCCCATGTTTTCTTCTTTACTTAAACGACACGTTTTTTGAAAGAAAAACCACGCCTTCGCAGCGCAACTTTTGAACCCAGAGTCAAAATAGAGCGTTTTCATGAATCACTGAAAACGGGCGTAATTAAATCCTGCGACGTCGTTTTCATCTGATAGAAAACGGTACGTAACGACGTCGGTTAAGTTGGTGCAAAACTGAAAACGCGTTCATTTTCCACGATTTTTCATTTAAGCGGAAATCAACGGCGCATTTTGACTCTAATCAGACGGTCAAGGGCATCGCGTCAGGTTGAAGCTAACTTCACAACGTTCTAAAAAGATCTCTCCCTCTTCTTTTTCTTCTTCTTCTCCTCGCTCTCTCTCTCTCTCTCTCTCTCTCTCTCTAAGGAACTCTCCTGAAGACAAAAACCCCAATGGCAAGTGTTCGATCAGTTCTAGAGTTTAGGATTTGGGTTTTTGTTCAGTCTCTTTCAATCTGCTTCACGATCACTTTCTTTTCTTTGTAGGCTTTACCAAATCAGCAAACAGTCGATTACCCAAGCTTTAAGCTCGTCATTGTCGGCGATGGTGGAACCGGTAACTCTCTCTCTCTGTGTCTTATTTAGAGTGAGCAAGCTTTGTCCATTTGCCGTCTTTTTCTTTCTTAATTTACCGATCTATGTTTTTGTTGCATTTCACGATTTCATTTTGAATCTTGTTGTTTCCCATTTTTAACTTTTTGGCGTTGATTTGTTTTCAATAATTGCTCCAAGATTGTGCTTTGTGATGAAATCTGACATTAGGGTTTTTGACCTAGCTAAGGTTTAGGAAAAATGGAGTTTGACGTTGCTGTTGAATATGTTACTTTATGTGGCAGGAAAGACAACGTTTGTGAAGAGACATCTTACCGGAGAATTCGAAAAGAAATATGAACGTGAGTATCATCTTTTAATTATCTATTATTGGGTTATGTCGGTTATGTTATTTATTTATTTTTTTCCTAATGTTTGGATTTATTTGTATAGCGACTATTGGAGTGGAAGTTCATCCCTTAGACTTTTTCACCAACTGCGGAAAGATTAGGTTTTATTGCTGGGATACTGCTGGTCAGGAGAAATTTGGTGGTCTTAGAGATGGTTACTAGTATGTGTTACAATTCTCTTCACTTTTTTATCACTTTTTTGCTATGGCACGATGAATCTTATGATCTTTTTTTTTTTTTTTTTTTTTTAATATTCTAAGTATCATTTTTTTTCTTCTCTCTCATTGAAGATCCACTCAATTCATTAAAATTTGTTTTCTTCAATTATGAAAACAAAGTGGTTTTCTTGATTTTGCATCAAATAGGGAGATTTTTATGGGTAGGCACGAAATCAATTGTAGGGAGATGGGAGATTTCTTTAATAAATTTGATTTTGAATCAAATTAGCTTTATCGATTTATTTGTTTGGTTAGGGAGATGAAGATTCTGTAAAATAAAAAGAAGGAAAAGATGGACCAAGGAGGTGCTCATGTAAGCAAGATGCTAAGGATCTATGAAAGAAAAAGCATCCTACATTTGAGAGGATGGCCAATGAAATGAGATATTTTGAGCCAGCAGTCTAGAAAACTGGATGAGGGTCACTTAAATGGTTCAAAATATCAGAAGAGTTAGTTCTATGGTGGGAGAAACATAGGACTATAAAGGTTGTTGTTAGGAGCTACTGCATGAACCGAAAACTAGTACTATTAATAGCTAGGAAGGTGGCCTGATACAGAAGTGAGAAGTAGGACTATGCTGAGGATCGTCAAGTTTTGGGTTCATTCAATTTGCATTGCTTATACTGTCCTCATTACTTGATAGATAAGCCTAGATAGGATGGTGGGAGTAGTTTGAAATCTTACTCTGCAACCTAGCTTTTTAGATGATGGTTCTTTAGGTAGTACTCTGAGTTTCACCTGGCACAGTTCAGCTGCGAATTTACCGCTTCAAATTATTTTCAGAGTTAGTTCTATCAAGGGAAAAACACACGACTGTAAAGGTTGTTCTTTGGAGCTACTGCATTCAACCAAAAGCTTGTACTGGTAATATCTAGTAGTGTGGCTTGATACAGAAGTTAGTAGTGAGACCATGCTGAGGATTGTTAAGTTTTGGATTCATTCAATATGCATTGCTTACACTGTCCTTATTACTTGATAGATTAGCTTAGAGAGGATGGTGGGGGTTGTTGGAAATCTAACCTTGCAACCTAGCATTTTAGATGACAGTTCTTTAGGCAGTAATCTGAGTTTCAACTTGCACAGCTTATGGAGGCAAGAGACTTAGTCAATAAAGGTAGTGGGTGGTGGGTTGAAGTAGGGGACTCTATGTTCATCTGGAATGATCCTTGGGTAAATTGCAAATCCTTATGTTAGTTCTGTTGATCCCTTTGTTGGCAACTTGACCTGGGTTTCGGACCTATTGTCAGGCCACCACTTGCAGTGGAACTTAAGAGTTAATTAACAAAATCTCTGATGAGAGAGATCACAAGCTTTGCAATGTTCGCAGGTGGGTGAGTGACTCTTTTTTCTGGCTGGGGAAAGAGGATGGGATATACTCTGTTGAGAGTGCTTACAAGCTAGCTTATTTGGAGCATCAAAGTGCCTCCCAAAATCAACAATCTAATACAGCGAGCTTGCACCAAGTATTGTCTACTGCAGATGTCCTAAGGAAGAGAAGAACTGGGGGCATCCCATTTGCTAGAGAATGTTGGTGTCCTTTGTGTCAAGGGGGAAGCATCAGTCTTCTATATCTTAGTTGGTTGCCCATTTGCTAGAGAATGTCGGTTGCAATGCCAATTTGGCTTCTTGCTGGGTGAGGCTATGGATGTCTTTAATTGGGTATCATTCATGATTCAGAGTTTGTCAAATGAGGATTGTGCAATTGTATGGGCAAGCCGTAATGAGTTGGTGTGGCAGAATAAAAGATCTTTCCTTTAGGAGTAGGAGGCCCCTGTGGTCCCTCCATTGAGCAGATGTTGCTTAGTCCTTGGAAGTGGGAGAATTCCGATGTTCATTAGATAAAAGTGAATTGTGGATTTGGTCGGTCAGTTATGGTTCTTTGGTAGTTGCCAGGTGCCCTAGAACTGCTAGCTTGTTTTCACCCTAAGGTGGCGGAGGCTATGGGTGTTAGAGAAGCACTTAGTTGGATCGAGGATCATGGTTGACATTGTCACTCACAAGTTAGCTCAGTGTCTTGTTCTTTGGCAGACCTCGGAGATGTGGATTCTTTCCGTCCTAAGACAGTTCTTTATTTTTCCTTAATGATTGACATGTATACCATGTCATAATGTGGTTGGTATAATTAATTTTTTGTGAAAAGGATACCTGGCCTGCTGACCTATCTGGCTGGTGCTGTCTATATGATCTGGTCTTTTATCTTAAACATTTTAATCATAAGCCAGGTTGGATAGATGGCCTTGTGGCCATGCCTACTTCTACTGTTCACATTGACAGCGATGGATTCCTGATGTTGTACTTATAGCCCTTTGTTTCTTGATGTTGTTACATTTTGATCATAAGCTAAGTTGGATAGATGACCCAGTGGTCACTACTTCCAATGTTCACATGGACAGCTGTGGATTCCTTATGTTGCACTTATAGCTCTTTTTCATAAATTGTTAAGTTCCTTGAGTCCATGTAATAATAATAAAAAAAAGGCACTCTTCAAACCAGAACTTATGCTAAATTATCTCGGGCTCCATGTCTGAAAAGCTCTATTATATCACTATTCTGTATTCCACATCTTCTTCCCTTTGTCCTGCATAAGGAACAACTCCCTATTGCTCTATTGCTGTAGTTTGGTTGTCCTTCCATCCGTGTGTGTTCAGCTTAAAAGCACAAGGTTATTGTTATTGCATTTCCAAAGTATACCTTCGTATTGTTTTTTACCACCTTGGTTGATGGATTGCGCTGAGGATCTCTAATATTTTGCCACTTTCAGTTCCATAGCCTAGTGTCCCTTCTAATGTGTTCTCTCATTTTTAGGACATGATTCTAAGTAGAGGTCCATCATTTCCTCCAAGGCAAAATCAATTTATCCAATTTTCTAGTTTTCTTGCTGCAAACTTCTGCTTAATGTATGCCAAATCTTGGGTCTGTATCATTCTTATGGAACCTATATTTACAAGTTGAACCATGCAAAAGCTTTCATGTTGACGAGCCTGTGCTTCAAAATTATGGCCACCATCAAATTTTCAATGTACTCAAGCAAATTGGTATTATTTGCACTAGAGAGATCAAGGTTTGCTCTTTCAAGCTACTTGCATTGGGATGACCCCTCTTTAAGTCTTAGGACTGCTAAAAAATTAAGCAGACAATTGCTTCCTGATTTTGAATTCCATGTGGTGACGACATTGATTTTTGTTGTATCAGATCTTTCATTATGATGCAAAATTTTTAATTGTATGCAAGGAATGGATGGAGGCATGGGAAAAGAACAACATATGTATCTTGGATCACTACTTGTACTGGTACGAGAACTGTTTGGAAGAGGTTGTTGGTGAATCTTTTGTGGATGTTAAGTGTCTAAGATGAATACATTGAAGCTTCTGCAATCAAGGATTATATTCTAGGAATTATTTGTGGAAGGGGATGGCCATGAGGGAGGAAGTCAGAAGAATTTTCATTTGTTTTTCAGTGAGAGAGTTAGTTTAACGAATGTTGCAAAGGAAGAGAATATGCACCAAGGATTCGATGGTTTCTCATTGGATCTCTATTCCCCTCATGGTGTTGCCCTTATATACTGATTGTGAATTTTATGGTTTCCACGATTTCTTCCAGTTTTAGTTTTCTTGGGCACATGACTGGAATGATTGTGAGATATGCCTTACAAAGATTTTCAGTTAATTCCTTCAACTCCTATTCATCGCTAAGATCTGTTTTTCTTTATGCAGCATTCATGGGCAATGTGCAATCATCATGTTTGACGTTACGGCCAGGCTGACGTACAAGAACGTCCCAACATGGCATCGAGATCTTTGCCGGTCTGTAAATAATTTCAGTGACTCATTTTCTTAGATATCTAACTTTTGATAAGGTTTTAACCTGGCATTCATTTCTTTATAATGCAAAATTCAGTGTCTGTGAGAATATACCCATTGTTCTTTGTGGAAACAAGGTTGATGTGAAGAACAGGCAGGTGAAGGCAAAACAGGTCACATTTCACAGGAAGAAAAATTTGCAGTACTATGAGATCTCTGCAAAGAGCAACTACAACTTTGAAAAGCCTTTCTTGTATCTTGCCAGAAAACTGGCAGGGTAAGAAAGATAGTATATAGTATAACCACTGTATTTTTTCATTGAAAAGGTGTAATAATTTTTTGGACGATTTCAGGGATCCTAATCTTCATTTTGTGGCATCTCCTGCACTTGCCCCTCCAGAGGTGCAAATTGACATGGCTGCTCAGCAACAGTAAGTACCTAGATGCCTTATGTGCTCTTTAAATTATGCTAGAATGTTTACACACTGTGACTTCTGAGCAACCATTTAAATTATTGGCTGCCTAGTTAGGATGCTGTTTTGCAGTGCATGCTTGAAACTGTCTTGAAAGAAAATGACCAATATCATAACAGAAAGTGACAATTGGTCATTTGTAAGATGTATGCCCATTTTTGTATACTTCAAAGCCTTTAAAAATGCAAATGCTTTCAAGTTTCACACAGGGAACATCTAAACTGCTGCTTTTTGTTTCCCTAAATTAATTAGAAAGATAATGGAAAAAGAATGGATTTCTTTCAAGAGAACCTGTTGATTCTCCTGCTGGCTGTTATAGGCTTTAGTTTTCCTGGCATTTACAAATGATGAAAATGTGAGTCATTGGTCCATTAGAGCCCTTGTCAGGTGAACTTTCTGGTCCATATTGTTTGTTACTTTGACCACATTTTTTTTGGGGGTCGTCTTCAATGAGGATTGTAATCACTTGATAATGTAAGCTTTCCACAGCACCATCCTCTTGTGCATGTTCACTTTCCGGGAACAGCTGCCATAGCTGAACAGTGACTTGGATATAATTTCTTACCGTTTCTGATGTGTTTGTTTCTTTTAGGCATGAAGCTGAGCTTGCTAAAGCCGCCACTCAGCCACTCCCAGATGATGATGATGATGCATTTGACTAGGGGCTTCCTTCAACTTGAGTCATGGCCTTCACTCCGTGTCTGGCCTTCCGTGCTAACATTCTCGTTGCCATGCATGGGCCTTTTTATGATATATTTGTGGACGTATCAAAGGATTTCATTATCAGGATTTATGGAGTGTTTGAGGATATATGTTGTAAAGGATCATAGGCCAATGTGGTCTGCATTTTGAAGGATTGTTTGCTCTGTGCTTTTATGACGGTATT